>CM038675.1:336108017-337308017 GCA_021605145.1 Aegilops bicornis
GGCGTCTGGCGTTTTCCACACAGATGAAAGAGAGGGGACGGTTCCATGTTCAGCATGCCAGGGGCATGTGACACATGAACGGACCGCGTATCCACACACATTGGATTTTTCTGAGCAAATTTCATGTAGAAAACATTTTCATCCGAGTTACGGTTTATTTTCTATAAATTTTTAAAGATTAAACCATTTTCTGGATTTATTTATTTTAACAAAAATGGAATATGACGTTAGCATGATATGTTGATGACGTCAGCAGTCAACAGACTTGTGTCCAGGTCAAACCTAGCATGACGTGGTTATGACG
This sequence comes from Aegilops bicornis, assembly GCA_021605145.1. Lineage (NCBI taxonomy): Eukaryota > Viridiplantae > Streptophyta > Magnoliopsida > Poales > Poaceae > Aegilops > Aegilops bicornis. The sequence continues at coordinate 336,108,322 of CM038675.1, forward strand.
TCAGCAGTCAACAGACGTTAGCAGTCGGCCTCTGTTAGTCTAACAGTGGATTAAACTAACTAATCTGGGTTAATTAGCTACTAGACCCCACCTGTCATAGGTAAATGACTAAACTAATTAAGTTTTAATTATAAATATGTTTTAGTTAACCTAATATGCGGTGGGGCCCGCATGTCAGTGGCTGGGGCTGCCCAGTCAGCACAGTTGACCAGGTCAACTAGGGGCGAGGGCCGTGGCAAAGGACCTGTGGGTGGCCCCAGTGTAAACAGCTGCGGCGGCTTGACGCCGGCATCCTCCAAGCGCGGCGGAGGACACGGCCTGGCGTCGGAAACGTGCTACGAAGCACCAAAACGCGCGCGACAACTTGCGTTCGAACCGTGGAAGCGTTCCGCGTCGACTGGTGGTGGTGCTGGACCAAAAGGTCGCCGGAAACGGGGCCGACGACGAGCTACGGCGGCAGCTCGTGTGGACCTCGATGGAAACTACACTAGGGAGCACGGGGAAGCTCATGCGCATGCTCGTGGGGCTCCTGGGAGCACCAGGAGCACGACCGTGGCCACAGGCGGCGGTGATGTCAACCACAACGACGACCACAAGCTCGTCGGCGGCGAGCAGAGCACGAAAGCGGCAACTGTCGGTGTCAAAACCGACGGATCTCGGGTAGGGGGGTCCCGAACTGTGCGTCTAGGATCGATGGTAACAGGAGATGGGGGACACGATGTTTACCCAGGTTCGGGCCCTCTTGATGGAGGTAATACCCTACTTCCTGCTTGATTGATCTTGATGAATATGAGGATTACAAGAGTTGATCTACCACGAGATTGTATTGGCTAAACCCTAGAAGTCTAGCCTGTCTGATTGTGATTATGATTACCTGTATGAACTAAACCCTCCTGTTTATATAGACACGGGAGGGGCCTAGGGTTGTATAGAGTCGGTTTCCAAAGGATGGAATCTACATATCCGAATGCCAAGCTTGGGACCCATGCAAAGGAGACTCCCATCCGGACACGGGAAGAAGTCTTCTGTCTTGTATCTTCATAGCCCATAAGTCCGGCCCATGTTACATAGTCCGGACGCCCGAGGACCCCTTAATCCAGGACTCCCTCAGTAGCCCCTGAACCAGGCTTCAATGACGATGTGTCCGGCGTGCAGATTGTCTTCGGCATTGCAAGGCGGGTTCCTCCTCCGAATACTCCAAAACAGCCTTCGAATACAGCAAATGTGTCCAGCTCTGCAAAACAAGTACCACACACACACCTGTAGAGAGTATAATATTTCACGAGTCCAATCTACTAACAATTTTTGTAGCGTGACATCACGTCGCCGCCCGGTCATTATTTCGAACCATTTTTTAGACTCCCGCTCCATGTTTCAAGATGCGGTTTTATTGGCACGTCTTGTCGAAGTAGAGATCGTGTCCCCTTATTGCGGGATTCTCATCAATATGGGCGTGGGCAACCCAACCGCGCCGTCTGCACGACCCTTGGGGAATAGGCGAGTTTTAAGGCGAGTGGGGAGGCGCTTGATATTCGCAGCCTTTATAAAGGGATAAGGATTTCACCTTTTCACCCACGCCTTCTTTCTCTCTTTCCATCCATTCTTGAGCCCTAGCGCCCAAGCTCCCATCCTTTCCGCCTCAGAAAAGCACTCAACCATTTTCGGATCCGGAGCACAGGGCAAGTGGATGGTTTCCTCCGTCGAGGAGAAGGACATCACCAAGCTCTGGGAGGCCGGCTATTTGTCCCAAGAGATCGCCCACTGACTTCCAGCAAAGGGGCAGATCATCCCCACCCCGGAGCCCCATGAGCGGGTGGTATTCATCCCCCATTTCGTCTGCGGGCTGGGATTCCCTCTCCACCCATTTGTCCGCGGACTCATGTTCTACTACGGGCTGGATTTCCATGATCTGGCCCCCAATTCCTTCCTCAACATCTCGGCATTTATTGTCGTGTGCGAGGCCTTCCTCCGCATCCCACCCCACTTTGGATTGTGGTTAAAGATCTTCAATGTGAAGTCGAAGGTGGTGGGTGGTCAACACGCAGAGTGTGGAGGCGCCAAGGTGAGCAAGATGCCCAACATCACATGGCCCAAAGGTACCTTCGTCGAGACAGTCAAAGGGTGGCAACAACAATGGTTCTACGTCACAGAGCCTCACGACACCACCTGGGCCGCGGCTCCCGAATTCCAGTCCGAAGCCCCGATGCGGCTCACCTCCTGGCTAGAGAACGGCCTAAACTGTTCTTCATCGGACGATATGTCAGCGCTCCAGACGCGCATCCAGAGCATGGTAGACAAGAACATCAAGCTTCTCAATGTGATCCAGGTGACGCTTTTTCGCCGGATCCTTCCATGCCAAAGCCGGACTATCCATTTGTGGGAGTTCGATCTGTCCGAGAACCAGACCCTGCAACAGTTCTTCGGCACTACACACAAAGACATCTGGAAGGTGCTTTTCAAGGCCAATGAGACGTGGCCGAAGACGTCCGAGGATCGTGGGTACAACCTGACCCATCCCGCCAATCCGGTAAGTTTTTCGTATATCAAGGTGTATCCTTTACTTGTATACTCATGGAAGATGTCTAAGCTTCCCTTATTTGTTTGTTTTCAGGGTTGGACAAAGAAGGCGGAGCGGATTCAGTGTCTGGCTCCGCTGCGCGAAGACCCAGCAATCCCACTTCTTACGAAGATGCTAGTTCCGGCGCCCTACCAAGCGCCGAAGAAGAAGGCCAAGAAGAAGGCCAAGGAGACCAGAAATGGCCCCGCCGTAAGGGCACTTTGGACGCAACGTACGAAGACGCCGAGACCCACTCCTCCCCCACCAAAGATGACGACGAGGAGGAGGAAAGCAACTCTCCCCCGGAGGGGGAAGGAAGAAAAGGGCGGCCCCCGCGCATTTGGAGGCAGAGGCGTCCAAGAAGGGGAGGGTCTCCCTCGCGGATAACTCAGCGTGGGACATCGATAGCAGCTCTGAGTGGCGCCCAAGGGATAAGCCCCTCGCCGAATCGTAAGTACTCAAAGGCAGTGACACACACATATATCTGGCTCCTTTACTTCATAGTTTTAACATATTGAATCACGCGCTGTAGTCCGGCTCGTTCCGACCTCCAGCGCTCCTCATCTTCGGGGAATTCGCTGGATCCGAAGGTGATGGACATCGGGTCCCTTCCGGCGGCCTCTTATCCCAAGGCCATGGATGACACTGAGGTGTTGTCCCGAAGGACCTCCCCAGGCCTGGGAGAGACGGAGGAGGCCATCAGGGTGGAGCCAGAGGGTGAACCCTCAGCAGCCGGACACATGGGGGAGCAAATCCCCATGGAGACTGGCGATGGGGGCCATATCAAATTCGTCCCCCAGCCGAATACAATTCTGGAGACCTATACGGCTCTGGAATTAGGCAAGCAGCCTCCTTCGAAAGAAGGAGGTGCACCGATTCCACCGATGACCTCTGTCCATCCAGAGGCACCGGATACTCTACTTGAAGCACTGCGAAGTGCTTCCATTGTTGAGGAACACCGTACCCTCATGGGTACAGTGGTTCAGAGGATACAGTCCGCGAAGAGCGGACTGACCGAAGCCTGCACAAGCCTTCTAACAGGCTTTGAGGTATGAAATGCAATTTATACAAAAGGAATGTCATAGTATAGACAGTAGCCTCTGAGACACTGTCCGATGTTCGAAAAGAAAATCCGGACAGAGGATCAAATAATTTTCGCAGGAGACTAACCATACGTGTATACACGAATAAGCAGGCATCTTTGCTGGCTGCAACCTCTCATGCTGCTGAGGTCTCCGGACTAAAGCAGAGTATGGAGCGGACTGAGGAAGAGCTCGGCCGTGTGAAAAAGCAGCTGGAGGACCATCAAGGTATGCAGTGACCTTGTGTAGATTCAGAAAGGATGAATGATTTGTGTTGACCATAGGGCCATGATATTTTGTAGGAGCAGCGATAGAGGTGGAGACCCTCAAGAAGGCGCTGGCCGAAGCCCAGGAGAGAGCGGCAAAGGAACAAGCCGCTCGCAAAAAACACGAAGCCAGGGTTGGTGAGGTCCAGCACGAGCTCCATGACGCCGTGAAGAAATGCGAGTCCTTGGAGCGCAATATTGCGGATCAAGAGTTTGAACTTGCCAAGGCCCGCCAAAGCGCACATGATGCCCGGGTCAATGCCCAGGGTGCCCTCCAGGAAATCTAGGAGGCAAGAAAAATTGTGGCGGGTAAGGCCTTTATTATGCAGAGCAAGTATGTGAAGAAAAGGTCCCTCTTACTTACCCGGATTTGGAGTTCTCCAGGGGCGTTTGCGGATCTACCGAGCAGTGTTTCCGACGCTGCAGAATTCTTCTGAGTTGAAGAGGGGAGCTCAACGAAGAAGCTGTTCTGGTCGCAATACCTTGCGCCAGAGCATCCGGTGCCCTTTAGTGATCAGCTGAAATAGCTGACCGAACTGCATAGGGTGGCCGAACTGGCCATGAAGGATATTATAATCCGTCTATGGCCTGCCGAAGCCATACCTAGCAGCTACTTCGGGCTCGTGTAGCGACTGGTCAATGCCTGCCCTCGGCTTGATGCCATCAAGCGGTCGGTCTGCATTGAAGGTGCACGGGTGACCTTCGCCCATGTCAAGGTGCAGTGGGCGAAGATGGACGCCGTCAAGCTCGCCACTGAGGGATCACCCACGGGCAAGGAGTACCGCACGCCTGAGTGGTATTTTGATGATGTCCTGAAGGGATCCCGCATTGTAGAGGTCCAGTGTTCAAAAGACATTATCTTTGACTGAATTCATTCATGTCATCTCTTCATGTATTATGAAACAAAGCCGTTATGTAATATAATGTTTGTTGTTTGAAAATTTTATCTCCTATGTGGTCGTTTTGTTAAATCTGAGAGTTGGCCAGTCGTCGGCTTCAAATTTCCCCCACGAGGTAGTAATGGGGGTGTTCGGGATGGAATCTAAACACTCTTGATCCAAAAGGTTGGTCCTTGAAAGAGGTGTTTAGCACAACGAACCAGGCAATCGGACTATGTGGCTTTATCACCCTCACTTAGCCATAGGAGTTTCACAATGAAAATGTAGGTGCAGCTCCTGGTTGGTATTTTCTTAATCCGGACAAGGGTCCTGTAGACACCTGATCGGGGAAGCCGATTCATCGCATAATGCGGAAAAAATCGCAAAAGATTTTCAACCTCCGAATAGCTGACCAGCTCTTGCCGCATCATGACAGTCAGTTTTCGGCTTTCTCTACTGAGGTGTTTGCTCGGATAAACCAGAAATACAATAGCAGTAGTTCTCCCTTTACTACCTTAGCCGATAGGGCGGAACGTAAGGTGGCAAGCACAGGAGCCGGGTAACCCAACTATTGACCAAAGACATGATTCGGAGCCGATGCATATAATGTTAAACTTTGGGGTGCCGAACTGTACTGTAAAAAGTGTTCAGACTTGTTGCCGTGGTATGGAGCATAATGAAGCCCCTGGCAAATTAGAGCGTACCAAAGTGTACAGGTGCAACCGATAAGAATAGCAAAATAGAACGAAGTAGTAAGCTAGTGTCGCATAAGTTGGGCCACAAACTATTTCCATTATAATTTGATTAATGCGTCAAAGCATATTGTACAAGTAGTGTGATAACCAACCTGGCTATTTAACTTGCCAAGACCAAGGGGGAGCTGCATGTGGGTCCTGAAAGCAGGTAGAATGATCGTCAAGAAGAACATCGAGGGATTCCCCCACACGTTTGTGCTCCTTGCCGCCTTGGTATATCTATCCTCTGAGAGGACCGATGATCAGGCCGTCGGGAGGGACCTGTGAAAGAAAAGACTGAAAATGGTAAAAAAGGAAAAGGAAAAGTATGTGTGGGAGCCGTATGATGGACCACAATCAAGTTACACCTCCATCTATGCCAATGGTATTTTGAGTGCGTAGTTATGTATGCGCGGTATGTACGCCACCATTTGGTCGGGACTGAGATGGAGGCCGAATTGCTAGTCGAGCTCCTGACGAGCTGGACTATCCTGCTGCAGAGTAGTCCGGACTCGTTTGACAGTGTCGGGGAGCTTGGCCACCGAATTAAGGTTCTGCCTGATAAGGCCGCTCTGTACTTCCATTGCCAGGGCCATAGTGTGCTCCTCGGTACGGAGGGAGCGCTCCATGTTTCCATTGACTGTTATGACACCGCGTGGTCCGGGCATCTTGAGTTTGAGATAAGCATAATGTGGTACCGCATTGAATCGATCAAATGCAGTTTGTCCGAGCAGTGCGGGATAGCCACTGCGAAAGGGGACAATGCCGAAGATCAAGTCTTCGCTTCGGAAGTTGTCCGGGGATCCGAAGACAACTTCCAATGTGATTGAACCTGTGCAGCGGGCCTCTACACCTGGTATTACTCCTTTAAGGTAGTCTTTGTGAGTTTGATCCTTGATGGATCGATCCCCATTTTGCGGACTGTATCCTGATACAACAGGTTGAGGCTGCTGCCACCGTCCATAAGGACGCGCGTAAGGTGGAATCCATCAATGATTGGGTCGAGGACCAATGTGGCTGAACCGCCATGACAGATACTAGTCGGATGATCCCTGCGATCGAAGGTGATCGGACAGGACGACCATGGGTTGAATTTTGGGGTGACTGGCTCTATCGCGTAGACGTCCCTAAGTGCTCGTTTCCGCTCCCTCTTGGGGATATGTGTAGAGTATATCATGCTCACCGTTTTAACCTGGGGGGAAACTTCTTCTGCCCACCTGTGTTCGGCGGACGGGGCTCCTCGTCATCGTTCTCACTTTGCGACCCCTTCTCCTTATCCTCGACATTTAACTTGCCGGCCTGTTTAGAGACCCAAAAACTCTGGTGGGTATGATTGGCTGGTTTATCAGGGGTGACGTGGATCTGACATGGACGATCGAGTATGCGGTCCAAGCTGGAAGAGCCCGGATTGTTCCTTTTGTATGGCTTCTTCCGCTGACCGGACTTGGAGCCACTGAATCCGGCATTGACCGCCGTGTCATCTGTATTGTCACCATTGTTCCGACGCTTATGCATGCTGCGTCGGGGCTTGCCGTTGCTATTCTTCGCTTCAGAGGTGCCAGGTTCACTTGCATTATTATTGCTATGGGCTAGCCAACTATCTTCGCCCGCGCAAACGCTGGTCATGAGTGCCGTGAGGGCTGCCATGGACTTCGGCTTTTCCTAGACGAGGTGTCGAGCGAGCCATTCGTCGCGGATGCTATGCTTAAAGGCCACTAGGGCTTCGGCATATGGACAGTCGACGATCTGGTTCTTTTTAGTTAAGAACCTAGTCCAGAATTTCCTGGCCGACTCTCCGGGCTGTTGAACTATGTGACTTAAGTCATCGGCATCTGGAGGTCGGACATATGTTCCTTGGAAGTTGTCGCGGAAGGCGTCTTCCAAGTCCTCCCAGCTGCCAAAGGAGTTTTCAGGAAGACTGTTCAACCAGTGCCGAGCTGGTCCCTTGAGTTTTAGCAGGAGGTATTTGATGGCATGAAGATCATCACCACGGGCCAATGAATATGGAGAAAAAAATCATCAATCCATACCGCGGGATCTGTTTTTCCATCGTACGATTCGATATTCACGGGTTTAAATCCTTCTGGGAATTCGTGCACCATTATTTCATCAGTGAAGCAGAGAGGGTGTGCGGCGCCTCTATATTGGGCCAAGTCGGGCCGTAGCTCGGATGGAGTTCGTCTGCGGTTTTTTGCATGGCCGTGATTATGCTTGTCACGTCCGGCTAGATAGCCGTCGTCGTGCGTCGGGGCACACACCCGCGATCCATAGATCGATCTGGTCTGACCTGCTCTACTGTCCAGGTCTTGCCGCAGGTCATATGTATATCCCCTAGCTGTTATATCTCTACCTTTACGGCGAGGTAGTATTGGCTAGTATTCGGCTTGAGTTGCCTCTTTGTCCCGGCCACGAGGTGGTCAGTTAGCCACATCACGTGCTGATGGCGCGAGCTCGACGGCCTCGTCGTCAAATTGGGGTTGCAGTTTACGCTTCGGGTAACGTTTGGTTGGGCGCTCGAGGCCGTATTCCTCGGCTGCCAGGACATTAGTCCACCTATCGCTGAGCAGATCCTGATCAGCTTGAAGCTGCTGCTGCTTCTTTTTCAGGCTCCTTGCAGTGGCAATTAGCCGGCGCGTAAAGCGCTCCTGCTCGAGAGGTTCCCCAGGCACGATAAAATCCTCGTTGCCGAGGCTCACCTCATCCTCGGAGAGAGGAAGATAGTTGTTGTCCTACGAGTCTTCGTTTTCAGCCTGTTTATCGGGGCTAACTTGCCCATCTTCTCGGTCGTCCCGTTCATCAGTCGGCTCGACGGGGTCTACTTTGTCTTCGGCATCGTTCGGAGTGTTGTTGTCTCTGGTGCCGGTATTGCTGTGTTTTCCACAACATGATTTAGAGCGGTGCCGCTGACATCGGCGCTTGGGCTGTGTCTCAGGAGGTTTATCCTCAACTGGATCTTCTTTATCATCGCTCTTACCCTCTTTGGGTATGTCCACCATGTACACGTCCTATGAAGAGGTGGCCGTCCAGCGTCCGGTAAACGGCGGGCTTTTGGCCAGCTCCTCTCCGACATCGTCGTCCATACCATTGATGTCTTTGGAGCCGTAGTCGAGCATGTCAGTTAAGTCCTCGACAGTGGCTATGAAGTGGGTGGTGGGTGATGTCAAGTACACAACCTTCTTCTTGTAGACGTTGTTGGGCCTCCAAGTGCAGATGTTTGTAGGACAGTAGCAAATTTCCCTCAAGTGGATGACCTAAGGTTTATCAATCCGTTGGAGGCGTAGGATGAAGATGGTCTCTCTCAAACAACCCTGCAACCAAATAACAAAGAGTCTCTTGTGTCCCCAACACACCCAATACAATGGTAAATTGTATAGGTGCACTAGTTCTGCGAAGAGATGGTGATACAAGTGCAATATGGATGGTACATAAAGGTATTTGTAATCTGAAAATATAAAAACAGCAAGGTAACTAACGGTAAAAGTGAGCACAAACGGTATTGCAATGATAGGAAACAAGGCCTAGGGTTCATACTTTCACTAGTGCAAGTTCTCTCAACAATAATAACATAATTGGATCTCATAACTATCCCTCAACATGCAACAAAGAGTCACTCCAAAGTCACTAATAGCGGAGAACAAACGAAGAGATTATGGTAGGGTACGAAACCACCTCAAAGTTATTCTTTCCAATCAATCCGTTGGGCTATTCCTATAAGTGTCACAAACAGCCCTAGAGTTCGTACTAGAATAACACCTTAAGATACAAATCAACCAAAACCCTAATGTCACCTAGATACTCCAATGTCACCTCAAGTATCCGTGGGTATGATTATACGATATGCATCACACAATCTCAATTCATCTATTCAAACCAACATATAGAACCTCAAAGAGTGCCCCAAAGTTTCTACCGGAGAATCACGACGAAACGTGTGCCAACCCCTATGCATAGGTTCATGGGCAGAACCATAAGTTGATCACCAAAACATACATCAAGTGAATCACGTGATATCCCATTGTCACCACAGATACGCATGGCAAGACATACATCAAGTGTTCTCAAATCTTTAAAGACTCAATCCGATAAGATTACTTCAAGGGGAAAACTCAATTCATTACAAGAGGCTAGAGGGGGAGAAGAAACATAAGATCCAACTATAATAGCAAAGCTCGCGATACATCAAGATCGTGCCAAATCAAGAACATGAGAGAGAGAGATCAAACACATAGCTACTGGTACATACCCTCAGCCCCGAGGGTGAACTACTCCCTCCTCATCATGGAGAGCGCCGGGATGATGAAGATGGCCACCGGTGAGGGTTCCCCCCTCCGGCAGGGTGCCGGAAAAGGGCCCCGATTGGTTTTTGGTGGCTACAGAGGCTTTGTGGTGGCGGAACTCCCGATCTATCTTCTGTTCTGGAAGTTTTACGATACGTAGGTATATATGGGTGCAAGGGGTACGTCGGTGGAGCTTCGGGGGCCCCATGAGGTGGCGCCCCTAGGGGGTGGGCGCGCCCCCCACCCTCGTGGCCAGCTCCGTATCTTCGACATAGAGTCCAAGTCTATCCGATGGGTTTCCTTCCAAAAATAACTTCTCGATTGATTTCGTTCCGCTTTGACTCATTCGATATTCCTTTTCCTCGAAACACTGAAATAGGCATAAAACAGCAAATCTGGGCTGGGCCTCCGGTTAATAGGTTAGTCCCAAAAATAATATAAAAGTGGAAAATAAAGCCCAAAATAGTCCAAAACAGTAGATAAAGTAGCATGGAGCAATCAAAAATTATAGATACGTTGGAGACGTATCAGGCATCCCCAAGCTTAATTCCTACTCATCCTCGAGTAGGTAAATGATAAAAATAGAATTTTTGATGCGGAGTGATACTTTGGCATAATTTGTAAATCCTCTTAATTGTGGTATGAATATTCAGATCTGAAAGATTCAAGACAAAAGTTCATATTGACATAAAAATAATAATACTTCAAGCATACTAACTAAGCAATTATGTCTTCTCAAAATAACATGGCAAAAGAAAGTTCATCCCTACAAAATCATATAGTTAGGCTATGCTTCATTTTCGTCACACAAAGATGTTCCCAACTTCTATACCCCCGATGACAAGCAAAGCAATTGTTTCATACTTAAATAATCTCAAACTTTTTCAACCTTCACGCAATACATGAGCGTGGGCCATGGATATAGCACTATGGGTGGAATATAATATGATGATGGGGATTGTATGGAGAAGACAAAAAGGAGAAAGTCTCACATTGACGAGGATAATCAACGGGCTATGGAGATGCCCATCAATTGATGTCAACATGAGGAGTAGGGATTGCCATGCAACGGATGCACTAGAGCTATAAATTCTCAACAAAAGAAAACTAGTGGGTGTGCATCCAACTTGCTTGCTCACGAAGACCTACGGCATTTGAGGAAGCCCATCGTAGGAATATACAAGCCAAGTTCTATAATGAAAAATTCCCACTAGTATATGAAAGTGACAACATATGAAACTCTCTATATGAAAAACATGGTGCTACTTTGAAGCACACTATATGAGAATCGCTATATGAAGAACATGGTGCTACTTTGAAGCACAAGTGTGGAAAAAGGATAGTAGCATTGCCCCTTTTTTATATATATTTTTTGGGCCTTCTTTTTTTTCTTTGGCCTTTCTCCATTTTTTTTTCTTTTTTTCTTTTTTTGGGACAATGCTCTATTGAATGATGATCATCACACTTCTATTTATTTACAACTCAATGATTACAACTCGATACTAGAACATAGTATGACTCTATATGAATGCCTCCGGCGGTGTACCGAGATGGTGCAATTAATCAAGAGTGACATGTATGAAAAATAATGCATGGTGGCTTTGCCACAAATACGATGTCAACTACATGATCATGCAATGGCAATATGACAAAAGTAAAGTATGTCATGATGATGATGATGATGAACGGAACGGTGGAAACTTGCATGGCAATATATCTCGGAATGGCTATGGAAATGCCATAATAGGTAGGTATGGTGGCTGTTTTGAGGAAGATATAGGGAGGTTTATGTGTGATAGAGTGTATCGTATCACAGGGTTTGGATGCACCGGCGAAGTTTGCACCAACTCTCAAGGTGAGAAAGGGCAATGCACTGCATCAAGAGGCTAGCAAAGGCGGAAAGGTAAAAGTGCGTATAATCCATGGACTCAACATTAGTCAAAAGAACTCATATACTTATTGCAAAAATTTAGAAGTCATCAAAAATCAAGTACTACGCGCATTCTCCTAGGGGATATATTGGTAGGAAAAGACCATCGCTCGTCCCCGACCGCCACTCATAAGGATGCACAAGCCAGGTACACTTCATGTTTCAAATTTGTTACACAACTTTAACCATACGTGCATGCTACGGGACTTGCTAACTTCAACACAAGAATTATTTAAATTCATAATCACCCAACTAGCATGACTTTAATATCACTACCTCCATATCTCAAAACAATCATCAAGCATCAAACTTCTCATAGTATTCAACACACTCATAAGAATTCTTACAAATCTTGTATGCTTAGCATATTATGATTATTTAAGCAAATTACCATGATATTTAAGACTCTCAAAATAATCTAAGTGAAGCATGAGAGATCATCTATTTCTTCAAAATAAAACTACCACCATTGTGCTCTAAAAGATATAAGTGAAGCACTAGAGGAATAACAAACTACTCCGAAAGATATAAGTGAAGATCAATGAGTAGTCGGATAATTACGCAACTATGTGAAAACTCTCCCTTTTAATAATTTCAGATCTTTGTACTTTATTCAAACAACAAGCAAAGCTAAAAAAATAAATGACATGACGCTCCAAGCAAAACACATATCATGTGGTGAATAAAAATATAGCTCCAAGTAAAGTTACCGATGAACGAAGACGAAAGAGGGGATGCCTTCCGGGGCATCCCCAAGCTTAGACGCTTGGTTTTCCTCGAATATTACCTTGGGGTGCCTTGGTAATCCCCAAGCTTAGGCTCTTGCCACTCCTTGTTCCATAATCCATCGAATCTTTACCCAAAACTTGAAAACTTTACAACACAAAACTTAACAGAAAACTCGTGAGCTCCGTTAGCGAAAGAAAACAAAACACCACTTCAAGTTACTGTAATGAACGCATTCTTTATTTATATTGGTGTTAAAATTACTGTATTCTAACTTATCTATGGTTCATACCCTCCGATACTGCTCATAGATTCATCAAAATAAGCAAACAACACACAAAAAACAGAATCTGTCAAAAACAGAACAGTCTGTAGTAATCTGTAACTAACGCAAACTTCTGGAACTCCAAAAATTCTAAAATAAATTGGTCGACCTGAGAAGTTTTTCTAGTAATCATCTGCAAAAAGAATCCACTAAATATCACTCTCCAGTAAAAGGTTTTAGCTAATCTCGTGAGCGCTAAAGTTTCTGTTTTTTACAGCATGATCATAAAGACTTCACCCAAGTCTTCCCAAAGGTTCTACTTGGCACAAACACTAATTAAAACATAAAACAACATCTAAACAGAAGCTAGATGGATTATTTATTACTAAACAGAACCAAAAAGCAAGAAACTAAAATAAAATTGGGTTGCCTCCCAACAAGCGCTATCGTTTAACGCCCCTAGCTAGGCATGATGATTTAAATGATGCCCACATAAAAGATAAGAATTGAAACATAAAGAGAGCATCATGAAGAATATGACTAGCACATTTAAGTCTAACACACTTCCTATGCATAGGGATTTTGTGAGCAAACAATTTATGGGAACAATAATCAACTAGCATAGGAAGGCAAAACAAGCATAACTTCAAAACTTTAGCACATAGAGAGGAAACTTGATATTATTGCAATATGTAGAAGCATATGTTCCTCCCTCATAATAATTTTCAGTAGCATCATGAATGAATTCAACAATATAACCAGCACCTAAAGCATTCTTTTCATGATCTACAAGCATAGAAATTTTATTACTCTCCACATAAGTAAAATTCTTCTCATTCGGAATAGAGGGAGTATCATAAGAGACTTGAATACTATAAATTGTTTCCACATTAAAAGAGTAATGTTCAGAGAAAGGGTACTCATAATCATGACAGGTTTTATAAATATAATCATCACTACTCTTTATAACATAAGTTTTATCACAATAATCATCATAAGTAGCAACTTTGTTCTCATCATAATCGATTGAAACCTCTTCCAAGATAGTGGATACATCACTAAATAAAGTCATGACCTCTCCAAATCCACTTTCATAAATATTATAAGATTCAAAATCCTCCAATATTGTGGGATCACTACTTCCTAAAGTTGACACTCTTCCAAACCCACTTTCATAAATATAATAATCATAGGTAGAAGGCATGCTATCATCCTAACTACTTTGCATATGAAAACTTGAGAGGCTAAAAATATCTTCATTATTAAGCATAGCATCCCCAAGCTTGGGACAAACATTAATTTCAGCAAATATATTCTCAAATATGTCATCCTTATTGAACATAGCTTCCCCAAGCTTGGGCCTTTTCATATCATAAGCATAATCACTCTCATCATTAATAGTATAGATAGCACCAATAGTATAGCAATTATTATATTCTTCCAAGCAAGTGCCAAAAAGATTCTCAAGATCATAAGAAGTATCATTATCTTCCCAATCATAATCATCACAACAAGCAATAGGCATAAAGATATCATCATCAAGTGTATCATCTTCATTTTCATGAGCACAGCAATAATAGGAGCAACTTTATTTGGGAGAGATACCTTTTTACCTCTCTTCCTTTTCTTTTCTTCTTCTTCACCACATCATGTGTGGGATCAATCCTCTTTTTGGAGCTCCTTATTAATAATATTGGTTGAATAGAAGGCTCCTCTTCGTTACCTAATTCATCATAAGGAATAATAGGAGGATATTGGGAAGTCTCTTCCCATTCATTAGTATTCTCTTAACCTTCTATTTGTTTTCTTTTCTTTATGTAATTGGCAATATAAGGATTTTCAATGCAATTCACCGCACAATACATATAAATATTTTCTAGATCAAAATCAAGAATTTTATCAAGATTAAATTTTGGAATACCCTCAGTTATACGTTTCATTTCTTCATACCCCAAAAGAAGGCTAAGCTCTTTATGATGCTCAAGGGTAATCAAATTATCACAATATTTGGACACGACTTGATCATGAAACAAATAGCATCGAGACTTTAAATGACCATGTTCATTGCAAAGTTCACAAGGCACGAAAAATATTGAATCTTTCAGCACATTCATCTAGCTCTTCTTGCAACAATTTGGTTTCTAAGTACTTATGCCTCTTGCAATATCTATCTTCCCTATTTGGTGCGTACTTACAAACCCAATGCACTCCACAAAAATTGACATGTTTATAGGAGGCATTTTCATCATAACTGGTGCAATCATCATTAGTACTATGGATATTCAAGGAGTTCATACTAACAACATTGCAATCATGCTCATAATTCAAAGATTTAGTGCCAAACAATTTAATGCATTCTTCTTCTAACACTTTGGCACAATTTTCCTTTCCATCATACTCACGAAAGATATTAAAAAGATGAAGCGTATGAGACAAACTCAATTCGTTTTTTTTGTAGTTTTCTTTTATAAACTAGACTAGTGCTAAAACAAGAAAAAAAGATTCAATTGCAAGATCTAAAGATATACCTTCACTTACCTAGCCTCCCGGCAGCGGCACGAAAAAGAGCTTGATGTCTACTACATAACCTTCTTCTTGTAGACGTTGTTGGGCCTCCAAATCTTGAGAGGTTTGTAGGATAGTAGCAAATTTTCCTCAAGTGGATGACCTAAGGTTTATCAATCCGTGGGAGGCGTAGGATGAAGATGGTCTCTCTCAAACTACCCTGCAACCAAATAACAAAGAGTCTCTTGTGTCCCCAACACACCCAATACAATGGTAAATTGTATAGGTGCACTAGTTCTCTTGAAGAGATGGTGATACAAGTGCAATATGGATGGTAGATAAAGGTATTTGTAATCTGAAAATATAAAAACAGCAAGGTAACTAACGGTAAAAGTGAGCACAAACGGTATTGCAATGATAGGAAACAAGGCCTAGGGTTCATACTTTCACTAGTGCAAGTTCTCTCAACAATAATAACATAATTGGATCTCATAACTATCCCTCAACATGCAACAAAGAGTCACTCCAAAGTCACTAATAGCGGAGAACAAACGAAGAGATTATGGTAGGGTATGAAACCACCTCAAAGTTATTCTTTCCAATCAATCCGTTGGGCTATTCCTATAAGTGTCACAAACAGCCCTAGAGTTAGCCCTAGAGTTCGTACTAGAATAACACCTTAAGATACAAATCAACCAAAACCCTAATGTCACCTAGATACTCCAATGTCACCTCAAGTATCCATGGGTATGATTATACGATATGCATCACACAATCTCAATTCATCTATTCAAACCAACATATAGAACCTCAAAGAGTGCCCCAAAGTTTCTACCGGAGAATCACGACGAAAACGTGTGCCAACCCCTATGCATAGGTTCATGGGCGGAACCATAAGTTGATCACCAAAACATACATCAAGTGAATCACGTGATATCCCATTGTCAAGACCAGATCATGCGGCAAGACATACATCAAGTGTTCTCAAATCTTTAAAGACTCAATCCGATAAGATTACCTCAAGGGAAAACTCAATTCATTACAAGAGAGTAGGGGAGAAGAAACATAAGATCCAACTATAATAGCAAAGCTCGCGATACATCAAGATCGTGCCAAATCAAGAACACGAGAGAGAGAGAGAGAGAGATCAAACACATAGCTCTTGGTACATACCCTCAGCCCAGGGTGAACTACTCCCTCCTCTCGTCATGGAGAGCGCCGGGATGATGAAGATGGCCTTTGGTGAGGGTTCCCCCTCCGGTGGGGTGCCGGAACAGGTGGTCGATTGGTTTTGGTGGCTACAGAGGCTTTGCGGCGGAACTCCGATATATCTTACATTACGGAAGTTTTACGATACGTAGGTATATATGGGTGCAAGAAGTGCGTCGGTGGAGCTTGGGGCCCACGAGGCGCGCCCTAGGGGTGGGCGCCCCCACCCTCGCGGCCAGCTCCCATATCTTCTGACGTAGAGTCCAAGTCTATCCGGTGGCTTTCCTTCCAAAAGTAACTTCTCCAGTTGATTTCGTTCCGTTTTGACTCCGTCTGATATTCCTTTTCCTCGAAACACTGAAATAGGCATAAAACAACAAATCTGGGCTGGGCCTCCGGTTAATAGGTTAGTCCCAAAAATAATATAAAAGTGGAAAATAAACCCCAAAATAGTCCAAAACAGTAGATAAAGTAGCATGGAGCAATCAAAAATTATAGATACGTTGGAGACGTATCAGTGGGTGGGACGTAAAATTCCCCGCTCTCAGCCCCTAGTCCGGGCTGGGCATAGTTCGGACATTGCTCCTCTGTAATGACGAGGAATCGCATCAAGTCTAGAGCCTTGCTTAAAGGCAAGGTTTGGCCAGGGAGAAGAAACTCCGTGGAGTACGGCGAGAAGAAAACTCCTTGGCCGAGCTCACACGATGCTGACTCCAAGGGTTCCGAGCCAACGTCCGGAGAAGAGTCCGGCTCCATGACGGTTGCCAGCGACACTACTTCCTCCGGCTCTCCCGTATTGGGCTTAGTGGCCGCAGATAGTCTGGCGGGTTCAATAATCCCATCCTCGGGCCTAGCGATGTGCTCCGGATCTAAGGCCAGAGCAAAGGTTGGGGTTGTGAACCCTTGGAAGATCAAGTCCCCTCGGATATCAGTGACATGATCCATATTTCCAAAGATAATCTGGTGACTTGGGGCGTAGCTGTCGATCTGCTCTAGATGGCCAAGCGAGTTGGCCCGCAGTGCGAAGCCGCCGAATATGAAGAGCTGGCCGGGGAGGAAATCCTCCCACAGGGCAACATTGTTATAGATGACTGATGAAGCAATCGAGCCTTCTGATGACGTCACAGTGGAACTCTCAATGAAAGCACCAATGTCGGTGTCAAAACCGGCGAATCTCGGGTAGGGGGTCCCGAACTGTGCGTCTAGGATCGATGGTAACAGGAGAAGGGGGACACGATGTTTACCCTGGTTCGGGCCCTCTTGATGGAGGTAATACCCTACTTCCTGATTGATTGATATTGATGAATATGAGGATTACAAGAGTTGATCCACCACGAGATCGTAATGGCTAAACCCTAGAAGTCCAGCCTGTCTGATTGTGATTATGATTACCTCTACGGACTAAACCCTCCGGTTTATATAGACATCGGAGGGGCCTAAGGTTGTACAGAGTCGGTTTACAAAGGAGGGAATCTACATATCCGAACGCCAAGCTTGCCATCCATGCAAAGGAGAGTCCCATCCGGACACGGGAAGAAGTCTTCTGTCTTGTATCTTCGTAGCCCATAAGTCCGGCCCATGTTACATAGTCCGGACGCCCGAGCACCCCTTAATCCAGGATTCCCTCAGCGACAGCTAGCTGCGGTGTGTGAGAAACCTAACAGAGAGGAGCAGGTGGCGGAGGAGCTCACCGAGCGGCAAGCACGGTGGCCCTTGGGGGTTTAGTAGCTGCAGATTCGGGGCAGATCGAACGGCGGTGTAGCGGTGGCCGCAGTTGGGGAAGAAGACGCGAGCGACTACGGTGGCGAGAAGGAAGAATCAGTCCACCGTGGACCTCATGGACACCTCGGAGGGAGGAATGGGCGCCGGTGGCCGCGGTGGAGCGCACGGCGTGGAGACGGCGATGCGTCGGGGGCGTGGTGGCCTTGGTCGCCCAGGGCAGAGAGGGACGAGGTGGAGAGGGGGAAAGAGGGGCAAGGTGAGTGGGGTGAGTGGAGGCGGGGATCGAGGAGGCGGGGAGGCACGGGGCCTTATCCCCTCGTCGGAGCTGGCGAGGTGGTCCGACGGAGCCGTGCCTCTAGCGACTCGGTCGAGGAATAGGAGAAGGCGACCGGGGGGAAGTGGGCTGGCTGGGCCGAGGTGGGCTAAAGCCCAGTAGGGCAGGGGGCCCTCTCTCATTTACCCTTTTTCATATTCTTCTGCTCTTTTCTTTTTACAAAAAATGCTTTGCCATATTTGAGTTGCCAAAAAGGATTCTGTAAAATGTGGGACTTGGCCACATAATTACATTGCAATAGTTTGCACTGCCACAAAAGATTGTGAGGCTTTTGAAATAGTTTGCAATTTTTATAAATTAAAAAGCCATTTAATCTATTGTATTAGCCACTGCTTTAATTGGTTTAGGCCATTTAAACACCTTGCAAAAATGTTGGTTTACCACCAATATTAACAAATGATTATTTGCCACATGATGATTATTTTAGTTTTCATGTGTGACAAATATGAATTTTTGACTTTAGATTGGATTTGAATTTGAGGTGATTTGGATCAAGTGAAGATTAGCAATAGTAACATGATGACATGGCACCATTAACAGGGGATTACTATAGCATGACACTGGGGGTGTTACAAATCTCCTCCACTACAAGACATCTCGTCCCGAGACTTAAGTGCGGAAGTAAAGAGTAACTTTGGGAGAACTGGCCCTTATAGGGCTAATTATCTGGTGAAAAATTCAGGGAATGTGGCAGAAGTATCTCTCAAGTTGAAAACTTAAGAAAACATCGAGAGCAAGATATGAAGGTACAATAAGAAGTTTCAAGGAATGGACAAACGATCGATAACTGAACATAGTGTGAAGGGGGTTCAGAGCATCGGGAATAGATCATCTCTCGGACGGTGGCTTGTGACAACACACAAAGCCAAGAGCAAATGATACTTTGTAATAAAGGATATACGGGAGAGTCAGGTTCCGATCCTGTGGAACTGTGGGTTATGAGCCCACCATGTGGGTTAAAAGAAGAAAGTGGGGCGATAGCAAGGCATGTCAGATGATAGACTGTCAGTTATGTTGTCAATAACATTGGTACCAAGGGCGAGGTACGGAGAGAACTATTTTCCTGCTCGTTGAACGAGGCGGACCAATAGGCAAAGTTCTCATCCATCGGTGGTTACCGGAGTGTCAACAACAATAATAGCAAGGTCTTACTGACAAATTGTACACCGGGGTGTTTTCATAAGTAGGGAACTATTACTGCTTAGATCTCATAAACCACAAGAAAGGTTAAACAAAACAATGGAAAAGAAAAGGTGATCATTAGATTAATCAGAACATTGAAATGGAAATGTGTTTACACACAAGAATTGGGAGTATATCCTTCCCAAGGCGGAGCGGAGTAGGATATACATGATATGACAGCAAGTTCAAAAGCATTTAGATAAAGGGGGCGAGGGAAGAATCATGATATTACCCATACAACAGTGTTTGGATAATAGATCAAGAAACATTTGACAATGTGCTCCCAATGTTCTTGTTGATATTCGAAATACCTCAGTCATGCTTCGAGGTAGCATTAACATGGTGTTACAAGTAGGGGTTGGAGTTGAAGATCACAAGAAATACTCAAGGAACAATTGCAGGAATAGCAAGGAGTCCAAGGTATAACCAAGACATGATCAAACATGTGTTGAAAAGAAGACAAGGGAGGTGTCGATGATAACTCACATCATCGAAGGTCAAGGATGGTATTTCTCACCATGAATTCGATCGATATCCTAGAAGAGCTCAGAATGTTGATGATGATCATGACAAATTTGTCGATAGGTTTCATGAAGATGTGATCGATCGGTGATGACATCAAGTCAAAGGAATTTTGAGGCGGAAGGTTATCAGAACCACGAATATGACACAATCTCGGAATCAGGCTTGCTGTTCAAGGTGAAATGATATGATGAGGAAGATCGACGAAAGCTTAGCTCATCGTCGAAATTGTGCTCCGGGAAGGACCAGGTAGCATAGTTAAAATTTACCACGATAATGATATAGCCAATCAGGCTAGGAATGGCTCGAAGTATTATGAAACTCGTAAGCAACAAAAATTACTTAGAGTTATTGAATCAGAGTGCAGGGTCGATTCACTTATCAGTGTGAATCGGTTGACAAACAACCCAGAACCCATGAAGTGACAATGACAGTGAAAGTTAGTGTTCATCAAAAGTTCATAAGATTTGGTGCAATGGCATGATATCCTCGAGATATTAGGGGTAATACTCGAAGGTAGATCATATTAGAGATTGGACATGTGTATTGGTTTGCAGAAGGCAAGCACTTCGACTTGTCCGAGAAATGGGATCAAAGAAGCACAATCTTGGTTGGAACCACGATTGCAAAGGCCAAAATCACAGATACGTGATCAAATTATACCAAGGGAACAATTATTGTTACGAGAAGATTCCATGATAAGATCTACATCATTTCCATGGGCATGAACACAAAGTTCGAGGTCGACTCCCACTTCTCCAATGCATAACATTTCATTCACTTCCCGCTTTTGAAGAAGTTGTAGCGATGAAATCTTATCTGATGAAAAGCCAGTAGAGTAAAACCCTCATAACTTTTGAGTTCATAGATTTAGGGAAGACATAGTTCAACCCTTTGGGTTATCTTATGAACATATATTGCAAGCTTCAGGAGTAAATTATACCAGCTCGAAAGCAGAGCATGGTTGAAAAAAGCAGAGGACAGAATTTACCAAAGGCATTATGTGTCAAGGGAAGAACTCACAAGGTTATTGAATATGAAGGACATTGTCGGATAATAATCCAACCAAGGATCTGATGTGAGTATCGATACTCAACCAGAAGAAGAAAGAATGCAAAGGCATCGGATTATAGATATATATGGATAACTTCAAAGCTTGAATACAAAGGAATTATGATTTTCATATCAGAAGATCAGAAGCAGAGGCTCTGATCAAAAGATAATTGAGTGTAATCGATATAGATCGACAATCAATCAAGTTTTCGTTTGCCAAGAACAAGCCCATGTTCGGAGTGACGTCTGAGCCGGAAGGATGAATGCTAGGGTATGATTGAGGATTTCGAGCATTCGCAACAAATTGGATGAAGGGACCCGAAACGATAGAGACATAGGATGTCAACGAAGATTACTAGAAATATGGAATTAACGATAATGCCGGCACACAAGACTTTCCAAAGCAATAGGTTGCAAAGTATTCTCGGAAGGTCGAATAGCATTTCAGGATATTTTGTGAAACACATGAATAACTAGGAATGAACAAATCCTCGATAAGTGTGAGGAATTATTCAAACATGTATTCATTGCGGAAAAGGAGCTGCAAGGCAGCATGCGCAACGGATTTTTGGAATAACAGAGAGTACTAGGGGTATCTTGTAATAATAGGAGCAACTGAGGATGAAGGTACAAGCGGCAAGGATGTTATCCACGGGGATTATCGATGGTCAGGAACTGCAAGGCAGTAGCCACAGTGTCTCGGGAAGCATCGAGGAGTATCTTCATAATCTTATGGCGAAGCAAGCGATCATCGATAATGTCGGGGCTCTCCGGGAGGAAGTGGGTACGAGAGCCTAATGTTAGAGTTAGTAAAATGTTTAACCCGAATAGAAGAGAGATCATAGTCCCAGAGCATAGACGAGGAACAAAAGATACTAATACCACCCAATGGTGACGTGGGCCCATAAGACACACAGCCATGTTATTAAAAGTTTTTGTAGTGACTAGACTCGACTTCGGCCAAGGAGTTGGAAAGGGGGCTACCTACAGGCAGTCGGCTCTGATACCAACTTGTGACGCCCCCGATTCAATCGTACACTAATCATACATGCAAATGTGTATGATCAAGATCAGGGACTCACGGTAAGATATCACAACACAACTCGAGACACAAATTAAAATAATACAAGCTTTATATTACAAGCCAGGGGCCTCGAGGGCTCGAATAAGAACGAGTCAGCGGAAGCAACATTATCTGAGTACAGACATGAGTTAAACAAGTATGTCTTAAGAAGGCTAGCACAAAAGCAACATTGATCGAAAAGGCAAGGCCGCCTGCCTGGGAGCCTCCTAACTACTCCTGGTCGTCGGCAGCCTCCACGTAGTAGTAGGCACCCTCGGGGTAGTAGTAGTCATCGGTGGTGGCGTCTAGATCCTAGGCTCCACCATCTGGTTTCAACCACCGGAAAGAATGGAAAGGGGGGAGAGGGAGCGAAGCAACCACGAGTACTCATCCAAAGTACTCAGCAAGCAAGGATCTACACTACACATGCAATATTATCAAAGAAAGGTTGTATATGTGGATTGGGCTGCAGAATGCCAGAATAGAGAGAAGGCCTAGTCCAATCGAAGACTAGCATCTTCAGCATCTTCAAGCATCTTCGAGCATCTTCAGCATCTTCAATCATTTAGAAGAGTACAGAAAAACATAGTATAAAGTAACACTCCCTCTGTTCCTTGATATAAGGTGTATAGATTTTTGAGAAAAAGTCCGAAATATAAGGTGTATTGCATTGCACCACTCGTTTGGATAGTTTTTTTAGGGATTTGATTACATTTCCTTATATTGGGCAAGCTCCTCTATTTCCTCATGTCAATTAGTCAGGTGTAATCTCGCCCAAAACTTGTGAAATTTTCCCTCCACGCGCGTTCTTTAATTTCCGTGCCAAAAACTGTACACCCTATATCTAGGAACGGAGGGAGTAGTAGTGTTATCAACCTCACCCAGAGATCTTTCCTCGACTCCCTGCGAAAAAGCAATCCCAGAGCCATACTATCCATTCCTCATCTCAAGTATCCAGTTCTAGTTGTATCGATCGGGATACAACTCCGAGCGTCCGTTACCGTAGGACATGCATGCTATCGATAGATGTTCTCTTCCCTGCAGGGGTGCACCAACTTACCCACCACGCTTGCTTAACTCCGGCCGGACAAACTTTCCTGGGTCATGCCCGGCCTCGGCCAAACAATACGCCGCAACCCAACCTAAGCTTAATAGAGAGGTCAGCACGCCAGACTAAACCTATGCCCCCAGGGGTCATGGGCCATCACCTCGGGAACTCCTGCACGTTGCGTACGCGACCGGTGAGCAGACCTAACTACCTCCTTAAAAAAGGCAGGTGCTTATGCAGTCCAACCCGGCGCACGCCGCTCAGTCGCTGACGTCTATTAAGCTTCGGCTGATGTATATGACGCAGAACGCCCATACTATGCCCACGTGATGGTTAGTGCTATCAGGCTAGAGGCCCCTCGGATCAAATATCAAAATCGTAGTGGATTAGGAACGCGCGGTAACAAGCAGAGACTCATGAAAGATGTGACCCCGTTGCCCCGTCTCAAGGACTTGCGGCAAGGGCTAAGAATGCCCGGCCACGCCTCGTAATTATCTCGCGGGCACCTTCCAGGTCAACCCGACTCCACATCACTCGCAATTAAGCTCGCGCGGGTACCCCTCAGGGCCAACCCGTCTTTAGTAACATGTTTCGGTGTAAAGTCTTAGTAACCATAGTAACTGTGTGTCTATCACCAAGGGGAACCCTGAGGAACCACCCTCGGTGGATTCCAGTCGATGTAATCATCAAGGTGAATGTAAGAGGAACCACCCTTGAGGTTCACACTTGAGGGGTTGCATGACAGAGTCGTACCAGAAGTGGTTAAGGAGGAAATCACCCTCGATGACCACGACCAAATAGCTACACTATAGAGATCTCATCAGGAGTGATGTATGAGATTCCACCCTCGGCACTCGATGGTAACTCTTCAGAGTCGAGCAACAAAAGGGGCGTGATGTGATGTGAGGTGTCGGGATCTGGTCGTCGATCATGTAGATCGAGTCGTCGATGATCAAGCAGGGGCAACAAGGACCAGGTGGGGGTCACTGATGGATCACTAACCAACCTATACTAAGCAGTTTAGGATAAACAGGTAAGATATAATGAGCAGGTTACAAAAGCAGGCTATGCATCAGAGTAGGAGCAAACAATAACAATAGCAAAATCTAATGCAAGCATGAGAGAATGGAATGGGCGATATCGGGATGATCAAAGGGGGGGCTTGCCTGGAAGCTCTGCTGTAAAGGAAGATAGGTCGTCCGAGACGTAGTCGATCACAGGGGCAACATCGGTCTCGGGGTCTACCAGAGAGAAGTGGGGGAAGAAACAATAAATAACAAAGCATGATAAAGCATAACGTGGTAATACGCGGTGCTTGGGGTAAACTAACGCTGTGCTAGACGTTGCAAACGGAGAGGGAAATATCCAGAGGGGTTTTTCCGGCGTCTGGCGTTTTCCGGACAGATGAAAAGAGAGGGGATGGTTCCATGTTCAGCATGCTAGGGGCATGTGACAGATGAACGGACCGCGTATCCGGATTCGTTGGTTTTTTCTGAGCAAATTTCATGTAGAAAACATTTTCATTCGAGTTACGGTTTATTTTCTATGAATTTTCAAAGATTAAACCATTTTTTGGATTTATTTATATTAACAGAAATGGAATATGATGTCATCATGACGTGTTGATGATGTCAGCAGTCAACAGACTCGCTGACCATGTCAAACCTAGCCTGCATGTCAGCCTCTGTTAGTCTGACAGTGGATTAAACTAACTAATCAAGGTTAATTAGCTACTGGGCCCCACGTGTCATAGGTAAATGACTAAACTAATTAATTTTTAATTATAAATATGTTTTAGTTAACCTAATATGTGGTGGGGCCCGCATGTCAGTGGCTGGGGCTGCCCAGTCGGCCTGATTGACCAGGTCAACTGGTGTTGAGCCGAGGGCCCCAGCTGGCGATGTGAGGGTGGCCCCATGTGTGCCATTTCGGCCGGGAGGAGGCTTGAGGCCGGCATCCTCCAAGCACGGCGGAGGACACGGCCTGGCATTGGAAACGCGCTACGAAGCACCAAAACACGCGCGACAACTTGCGTTCGAACCGTGGAAGCGTTCCGCGTCGACTGGTGGTGGTGCTGGACCAAAAGGTCGCCAGAAACGGGTCAGTGACAAGCTACGGCGGCAGCTCATGCAAGACCTCGATGGAAACTACACTAGGGAGCACGGGGAAGCTCGTGCGCATGCTCGTGGGGCTCCTGGAAGCACCAAGAGCACGACCGTGCCGTAGGCGGCGGTGACGTCGACCACAACGACGGCCACAAGTCGTCGGCGGTGAGCAGAGCACGGACGCAACGACTGTCGGTGTCAAAACCGGCGGATCTCGGGTAGGGGCTCCCGAACTGTGTGTCTAGGATCGATGGTAACAGGAGACGGGGGGCACGATGTTTACCCAGGTTCGGGCCCTCTTGATGGAGGTAATACACTATTTCCTGATTGATTGATCTTGATGAATATGAGGATTACAAGAGTTGATCTACCATGAGATCATAATGGCTAAACCCTGGAAGTCTAGCCTGTCTGATTGTGATTATGATTACCTCTACGGACTAAACCCTCCGGTTTATATAGACAGCGGAGGGGCCTAGGGTTGTACAGAGTTGGTTTACAAAGGATGGAATCTACATATCCGAACGCCAAGCTTGCCATCCACGCAAAGGAGAGTCCCATCCGGACACGGGAAGAAGTCTTCTGTCTTGTATCTTCGTAGCCCACAAGTCCGGCCCATGTTCATAGTCCGGATGCCCGAGGACCCCTTAATCCAGGACTCCCTCAGTAGCCCCTGAACCAGGCTTCAATGACGATGTGTCCGACGGGGAGGAAGAATCAGTCCACTGCGGACCTCCTGGACACCTTGGAGGGAGGAATGGGCGCCGTGGCCGCGTTGGAGCGCGGTGCTCGACAGCGTGGAGACGGAGACGCGTCGGGGGCGTGGTGGCCTCGGGCGCCCGGGGCGGAGAGGGACGAGGTGGAGAGGGGGGAAAAGGGGCAAGGTGAGCGGGGTGGCGCGGGGCCTTAACCCCTCGTCGGAGCCAGCGAGGTGGTCCACCAGAGGCGCGCCTGTAGCGACTCGGTCGGGGAATAGGAGAAGATGACCGAGGGGAAGTGGGCCGGCTGGGCCAAGGTGGGGTAAAGCCCAGTAGGGCAGGGGGCCCTCTCTCATTTACCCTTTTTCATATTCTTCTGCTCTTTTCTTTTTACAGAAAATGCTTTGCCATATTTGAGTTGCCAAAAAGGATTCTGTAAAATGTGGGACTTGGCCACATAATTACATTGCAATAGTTGGCACTGCCACAAAAGATTGTGAGGCTTTTGAAATAGTTTGCAATTTTTATAAATTAAAAAGCCATTTAATCTATTGTTTTAGCCACTGATTTAATTGGTTTAGGCCATTTAAACACCTTGCAAAAATGTTGGTTTACCACCAATATTAACAAATGATTATTTGCCACATGATGAACATTTTAGTTTTCATGTATGACAAATATGAATTTTTGACTTTAGATTGGATTTGAATTTGAATGGTGATTTGGATCAAGTGAAGATTAGCAACAGTAACATGATGACATGGCACCATTAACAGGGGATTACTGTAGCATGACACTGGGGGTGTTACAATCACAACATACATATCATCAAATATCGAACAGATATCAAGTTCACGCGATTACTTGCAACATGACTTCTCCCGTGACCTCAAGAACAAAAGTGACTACTCACAAATGATAATCATGCTCAAGATCAGAGGGGTATTAAATAGCATAATGGATTTGAACATATAATCTTCCAGCAAATACACCATATAGTAATCAACTACAAGATGTAATCAACACTACTAGTCACCCACAGGTACCAATCTAAGGTTCCGGTACAAAGATTGAACACAAGAGATGAACTAGGGTTTGAGAGGAGATGGTGTTTTTGAAGATGTTGATGAATATTGGCCTCCCAAAGATGAGAGGGTTGTTGGTGATGACGATGACAATGATTTCCCCCTCCGGGAGAGAAGTTCCCCCGATGGAATCGTTCCGCCGGAAGGCAAAAGTGCTCCTGCCCAAGTTCTGCCTCAAGACGGTGGCGATCCGTCCCGAATGTCCTCTCCTTATTTTTTTCTAGGTCAGAATGACTTATATACCAGAAGATGGGCACCGGAGGTGGGCCGAGGAGGGGACAACCCACCAGGGCGCGCCTGGGCTGCCTGGCGCGCCCAGGTGGATTGTGCCCACCTGGTGGTCCCCCTCTAGTAGTTATTTGCTCTAGTATTTTTCATATATTCCAAAACAATTCTCCGTAAATTTTTAGCTCAGTTGGAGATGTGCATAATAGGTGACTCTGACGTAGCTTTTTCAGGTCCAGAATTCCAGCTGTCGGCATTCTTCCTCTTTGTGTAAACCTTGCATATTATGAGAGAAAAGACATTAGAATTACTCCATAAAGCATTATTATGCATAAAAACATTGTAAATAACAGTAGGAAAACATGATGCAAATGGACGTACCAGCGTGACATGTATAAAAAAATATGAACGGTGGCCAAGCCACAAATACTATGTCAACTACATGATCACGCAAAGCAATATGACAATGATGGTATGTGTCATAATGAACGGATCGGTGGAAGTGACATGGCAATATATCTCGGAATGGCTACAAAAATGCCATAATAGGTAGGAATGGTGGTTGTTTTGAGGAAGGGTAAATGGTGGGTTAAATGCACCGGCGAAAGTTGCTGGGTACTAGACAGGCTAGCAATGGTGGAAGGGTGAGAGTGCGTATAACCCTTGGACTCAACATTAGTCATAAAGAACTCACATACTTATTGCAAAAGTTTATTAGCCATCAAAACAAAGTACTAATAAGCATGCTCCTAGGGGAGAGGTTGGTAGGACTTAACCATCGCGCGCTCCCGACCTCCACACAAAGGATGACAATCAATAATTAATCATGCTCCAACTTCATCGCATAACGATAGACCATACGTGCATGCTTCGGGAATCACAAACTTTAACACAAGTATTTCTACTAATCCACAATTACTCTCTAGCATGACTCTAATATCACCATCTTTATATCACAAAACAAATTATAGGAAGCAAACTTCTCATATATTCAATGCTCTTTATGAAAGTTTTATTATATCCGTCTTGCATGCTCATCATATTAGGACTTAATTCATAACCTAAGCAAATTGTCATACTATTTTTAAGACTCTCAAAATAATATAAGTGAAGTATGAGAGTTCATCAATTTCTACAAAATAAAACCACCACCGTGCTCTAAAAAGATATAAGTGAAGCACCAGAGCAACTACCTATCTCAAAAGATATAAGTGAAGATCAATGAGTAGTCAAACAATTAAATAGCTATGTAAGGAATCTCTATCAATTAAAAACTTTCGGATCTAAGTATCTTATTCAAACAACAAGCAAAACAAAATAAAATGGCATTGCAAGGATAACACATATCATGTGAGGAAGCAAAAACTTAGGCTCAACCAAAACTGACTGATCATTGTTGAAGAAGAAAGGTGGGATGCCTACCGAGGCATCCCCAAGCTTAGATTCTTGAGACTTCTTTAAATATTAACTAGGGATGCCTTGGGCATCCCCAAGCTTGAGCTCTTGTGTCTCCTTGATACCTCTCATATCACGGTTTCCCTAATTCTTAAAAACTTCATACACACAAAACTCGACAAGAACTCATGAGATAAGTTAGTATAAATCAATGCAATAACCTTATCATTCTCCACTGTAGAAAATCACTAAAATTATTATTTAACATTGCATACTAAATGCCTCTGCATATTTAATACTCCTATCCTAAAATAGAATCATTAAACAAGCAAACATATGCAAACAATGCAAACATCATAGAAACTTGTCAAAACGAGACAGTCTGTAAAGGATGCAATAAGATTCATACTTCTCTAACTCCAATAATTCTGAAAAGTAACCACTGTAGAAAATTTGCTGTATAGTGTAAAAATTTCAAGATTTTATCACGTTCGGACTTTCCAAAATAATTCATATAATGATAGAAAACTTTCTGTTTTCAAAACAACAACATATAGAGTTGGAAAATAAGCATGGTAAAGGCTATACTTGACCTTTTTATTGAACTAAAAGATGGAAAACATTATTCTAAATAACAACAAGCAAATCCAACTAAATAAAATGATGCTCCAACAAAAACTCATATCATGTGATGAATGAAAACATAGCTCCAAGTGAGGTTACCGATAATGTTGGACACGAAAGAGGGGATGTCTTCCGGGGCATCCCCAAGCTTAGGAACTTGTGTGTTCCTTAAATATTAACCTGGAGTGCCTTGGGAATCCCCAAGCTTAGGGTCTTTCCACTCCTTGTTCTCCTCATATCGATATCTCACCCAAAACATAAAAACTTCAATCACACAAAACTTAACGGAACTGCGTGAGATAGGTTAGTATGATAAAAAGAAAATCATTCACTTTGGTATTGTCAAGACAAGATTCATAATTGTTATCACATAATGCCTACTATACCTTGTCATTTCCACAATTTATATCACTTAATATAAGCTATGGAAACACTTAAACAAGCAAACTATGCATTGAAAATAGAATCTATCAAAAACAGCATAGCCTGTAAAGATCTGGACAATAACCATACTTCTATAAATCCAAAAATTCTGAAAAATTAGGAAAACGTAGGAAATTTGTATAAAAATCATGTGTAAAACATTCAGAATTCTATCTCGTTCCAGCGAATTTAAACAATTCTATTACTAGAAGCAAAAGTTTTTGTTTTTGCACAGAATCAAGTCAACTATCATCCACACTACCCCAAAGGCTTTACTTGGCACTTTATTCAAACAAAAGCTATAAAACATGATTACTACAGTAGCTTAATCATGTGAACACACAACAACAGTAGGTTATAGTGTTGGGTTGTCTCTCAACAAGCGCTTTTCTTTGCCTTTTTAGCTAGGCATGATGATTTCAATGATCCTCACATGAAAGATATGAATTGAAACATAACGAGAGCATCATGAAGCATATGACTAGCACATTTAAGTCTAACCCACTTCCTATGCACAAGGATTTTGTGAGCAAGAAATTTATGGGAACAAGAATCAACTAGCATAGGAAGGAAAAAAAGCATGACTTCAAAACTTTCAACACATAGAGAGGAAACTTGATATTATTGCAATATGTAAAAGCATATATTCCCCTCTCATAATAATTTTCAGTAGCATCTGTAACATCCCAAATTTTCAATTTGGAATGTTATACATTAGATCATCATGCATATCATATTTTTCTCGCATTTTTCCGATCCTAGAAATTTCACGCAACTCAAGGACCCTCGGAGAGAGTTGGAAGTTTCATTATTTTCATATTTGGGATTTTCCAAATCTTGAAAATAGGATCATTGGATTTATTTAAATTATCTTCATAACATTTTTCCTATAAAATATTTGAGAGGGAATAATATGACTTTCCCAAGCAATTAGGGAAAATGAAGATATTATAAATAAACCAAATTTGGTTTTGGAAGATTTATTTTGCTTAGGCAAAAATGAGCATTTTCAAAATTTTATGCATGTAT
Source organism: Aegilops bicornis (assembly GCA_021605145.1). NCBI lineage: Eukaryota > Viridiplantae > Streptophyta > Magnoliopsida > Poales > Poaceae > Aegilops > Aegilops bicornis. Next base: position 336,139,259 of record CM038675.1, read on the forward strand.
ATTGTTTTAGAGTTCATTTTGTCCGACTCATTTTTAGGAGTCGGGGAAAATTTGTTTTAATTGATTTGGAGTTCATTTGATATTTATTTTATTTGTTTTGTTTTTATTTAAAAAAAAAAACAGCGCCCCCCCCCTGGACCGAGGCCCAGCCGGCCCAAGCCAGCCAGGCCCAGGCCAGCGCCCCGGCCCACCTCCCTCCTCCCTCGCGCGCGGCCACCATGTGATGACCACGCCGCCGCCGCCCGCCCGCCGAGTCCCTTGGGACCCGGCGCCTGCCTCCCAAGCCACCGCCGCCCCCTTTATAACCCGGGACCCGGCCTCTCTCTCACCCCACCGCCGGAGCCGACCGCCACCGCCCGACGCTTGAACCCGCCGCCGCCGTGGGCCTTGCCGCCGACGCCGCCCTCGCCGCCCGGCCTTGGGAACCGCCCGCCCTCGCCTCCCGAACCCGCCGCCCTCTCCCGAGCCCGGGCGCCCTCCGGCGATCACCGGAGGTAACCACCGCCGCCCTCGCCGATCCGGTTTTCCCCAATAAACCGATCCGGTTTATTTAAAAAAAAATATGTTCGGTTTTTTTTTAAAAACCTAGATTGGTTTTATTTTTATTCGGTTTTCTTAATTAACGAACGTCCACCGAACCGTTCGCTTCGAAGAACGCGTTCGTTAGATTCGTTCTGTTAACGAACACTCACTTTTTAACTCGTTCGTCGTTTTTCTTTTTAATCGGAATTAATCCGTTATTTTCTGATTTGATTTCAGATCTGATTTTCAAAACTGTTTTATTTCTTGCTCGTTTATCGGAATCAGGTGATTCAAGCGCTGAGTTTCGTAACGAAACCGCCGTTCCGACTAACCTATTTTCACAGAGTTTTGCTACTGTGAAATTTTGACCTAATTTCAGATTGCTAAACCGAGTCGTTCTCTCTCGAGTTCCGACTTTCGATGCCTTATTTGATTCGATTCTTTTGCCACCAGGGTTCTTAAGTTGAACTATCTGGTTAGATCTTTTATTCGAGATTTCCCTGTGCATTAGATGAGTACTTATTGTATGCTTGTTGTTTGTCTGCGTTAGATCACCCGGAGTGCGCCGCTTGTTATTTGAATCTCTAGGACTCATGGATCATCGACCAAGGCAAGTAACACTTTGATCATACCTTTTCTACTACCCAGTTTTATGCATTAGATCAAACCCTCAAACACTTGCATGATTAGGATCTAATCAAATTGTGGGATGGGAAGTAGATTGAGGTAGTACCTATTACCTGTTTTACTTATGAAACCTTGGGAGTTACTTCTACGTTTGTTTGATTATGCCATGCTATGCTAGTAGACGTGGATTGGGTGAGTGAATATCCATGACAGATGTGAGATTGTTAATTAATGGTTTATTTAAGGTGGCAACTTAAACACACATCCGGGTGGATTGAGGCACTGGTTTCTATCGAGATTTGCTGTATTTCTTGGACCGCCACCTGTGCTCTAAGGGATCATAAGATTATTCAAACTAGAAACTTACGTGTGCAGCCACAAGCCAATTATGGGCTCTGGCGTAGTTGACTAAGTTGTGCGAACTCTTACAGGCAGACTAGCTGATGTAGGGGATGTAGGTTGGTACGGTCTACCCACATGTAAGGTGCTAAGCGCTACGAAAGACTATGTCTCGGTCATCCGTTTCTCAAACACCATGTAGTGCGAGAACCAAGCGGAGGCGATCGAGTCTTGTGGGGAAAAGTGCGCAAACCTCTGCAGAGTGTATAAACTAATCATGATTAGCCGTGTCCCGGTTATGGACAAATCTTGAGTATCTAGTACTTGATTATCATGTGAATCTCAACATGTTACTTCTAAAATAAATGTATTGGGTTTTAATGAGTATTTTAATTGGGATTGAGGATGTCAACCATCTTCAATGTTTAACAACCACCATGATAGTTAAATAAAATTATTCCTTTGATGTAGGGAAAAATTGGCTTTTCGCAAAAATGTAAATCAGAGAGCCTTACCACCAGCCAAATATGCATGTAGTGTAGGCTCATTGCTTCATTGTACTCTTACGTGTTACATTGCGGCATATTCCATGTCTTGACCCGTTTTGGGCTGCAACTTTTCATGTTGCGAGACTTTTCGAACGACAGTAAGATGTTAGGTTGTGGTTCTATACTGATGTCTGCTGGAGTTGATGGACTCACTCGTTTTCCAAGCCTTCCGCTGTTATTATTAGATGGCCTTAAGCCATATTATTGTATTAAGTTCCCTTGTGGACAACGATGTAATAAGTGTGTGATTGCTACTCTGCTATAAATCCTTGAAATCTTGTCTTTGTGTCAAGATTCTCGATCGAGGATGACACCGAGTACAGAGCGCTAGATCCATTCGGATGCAGTCGCGACGAGAGAATGGTATCGAGCACACGACGACTATAGGACACGACCACTAAGATAAAGCCATAGATCACTACTCTCTTCTCATTTTCTAACTCCTCATCTTTTCTACTCTCTTTAGGATGATTTGACGCGAAGATCAAGTACACCCAACCAGATGAAGGCACACCATTTGGATTTCACTTGAAGGAAGTTACCAAGTACCGAACATTGGATTACCAAGCTTCACGGAACTTTCAACGCCACTGTCTCAAGAGGAGCGCTGGAAGCTTCATGCTCACGTTCGGGAAGGACATTCGCCCCAATCACCAAGCCTATAGATAGTGTTTTCGGTGCACCAACTTGGAGTGCAGGGAAAGAGCATGGCAGCTCACATCACCATGGGACGCATTGGAGAAGTTTACCAAGAAGACCTCAAGGACACAATCTACCAGATTTGCGGACGCCGAGACGACAAATGGGAAGTCGTCAACACTAAGAAGGATAGATCCATTGCAGCATTTATCCAGAGTTAAACCAGCACATTCGACGCCAGGAGAACCAGATGTGCAATGATATGTTGGAGTTGCAAAATGCAAAAGGAAGGATCATCGAGCTTGAAGAAGAACTCAAGACAACTCGCAAGGACTATATGGACGAGATCGTAGCTCTAGCAAGGCACAATAACGATCTTAGATGCGAGATTGAAGAACTCAAGAAGAAGTTGGCGCTTCAGGAATGAAGACCAGATGTCAATCACCCAAGCGACTACATCAACATCGACGACACCGATTCGGATCCAAGCGAACCCGACTTTGAAGACGAAGCCGAGCAGACATTATGGAGTCTTCCACGGTTCAAATTAGTAGAAGTCCCCACATATTAGTAGTATTTCCCTCCATGTAAACATTCTAGTACACGCACTTTTGCGATAGTTAGATCGTTGTAAGCCTTGTTTGATTGAATGAAGTGATTTTGTGTGCATTTGCTCATGTGCATTTGGGTAGTGATTCCCCTTAGACCTCATTCTATTCTAAATTCTCATCTTTTCTAAACCCATCAGATGCCTCCGAGACGCGACCCCGGATTTGTTTTCCCGCCAGAGATCACCCAATTGATTCAGCAGCAGAATACCCTGATTCAAACATTGGTGCAGAACCAGGGCAACAACAACAACAACAACAACAACCCACCGCCACCACCACCACCTGCGGATCATCTGACTCGTTTCCTTAGACTAAACCCGCGGTGTATTCCAAGAGCACCGAGCCAATTGTAGCAGATGACCGGCTCCGCAAGGTAGGAAGGGAGCTGACCACCGCAGGATGCACGGATGGAGAAAGAGTGAAGTTTGCAGCATCGACTTGAAGGACCCGCAAGACATGGTGGGAGAATTTTACAGCCACTTACCACATGTAGACAACATCACATGGGATCAGTTTGACAAGCTTTCGCTGACAGCCCATGTTTGGCAGGAGCTATGGCCATGAAGAAGCGTGAGTTTCGCAACTTACGCCAAGGAGGAAGGACGGTTGGCGACGTGGATGACTTTAGTAAATTAGCACGTTATGCCCCAGATGACGTTGCTACGGATGCAGCTAAGCAGGAGAAGTTCCTAGTAGGACTGAATGATGAGTTCAGCATGCCGTTGATGGTAGCAAGTTTCAATAACTACCAGGAGTTAGTAGACCGAGCCCTTATGATTGAAGGAAAGCAAAGACAAATTGAGAACGCATAGCGGAAGTATGGACAAGGGAAGTATAACTCTGGGCATAGCGAAACCTCGTTATACCCCTAAATCAGAATTCGGTTTCAGCATACCCATGGAGGAGGAAATTCACATAACCATAACAGCACCAAGAATGGGAACGGGAATGGAGGAAGCACGACGTAATCGCACCAACCCGTCAACACCATCCAAAGTAGACCTAAGTCATGTTACTTGCTTTAAATGCCGCAAGACTGGGCACTATGCAAATAGATCGAGAAGGCCAGAATGGAAATGGCAATGGAAGCTCGGAAAGAAGCCCAACCCTTTCAATAGAGGACGGTGAACCACATTGAAGTGGAGGAGGTTGAAGATCAGCCCGATGCGATGTCGGTAAGTTTTTGGTTAAGTCATTTCTGCGGTTGTTCTTTTCGATCTTTGGTGCATCGCGTTCATACATATCAAGGGGATTTGTGGATAAGTACAAGTTACCAACCCAAGCCCTTAGGTCACCCATGCTAGTAACCTCACCCGGAGCAGAGTACATGGCTAGTAAATGGTGTGATCGACTGCCATTAAGGATTGGACCCTATGTTTTTCCCTCGGACCTAATAGTTCTGGCATCCCAAGGATTGGATGTGATATTAGGAATGGATTGGTTATCAAAGTATGGAGGAAACATAGATTGTACCACAAAGTCAATTTTGCTCACCACACCGGAAGGAAGAAGGATTAGAAATGCATTATCACGGCACGAGCCGAGGAGAGCACAAGTTAATTTCTTATCGAGGTGGTACAGGAAGAAGTACCGGTGGTGAAGGATTTTCCTGATGTATTTCGGAAGAGTTGCTGAGAATGCCACGGATAGAGACATTGAGTTTTGATCGAGCTGTTGCCGTGAACAGGCCCTATATCGAAGCGGCCAAGTATAGGATGCCAGCACAGGATTTGGCGGAAATCAAGAAGCAGATTAAGGAACTTTTGGATAAAGGTTTTATACGCCCAAGCTCTTCACCTTGGGGATCACCCGTTTTGCTAGTGGAGAAGAAGGATGGATCTTTGAGAATGGTTGTTGATTACCGTGGATTAAATGAAGTAACAATCAAGAACAAGTACCCACTACCTATGATAAATGATCTGTTTGATCGCTTGCAAGGAGCCAAGGTGTTTTCCAAGATCGACTTGCGATCGTGGTACCATCGATTGAAGATTCGGGAGCAGGACATACCCAAGACAGCATTTACCACGAGATATGGACTATCTGAGTATACCGTTATGTCATTTGGATGACTAACGCACCAGCCTATTTCATGAACACGATGAACAAAGTGTTTATGGAGTTTTTGGATAAGTTAAATCGTGGTGTTCATTGATGACAATTTGATTTTATCGAAAAATGAAGAGGAACACAAGGAACATTTGCGATTGGTTTTGGATAAACTGAGGGAACACCAGTTGTATGCCAAGTTCGGCAAATGTGAGTTTTGGTTAAAGGAAGTTGGATTTCTCGGACATGTTATTTCCGGAGAAGGGATAGCGATTGACCCCACGAAAGTTGAGACCGTAACCAAATGGGAAACACCAACGACCGTTGGAGAGATGCGGAGTTTCCTTGGACTCGCAGGATACGACCGAAGATTCATTGAGAATTTCTCAAGGAGTGCTAAGCCTATGACAGAAATTGTTGAAGAAGGAAAATAAATTCATATGGGTGAGGACTGTGAGGCAAGTTTTCAGGAGTTGAAGAAAAGATTGGTTACCTCACGGTTTTGATCTGCCGAGATCAAACCAAGGATTATGAGGTGTATTGCGACGCTTCACGTCGAGGACTTGGAGCAGTGCTTATGCAGGAAGGAAGAGTTGTTTCATATGCTTCACGACAACTTAAGCCTCATGAGTTGAATTATGCCACTCATGATTTGGAGTTAGCAGCCGTTGTGCATGCCTTGAAGACGTGGAGACATTTTCTCATTGGAAATCATTGTGAAGTATATACGGATCACAAGAGTTTGAAGTACATCTTCACACGTATGAATTGAATCTCGAGACAAAGGAGATGGTTAGAGCTTATCAAGGATTATGACATGAGATTGCATTATCACCGGGAAGGCTAATGTCGAAAGGCGCGCATTGAGCCGTAAGAGCCACATCAATACCCTAATGATGGGAGGAATACCCAATGAGTTAGCCGAGGACCTTGAGAGCTATGTTTGGAAATAGTTCCGAGAGGCTATGTAGCAGCATTGGAGATTCAGTCGACACTAATGGACAAAATCGAGAGAGGCCGGAAAGGCGAGATAAGGAAGTTGCCTCTATAAAGGAGAAAATGAGCAAAGGAAAAGCTAAAGGATTTCGTGGAGGACGAGCACGATACCTTATGGTTTGAAGACCGTGTTTATGTGCCCAATGACCCGGAGATCGGGAAGTTGATTTTACAAGAAGCCCATGATTCACCCTATTCGATTCACCCAGAAATACCAAGATGTATTTGGACTTGAAGAATACTTTACGGTGGACCGGAATGAAGAAGGATATTGCGGAGATGCGTAGCAGTTTGCGATGTATGTCGAGAAAGTAAAGGCGTAACATCGAAGCCAGCAGGATTGTTACAACCATTGCCGATACCGAATGGAAGTGGGATAAACTAGGCATGGATTTTATCACAGGATTGCCAAAGACTCGTTCGAGGATATGACTCGATTTGGGTTATAGTCGACCGTTTAACAAAGGTAGCCCATTTCATTCCAGTCAAGACTACCTATAGCAGTGCTAAGTTGGCAAAGATATACATGACCAGAATTGTATGCTTACACGGAGTTCCGAGAAGCATTGTATCAGATAGAGGAACCCAATTTACTTCGAAATTTTGGAACCAGTTGCACGAAACATTGGGAACTAGATTGGAATTGATGCGACTTTCCACCCACGGACCGATGGATGAGACCGAGAGAGTCAATCAGATTTTGGAGGACATGCTAAGAGCTTGTGCCCTAGATTATGGATCTAGCTGGGATGATAATTTGCCGTATGCAGAATTTTCCTACAACAACAGTTACCAAACCAGTTTGAAGATGGCACCTTTTGAAGCTTTGTATGGAAGAAGGTGCAGGACACCATTGTTATAGGACGAAACTGGAGATCGTCAATTGTTCGGACCAGATTTGATTAAGGAATGCGAGAAAGTTAAGTTGATTCGAGACGAGCTCAAGATAGCCCGATCCGGACAAAAAGAGCTATGCCGATTCAAAGCGCCAAAGCGATTGAGTATGAAGTTGGAGACAGAGTATATCTCGAGTATCCCGCTTGAGGAGTTAAGCGTTTTGGAGTTAAAGGAAAGTTAGCACCCGTTCGTTGGACCGTATAAGATTTTGCAACGCATGGGAGAAGTTGCGTATAAGTTGGAATTACGGAAGGACTGTCGGGGAGTTCATGATGTATTCCATGTTTCTCGATTGAAGAAATGTCACCCGAGATAGCAGAGGTACCGTTAAGAGACACAGTACCATTGGAAGCAATTCGGTTGAAGGATGACTTGACATATGAGGAAAAACCAGTTAAGATTCTCGATTATGCCGAGAGTTACCCGCATGACAAGGTTATCAAGTTTTGCAAAGTTCGGTGGAGCCACCACACCGAGGATGAAGCCACACAGGGAAAGAGAGGAAGTTTTGCTCAAGGACCACCCTCATCTATTTTCTAGTTAACCCGAATCTCGAGGGCGTGATTCATCTTAAGGGGGTAGGTTTGTAACATCCCAAATTTTCAATTTGGAATGTTATACATTAGATCATCATGCATATCATATTTTTCTCGCATTTTTACGATCCTAGAAATTTCACGCAACTCAAGGACCCTCGGAGAGAGTTGGAAGTTTCATTATTTTCATATTTGGGATTTTCCAAATCTTGAAAATAGGATCATTGGATTTATTTAAATTATCTTCATAACATTTTTCCTATAAAAATATTTCGAGAGGGAATAATATGACTTTCCCAAGCAATTAGGGAAAATGAAGATATTATAAATAAACCAAATTTGGTTTTGGAAGATTTATTTTGCTTAGGCAAAAATGAGCATTTTAAAAATTTTATGCATGTATATTGTTTTTAAAGTTCATTTTGTTCGACTCATTTTTAGGAGTCGGGGAAAATTTGTTTTAATTGATTTGGAGTTCATTTGATATTTATTTTATTTGTTTTGTTTTATTTAAAAAAAACAGCGCCCTGGACCGAGGCCAGCCCGGCCCAAACCAGCCAGGCCAGGCCAGCGCCCGCCCACCTCCTCCTCCAGGCAGCCACGGCGTGGTGACCCGCCAAGCCCGCCTGCCTCCCGCCCGAGTCCACTTGGGACCCGGCGCCCCCTGCCCCCTCCCAAGCCACCGCCCCCCTTTATAACCGGGACCCGGCCCCTCTCTCACCCCCACCGGAGCCGATTGCCACCCGCCCGGCCTTGAACCCGCCGCCAAGTGGGCCTTGCCGCCGGCGACGCCGCCCTCGCCGCCCGGCGGGAACCCGCCGCCCTCGCCTCCCGAACCCCGCCGCCCTCTCCCCGAGCCCCGGAGCGCCCTCCGGCGATCACCGGAGGTAGCCACCGCCGCCCTCGCCGATCCGGTTTTCCCCAATAAACCGATCCGGTTTATTTAAAAAAAAATGTTCGGTTTTTTTAAAAAACCTAGATTGGTTTTATTTTTATTCGGTTTTCTTAATTAACGAACGTCCACCGAACCGTTCGCTTCGAAGAACGCGTTCGTTAGATTAGATTACGTTAATCTAACACTCACTTTTTAACTCGTTCGTCGTTTTTCTTTTTAATCGGAATTAATCCGTTATTTTACGATTTGATTTCAGATCTGATTTTCAAAACTGTTTTATTTCTTGCTCGTTTATCTAATCAGGTGATTCAAGCGCTGGAGTTTCAGAATGAAACCGCCGCCCGACTAACCTATTTTCACAGAGTTTTGCTACTGTGAAATTTTGACCTAATTTCAGATTGCTAAACCGAGTCGTTCTCTCTCGAGTTCCGACTTTCGATGCCTTATTTGATTCGATTCTTTTGCCACGGTGGTTCTTAAGTTGAACTATCTGGTTAGATCTTTTATTCGAGATTTCCCTGTGCATTAGATGAGTACTTATTGTATGCTTGTTGTTTGTCTGCGTTAGATCACCGGTGCGCCGCTTGTTATTTCGAATCTCTAGGACTCATGGATCATCGGCAAGGCAAGTAACACTTTGATCATACCTTTTCTACTACCCAGTTTATGCATTAGATCAAACCCTCAAACACTTGCATGATTAGGATCTAATCAAATTGTGGGATGGGAAGTAGATTGAGGTAGTACCTATTACTGCTTTTACTTATGAAACCTTGGGAGTTACTTCTACGTTTGTTTGATTATGCCATGCTATGCTAGTAGACGTGGATTGGGTGAGTGAATATCCATGACAGATGTGAGATTGTTAATTAATGGTTTATTTAAGGTGGCAACTTAAACACACATCTGGGTGGATTGAGGCACCTGGTTTCTATCGAGGATTTGCTGTATTTCTTGGACCGCCACCCGGGCTCTAAGGGATCATAAGATTATTCAAACTAGAAACTTACGTGTGCAGCCACAAGCCAATTATGGGCTCTGGCGTAGTTGACTAAGTTGTGCGAACTCTTACAGGCAGACTAGCTGATGTAGGGGATGTAGGTTGGTACGGTCTACCCACATGTAAGGTGCTAAGCGCTTACGAAAGACTATGTCTCGGTCATCCGTTTCTCAAACACCATGTAGTGCGAGAACCAAGCGGAGGCGATCGAGTCTTGTGGGGAAAAGTGCATAAACCTCTGCAGAGTGTATAAACTAATCATGATTAGCCGTGTCCCGGTTATGGACAAATCTTGAGTATCTAGTACTTGATTATCATGTGAATCTCAACATGTTACTTCTAAAATAAATGTATTGGGTTTTAATGAGTATTTTAATTGGGATTGAGGATCTTGTCAACCATCTTCAATGTTTAACAACCACCATGATAGTTAAATAAAATTATTCCTTTGATGTAGGGAAAAATTGGCTTTTCGCAAAAATGTAACCGTAGAGCCTTACCACCAGCCAAATATGCATGTAGTGTAGGCTCATTGCTTCATTGCTCTTTACGTGTTACATTGCCAGCATATTCCATGTGCTGACCCGTTTTCGGGCTGCAACTTTTCATGTTGCGCACTTTTCGAACGACGAGTAAGATGTTAGGTTGTGGTTCTATACTCGGTGATACATTTGGAGTTGATGGACTCACTCGCTTTTCCAAGCCTTCCGCTGTTATTATTAGATGGCCTTAAGCCATATTATTGTATTAAGTTCCCTTGTGGACAACGATGTAATAAGTGTGTGATTGCTACTCTGCTATAAATCCTTCGAAGTACCGTGCTGTGTCAGCATTACTGATCCAGGGATGACACTGAGTACAGAGCGCTAGATCCATTCGGGTCTGGTCGCGACAGCATCGTTAGTGAATTCAACAATATAACTATCACATAAAGCATTCTTTTCATGATCCACATGCATACTGCTCTCCACATAGGCAATTTTCTTCTCATTAATAGTAGTGGGAGCAAATTCAACAAAATAACTATCACGTGATCCTTGATTGGCATAATCATATTGAGAATTAAAATTATGATGACACGTTCCATGGTTATCATTATTGTTTATTTCATAAGTGTCATCACAATAATCATCATAGATAGCAACTTTGTTATAATAATCAATTGAAACCTCTTCCGAAATAGTGGAATCATCACTAAATAAAGTCATGACCTCTCCAAATCAACGTTTATCAATATTGTGAAGAGATTCAACACCCTTCAAAATAGTGGGATCATTACCTAAAGTTGACACTCTTCCAAACCCACATTCATCAATATAATCATCATACATAGCAGGTATGTTATCATCATGATAAATTAGCTCATCAAAACTTCGGGGACTAAACATATCATCTTCATCAAACATAGCATCCCCAAGCTTGTGGCTTTGCATATCATTTGCATATCATTAGCATCTTCATCAAACAATTCATACTAACAACATTGCAATCATGCTCATAATTCAAAGATTTTATGCCAAATTTTTTATTGAATTCTTCTTCTATCAATTGAGCACAATTTTCCGCACCATCATTTTCAAGAAAGACATTATAAAGATGAATTGTATTTGGCAACCTTAATTCCATTTTTTGTAGTTTTCTTTTATAAACCAAACTAGTGATAAACAAGAAACTAAATGATTCAACTGCAAGATCTAAAGATATACCTTCAAGCACTCACTTCCCCGGCAACGGCGCCAGAAAAGAGCTTGATGTCTACCACACAACCTTTCTTCTTGTAGACTCGTGTTGGGCCTCCAAGCGCAGAGTTTTGTAGGACTGTAGCAATTTTCCCTCAAGTGGATGACGTAAGGTTTATCAATCTGTGGGAGGCGTAGGATAAATATGGTCTCTCTCAAACAACCCTGCAACCAAATAACAAAGAGTATCTTGTGTCCCCAACACACCCAATACGATGGTAAATTGTATAGGTGCACTAGTTCGGCGAAGAGATGGTGATACAAGTGTAATATGGATAGTAGATATAGGTTTTTGTAATATGAAAATATAAAAACAGCAAGGTAGAGAGTAGTAAAAGTGAGCAAAGATGTTATTCCAATGCTTGAAAAATGGGCCTAGGGCTCATACTTTCACTAGTGCAAAGTCTCTCAACAATGATATCATAATTAAATCATATGGCAATCCCTCAACGTGCGACAAAGAGTCACTCCAAAGTTCCTATCGCGGAGAACATAAGATGAAATTGCTTGTAGTGTACGAAACCACCTCAAAGATATTCTTTCTGATCAATCTTTTGAGCTATTCCTATAAGTGTCACAAACAGCCTTAGAGTTCGTATGAAAATAACACCATATGATACACATCAATCAACCCTAATGTCACCTAGATACTCCAATGTCACCACAAGTATCCATGGTCAATTATACAATATGCATCAAACAACTTCAGATTCATAATATTCAATCCAACACAAAGAACCTCAAAGAGTGCCCCAAGATTTCTACCGGAGAATCAAGGATGAAAACGTGCATCAACCCCTATGCATAGATTACCCCAATGCCACCTCGGGAATCCGCCAGTTGAGTGCCAAAACATACATCAAGTGAATCAATAGAACACCCCATTGTCACCGCGGGTATCCCACGCAAGACGTACATCAAGTGTTCTCAAATCCATAAAAGTATTCATTTGATAACAGTTAAACCTCAAAGGTAAAACTCAATGCAGCACAATAGTATATATAGGGAGAAACACCATATGATCCAACTATTGTAACAAAGCTCGCGGTACATCAGGTTGTGCCAAATCAAGAATGCGAGAGAGCGAGGGAGAGAGAGAGAGAGAGAGAGAGAGAGAGAGAGAGAGAGAGAGAGAGAGAGAGAGAGAGAGAGAGATCAAACACATAGCTACTAGTACATACCCTCAGCCCCGAGGGTGAACTACTCCCTCGTCATCATGGTGGCCGCCGGGATGATGAAGATGGCCTCCAATGATGGTTTCCCCCTCCGGCAGGGTGCCGGAATGGGATCCCGATTAGTTTTTCGTGGCTACAGAGGCCTGCAGCGGTGGAACTTCCGATCTAGGATTCTTTTCGGAGGTTTGGCTATTTATAAGAATTTTTGGCATCGGTCTCACGTCAAGGGGGTTCCCGAGGGGCCCACAAGCTCGGGGTGTGCACCCTGGGGTGGTGGGCGCCCCCCGGGCCTTCTGGCATCATCGGTCACCTCCTGGTCCAACTCCGGTGCTTCGGGGGTCTCTTTTGGTCCATAAAAAATCACCATAAATTTTCAGCCCATTCTGAGAACTTTTATTTTTGCACAAAAAATGACATCACGATAGTTCTGCATTGACAAGGTCAGTCCGGGTTAGTTCTAATAAAATCATTTCAAAACCATATAAAATTGTTGCAAACATGGATGAATAGTTCATAAATTATAGATACATTGGAGACGTATCAGGAACGCACACACCATCGCTCTATAGGTTTGTTTCTGCCTCACACCCACCCACGTAGGTGGGGTACATGCACGAAGAGAAGAGGTGAACGCATGATGCGCGTACTCACGTCTCGTTCATAATCACACTCGCGCGGGTAGATGGTGGAGCTCATTTCTATACGAAAAAGGCAGCCCACGTGATAATTTGACGTGTGTAGCGGTTCTTCACTTGATGGAGGGTCATGTACGAGCGTGAACGAAACAAAGTGCGACTTGACGCATTGGCCTGTTATTTTTAAATATAGTTTCACTTCTCATTGGCATGTACAGAATATAAAACGATTGTTATAAAAAAAACCGCTCCAGTATACTAGTATATAAAATGTAGGTAGGAGCCTCAATGCTTGCTTGCTGGGGTTGGTCTCTCCTCACACTATCACACAAGCCGGCGGTGGCCTCTCCCTCTAACCGCTGGTCACTGATCTGGCTGGATCCCATTCGCCGGAGGAAAGGGAGGATGTGCACATTTGCTTCGTTCGACGGCGTCCGAGGCAGAAACCCACCGTCGGCTCATCCCAATCCAAGATACCGCCGTTCTCTCTGACCAAGGTCCGACGCGGTAGGGCCTTCTCCCCTTGCTCACTGCCAGAATATGGGTAGATCCCGCCCGCCGGGGCCCTCCTAGTTACATCCCGACGAACCTCAGGTACAACTTCCTCTGGCCTTTGCCCCACTTCCCATCTTCCCATATTGTTGCATGTGGATCTTCTCTAGTTCTTTTCCTAAAACGCAGCTCGGCCGATGTACTTTCCATCTTGCAATCTCGTCCTCACACCGTTTTAGATAAACCCTTTGTGTTGCTATCTTTTCCTTAGGACAAGGAATATGCTTGTTTACGCCGGTGTATGTGTTATCAACTGTTATTTGCCTGTAATTGTTTCCTTTCTACCTCTTTTTACCTGTGATTACACAAGTTTCATCGAGGAATGAGCACATCGGTGTCGATTTTGCGGGTTCAATAATATTTATCACAACATTTGGTTCATCATCACTCTGTTCCATGATTTCATCCTTAAAGTCACTCCCACTACTACTGTCATTATTATCTTCCTCTCCATGGTACTTGTTGGGGATATGACCCCATGATATAACCGGCCTAGGAAGGGTTGGGTTAGACCGTTGGCGACTCACGGAGTTAAGGGTCCAGACATGCCCAAGTACCGAAGGGGTGACTCACAAGATGGGTCGACTTAAAGCCCAAGACCAGAAGACGGCGTGTGCCCAAAGGTGTAAGCCGCCATCTGATGACTTGCCTTACCAGGCAACGTTATTTAGAGCATGACTCGATCACGGGTCGTAACGACCGGACTCTTATAAGCGGCGGTCTCGACACGTATATAAAGGCGAGTCCGTCATAGAATAGATAGGTTACAATCAATCAAGAGCTAGGTTAATCGAATACGCTCCCTTGTAATCGATACTCAAGCAATAAGCAACAAGAGCAGCAGATGGCTTTTACCTCCACCATGAGGGGCTGAACACAGGTAAACTTCGTGTCTCTCGTCCCGCTCAACCCGACAAGCTAATCACCGTAGCGATGGCCTCGCACCTAAGTCCTTTCACTAGGGAATCTGCCGTGACAAAACCACGATAGTTGGCGCTCATCATGGGGCCGGCAGGGGGTGGTTTCAAGTTCTTGGAGGGCTCTTTCGAGGGAACAAGCGATCTGTTGTTGGGAGGATGACCAAGAGTTGCATTGCAAGCTCTACATCGACAACGCCGGCTTGGGCCTCAATCTTTGAGCTATTCCTATAAGTGTCACAAACAACCTTAGAGTTCAGTATGAAAATAACACCATATGATACACATCAATCAACCCTAATGTCACCTAGATACTCCAATGTCACCACAAGTATCCGCGGGTCAATTATACAATATGCATCAAACAACTTCAGATTCATAATATTCAATCCAACACAAAGAACCTCAAAGAGTGCCCCAAGATTTATACAGGAGAAACAAGGATGAAAACGTGCATCAACCCCTATGTATAGATTACCCCAATGCCACCTCGGGAATCCGCGAGTTGAGTGCCAAGACATACATCAAGTGAATCAATAGAACACCCCATTGTCACCACGGGTATCCCACGCAAGACATGCATCAAGTGTTCACAAATCCATAAAAGTATTCATTTGATAATAGTTAAACCTCAAAGGTAAAACTCAATGCAGCACAATAGTATATATAGGGAGAAACACCATATGATCCAATTATTGTAACAAAGCTCGCAAGACATCAGGTTGTGCCAAATCAAGAATGCGAGAGCGAGGGAGAGAGAGAGAGAAAGAGAAAGAGAGAGAGAGAGAGAGAGAGAGAGAGAGAGATCAAACACATAGCTACTAGTACATACCCTCAGCCCGGTGAACTACTCCCTAAATCATCATGGTGGCTGCCGGGATGATGAAGATGGCCTCGATGATGGTTTCCCCCTCCGGCAGGGTGCCGGAATGGGATCCCGATTAGTTTTTCGTGGCTACAGAGGCCTGCAGCGGTGGAACTTCCGATCTAGGATTCTTTTCGGAGGTTTGGCTATTTATAAGAATTTTTGGCATCGGTCTCACGTCAAGGGGTTCGAGGGGCCACAAGCTCGGGTGTGCACCACAGGGTGGTAGGCGCCCCCCGGGCCTTGTGGCCTCATCGGTCACCTCCTGGTCCAACTCTGGTGCTTCGGGGGTCTCTTTTGGTCCATAAAAAATCACCATAAATTTTCAGCCCATTCTGAGAACTTTTATTTTTGCACAAAAAATGACATCACGATAGTTCTGCTGTAAAATGTGAGGTCAGTCGGGTTAGTTCTAATAAAATCATTTCAAAACCATATAAAATTGTTGCAAACATGGATGAATAGTTCATAAATTATAGATACATTGGAGACGTGTCGAGGAGCGCACACCATCGCTCTATAGGTTTGTTTCTGCCTCACACCCACCCACGTAGGTGGGGTACATGCACGAAGAGAAGAGGTGAACACATGATGCGTGTACTCACGTCTCGTTCATAATCACACTCGCGCGAGTAGATGGTGGAGCTCATTTCTATACGAAAAAGGCAGCCCACATGATAATTTGACGTGTGTAGCGGTTCTTCACTTGATGGAGGGTTTTGTACGACGCGTGAACGAAACAAAGTGCAACTTGACGCATTGGCCTGTTATTTTTAAATATAGTTTCACTTCTCATTGGCATGTCTGAATATAAAACGATTGTTATCGAAAAACCGCTCCAGTATACTAGTATATAAAATGTAGGTAGGAGCCTCAATGCTTGCTTGCTGGGGTTGGTCTCTCCTCACACTATCACACAAGCCGGCGGTGGCCTCTCCCTCTAACCGCTGGTCACTGATCTGGCTGGATCCCATTCGCCGGAGGAAAGGGAGGATGTGCACATTTGCTTCGTTCGACGGCGTCGAGGCAGGAAACCCACAGTCGGCTCATCCCAATCTGCGGTACCCGCCGTTCTCTCTGACCAAGCTCCGACGCGGTAGGGCCTTCTCCCCTTGCTCACTGCCAGAATATGGGTAGATCCCGCCCGCCGGGGCCCTCCTAGTTACATCCCGACGAACCTCAGGTACAACTTCCTCCGGCCTTTGCCCCACTGCCCATCTTCCCATATTGTTGCATGTGGATCTTCTCTAGTTCTTTTCCTAAAACGCAGCTCGGCCGATGTACTTTCCATCTTGCAATCTCGTCCTCACACCGTTTTAGATAAACCACTGTGTTGCTATCTTTTCCTTAGGACAAGGAATATGCTTGTTTCTGTCGGTGTATGTGTTATCAACTGTTATTTGCCTGTAATTGTTTCCTTTCTACCTCTTTTTACCTGTGTGATTACACAAGTTTCATCAGGAATGAGCACATCAGTGTCAGATTCCGCAGGTTCAATAATATTTATCACAACATTTGGTTCATCATCACTCTGTTCCATGATTTCATCCTTAAAGTCACTCCCACTACTACTGTCATTATTATCTTCCTCTCCATGGTACTTGTTGGGGATATGACCCCATGATATAACCGGCCTAGGAAGGGTTGGGTTAGACCGTTGGCGACTCACGGAGTTAAGGGTCCAGACATGCCCAAGTACCGAAGGGGTGACTCACAAGATGGGTCGACTTAAAGCCCAAGACCAGAAGACGGCGTGTGCCCAAAGGTGTAAGCCGCCATCTGATGACTTGCCTTACCAGGCAACGTGATTTAGAGCATGACTCGATCACGGGTCGTAACCTGACCGGACTCTTATAAGCCGGCGGTCTCGACTTTTGTATATAAAGGCGAGTCCGTCATAGAATAGATAGGTTACAATCAATCAAGAGCTAGGTTAATCGAATACGCTCCCTTGTAATCGATACTCAAGCAATAAGCAACAAGAGCAGCGAGGCTTTTACCTCCACCATGAGGGGCTGAACACAGGTAAACTTCGTGTCTCGTCCCGCTCAACCCCGACAAGCTAATCACCGTAGCGATGGCCTCGCACCTAAGTCCTTTCACTAGGGAATCTGCCGTGACAAAACCACGATAGTTGGCGCTCATCATGGGGCCAGTGCATGGTGGTTTCAAGTTCTTGGAGGGCTCTTTCCCAGGGAACAAGCGATACGCTGTTGGGAGGATGACCAAGAGTTGCAGCGGCAAGCTCTACATCGACAACGCTGGCTTGGGCCTCAATCTTTTGAGCTATTCCTATAAGTGTCACAAACAACCTTAGAGTTCGTATGAAAATAACACCATATGATACACATCAATCAACCCTAATGTCACCTAGATACTCCAATGTCACCACAAGTATCCGCGGGTCAATTATACAATATGCATCAAACAACTTCAGATTCATAATATTCAATCCAACACAAAGAACCTCAAAGAGTGCCCCAAGATTTATACAGGAGAAACAAGGATGAAAACGTGCATCAACCCCTATGCATAGATTACCCCAATGCCACCTCGGGAATCCATGAGTTGAGTGCCAAGACATACATCAAGTGAATCAATAGAACACCCCATTGTCACTGCGGGTATCCCACGCAAGACATGCATCAAGTGTTCACAAATCCATAAAAGTATTCATTTGATAACAGTTAAACCTCAAAGGTAAAACTCAATGCAGCACAATAGTATATATAGGGAGAAACACCATATGATCCAATTATTGTAACAAAGCTCGCAGTACATCAGGTTGTGCCAAATCAAGAATGCGAGAGAGCGAGGGAGAGAGAGAGAGAGAAAGAGAAAGAGAGAGAGAGAGAGAGAGAGAGATCAAACACATAGCTACTAGTACATACCCTCAGCCCCGAGGGTGAACTACTCCCTCGTCATCATGGTGGCTGCCGGGATGATGAAGATGGCCTCCAGTGATGGTTTCCCCCTCCGGCAGGGTGCCGGAATGGGATCCTGATTAGTTTTTCGTGGCTACAGAGGCCTGCGGCGGCGGAACTTCCGATCTAGGATTCTTTTCAGAGGTTTGGCTATTTATAAGAATTTTTGGCATCGGTCTCACGTCAAGGGGGTTCCCGAGGGGCCCACAAGCTCGGGGTGTGCACCCTGGGGTGGTAGGCGCCCCCCGGGCCTTGTGGCCTCATCGGTCACCTCCTGGTCCAACTCTGGTGCTTCGGGGGTCTCTTTTGGTCCATAAAAAATCACCATAAATTTTCAGCCCATTCTGAGAACTTTTATTTTTGCACAAAAAATGACATCACGATAGTTCTGCTGTAAACAGGGTCAGTCCGGGTTAGTTCTAATAAAATCATTTCAAAACCATATAAAATTGTTGCAAACATGGATGAATAGTTCATAAATTATAGATACATTGGAGACGTATCAGGAACGCACACACCATCGCTCTATAGGTTTGTTTCTGCCTCACACCCACCCACGTAGGTGGGGTACATGCACGAAGAGAAGAGGTGAACACATGATGCGTGTACTCACGTCTCGTTCATAATCACACTCGCGCGAGTAGATGGTGGAGCTCATTTCTATCTGAAAAAGGCAGCCCACATGATAATTTGACGTGTGTAGCGGTTCTTCACTTGATGGAGGGTTTTGTACGACGCGTGAACGAAACAAAGTGCAACTTGACGCATTGGCCTGTTATTTTTAAATATAGTTTCACTTCTCATTGGCATGTACAGAATATAAAACGATTGTTATCGAAAAAAACCGCTCCAGTATACTAGTATATAAAATGTAGGTAGGAGCCTCAATGCTTGCTTGCTGGGGTTGGTCTCTCCTCACACTATCACACAAGCCGGCGGTGGCCTCTCCCTCTAACCGCTGGTCACTGATCTGGCTGGATCCCATTCGCCGGAGGAAAGGGAGGATGTGCACATTTGCTTCGTTCGACGGCGTCGAGGCAGGAAACCCACTGTCGGCTCATCCCAATCCGCAGTACCCGCCGTTCTCTCTGACCAAGGTCCGACGCGGTAGGGCCTTCTCCCCTTGCTCACCGCGGAATATGGGTAGATCCATGCCCACCGGGGCCCTCCTAGTTACATCCCGACGAACCTCGGTACAACTTCCTCGGCCTTTGCCCCTTGCCCATCTTCCCATATTGTTGCATGTGGATCTTCTCTAGTTCTTTTCCTAAAACGCAGCTCGGCCGATGTACTTTCCATCTTGCAATCTCGTCCTCACACCGTTTTAGATAAACCACTGTGTTGCTATCTTTTCCTTAGGACAAGGAATATGCTTGTTTCTGTCGGTGTATGTGTTATCAACTGTTATTTGCCTGTAATTGTTTCCTTTCTACCTCTTTTTACCTGTGTGATTACACAAGTTTCATCAGGAATGAGCACATCGATGTCGATTCCATGAGTTCGATAATATTTATCACAACATTTGGTTCATCATCACTCTGTTCCATGATTTCATCCTTAAAGTCACTCCCACTACTACTGTCATTATTATCTTCCTCTCCATGGTACTTGTTGGGGATATGACCCCGTGATATAACCGGCCTAGGAATGGTTGGGTTAGACCGTTGGCGACTCACGGAGTTAAGGGTCCAGACATGCCCAAAATCTTAGAAGGGTGACTCACAAGATGGGTCGACTTAAAGCCCAAGACCAGAAGACGGCGTGTGCCCAAAGGTGTAAGCCGCCATCTGATGACTTGCCTTACCAGGCAACGTTATTTAGAGCATGACTCGATCACGGGTCGTAACCTGACCCGGACTCTTATAAGCCGGCAGTCTCGACTTGTATATAAAGGCGAGTCCCGTCATAGAATAGATACGTTACAATCAATCGAGAGCTAGGTTAATCGAATACGCTCCCTTGTAATCGATACTCAAGCAATAAGCAACAAGAGCAGCAGTAGGCTTTTACCTCCACCATGAGGGGCTGAACCTGGGTAAACTCGTGTCTCTCGTCCCGCTCAACCCCGACAAGCTAATCACCGTAGCGATGGCCTCGCACCTAAGTCCTTTCACTAGGGAATCTGCCGTGACAAAACCACGATAGTTGGCGCTCATCATGGGGCCAGTGCATGGTGGTTTCAAGTTCTTGGAGGGCTCTTTCCCAGGGAACAAGCGATACGCTGTTGGGAGGATGACCAAGAGTTGCAGCGGCAAGCTCTACATCGACAACGCTGGCTTGGGCCTCATGGCCGACTCAATCGAGTATGGGTACTGGGTCCCCTTTGGCGGAATCCACGTATTCATGAGCAAGATCGACGGATTAGTGCCTGAGCTGGACATCTGCACCGACATCGTCGAGCCGGCTCGGCGCGTGTAACCCTCCCGGGTCCAAGCTGGGTGGAAGCACGTTTTTGTGGGCTTCATGTAAGGTGTGGAACTTGCAGAAAATTACGCATCTGGAGGAGAGACTCTCATCTACTCAGGTGATGAGTCCTCGACCGGAGAGACTCTCATCTACGAGGTGATAAATTTTGTTATGTTTTAAGGTTCATGTTCCCTTGTACTAATAATGCAGCTGAGTATGAAGCTTTGCTTCACGGGCTCTGAATTGCCAAGGAGATGAACTTGAGCCGGGTTAGGTGTCTGGGCGACTCTGACTTGGTGGCTCAATAATTCTAAGGAAAGTGGGACTCAAAAGACCCGCTCATGGCAGCTTATCGTCAGGCAATGAATAATATTGCTGGTTACTTTAAGGGTTACCAAGTGGATCACATCGATCGGCGGAAAACGAGGCGGCTGATGCACTGTCTCGGCTGGGATCACAGTGTAAGCCGGTTCCCCCCAATGTGTTCCTTGATGTGCTGCACAATCCTTCTGTTAAGTTGCCCTCGGAGGAAAATCTTGCTATTCCTGACCCGGAGGGACAGTTGATGGCGGCTCTTCAGGATATTCCTGACTGTACGATGCCTTATTTAGCTTATCTGACACAAGGTGAGTTACCTCGAGATGAAATTTTGGCTCGATAGATTACAAGGCAGTCTAAGTCCCTGAACATTGGTAATGGCGAGTTACATAGATGTAGTACCGGCATGTTCTAGCGTTGTGTTTCTCCTGAACAAGGATGTGAGGTCCTCCAAGAAATTCATGCAGGCGATTGTGGTCATCATGCCAAGTCACGATCTTTGGTGGCTAAAGCTTTTCGTCAGATTTTTTACGGTTGGCGGCTCATCTTGTGTGAGAGGACATTGTTAAGTAAGTGCGATGGGTGTCAGGAATTTGCAAGGCAAGTTCATGTGCCAGCTAAGGAATTGCGGATGATACCAATCACTTGGCCTCATGATGCAGGGGCTTGATATGGTCGGACCATTTAAGCAGTCTAAAGCTAAGAAGACCCACACTTTGGTAGCGGTTGATAAGTTTAGCAAGTGGGTTGAAGTAGAGCCAGTTAGCAATTCTGAAGCAGCGACTGCAGTTCAGTTTGTGAAAAAGTTGATCTTCAACTTTGGTTATCCGCATAGTATCATCACAGATAATGGGATAAAATTGTCCAAATCTGCTATGAAGGAGTTCTGTCAAAGAGAACATATTCGTCTTGATGTGTCTTCGGTGACTCATCCATAGTCCAATGGCAAGCGAAACATGCTAACCAAGAGATACTACGAGGAACCAAACCCCGGCTTCTGGTCCCTTGGGAACGAATGCCGGGTTGTTGGGTTGAAGAGCTTCCTGTTGTACATTGGACTATCAAGACCACCCCCAATAGATCAACAGGCTACACACCCTTCTTCATGGTTTATGGTGCTGAGGTGGTTCTCTTAACCGATATTCATCATGAATCGCCCAAGGTGGCGGCTTACGTTGAAGCAAATAACGAGACGGCACGTCAGAACGCCTTGATGCCTTGGATGAAGAACGTGATCTCACAGGAGCCCGATCAACGATTTACCAACAAGACCTACTTCGCTATCATAGCTGCAGAATTTGAAGCCGGACGTTCCAAGAGGGCGACTTAGTGCTCCGTTTGATTCAAGATCAGATAGGCATGCACAAGTTATCACCACCTTGGGAAGGACCTTCTATGATCAGCAAAAATCTCAATAACGGGTCATATTATCTCATCGACATATGTGAACACAGTAAATCACATACTTCTGAGTTAGAGACCAACACGCCTTGGAACATTGCTCATCTTCGGCCTTACTACACTTGAACCACTGGCTCTCGTCATTGTACATAAGTTTGTCAATGTATATATCTTTTTATGATCAACGTAATTAAGCCAGCATCCCCAAACTTCGGGGCCTCTGTCATTTCATCTCATATTTTCTTTGCATGAGTCTTTATTAATTGATCATAAGGTCACTTTGGGGCTTCCAACTCACCGAGTTTAGCTTTCTTACCCTCTTGACGGGCAAATAAACGCCATATTATGGGTTAAACCCGCATGTATCCATGATGCTACTCCAACAGGTGACCCGCCATACTCTTGACAGTCAATCTTTTATGACCCTGAACTAGTCAAGGTTAAAATGGCAACTTATATCATGAGAGAACCGGCTTACAGAAAGCAAGGATAAACTCACCTGACTGCTTGTTGCTACTCCAATATATGACCCGCTGCACTCTTAACAGTCAATTTCTATGACCCTGAACTAGCTAAGGTTAAAATGGCGGATTATGTCATGCGAGAGCCGGCTCACGGGAAGAAAGGCTATTAAGCTATGCTTCATGAAAGCAATATTTGTGCCTTAAAAGGTCAATCTTTTTGGGTTGAGCCTTAACAGTCGACTTATCAATATTGAGATATACATGTTTATATTCTATGTTTCTGTCTTTGATCCAGATATATTTAATATGCATGCCACAACTTCCTGGATCAAAAAAGGTCCGGGTTAGCATTGCTCAAAATTGAGCTTATTGTGGCCATGAGCCGCAAAGTGACCCACTCAAGGTTTTTTCCTGACCCGCCCTAGCTTTTGACTATAAGTCGCTAGTACAGGAGTTGACAGACCCCTTACAGATTGTATGTCAAAATATCAAGCAGGATCTTGCATTCAAAGATGGTGCAAAGCGAAGCCAGGTTGCGCATATAATTTAATCTGGCATACAAGGAAGCTTGATCATACAGTTGTTAGATTATCAGTGAAATAACATGCACGAAGGCATAACAAGGCAACCGACTATTTTAAGCTAAGGCTATTACAAGGCTAATGTTGAGCCCAAAAATGATTCAAACAAATTTTTCAGGAGTTACATCACTCCTTTGAGCCGGCCTCTATGCCGTCCAGGTTATGCCCTACCGGGTTAGCATCATCCTGGCGTCTTGCAGTGGAAGCTTCCGTGTTATCTTGTGCTGGCTCTTCTTCGCTTGCAATCTGAAGATTATCCGACACCCAGTCAATACCAATTAAGGCCTCAAAGGTTGCTTCATCATTCATGACAACAGAAGGGTCAATGTCAGAGGCAAAAATATGCTTATGCCTTTGAGGAGTTAAGTCAACAACGTCAAAGGAGGGCGCCTTGATGCGAGTGTTGTTGTTGTCATAAGCCGGCTGGTACTTCTTCAGATCCAGGTCTTGTGCAAGTTGACACGCCAAAGGCCGCATCTCCTTGACAAATTTGGCATAATTTGCTTCTTTGAAGACAAACCCGTCACCGTTATACTCTGGACACCCGCCAAGCATTTCTGTTGGGTCCATCTCTGATTGATAAGCCTTAGCCCGACTTAGCGCAGTAATTTCCCTGCACGGGCGGCTAAAAGTTTCAAGTCTTCAATCTGCTTAGGCATTGTAGACAACTGGTCAAGCACATCTTTCATAAGTTGGGGCGGCTTTTTTCCATTGGAGGCGGCCACAAGAGTATGATGGGTTCCGGCATATAATTTCTAAGTTAAGGAGTAGATGGCTTTCAGCTTCATCAATACACTTTACCCAAGACTGGCACTTCTGGCGCCTGTAATGTGTTCATAGCATGAGTCGCCAGGCGAGTTAGAGTTACATTTTTCAAATCCCCAGGCGAATTATGTCAATTAAGTACATACTCTTACTTACCAAAGATGGTGGCGGTCATTTGAGAGACGTGATGTTTTAAGCTAGCCAATTCTGCAGCCACCGGCTTAAGTTGGTTCTCAGCATCTTCTGCGCGCTTCAATAAGGCAGATTTCTCAGTTTCTAAAGCAGATCTTTCAGCGTCAAAATTGGACTTCCATTTTTTCTAAGTCCTCCAAAGAAGACTTCAAGCTTGATTCAGCTTTGGCATGTTTTTCTTGTTTAGACTCTAAGTTCTTCTTTAAGCTGGCCAGATCTGACTCGCCCAGGCTTAATGCTTCCTACAAAAGTTAAACAGAGGGTTATCTTTTTTTTTGACTGAAAGACTATAAGGGAGGCCCCTACAGTATAATTGGTGCAACAAACCAAATTGCAAGTACCATGCCTTGAACCTGGGTGGGTGGAAAGGCATCAACCCCTTCACACCACTAGCCTATGCCTTAGTCTGCTAAGTAGAGGGTTATCATCCAAAACAAAATAATAATATGAGTTTGTTTGCTTACTTAAGTTGGCTTTTGATTCAGATGTTAGGACAAGGTTATTCAAGTCCCAAGCACATTGCAAGAAATATCCTTGGCACTTGGGGGCTAATGTACGTCGTTTTTTCTCTTTATACCGAAGAAGATCCGTCTCGTCACATGATGATAAGCCGGCCCTTGGGGGCTACAGGTGATTCTTCAAACAAGTTATACTTGAAAGAACCAGCTTATCATTTTCATGATAAACGGCCCTTGGGGGCTACATGTGATTCTTCAAACAAGTTATACTTGAAAGAAATAGCCTATCATTTGCATGATAACCCGGCCCTTGGGGGCTACAATTTGGAGTTTATAGATTTTTTTCTCAAGTATTCACCACACTCCAAAATTTTCCTATGGTTAAGACTTGGGGCTACATACAGGGACATAATAGGAGAAAAATTAAGCATACCTCATAGTTCTTCTTCATTATATGTACCAAGCTGGCCTCCATGTCCCGGCTTGTATTTAAGCAGCTCAAATAGCTTGCATACACTTCTTCAGCGCTAAGTGCCTCAGAATTCGGCAGATCAAGCTTTGTGTTGCCCTTTTCCAGCAAGGGCGGCTCTTCTTTGGCTGAGTGCTTAGCTAGCACGGTGCAACTCTTGGGAGTTGTGTGACCCATCCCAATGATTGAAATGTCATCATTATTCTTCTCAGAAGGAATTTCTTCAATCGGCTTGACAGGAGTTGAAGAAGGAATAGGACTTGGCGGGTCACGATTATCTGTCGAGTTAGTTTCAATAACCATGGATTCAGAAGCCGTTGCGTCAGGCTGTGGAGGCAGATCATCTTGTTTGTTGTGAGGCTCTTCAGGCTGTTCGGTGTTGGCCTCAGGGGTTACCAACACTTGTTCCTCTGACTCAAGGACTTGGGGTGCCTTAGAAGAGTTGCCAACCTTTCTTTTCTTCTCCTTGGCTTTGACCTTGTGATCACATTGGAGTGTTAAGACGTATTTGACAATAAGTTTTAAGTTATAAATAAATGCAAGGACTCACCCTCGGTTTACAATGAAGACATGTAGCTGGGTTTGAGATGAGCCGCCTGAAGATGGTGGCGACTCCTGGTAATTCAGATATATTGCCATGCAACTTCCACCGTTCCGTTTATTATGACACATACCATCATTGTCATATTCCTTTGCACGATCATGTAGTTGGCATAGTATTTGTGGCAAGGCCATCGTTCATAATTTTTTATGCATGTCACTCTAGATCATTGCACATCCCTGTACACCGCCGGAGGCATTCATATAGTCATATTTTGTTCTAGTATCGAGTTGTAAGTAAATAAAAGTGTGATGATCATCATTATTAGAGCATTGGCCCATGTGAGGAAAGGATGATGGAAGCTATGATTCCCTCACAAGTTGGGATGAGTCTCCGAACTTTATAAAAAAATAAAAGAGGCCAAAGAAGGCCAAATAATAATAAAAGAGGCCAAAGAAGCCTAAATAAAAATAAAAAATGATATAGAAGAGAGAATGGACAATGTTACTATCCTTTTTCCACTCTTGTGCTTCAAAGTAGCAACATGATCTTCATGATAGAGAGTCTCCTATTTTGTCACTTTCATATACTAGTGGGAATTTGTTTTCATTATATAACTTGGCTTGTATATTCCAATGATGGGCTTCCTCAATTTGCCCTAGGTCTTGATGAGCAAGCAAGTTGGATGCACACCCACTTAGTTTCTTTTTGAGCTTTCATACACTTACTGCTCTAAGTGCATCCATTGCATAGCAATCCCTACTCACTCACATTGATATCTATTGATGGGCATCTCCATAGCCCGTTAATACACCTAGTTGATGTGAGACTTTCTCCTTCTTTTTGTCTTCTCCACAACAACCATACTTTACCACGTATAGTGCTATATCCATGGCACACGCTCATGTATTGCGTGAAAGTTGAAAAAGGTTGATAACACTAAAAGTATGAAACAATTGCTTGGCTTGTCATTGGGGTTGTGCATGAGGAAATACTTTGTGTGATGAAGATGGAGCATAGCCATACTATATGATTTTGTAGGGATAACTTTATTTGGCCATGTTATTTTGAGAAGACATGATTGCTTTATTAGTATGCTTGAAGTATTATTGTTTTCATGTCAATATTAAACTTTTGTTTTGAATCTTATGGATCTGAATATTCATGCCACAATAAAGAAGATTACATGGATAAATATGTTAGGTAGCATTCCACATCAAAAGTTCTACTTTTATGATTTACCTACTCGAGGACGAGCGGGAATTCAGCTTGGGGATGCTTGATACGTCTCCAACGTATCTATAATTTTTTATTTTTCCATGTTATTATATTATCTATTTTGGATGTTTTATATGTATTAATATGCTATTTTATATTATTTTTGGGACTAACCTATTAACCTAGAACCTAGTGCCAGTTTCTGTTTTTTCCTTGTTTTTGAGTTTTATAGGAAAGGAATATCAAATGGAGTCCAAACGGAATAAAACTTTCGTAGTGATTTTTCTTGGACTAGAAGACACCCGTAGGACTTGGAGAAGGGGTTAGAGGAGTCCCGAGGGGCCCACAAGCCCTCAGGCCACGCCCCTGGCTTGTGGACACCTTGAGAGTCCCCCAACCCTAATCTTTGAACTATAAATTCCAAAATATTCCCCCAACATCAAAAGCATCCACCAAAATAATTTTCCGTCGCCGCGAGCCTCTGTTCCCGTGAGATCCCATCTTGGGGCCTTTTCCGGCACCCTACTGGAGGGGGATTCGATCACAGAGGGCCTCCACTTCAACCTTGCTGCCCTTCCGATGAAGCTTGAGTAGTTTACCACAGACCTAAGGGTCCATGGCTGGTAGCTAGATGGCTTCTTCTCTCGATCTTCAATACCATGTTCTCCTCGATGTTCTTGGAGTTCTACCCGATGTAATATTCTTTTGCAGTGTGCTTGTCGAGATCCGATGAATTGTGGATTTGTGATCAGTTTATGTATGAATATTATTTGAGTCTTCTCTGAACTCTTTTATGCATGATTAAGTATCTTTGTATTTCTCTTCGAATTATTGGTTTGGTTTGGCCAACTAGATTGGTTTTTCTTGCAATGGGAGAGGTGCTTCGTTTCGGGTTCAATCTTGTGGTGTCCTCACCCAGTGACAGAAGGGGTAGCGAGGCACGTATTGTATTGTTGCCATCGAGTGTAAAATGATGGGGTTTTCATCATATTGCTTGAGTTTATCCCTCTACATCATGTCATCTTACTTAAGGCGTTACTCCGTTCTTATGAACTTAATACTCTAGATGCATGCTGGATAGCGATCGATGTGTGGAGTAATAGTAGTAGATGCAGAATCGTTTTGGTCTACTTGACACGGACGTGATGCCTATATTCATGATCATTGCCTTAGATATCGTCATAACTTTGCGCTTTTCTATCAATTGCTCAACAGTAATTTGTTTACCCACCGTATGCTTTCTTTCAAGAGAGAAGCCTCTAATGAAACCTATGGCCCTGTGACGCCCGGATAATTAAGCTACAGTAGCCTTCTGCTAATGATGACATGTCATCACATTACTGTTGCTAATCTTTACTTGATCCAAATCATGATTCAAATTCTAAACCGAGTTTAAAGTCAAAATTCAAATTTTGTCAAACATGAAAGCTAAAATGTTCAAAGTGTGGCAAATAATCCCAGGATATTTGTCATGTTGAAACAACACTTTTTATAATGTGTTTAAATGCTTTGAAATGAATAAAACCGGGCTAGTTGTTTAATTTATAAAATTATAAAAGAAAATTAAAAGAAAAGGAGAAAGAAGAAAACGGCCGCAACCCTACCTGGGCCTAGGCCACCCGACCGGACAAGCTAGCCGGCCCAGCAGCCCAGCCTGCACCCCCCTCCCATGTCGTCTTCCCCCCTTCTCCTGTTCGATCGACCCGTGCCCGTGGTCGCCGTCACACCCGCTCGCGCCCCCACGCCTCCATGTCGTTGGCGGGTGGATAAGTCCTCCAGCGCCCCGCCTCCTCGGGCCCCCTCCCCACTTGCCCCCTCATGCTTCCCCTCGCCCTCTCCACCTTCCCCTCTTCCCTAGATCCGCGTCGGCCACCCGCGCGTGACGCGCCCGTCACCGGCCACCTCACACCGCCGTGGCAACCGTCAACCTCGTGCCTCACCGACGTGTCCAAGCACTCCACCTCCCTCGACTATGTTCCCCCGACAAGCCGCAGGATGCAGAACGCCCCCGTGATGCCTTCCCCGCCACCGGCTTCCTCCTCGGCCCGGCAGACTCCGTCGACGATTCACTCCGGCGAACTCTCCCCCGAGCCCACTTTGCTCACTTGCAGGTCACGGTGAGCCCCTGCCTTCTTCCCCCGCCCCTCTCGTCAACGTGCGTACCTCGTAGCCGCCATCCCTGCTGTGGCCGAGCCCTCCGCTGCGTACACTCGTCGTCGGCCACCTTAGAATGACCAATTTGCCGCGCGCAGTAGTCGATCACCCTCGCACGCGCATGTAGAGGACCCTTGGCCGTTTTGTTCGTCCGCAAATGAGAGTTCGCTGCTGACCCGCATCGACCCGAGTTCCGGCCGCCGCTGCCGTCGATGTTGCGCCCTGCTCCGGTCAACTCCAGACCCCGCGACCACCACCGTTGGAGGCGCGAGATCGATCGCAGCCGAACGAGCCTAGCCGCGTCCGATTTGTGCCACCGTAGCGAAAATCCGGCGGCCACTCGTGCGCGTCGCCGTACGTTTTGGACGTCGGCGTGACTTCGATCGCCGTGCTGACGTGGGCGCCACTGGGCCCCACCTTGGTGTCGCTGCCACTAGGCCCCACGGCCCTGTTGACCCGGGCCAATGGTTGGTCGGCATCGCCCGATCCATCGCTGGGCCCCGCACGGGCCCTGTTGACTGGTCAGATGGAAAGTTGATCGCTGATGCAGTGGTGATACCATGCTGACGTCATTTCCCCCTTTTATGTCTATTTAAATAAATGAAATAAATCCAGAAAATTGTTTAAGTCTTAAAAAATTAATAGAAAATAATCCGTCGCTTGGATGAAAAAGTTTTATACATGAAAGTTGCTTAGAAAAATGTGACGAATCCGAATACGTCCTCTGTTCGTCTGTCATACGTCCCTATCATAGTTAACATGCAACCGGCCCCCCCCCCCCCCCCCCCGTTTCATCTGTCCGAAAATGCCCGGCTTCGGGAAACATTCCTGGATGTTATCCTCCTTCGTCGGTATCGAGTATCACTGCGTTAGAACACCCCTAGCTCTGTGTGTTACTTTGTCTTGTCATGCTTAGTAATGCATCTCTGTGCTTTGTATTTACTGTTTCTTCCCCCTCTTCTCTCCGGTAGACCCCGAGACCGATGTTGATGCCGCTGTGATCGACTACATCGTCGACGACCCTTCTTCCCTTTCAGCGGAGCTTCTAGCAAGCCTCCCCCCCTTTGATCATCCCGATATCGCCCATTCCATTCTCTCATGCTTGCATTAGATTTTTCTATTGTTATTGTTTGCTCCTATTCCGATGCATAGCCTGCTTTTGTAACCTGCTCATTGTATCTTACCTGCTTAACCTAAACTGGTTGGTATAGGTTGGTTAGTGATCCATCAGTGAACCCCACCTTGTCCTTGTTGCCCCTGCTTCATCATCGACGACTCAATCAACGTCATCGAGGACCAGAGCCTGACACCTCACATCACATCACGCCCCCTTTGTTGCTCGACTCTGCAGAGATACTATCGAGTGTCGAGGGTGATACCTCGTAACGCACTCCTGATGATAACTCTATAGTGTAGCTATTCGATCGTGGTCATCGAGAGTGATTCCTCCTTGACCACTCCCGATACGACTCTGTCATGCAACCCCTCAAGTGTGAACCTCAAGGGTGGTTCCTCTTATGTTCACCTTGATGATTACATCGAGTGGAATTCACCGAGGGCGATTTCTCAGGTTTTCCCCTTGATGTTTTGGACACACGGTTACCCGGATTTTACTTGCGACCATTGTTGAAGTCGGGTCGGCCCTGAGGGGTACTCGCGAGTTGATGTGAAAGTCAGGCGGGCCCATAGAGCACCCGCGAGTTTTCTACGTGGCACGGCCGGGCATTCTAGGCCCTTGTCGTAAGTCCACGAGACGGGGCAATGGGGTCACATTATCGTGAGTCTCTGCTCGTCTTCACGAGCCCACAATGCACTAACAGGTTTGGGTATTTGTTCTGAGTTGGCCTTTGGCCTTTACGCACTAACCACCACGCGAGAATAGTTATGGGCCTCGACGTAGTAGTATCAGCTGAAGCTTTGCCAGACGTCCAGTTCAGCATTGCGACATGGCTGGGTCGGCACCGTCCTGTACTGGTGAAGCCTGGACCCGCCCTGTGCGCAATGACCCGGAGTGCAACGGGCGATGGGCCCAGACCCCGGAGGCTTAGGATGTAGACCGGCGGGGACCTCTCTGCTGAGCCTAGGTAGGGCTACGATGTGTTGATATTCCGAGGTCGGGCGTTGACCCAGAAAAGTGTGTCCAGCCATAGTAATCAAGCGTGTTGGAAAACGTGGTGCACCCCTGCAGGGAAGATTATCTATTCAAATAGCCGTGTCCACGGTAACGGACGTTCAGACTTGTATCCTAGTCTATTACAACTAGAAAAGGATACTTTGGATATGTTGACTCCGGGATTGCTTTCTCGCAGGGAGTCGAGGAAGGATCTTTGGGCGTTAATGCTAAAACATGTTTGTTAAATATAAACTGCTATTCTTTACTCTTCTACATGCTGCAAGATGCTTGGAGCTGCTTCAAGATGCTAGTCTTCGATAAGCTAGGTCTTCCCCTCTATTCTGGCATTCTGAAGTTCAGTCCACAGACACAAGCCTTCCGTTTGATACCAATGCATACTTAGTATAGATCTGATGCTTGCGAGTACTTTGGATGAGTACTCACGATTATTTTTCTACCTCTTTTCCCCCTTCTTTCTTCTTTCCAATTGATGCAACAAGATGGTGGATCCCAGGAGCCAGATGCCACCCTAGTCGACTACTACTACTACCCGGAGGAAGCCTACAACATGGAGACCGCCGACGGCCAGGAGTAGTTAGGAGGTCCCAGGCAGGAGGCCTTGCCTCTTCGATCGTTGTTGCTTTTGTGCTAGCCTTCTTAAGGCAAAACTTGTTTAACTTATCTCTGTACTCAGATATTGTTGTAGGGTGGAACTCTAGATGAAGATCTTTCACGAATTGGAGGTGAGATCCCCAAGAACATGAAGAACACGAAGAACGCAAGAGAGGAAAACACTCAAATTGACTAGATCCAGTCACACATATGCTAGATACAAGAACACACAAGAGGTCACAATGATTCAAGGACAACAAAGGAAAGATACAAGGTACTAATTCATCCCAGTCCTATGAGAAGAGAGGTCTCGATGATCCTATGATGGGGATCCTTCCCAAGATGGGGGCTTGATATCCACTAGGGATCTTCTCCTAGGGGGTCTTGATCTCCTAGAGGAGTGGGTACAAGGAGCAAAGCTCTCTAATGTCTCTCATATACTTTGCTATCCTTCCAAATGAGCTAGGGAAGAGTATATAAAGCCTAGGGACCAAATGAGAGGGAGAGAGGGGTACAAGGGTCAAAGACCCAAAGTGCACGCAAACACACTCGGACGGGTCCGGGCACCCGGGGTAAAGGGGTCCGGGCACCCGGACTGGTCAGAGGCCGGCGCAAGGAGGAAGTCGGGCACCCAGGGCGGCGGCTGGCTCCAGGCGGGGTGGGCCAGGAACCCGGGGCCAAACGGCCGGGCACCCGGGACGGCCAGGCGGGCGTCTGATGGGGGCCGGGCACCCGGGGTTGGTGGCACGGGCACCCGGACTGGGCCAAGGCCGGGCACTCGGGGTCGGCTGGGCAGCTCCGAAGAAGGGGCCGAGCACCCGATGCCAAAGTGTCCGGGCACCCGGGGTGTCTAGGGCCTCCGCGTCCTCCTTCTTCGAGTTTCCTTCTTCCATCTTCTCCTTCCCGAGAGACTTCGTGCGTGCTTGAATATTCGGGTGGACTTGGTGATCCCTCCATGCTTCCTCATGGTCATCTCCAAAGTACCTAAGAATGCACAAAGTTTCCATTTGACGTAGAATCCCATTCTCAAGTGAATCCTAA
This sequence comes from Aegilops bicornis, assembly GCA_021605145.1. Taxonomy (NCBI): domain Eukaryota; kingdom Viridiplantae; phylum Streptophyta; class Magnoliopsida; order Poales; family Poaceae; genus Aegilops; species Aegilops bicornis. The sequence continues at coordinate 336,172,458 of CM038675.1, forward strand.
TGAAACTCGAAGAGGAAAGAGTTCACCTCGGTTTCGATGGCGCGTGTGATACGTGTCCAACGTATCTATAATTTTTTATTGCTCCATGCTATATTATCTACTGTTTTGGACAATATTGGGCTTTATTTTCCACTTTTATATTTTTTTGGGGCTAACCTATATTATCTACTGTTTTGGACAATATTGGGCTGTCTTTTGCCTATTTTAGAGTTTCGAAGAAACGGAATATCAAACGGAGTCCAAACGGAATGAAACCTTCGGGAACGTGATTTTCTCACCGAACTTGATCCACGAGACTTGGACCCTAAGTCAAGGAAGCTTCGAGGAGGGAATGAGGTAGGGGGCGCGCCCACCCCCCTAGGGCGCGCCCTCCACCCTCGTGGGCCACATGTTGCTCCACTGACGTACTTCTTCCTACTATATACCTACGTACCCCCAAACGATCAGATACGGAGCCAAAACCTAATTCCACCGCCGCAACCTTCTGTACCCACGAGATCCCATCTTGGGGCCTGTTAGGAGCTCACGGAGGGGGCATCCACCACGGAGGGCTTCTACATCATCACCATAGCCTCGCCGATGAAGTGTGAGTAGTTTACCTCAGACCTTCGAGTCCATAGTTAGTAGCTAGATGGCTTCTTCTCTCTTTTTGGATCTCAATACAATGTTCTCCCCCTCTCTTGTGGAGATCTATTCGATGTAATATTCTTTTTGCGGTGTGTTTGTTGAGACCGATGAATTGTGGGTTTATGATCAAGATTATCTATGAACAATATCTGAATCTTCTCTGAATTCTTTTATGTATGATTGGTTATCTTTGCAAGTCTCTTCGAATTATCAGTTTGGTTTGGCCTACTAGATTGGTTTTTCTTGCAATGGGAGAAGTGCTTAGCTTTTGGTTCAATCTTGCGGTGTCCTTTCCCAGTGACAGCAGGGGCAGCAAGGCACGGATTGTATTGTTGCCATCGAGGATAACAAGATGGGGTTTTTATCATATTGCATGAATTTATCCCTCTACATCATGTCATCTTGCTTAAGGCGTTACTCTGTTTTCTTTAACTTAATACTCTAGATGCATGCTGGATAGCGGTCGATGAGTGGAGTAATAGTAGTAGATCTTGAGGCAGAGTCAGTCTACTTGTCTCGGACATGATGCTGTATACATGATCATACCTAGATATTCTCATAACTATGCTCAATTTTGTCAATTGCTCAACGATGAATTCGTTCACCCACCGTAGAATACTTATGCTCTTGAGAGAAGCCACTAGTGAAACCTATGGCCCCCGGGTCTATCTCCATCATATTAATCTTCCATCACTTTATTTATTACCTTTGCCTTTTACTTTTCTTTTATTTTTCTTTGCATCTTTATCATAAAAATACCAAAAATATTATCTATCATCTCTATCAGTTCTCACTCTCGTAAGTGACCGTGAAGGGATTGACAACCCCTAATCGCGTTGGTTGCGAGAAGTTATTTGCTTTGTGTAGGTACGAGGGACTCACGCGTAGCCTCCTACTGGATTGATACCTTGGTTCTCAAAAACTGAGGGAAATACTTACGCTAGTTTGCTGCATCATCCTTTCCTCTTCAAGGAAATCCAACGCGGTGCTCAAGAGGTAGCAAGAAGAATTTACGGCACCGCTGTCGGGAGTCTCATAAAAGTCAACATACCAAGTGCCCATCACAATCCCTTATCTCCCGCATTACATTATTTGTCATTTGCCTCTCGTTTTCCTCTCCCCCACTTCACCCTTGCCGTTTTATTCGCCCTCTCTTTTCTGTTTGCCTTTTTTTCGCTTGCTTTTTGTTTGCTCGTGTGTCGGATTGCTAGTTTGTCACGATGGCTCAAGATAATACCAAATTATGTGACTTTACCAATACCAACAATAATGATTTCCTTAACACTCCGATTTCTCCTCTTACCAATACTGAATCTTGTGAAATCAATGCTGCTTTGTTGAATCTTTTCATGAAAGATCAATTCGCCGGCCTTCCTAGTGAAGATGCCGCTACTCATCTAAATAGCTTCGTTGATTTGTGTGATATGCAAAAGAAGAAAGATGTTTATAATGATATTATTAAATTGAAGCTATGTCCTTTTTCGCTTAGAGATCGTGCTAAAGCTTGGTTTTCGTCTTTGCCTAAAAATAGTATTGATTCATGGAATAAGTGCAAAGATGCTTTTATATCTAAGTATTTTCCTCCCGCTAAGATCATCTCTCTTAGAAACGATATTATGAATTTTAAGCAACTTGATCATGAACATGTTGCACAAGGTTGGGAGAGAATGAAATTAATGATACGTAATTTCCCTACTCATGGTTTGAATTTGTGGATGATTATACAAAAAATTTATGTCGGATTGAATTTTGCTTCTAGAAATCTTTTAGATTCGGCCACGGGAGGCACTTTTATGGAAATCACTTTAGGAGAAGCTACTAAACTCCTAGATAATATTATGGATAATTATTCTCAATGGCACACTGAAAGATCTACTAATAAAGAAGTGCATGCGATAGAAGAAATTAATGTTTTGAGTGGAAAGATGCATGAAATTATGAAATTATTTGCTACTAAGAGTGTTTCTTCTGATCCTAATGACATGCCTTTGTCTACTTTGATTGAGAATAATAATGAATCTATGGATGTGAATTTTGTTGGTAGGAATAATTTTGGTAACAACGCGTATAGAGGAAACTTTAATCCTAGGCCTTATCCTAGTAATCCCTCTAATAATTATGGAAATTCCTACAACAACTCTTATGGAAATTTTAATAAGATGCCCTCTGAATTTGAGACTAGTGTTAAAGAGTTTATGAATTCGAAAAAGAATTTTAATGCTTTGCTTGAAGAGAAATTGCTTAAAGTTGATGAGTTGGCTAGGAACATTGATAGAATTTCTCTTGATGTTGATTCTTTAAAGCTTAGATATATTCCTCCTAAGCATGATATCAATGAGTCTCTCAAAGCCATGAGAATTTCCATTGATGAGTGCAAAGAAAGAACCGCTAGGATGCGTGCTACGAAAGATGCCTTTATTAAAGCGTGTTCTTCTAGTTCTATGAAAATAAAGATGAAGATCTAAAAGTTATTGATGTGTCCCCTATTAAATATTTGTTTTGCAATATGAATCTTGATAATGATGGGACTGAATGTGATCCACCTTTACCTAGAAGGCGTTCCAAAAATTCGGAGTTTTTAGATCTTGATGCTAAAATTGATAAAAGTGGGATTGAAGAAATCAAAACCCTAGATGTTGCTAAACCCACTATTTTGAATTTCAAGGAATTTAATTATGAAAGTTGCTCTTTGATTGATTGTATTTCCTTGTTACAATCCGTGCTAAATTCTCCTCACGCTTATAGTCAAAATAAAGTGTTTACTAAACATATCGTTGATGCCTTGATGCAATCTTATGAAGAAAAACTTGAGTTGGAAGTTTCTATCCCTAGAAAACTTTATGATGAGTGGTAACCAACTATGAAAATTAAGATTAAGGATCATGAATTTTATGCTTTGTGTGATTTGGGTGCTCGTGTTTCCACTATTCCCAAAACTTTGTGCGATTTGCTAGATTTCCGTGATTTGGATGATTGCTCTCTAAACTTGCACCTTGCGGATTCCACTATTAAGAAACCTATGGGAAGAATTAATGATGTTATTATTGTTGCAAATAGGAATTATGTGCCCGTAGATTTTATCGTTCTTGATATAGATTGCAATCCTTCATGTCCTATTATTCTTGGTAGGCCTTTCCTTAGAACGATTGGTGCAATTATTGATATGAAAGAAGGGAATATTAGATTCCAATTTCCGTTAAGGAAAGGCATGGAACACTTCCGTAGGAATAAAATAAAATTAACATATGAATCTATCATGAGAGCCACTTATGGATTGCCTACCAAAGATGGCAATACCTAGATCTATCCTTGCTTTTATGCCTAGCTAGGGGCGTTAAACGATAGCGCTTGTTGGGAGGCAACCCAATTTTATTTTTAGTTTTTTTACTTTTGCTTATGTTTAGAAATAAATCTTAGATATATCCTATGGTTAGATTTGTTTTTATGTTTTAATTAGTGTTTGTGCCAAGTCTACTTGTCTCGGACGTGGTGCCTATATACATGATCATACCTAGATATGCTCATAACTATGCTCAATTCTGTCAATTGCTCAACAGTACTTCTTTCACCCACCGTAGAATACTTATGCTCTTGAGAGAAGCCACTAGTGAAACCTATGGCCCCCGGGTCTATCTCCATCATATTAATCTTCCATCACTTTATTTATTACCTTTGCCTTTTACTTTTCTTTTATTTTGCTTTGCATCTTTATCATAAAAATACCAAAAATATTATCTATCATCTTTATCAGTTCTCACTCTCGTAAGTGACCGTGAAGGTATTGACAACCCCTAATCGCATTGGTTGCGAGGAGTTATTTGCTTTGTGTAGGTACGAGGGACTCGCCCGTAGCCTCCTACTGGATTGATACCTTGGTTCTCAAAAACTGAGGGAAATACTTATGCTACTTTGCTGCATCATCCTTTCCTCTTCAAGGAAATCCAACGCAGTGCTCAAGAGGTAGCAGCGTGCGTGAGCTCTCGTCGTAGGTCCTCTCCGTGTTTGCGGTAGCGGTGTGACGTCCATGGGGATGGTCGAGGGATGCTCCGCATCATCTCCCCCCCCCTTGGGAGAGATCCGTCCATGGATCGTGATCATCATCTCCATGGGAAAGAGAGTGCGTCACCAAGGACTCATCATCTCCAAGCTCGAAATGGGCACTCTCGAATGTCGCACCGTCTTGTGATTCCTTCAAAAGGAGCAAGAACAACAAACACTTGGAAAAACGAATGTGGTTAGCGTTAGTGTAACACCAAGCATTCAAGAGGTGATTCACCAAACAAGTGTCGTTATCAAGCATAGCATATGGTGTGACAAGGGATTGTGACATCTCATGCAAGCACATAAACTGAGCGAAGTCAAGGACATCATGGAAACAAGCATGTAAATGGGAGGTAGCGATGCAAATATGTGTGTCAAGAGAATAAGCATGTACCTCAAGCTCATAGCAAGCATGCATAAGACTCTCGATGAATGGTCTACGGTAGGCATAAGAGTCATTCACAACACCAAATGAAATGAAATGTCTAAACACATGGGGCAAGTGCAAGACAATCCAAGCATAATGTGCATAGGGTGTAGTGAAAATCATGTGGCACTCAACATAATATAAAGAGAAATTGTTCATCATGTGTGAGACAATCAAATCATTCAAGCTAGTAGTGCAAAGATGCAACATGCTATAGGTAATCATGGCAATCATGTCATGTGAGCAAATAGTAGGCATAGGCAATGCACATGGCATATCGCAAGCACTAGCACAAAGCAAGATCATAGTATCATCATAGGGATGGGTCACAAATGAAACATGGCAAGAACAAGCAATATCTCCACCAAGCATGCAAATACACATACAAGTATGAGAATCAATCATCATGTCTAATGCAAAGCATGGGTCACAAATGCATGGCAATGTAAAGAAATGAGCATATCATGCAAAGTGAACATGGCAATATGGGCATAAAGGGAGAAGTGGTATATAACCCATAACCAATTGAGGGCCCTGTAGAAGAAATGCGCAAAGTCTTTGCGCGAAGAGGGCGGTGGGAAAGGCAATCCATGGGATCCCAAGTTATCATTGCTCTCTAGAGCTCGTTTTGTCAACTCGTGGGATTGCGAGGTTGACAAGTATTCATGTGTACCTACACAAAAGAGACACAAACCAAAGAAAGTGTGTGCGTGGTAAATGTACACATCATCCATCATGATGTGTATGTGCATGTGTGAGTTAGCACAAGATAAGCATCGCTCAAAGAAATTTGATGCATGGTATAAGAACATGTCATCCATCATGCAAGAATAGTTGTTATGTATGACACGATGGGGACACAAATTGAGAAAGCAAGTATATGGCACATTACTAGCATGTTTATTCATGGGGAGCATATGGTGCACACAAGTAGTGGGATCATGCAATGGATAGGATGAATCAAAATCTCCTAAAATGTATGAGGAAACTATGGGGCTCTCCTCATGAGCATTAATGGAAACATCACATGGAGAAGATTGACAACATCCAAAACAATGCATATTTGGAACAATGTGATCATGGCATGGCATAGTAGATGAATTGCAAATCATGTAAAGGAAGCATGGCAATATCATCGCATGAAAAACAAAAGCCAATGACCATCATCTCGTCATCTATGCCATAAGTGCAAATGGGATTTATTTTAATGGGGCATGCATAGTTACTATGTTGAGATTGAAATGATGCAATATGGGAGATCTCATGAATAGCATATGACAAGTCAAGCGGATTATCAAACATGATGTGACCTAGAGAATTGTCACAAGAAATCCTATGTAACATGGCATCACAACTAATAGACTCCACATGGCAATCATCAACCTCATCATAAATGGGTAAATCATCGCATGGGGAAGTCGAACTAGCATGAAGCATGACAATAGGTGGATCAACATCATGCAAGCGATCAATATCAAGAATGTCCACTAGTGGGACTAGAGTATCACCTTCACCTATGTTACCTTGTTCATTCCACTCAAGTGGTGTAGGTGAGGTGGCAAATACCAAATGGTGGACACCATCTTCATCTTGATGGAACCATGTGGGGGTGCATCATATTTCACCATGGCCATCGTCTTGTCCAAAGGAAGGACGAAGTCGTCGCGAATCGGCGTGTCATCATAAATGGGACCTAGCACCAAATGAGAAGACACAATAGAGGTAGAGGTTAAGTTGTTAGAAATCGAAATGGCCTCACATGCCCTATCAACTATCACACTCTCTCTATGTGGTGGTGGCTCACTCACTCCCTCAAAATAGGTGCACTCAATGTCACATATGGTGGAGACACTCAAATCACTCAAGTGGTGGTGGTGGTAACTCTCCGCACATGGGAATTGTGGCAACTCATCATATATGGGGCTAGTGGTGAAGACACTCTCGCTCTCAATATGGTGGCATAAGTCACTCATGTCATCATACATCGCCGTGGTCGAAGGGAGAATCCCATGCTCAACCATCTTGTCATCGTCGCCGTGGATGAAGGCCGAAGATGGCACATCATCGCTGTCCTCCATGACCGAAGGGAAAATCCCATGCTCGATCATCTCGTCACCATCGCCGTGGATGAAGGCCGATGTAGGCGTACTCGTCGGAGGTAGGCGAAGATGACGTACGTTCGAAGGCGAAGATGCCTTGATAACCCTTGGCGAAGATGCCAAAGTAGTCATGGTAGCCGGAGCTTCCTTTTGGTGGTGCTTGTCTCGCGGTCTTCTCTTTTGCTCATGAAGCTTATCCTTGGTGTGAAGTAGAGCATGTTCTGACTTGTAGGTTTGCACGTGTCGAGCATCTTCATCTTGATGGTGTTGTAGTGCTTGAGCTCGATGGCGTTCCGAAGATTTGCTACTAGAGCGTCGCCGCCTTGAAGATGACAAAGGGGAAGAATACTTGTAGTTGGCCAACATGTCTCGTACTTGATCCATTTGTTCCACAAACTTGGTGCGATGTAGTACCTTTTCCTTGCTTAGCTTTGGTGAATGTCAACGGTGAGTCGCTCAATGTCGTGCATTGCTCGTTGTAGTCCGAAGATGGACGTTTTGTCGATGTAGTTGATCGCTCCGTCGTTGTCATGGAAGAACAGAGATGAAATGCCTTGCCTATCCATCACAAGACTCGAGCAAATGTGAAGATGGATCAATGATCACTCAATAATGCAACAAGGAAATAGCACAATTGGTACCAGATCTTGTCGATTATCACACCTACACAAGTAAGGCTTATGGTGGAGCTCGGTGAGGATAGTGGCACAAAAATTTGATGCAAAATGTTAGCAAGAGTCAATAATGTTGGAAAAGATTCACAAATTCGCAAGTGGAACAAGTAGACCAATAGCAATATGTGGCACACGGAAACACACACACGGATAGATAAATGGGGTCGTGCAACCAAGGAATGAGCACAAAATGTGGAATCCACGGAAAACACTCGTGTTGCACAACTCTAGAGAGACGCTAGCACGATTGCTCAATAGCCGGATATGACACTTATGCACAACCTATAAGATGCAAAATGTATGAGCTTACTATCCCAAGTATGCTATGTGTATGATGTTCCCGGTGTTCTTCTCAAGATGATCCAAGATGATCGGATATGACAATCTTATGTGCAATGTGGTATGATGCTATGGCTATTGCTTATAAGCTCTTTGCTCTCTTTTTCTTAAAAGCTTATTCTCTTTTTTTTCTTTTTTTTGTATGGCCACTATGTGAAATGCAGAAACCAAGATAGCAATTGTGTATATGCGGGAACAATCTTGTGACACAAGGGATGATATGATGATACCAAGATGATACCAATATGATATGGTATGTGTGCAATGGATGGTACGGATCACTAATGTGCACAAGTAACATTGTCGGCAATACTCAATGGCTAGTCTCGATAGGTAAGTGACACAAAATGGTCTAAGGGGTTAACAAAGTAATGTCAAGAATGTACAAGGATGGGATACCACGATACCAAGATGATATAGAGGTTACCGTTCTTGCTTACGGTTAGGGTGTCAAAATGGTGAAGTGGTCGATGTCGAGTCCTTGTCAAAGGTGAGCGGCGGTGTTGTCGATGTCGAACCGTTCCTAGTTAGCCTAAACACCCTAGGAAACGGAAAACCGCAAACTCAAAATCGCAAAGGAAAATGTCAATGGTGGTAGCGGAATGTTTTGGTGGTTCTGGAGTTAGCAATGCGGAAGTGGTGGTGGTGGTTGATGATGAAGCAACCGTCCCTAAGTAGCCGAAACACCTTAGGAAACTCAAGTCACCACTCAAGTAACCACAAATGCTATATGGATCAAAATTGGGTTAGGTTGCGGAAACCTATGGTGGTTTGGCGGATGATATGGTGGATGGCCTAGGCAAAGATGCCAAAATGGAAAAAAAATGGAGTCAAATGGTGATGCAACCTATCTATATGGATGGGTGATGTCAATAGCTACTCAACGAGCTAAAGAACATCAAAATCAGACTCCGGGAGTGAAAGTTATGGCCGAAACGGTGTGTGTAAGTGGGCTGATTCGGGGGGGTGCGGGTGCCCGGGGTTTGCGGGTGCGGGCACCCAGGGTGGTCAGCGAGGTTGGGCTGAAGAAGAGGCCCGGGGGTCCGGGTGCCCGGGGGCAAGATGTGCGGGCACCCGGGGTGGTCCGGGGCAAACAGCCCGGGGTGCGGGTGCCCGGGGGCTCGGGGTGCGGGCACCCCGGGTGATCAACGGAGATGCGCGGGGGGTACGGGTGCCCAGGGTTTGAGGTCCAGGTGCCCGGGGGTGACGGATCTGGCGGAAATTCGTGGGAAAATGGGAGAAATTGGTGGATTTCGTGGAGGGAAAGGTGGGGATGGATGGGGGAATGCTAGATCCACTTGAAACCAAGCAAATCCATGGATCAAATCCAACAAAACCTCGTCAAACCAACAAATCACAAAAAAAATTGGGGCTACTTTGGTGGAGAATTTTCGAAATTGGGGAAGAACACAACAAAATTAGGCTAGAGAACAAGAAGGGGGGCTCCAATTTCGTGAGAAACTATGGCTCATGATACCAAGATGTTGTAGGGTGGAACCCTAGATGGAGATCTTTCACGAATTGGAGGTGAAATCCCCAAGAACACGAAGAACACAAGAGACGGAAAACACTCAAATTGACTAGATCCAATCACATATATGCTAGATCCAAGAACACACAAGAGGTCACAATGATTCAAGGACAACAAAGGAAAGATACAAGGTACTATTTCATCCCAATCCTATGAGGAGAGAGGTCTTGATGATCCTATGATGGGGATCCTTCCCAAGATGGGGGCTTGATATCCACTAGGGATCTTCTCCTAGGAGGTCTTGATCGCCTAGAGGAGTGGGTACAAGGAGCAAAGCTCTCTAATGTCTCTCATATACTTTGCTATCCTTCCAAATGAGCTAGGGGGAGAGTATATAAAGCCTAGGGACCAAATATGAGGGAGAGAGGGGTACAAGGGTCAAAGACCCAAAGTGCACGCAGGCACACTCGGACGGGTCCGGGCACCCGGGATAAAGGGGTCCGGGCACCCGGACCGGTCAGAGGCCGGCGCAAGGAGGAAGCCAGGCACCCGGGGGTTGACCACCCGGGCACCAGTCTTGTTGGCTGGCTCAGGCGGGGTGGGTCGGGCACCCGGCGGGCGGCTGGCTCAGGCGGGGTGGGTCGGGCACCGGGCGTGGCCAGCTCCAGGCGGGGTGGGCTAGGAACCCGGGCGCCAGGCGGTGTGATGGGGGTCGAGCACCAGGGGTTGGTGGCCCGGGCACCTGGACTGGGCCGAGAGGCCTCCAGCGGCGGGCCGGACACCCGGGGTTGGCTGGGCAGCTCCCAGGGAGGGGCCGGACACCCGGGGCGAAAGTGTCCGGGCACCCGGGGTGTCCAGGGCCTCCGCGTCCTCCTTCTTCGTGTTTCCTTCTTCTATCTTCTCCTTCCCGAGAGACTTCATGCGTGCTTGAATCTTCGGGTGGACCTGGTGATCCCTCCATGCTTCCTCACGGTCATCTCCAAAGTACCTAAGAATGCACAATGTTTCCATTTGAGGTAGAATCCCATTCTCAAGTGAATCCGAATGAAACTCAAAGAGGAAAGAGTTCACCTCGGTTTCGATGGCGCGTGCGCGAGCTCTCGTCGTAGGTCCTCTCCATGCTTGTGGTGGCGGTGTGACGTCCATGGGGATGGTCGAGGGATGCTCCGCATCAGATATTGTTGCTTCCGCTGACTCTTGTGTATCGAGCTTTTGTATTCGAGCCCTCGAGGCCCCTGGCTTGTAATATAAAGCTTGTATTATTTTATTTGTGTCTAGAGTTGTGTTGTGATATCTTCCCGTGAGTCCCTGATCTTGATCGTACATGTTTGCATGTATGATTAGTGTACGGTCGAATCGGGGGCGTCACAAGTTGGTATCAGAGCCGACTGCCTGTAGGATCCCCCTTTCCAACTCCTTGGCCGAAGTTGAGTCTAGTCATTGCAAAATGGTTTTACTAACATTGTTGTGTGGCTTACGGGCCCATGTCGCCAATTGGGTGGTATTAGGATCTTTTACTCCTCGTCTATACTCTGGGACTCTAATCTCTGTTCTATTTGGGTTAAATGATTTTGCTAACTCTATCCTAGGTTCTCGTGATCACATCCATCTGGATATTTGTATTACGCCTTTCTTGAATTGGGAGCCAAGATCTGCTTCATATTGTTCACGGACCGCAGGATCCTTTTATCCAGGGCACCCTGCGTCGTCCCCTACAGATTAATCGCTCTAGTGGTTTTCTCTGATGTTAATGTAGCCTTTGCTATGTCTCGTTGTTGTATCCCTCCATCGCGTGCATGCGCCAAGTATGTTTAGGATGATTCTCTTGTCCGAACTCATACTAAGAACATGTAGTCGGCTCTGTATACGTATATGTATGTCTTTAATGACTACTGGTTTGTACATTCTGTGCCTTTGCTCATTGTTCAAGTTACATCATGAATGACTCCTTACACCTGCTCCACCCCTTGTTAAACTGCTCCCTAATGTGTTTAGCAGGATGGCTTATGATTCTCCACCTCCACCCTATATTGCCGCAATGATGCAACGGTTTGAGCTGAATCGTCAGTTTATGACTGGGGTAATTGCCCAGTTCCCGAACCAGAATGCTCATCAACAGCCTGCCCCAATAACACTACGAGAATTTGTGCGCCTCAACCCGTCCATTTTCCGCAACTCCACCAATCCTATGGATGCTGATGACTAGCTTCGTGACATCCTGTTTGAGATGAAGTCAGCTAATGTTGCCCCTGCTAGTTATGTCACCTTTGCGACATTTCACCTGAAGGGTTCAGCTGCTCAATGGTGGGAAAGCCAGAGGGGTATGCTGCCTGCAAAGACTGTAACCACTTGGCAAGAATTTCGGTCAGCATTTCGTGCATGGCACATTCCTCAAGGTCTGATAGACAAGAAGAAGAAGGAGTTCCGCAAACTCTCACAGGGCACAATGACCGTGGATGCATATCATAGGAAATTCCTTGAATTATCTCGCTATGCTGCGGATAACGTCTGCACTGACGCTCGCAAGCAGGAGAAATTCCGTGAAGGACTGCGTCCTGATATAAAGCTCGCACTTATTGCTCATGATTGCGCAGACTTTGCGATGCTTGTCAGCCAAGCTTTCCGAATTGAAACTGGTCTGACTGACTACCGGGATTCGCTCAAGCGTACCAGAGATGTTGGCCCATCTGTGGGTCAGCCGGCTCAGAAACATCGAGTCTAGATCCCACACAATGTTCATCATCAACCTGCTCCAACGCCAAGGCTGTCTTATGTTGCACCTCGTCTGCCTCTGCCGCCGAGACAGCTAACCATTCAGGGTGGACAATCCAATGTTGTAGCTCCTCCCCATAATGATGGTTTATGCCGCAAGTGTGGTCAGCCAAGGCACCGTGCTTTCAACTGTCGCCAGGGTCAGCCGCAGAATTCATCATGTCGTCCTGTTGATCGTATGAAGGGCTGTCGAAACCATCATATCAGTAGTTGTAGTACCAGGCCTCCTACTGTGAGTGGTGGTCAAGTCACCCATGTCAAGATTCAAGAAGCTCATGGGTTCCCAAAATCGTGATGGGTACCCTTCGCGTTAATTCAGTGCCACCTTCTGTTCTCTTTGATTCAGGAGCATCGCATGCTTTCGTGTCCCAACAATTTTCTCGGCTGCATGGGTTAGATATGGAAAATTTGTCCACTCCTTTAGCGATTCAATCTCCTGGATCCAAGTGGCAAACAACAATGTTATGCCCTCGCAACCAAATCGAGATTGGAGGTCTACTTTTTCCGGCTTCTCTCTTTGTACTCAGACCTTCCAACATAGACATCATTCTTGGTATGGAATGGTTGACCGCCCATAATGCTTTGATTAAATGTGCTACCAAGACAGTCCAGCTCACTCACCCTTTTGGCCAGACAGTCCAATACTCAGTCCGAGCAGCTCAGGATGCCGAGAATCAGATATATGTTCTGAATGCATTGAATGCTTCACCCCTTGAGGGAATAGAGAACATTCCAGTCGTTCGTGATTTTGAAGATGTCTTTCCAGAAGAACTTCCAGTAATACCATACCCCCTGCTAGAGCTGTTGAATTCATCATAGACTTGAAGTCGGGCACTACTCCTATTGCCAAGCGACCCTACAAGATGCCTCCGCATGAACTCCTTGAGCTTAAGGAGGAAATCAACAAATCTCTTAGCAAAGGTTTTATTCGTCATAGTTCATCTGCTTGGGGAGTACCTTCTCTCTTTGTCAAGAAGAAGGATGGTACGAATCGTTTGGTCCAAGATTACCGACCTATCAACCAGGCAACAATTCAGAACAAGTATCCGCTTCTCAGAATCAAAGATCTGTATGATCAACTTTCTGGTTCTTCAGTATTCTCTAAACTTGATTTGAGGTTGGGTTACCACCAGATTCAGGTTCGTGAAGAGGATATTCCCAAGACCGCCTTCGTTACTCGCTATGGTTCATACGAGTACACTGTCATGCCCTTCGGTGTGACCAATGCTCCTGCGACATTCTCTCGCCTTATGAACTATATATTCATGGAATACCTCGACAAGTTCGTCGTGGTTTATCTGGATGATATCCTGGTATATTCGAAGAATAAACAAGAACATGCTGAACACCTTTGACTTGTTCTGGAAAAGCTTCAAGAACATCAACTATATGCCAATTGTTCTAAGTGTGAATTCTGGCTTCCCGATGTGACCTACCTTTGGCATGTCATCTCCAAGGATGGTATTTCCGTCAACCCCGAGCGAGTTCAGGATATTCTTGATTGGACTCCACCGAAGAATGTCAAACAAGTCAGAAGTTTTCTCGGACTCGCCAACTATTGCTTTCGATTTGTCGAGAACTTCTCCAAGATTGCCAAGCCCCTAATTGGTCTGCTTCACAAGGGCGTCAACTTTGATTGGACAGAAAAGTGTCAGGAAAGCTTCCAAGCACTCAAAGACAAGATGACTTCTGCCCTAGTGCTTGCTCCTCCAGATACTAAGAAGGATTTCGTCATTTACTATGATGCTTCACGATAAGGATTAGGTTGTTTCCTAATGCAAGAGCGCAGAGTGATTGCTTATGCCTCTCGTCAGTTGCGCCCTCACGAAGATAACTACCCAGTTCACGACCTCGAGCTTGATGTTGTTATACATGCACTGAAACAGTGGCGACATTACCTTCTCGTAATCGTTGTGAGATCTTCACCGACCACCAAAGTCTGAAGTATCTATTTACTCAGCCAGATTTGAACCTCCGTCAGCAGAGATGGATGGAGACTATAGCAGATTTTTGACTTGGGTATTTCTTATACACCAGGCAAGGCTAATGTAATGGCTGATGCCTTGAGCCGCAAGTCATATTTGCAACCACCTCTAGGTTCGGAAAGTTCAGCCCTCACTTGTTGAAGAATTCAGAAACCTGAACCTCCATATTGTTCCTCCTGGTGCACTCGCTCCCCCTCCTGAGGAGTTCCGGAAGATGAACCTCCGTGTTGTTTCCCAGGGTTCCCTCAATACCCTGGCTATCGAACCAGATCTCTTGGACTCCATTAAGAGAATTCAGGGATATGACTCTCAAGTTGAGAAGATTAAACGCTACCTCGCAGAAGGAAGGCCCTCATTCTTCACTATTGATAATGATGGCGCTTTGTTCTTCAAAGGTCGCCTAGTGGTTCCTTCAAAAGACAACCTGGATATGACTAAGGAGGTTGTGAAAGAAGCTCATGATACGCCTCTGTCTATTCATCCGGGTAGCACCAAGATGTACCAAGACATCCGTCAGAGATTCTGGTGGTCAAACATGAAGCAAGACATTGCTCGCTATGTTGCTGAATGCAACGTTTGCCGTCGTATCAAAGTAGAACAGCAAAGGCCTGCTGGAACTCTGCAACCTATATCTATTCCTGAATGGAAATGGGGCCATGTCGAAATGGACTTTGTCACCGGTTTTCCCAAATCGCAGAAGGGTAATGATGTTATACTCGTCGTCATTGACCGACTTTCTAAAGTTGCACACTTTCTGGCCGTCAAAGAAACGATCACCGCTAGTCAGCTGGCCACTCTCTATGTCCAGAATTGTTTCACTTCACGGTATTCCGCTGGTAATCAGCCCAGACCATGGCAGCTTATTCACTTCAAGATTCTGGGCAAGTTTCCAAGAAGCTGTGGGAACTCATCTGTCTTTCAGCACTGCATTTCACCCTCAGTCGCAGGGACAAGTTGAACGGGTCAATCAAGTTCTCGAAGACATGCTTCAAGCTTGTGTTATTTCCTTCGGCAAGAAATGGGAGGAATCTCTCCCGTATGCTGAGTTCTCCTACAACAATAGCTATCAAGATAGTCTGAAGATGGCCCCCTTCGAAGTGTTATATGGAAGAAAGTGTCGAACCCCTCTGAACTGGTCAAAAACTGGGGAACATCCACTCTTCGGTCCGGATATTACCCAACACGCCGAAGAACAAGTCCGCATTATTCGCGAGAATCTCAAGACTACTCAGTCACATCAGAAAAGTCAGTATGACCATCATCACAAAGACATGGTCTATCAACCTAGTGAAAAGGCTTATCTTCGAGTCACGCCGATGAAAGGTGCTCACCGCTTCAGGATCAAGGGCAAGCTAGCTCCTCGCTATATTGGTCCTTTCACTGTTCTCGAAAGGCGTGGAAAAGTGGCATACTAGTTGGAACAACCGTGGAACCTTTCTCAGGTTCATGATGTGTTCCACATGTCACAACTCCAGCACTGCTTCAAGGACCCAATCCGAGCAGTGGATCATGACGTGCTCGAGTTGCAACAGGACCTCTCCTATAAAGAGCATCCGGTCCGCATTCTCGACCAAGCTGAACGTCGCACACGTCAGAAGGCGATCAAGTTCCTCAAGGTCCAGTGGTCGCATCACTCTGAAGACGTCGCCGCTTGGGAACGCGAGGATCGCCTGCGAGATGAATACCCCGAGTTGCTTCCTTCTACCTCCTAAATCTCGGGACGAGATTTCTTGCAGTGGAGGAGAATTGTGACACCTGGATAATTAAGCTACAGTAACCTTCTGCTAATGATGCCATGTCATCACATTACTATTACTAATCTCTGCTTGATCCAAATCGCAATTCAAATTCTAAACCGAGTTTAAAGTCAAAATTCAAATCTTGTCAAACATGAAAGCTAAAATGTTCAAAGTGTGGCAAATAATTCCAGGATATTTGTCATGTTGAAACAACATTTTTATAATGTGTTTAAATGCTCTGAAATGAACAAAACTGGGCTAGTTGTTTAAATTGTAAAATTATAAAAGAAAAGGAGAAAGAAGAAAACGGCCCCGACCCCACCTGGGACTCGGCCACCCGACCGGACCAGCTAGCCGGCCCAGCAGCACAGCCTGCACCCCCCTCCCATGTCGTCTTCCCCCCTTCTCATGTTCGACCGACCCGTGCCCGCGGTCGCCGTCGCACCCGCTCGCGCCCCCACGCCTCCACATCATCGGCGGGTGGATAAGGCCTCCAGCGCCCCGCCTCCTCGGGCCCCCCTCCCCACTTGCCCCCTCATGCTTCCCCTCGCCCTCTTCGCCCTCCCCTCTTCCCCAGATCCGCGTAGGCCACTCGCGTGGGATGCGCCCATCGCCGGCCACCTTACACCGCCGTGGCAACCGTCGACCTCGTACCACGCCGACGTGTCCAAGCACTCGACCTCCCTCGACTACGTTCCCCCAACAAGACGTGGGATGCCGGACGCCCCCGCGACGCCTTCTGATGGTGTCCTGGACTAGGGGGTACTCACCACGTCGTCTCCCGACCAGCTGGATCGGGCCGAGGATCCCAATGGCGATTCACTTATGGGCCACTTTCGGGAAGCCCATGCCGCATACAAGGAGGATTCCACAAGACTTGGCGCACAAGACAAGGACTCCTCTAAGCCCTAGGCCTATTGTGCATATATAAACCGAGGCCAGGCTAGTCAATAGACAACCACATATTCATTACTACAATCTCGTGGTAGATACATGTACTCTATACTACACCCATATCAATACAATTAAAAGCAGGATGTTGGGTATTATCTCTTCGAGAGAGTCCGAACCTGGGTAAAACCCTGTGTCCATGTTACCATTGCTCCAAGACGCCTAGCTTAGGACCCCTACTATGAGATACGCCTGATATAGAACCGACATTAGTGCTTTCACTAAGAGCCTGCTGATAGTCGTCATGGTGCGATGGGAATTCAGATCGTCTCCGGCGCGATCTACGCGTTAGAACCGAGTTTTATTGTCGATATCGGCATCTTCGTCGCTGGCTCGATTAGTCACCTTGGCATGACCGAGGACTGCGCTCCGTCTAAGATCATTATGTGCGGACGAGGGCCTTCATCATCAACTCCAATCTCTATCAAGATCATGGAGAAATCATCGACGGAGCTCGGGGGCTCAACATCAACATTGCCTCGGGCAACCATGCTGTTTTTCTGGACAAAAAACCTGTATCCGCTGCCACCGCCTCCTTGAGTGTCGCTTTGATGATTAGTTTGGTGGAATTGTGCGGAATTGAGTGTATAACAACCCTGTAAAATTTCGTCGCGTTCCGATGGAGGAATCTTCGGTGATCTATGATATACTGGAGGCTTGTCGAGTCCGGACGAGAACCTGGACGAGTTTAAGGAGTGGTCTCCAGAGCCTAGCTCGGAGGTTATTTGGAAGATCCAACCGTTCATCTTCTGCGGAATTTTCCATATCAACCACCCCTCAAACTTTCAGCTCGATCCGACCGTTGAAATTTCGGGAACCTTCTGATTAGCGCATCACTTTTCGGATCTGTTTTATGCGCGAATACGAATCCGACTTGAGTTCATCTCTCGTCATGAACGGGATATTGGACAACCTTTTTTGGAAGATTCCCTTTTCTAGGTTATTGTGTTTTGTTTCCAAACACATGCTCACAAATTTTGCTCCTTTTCGGAGGTAATCTTCACCGTCGCGCCGGTGTCAAACCAGCCATTGCTGCACGTCTGCCGACCTGCGCTAGACAAATCATCGCTTCATCAAGCCGAGCCCAACCTTATCGGATCATCAGTTCGGCAAGCTGAACAAGAGTTTAGTGTCGCGAAGGCTAAATTATCACCAATATCATCGCTGCTCAGTCACTTCATCAATCCGGCATTGACCGCGTCACAGGTTATGACTAGCGTCGGCATGGCCGAGCCGTAGCTTCTTCAAACCGATGTTTGCCACGCCGAACCGCTTCAACACCTCGTCTGGCATGGTGGCTGCAACGTCATCTTACCGCCTCGCTCCGTCACCTCGTCTGGGCCGGGGGCTTCGCCATCTCTTCATCAACATACTCTAGAGACTTCGGTGTTACCAGCTGAGGAAGTCCTGGATTAGGGGGTGTCCGGATAGCCGAACTATCATCTTTGGCCGGACTCCTAGACTATGAAGATACAAGATTGAAGACTTCGTCCCGTGTCCGGATGGGACTTTCCTTGGCGTGGAAGGCAAGCTTGGCGATACGGATATGTAGATCTCCTACCATTGTAACCGACTACGTGTAACCCTAACCCTATTCGATGTCTATATAAACCGAAGGGTTTTAGTCCGTGAGGGCGAACAACAATCATACCATAGGCTAGCTTCTAGGGTTTAGCCTCTACGATCTTGTGGTTGATCCACTCTTGTACTACCCATATCATCAATATTAATCAAGCGAGAGTAGGGTATTACCTCCATCGAGAGGGCCCGAACACAGGTAAAACATCGTGTCCCTTGTCTCCTGTTACCATCCGCCTAGACGCACAGTTCGGGACCCCCTACCCGAGATCCGCCGGTTTTGACACCGACATTGGTGCTTTCATTGAGAGTTCCTCTGTGTCGTCACCGATAGGCCCGATGGCTCCTTCAATCATCAACCACGACGCAGTCCAGGGTGAGACTTTTCTCCCCGGACAGATCTTCGTATATGGCGGCTTTGCAATGCGGGCCAATTCGCTTGGCCATCTGGAGCAGATCGAAAGCTACGCCCCTGGCCATCAGGTCAGATTTGGAAGCTTGAACTATACGGCCGATGTCCGCGGAGACTTGATCTTCGACGGATTCGAGCCACACCGAGCATGCCGCCTTGTCTCGATGGGTACAATCTAGCTCTGCCGCGAGCGATTGCCTCGGAGGCCGCACGATGCCGCTCCGACCCTTAATCCGGAGCCGGTTCCCCCGATCGAGGATGAGTGGTTGGACACCGCCTCGGGGGCTACGATCTCAATGGCAATTGCGCCGAACTCCATCCCTGTCCTTTGTGAAGACCATGACTCCAAGGTGCCGGACTCCTCTCCGGACTCCGAACCCTCCGCGCCCCTGCCAATCGAATCCGATTGGGCGCCGGTCATGGAGTTCACTGTCGCGGACATCTGTCGGCTTTTCGCCCTTTGGCGACATCCTGAATTCACTAAAGTCTCTCTCTTTATCTGGAGAGCCCTGGCCGGACTACGGTCAGGGAGGTTGGGATGCGGACGACGAAGAAATTCAACGCCCACCCACCATCCACTTTGTAGCCACTGTCGATGATTTAACCGACATGCTCGACTTCGACTCCGAAGACATCAACGGTATGGACGACGATGCTGGAGACGACCAAGAACCAGCGCCTATAGGGCACTGGAAGGCCACCTCGTCATGCGACATATACATGGTGGACATCCCAAAAGATGGGAATGGCGATGGAACAGCGGAGGATGACCCCTCCAAGAAACAGCCCAAGCGCCGACGTCAGCGGCGCCGCTCTAAATCCATACGGTAAAAATGGAGATTCCGCACGGGAGACAATAATACCCAGACGGTTGAAGACGACCCCCTCCGGCAGGACTCGGCGCAGGAGGAGGGAGAAGCAAGTCCGCACGACGGTCTGGCAGAAAAGAGAGGTAGAGGGCGATAATTATCGCCCCCCTCAAGACGAGGCCAGCCTCGACGACGACGAGTTCGTCGTGCGGAAGGACCCCGTCGAACAAGAGGCGTTTTAAATGCAGGCTCATGACCACGGCAAGCAGCCTCAAGAAAGCAGCAACGACTTAGAGCTGACCAAGACCGCTAGGCGACGGATGGACTGAAGTCCTTGCAGCCGAAGAGTATGAACTCGAACGCCCCTCCAAAAGCTACCCCAAACACAGGACGTTGCCTCGATCAGAGGAGGAAGCACCCACGTCACCAGCGCACGACATGGCAGACCGGCCACCCTGTGGCCGCTTCAGAGAAGTCTCTCGGCCCTCCGCTCAAGCTACGCCCCGACGCCGCTCAAAAAGTACCAAGGCACGGTAAAACGCGCCGGACATGCGAGATATATTGGAGGATAAGGCAAAGCATACAAGATCGATCTATAGATCGCGTGGTCGCCCAACGACTCGGGATGATTACCGTCACGCCGGATACAGCAAACCCGTCCGGGCCGAACACAATAGACAAAGCTCATATGAGCTACGTCGTGATATAGCCCAATACAGAGGCGCCGCACACCCACTATGCTTCACAGATGAAGTAATGGATCATCAAATCCTGAGGGCTTCAAACCCGTAAACCTCGAATCATATGATGGTACCACAGATCCTGCTGTCTGGATCGAGGACTATCTCCTCCATATCCACATGGCCCGCGGTGATGATCTACATGCCATCAAATACCTCCCACTCAAGCTTAAAGGACCAGCTCGGCATTGGCTCAACAACTTGCCAGCAGAGTCAATCAGTTGTTGGGAGGACCTGGAAGCCGCAATTCTTGATAACTTCCAGGGCACATATGTGCGACCACTAGACACCGATGACCTTAGCCATATAATTCAGCAGCCAGAAGAATCGGCCAGACAATTCTGGACGCTGTTCCTAACAAAGAAAAATCAGATCGTCGACTGTCCGGATGCAGAGGTGCTAGCAGCCTTCAAACACAACATCCGTGACGAGTGGCTAGCCCGGCACCTAGGACAGGAAAAGCCGAAATCCATGGCAGCCCTCACCACACTCATGACCCGCTTTTGCGCGGGAGAGGACAGCTGGCTAGCTCGAAGCAACAACTTGGCCAAACACCCTGGTAGTTCGGATACCAAGGACAGCAATGGCAGGTCGCGTCGCAACAAGCATAAACACCGCATTAACGGTGATAATGCTGAAGATACGACAGTAAATGCCGGATTCAGAGGCTCTAAACCCGGTCAGCGGAAGAAGCCATTCAAAAGAAATACCCAAGGCCCGTCCAACTTGGACCGAATACTCGATCGCCTGTGCGGATACATGGCACCCCGAAAAACCAGCCAACCACACCAACAGGGATTATTGGGTCTTCAAACAGGCAGGCAAGTTAAATGCCGAACTCAATGACAAGGGGCTGCATAGCGATGATGAGGAGGAGCCCCGGCCGCCGAACAATAGAGGACAGAAGGGCTTTCCCACACAAGTGCGGACGGTGAACATGATATACGCAACCCACATACCCAAAAAGGAGGCGGAAGCGTGCGCTAAAGGGCGATATCTGGCGATGGAGCGATCGCCCGAAGTTCAACCCATGGTCCTCCTGCCCGATCACCTTTGATCGAAGGGACCACCTAACTAGCATCCGTCACGGCGGATTCGCCGCATTGGTTCTTGACCCAATCATCGACGGATTTCACCTCACTAGAGTCACGATGGACGGCGCTAGCAGCTGAACCTGCTTTATCGAGGATACTGATGTGCAAAATGGGCATAGACCCTCAAGGATTAAACCCACAAAGACGACCTTTAAAGGCGTCATACCAGGTGTAGAGGCCAATTATACGAGCTCGATTACACTCAAGTGGTCTTGGATCCCGGATAACTTCCTAAGCGAAGAGTTAATCTTCGACATAGTCCCGTTCATGGCGGCTATCACGCACTGCTTGGACGAACCGCATTTGCAAAGTTCAATGCGGTGCCGCACTACGCATACCTCAAGCTCAAGATGCCATGCCCTCGAGGAGTAATCACGGTCAATGGAAACACCGAACGCTCTCTCCAAAAGGAGGAGCATACGGCCGCCCTTGTGGCAGAAGTGCAGAACAGCCTCTTAAGGCAATTCTCCAGTCCGGCCAATAAACAATCGGACAACAGCGCGCCGGAGTAACCTACAACAAGACCGCTGGCACGATCCGAGCACGTGTAGCAATCCGTCCCCAACCCCAGCCCTCATGGCTGCGAAGCCCGATTACTACGTACATAACTACGCTCTGGAGATACCATGGGCCTAAGGGAGGGCCACGACCACGTCACGCCTGCACGCGGCTCAACCGCACTAGGGGCTCCGATTGTGTCATTCTTTTCTTTTCTTCTTTTTCTTACTTTCGGGACTCCGTTTTCAGAAGTCTGTCCGGCACTAGAATTGCCGAACTCACGATGCAACAGCCGTGGAAGCGTAGTTACGTCGAGTGTCCGGTGGTCTCTACTACGATAATTATACCTGTTTTACATACCATCCCGCAGCTTACCCTGGAGGGGACATGTTAAATAGTCCCATCCCTTGCTTATCGCACTATTTGTATCGTTACGCTTACTTTGCAGTACCTTTTTGAATAAACAATACTTAGCTTTTGCCTATTATTGCACCCCTTTCTTTATCTATATATATGTTCATTTCATGACATGTTGCACCCGTACACTTTGGTACGGCCAATACACCAAGGGCTTAAGTTCCCCAGAATATGGTGTTAGAAGTCCGAACACTCTCACGAGTGCGGCACCCCGAACTTATAGCATTATATGCATCAGCTCTGAATCATGTCTTGGGTCAATAGTTGGGTTTGCCCGGCTCCCATGTTTTGGTACCTTACGTTCTGTTATATCGGCTAAGGTAGCGCTGGGAGAACCACTGCGACTGTGCCCCGGTTGAGCTGGGTTGAGCACCTCAAAGGGAGAAAGCTAAAACTGACCATCATGATAGGGCGAGAGCGGTCGCTATTCGAGAGGTTTTTTCGGGTCCCTAAAGACTTATGCCGCTTAGAGCGAGGAGTCGGCATTGTCCGCCAAAGGCGTGGATAGCGCCCGAACTCGGTCTTCGAATACTAGGGGCTTCACCGAAATTTAAAATTATAGAATTATATGGCTAAGTGAGAGTGTTCAAGCATTATAAGTCCGGTTGCCTTGTTCGTTCGTTGAGCGCCTCCTCGATGGACCCAAGAATGGGAACAAGAGCGCTCAAGTTTATCCGAACACCCCAAAGACTCGTGGCATGGGGGCTGAAGCCAACGACTTGCCATCTCTCAAATTTGATAAACGGCCGCAAAGAAGGTAATATTTTAAATTAAAAAGCGTTGCTTAGGGCATATGAACAAGTTTTCAGTCTGGGGATAACAAATGCGAGTCTATTCAAAAATTACATCCTTGGAGCACTCATCCGCTATCTGGCGGGCACCCTTCAGACGCCCTCATAGTACATTTCGGGCGATGCGATGCTCCTTGCCCTTAATTGGTCCGTCCATCACAAGCTTCTCCGCATCCAGCTTGCCACGGTGCACTTTAGCACGGGCAAGGGCCCGACGGGCACCTTCAATGCAGGCGGAGCGCTTTGATGACTTCAATCCACAGACGATCGTCCACCACCGGCCGAGACTAGCCCAAAGTAGCTCCCAGGCATGGCCTCCAATGGCCACAGCCGAACTATAAGGCCCTTCATGGCCTGTTCGGCGACCTTGTGGAGCTCGACCAGCTGCTTCAGCTGGTCGCTTAGAGGCACCGGATGTCCGGCATCAGCATACTGAGACCAGAACACCTTCTCCGTCGAGCTCCCCTCCTTGGCGCGGTAGAACGCGGCAGCATCAGACACACTCACGGGCAGATCTGCGAATGCTCTGGAGAGCTCCGAATCCGGGTAAGTAATAGGTAATTCACTTTCACATGCTTGCTTTGCATAAAGAATGCCTTACCCGCCGCTATCTTCTTTAATGAATCAATTTCTTGGAGGGCTTTTTGGGCTTCGGCCTTAGCGGCTTTGGCACTCTCAAGAGCCGAGGCGAGCTCGGACTCTCGAGTCTTCGAGTCACGCTCCAAACTCTCGTGTTTTTCCACGAGAGCACGGAGCTCTTGCCGCACCTCCGCCACCCGCCTCCTCTGCTTCACTCGCTCAGTGCGCTCATGGCCGCTTTGCTTTCGGCCACGGACACCTCTTCCTTCAGGGTCACCACCTCGTTCGTGGCCCCTACAATACCCACGTTATTCCTGTCATTTTTTGCAACCGAATCCTTTCTATAAGGTATTTCTTTAATAAGGTATTACTTACCTTCCTTGTCCTTGAGCTGCTTCTTGGCTTGGCCGAGCTCGCTCTCGGACCGCCGAGGCTCTCCTTCAATGCATTGACCTCCGCGATCGGTCTTGGCAGAGGTCAGCAGTGCAGCCTGCATTCCCATATTGACATAATTATGTTAGACTCCTGCGTATATCTTTTTAGATCCTCAGTCCGGCTTTTCTTTCCGAACACCGAACTAAGCATCAGGGGCTACTGTCTATGCGGTAATCTTCTTACATATATTAAAAACTTACCTCAAAGCCTGTTAGAAGGCTGGTAGAGGCTTCAGTCAGCCCGCTCTTGGCGGACTGAACTTTCTGGATCACCGCACTCATGATAGTGCGGTGCTCCTCGTCGATGGAGGCGCCGTTAAGCGCCTCCAACAAGTTATCCGGTGCCTCCGGTCGGACGGACGTCACCGGTGTCGCGTTCTTGCCCTTCTTACGAAGGGGCCGCTGCCGGTCTTGAAACCATTGCTGATTCGACGGAGTCCGACTGATGCCGGACTTAGAGCCCTCTAGGGTTGTCCCCTTTGCGCCCGGAGTCCGGGAGGTCGCCTTGCGGCGCCTCCAGGACCACCTCCTCCTGGTTGGGCCCCTTTTGGGACTCCACCGCGGCGTCGTCTGCGTCACGAGGGGAGGAGGCGGTCGGAAGTGAAGTGCTATTCACATCCGACGTATCCAGGGAGCCGCTCGACGAAGTGGCAAGATGGTCCCTGGGCGGGCTACATGGTTATATTCGGCGTTAGAAGACACTATGCGACAAATGAAAATCCATGAGTTATTCTGGAATCTAGACACTTACGATCTCGCCAGGGGCTTGGCCCTTGTTGGCCACTCCTCCTCGTCGCTGTCGGCGTTGGCGGAGAAGTCCGGAGGAAGGGTCCTTCCCTTCTTGGACCCTCCGGCCTCCCGGTTGGGCGGCCTTCCTTTTCTTCTCTCCCCGGCGGGGAGAGGCTTCTTCTCCTCCTCCTCTTCCTCGGAGGAGGATTCCGCCTCGTGGTTATCGGGCGATGAGTACGACAGACACTGGCGCCGGGAGCTCTTCGAGTTCCCGTGGCATCCTTCTTGGCCTTCTTCTCGGCACCACGTGAGGTGCGGAACCAGCAACCCGCCAATTGGGCGTCCACTGGTCTTCGGCAAAGGGGTCGGACAGCTAATCTGTCCGGACTTCTTGACCGATCTGTCAAAAGGTTAGGGAGTTTTAGATCCGCATAGAGTCAAACTATGAAAAAAGAGTCCCATAAAGGGTAAAATAACTTACCTCGCTGGCTTGAC
This sequence comes from Aegilops bicornis, assembly GCA_021605145.1. NCBI lineage: Eukaryota > Viridiplantae > Streptophyta > Magnoliopsida > Poales > Poaceae > Aegilops > Aegilops bicornis. Next base: position 336,198,159 of record CM038675.1, read on the forward strand.
GCTGCGAGCTGAATCCGCGATCTTCAGTAGCGGATGTGGGAGCCTCGGCGCCCTTGAACAGCACCTTCCAGGCATCTTCGTACGTAGTGTCGAAGAGCCTTTTCAGAGTTGGGTGATGTGCTGGATCGAACTCCCACAATTTGAAGGCCCGTTGTTGGCATGGGAGAATCCTGCGGATGAGCATCACCTGGATTACGTTGACAAGCCTGAGATTCTTGTCCACCAGGTTCCTGACGCAGGTTTGGAGTCCGGATAGCTCATTCGAATCCCCCCATGTCTGGCCCGTCTCTTTCCATGACATGAGCCGCGTGGGGAAGCCAGATCAGAATTCGGGGGCCGCCGCCCATTGAGAGTCGCGCGGCTCGGTGATGTAGAACCACCCCGATTGCCACCCCTTTACAGTCTCCACAAAGGAGCCCTCGAGCCATAGGACTTTGGCCATCTTGCCAACCATGGCGCCTCCGCACTCCGCCTGACGCCCGCCCACTACCTTCGGCCTGACATTAGAAATCTTCAGCCATAAGCCGAAGTGGGGCTGGATGCAGAGGAAGGCCTCGCACACGACGATAAACACCGAGATGTTGAGGATGAAATTCGGGGCCAGATCATGGAAATCTAGGCCGTAGTAGAACATGAGCCCCTGGACAAATGGGTGAAGTGGACCCCTAGTCCGTGGAGGAAGTGGGGGAGGAACACCACCCTCTCATGGGGCCTGGGGGTGGGGATGAGCTGCCCTTTGTCGGGCAGCCGATGTGCGATGTCGTCAGACAAGTATCCGGCCTTTCGCAACTTTTTTACTTGGCCCTCCGTGACGGAGGAGACCATCCACCTGCCTCCCGCTCCGGACATGGCTGGAGATGGTTGAGGAAGGATGTGCGGACTTGGGCGCTGGAGCTCAGAGTGCACGGAAATGGATGAGCAAGGGAGGAGGAAGGCGTGGGTGAAAAGGGTGGATCCTTATCCCTTATATGGATGGATGAAGCTATCGTCCCCACCAACTGATAAAACTCGCTTATCTCCCGAGCGCCGCAATCAATGGCGCGGTTGGGTTACCCACGTCCGTATTGATGAGAATCTCGGAATAAGGGGGCACGATCTACGCTTTGATAAGACGTGCCAAGGAAACCGCCTCGCTGAACGTGCTGAGGTGGACAGTAAAAAACAATTCGAATAAAGGCCTGGCCGTGGCGTGATGTCACGTCGCGGAATACGTCAGCAGATCTGTGCAAAAAGTTATTCTCTCTATGGTGGTATGTGGAACTTGTTTTGCAGAGCCGGACACTATCCTTGTGTTCAAAACCTTCTATGAAGTATTCGGAGGAGGAACCCGCCTTGCAATACCGAAGACAATATGCGCGCCGGACTCGTCGTCATTGAAGCCTGGTTCGTGGGCTCTTGAGGAGTCTGGACTAGGGGTGTCCGGATAGCGAACTATCATCTTTGGCGGACTCCTAGACTATGAAGATACAAGATTGAAGACTTCGTCACGTGTGGGATGGGACTTTCCTTGGCGTGGAAGGCAAGCTTGGCGATCTGAGATATATAGATCTCCTACCATTGTAACCGACTACGTGTAACCCTAACCCTATTCGGTGTCTATATATAGCAGAAGGGTTTTAGTCCGTGGGGACGAACAACAATCATACCATAGGCTAGCTTCTAGGGTTTAGCCTCTACGATCTTGTGGTAGATCTACTCTTGTACTACCCATATCATCAATATTAATCAAGCAGGAGTAGGGTATTACCTCCATCTAGAGGGCCCGAACCTGGGTAAAAACATCATGTCCCTTGTCTCCTGTTACCATTCGCCTAGACGCACAGTTCGGGACCCCCTACCCGAGATCCGCCGGTTTTGACACCGACACCAGCCGACCAACTTCATCACATTAGCTTGTCCGGGGGCTTTGCCTCAGCGAGCCAACCTTTGCCAGCATCGCCATGCCTTCGCTTCATCGCCCATCAGGCAATGGGTGTGCGGATCGAGTCCCAATTTTTGAAGTAACATTTCTTCATATTGCTACAACAGATAAACCAGGTGCTATTAATCCTAGTAATTTTTTATTACTTGGTTATATTTTTCCCGAGGAATTGTTACTCTGGTTTGTTTTATCATCTGTACACATGTTTGTCAAATGATGGCCGCATTAACGATGGTTGCGTGATGGTTCAGTCAGTTTCTCATCCGCAGTTCGGCGAACGCCTCATCGGGCACTTGGACTGCCCTGTGAATACAGGCTTTGTCACGTTGGCGCCCCGCACCGACATTGGATTCGACGCCAGGCCACATCTCTTCAAAAAAATTATTTTGCGTAAATTAATTATGCGAGGTTTATATATATATATTTATTTATATATATATATATATATATATATATATATATATATATATATATTGGACTGCACTATTTTACATGTGTAGGTAATCGACTTCGACTGGATCACGCGGTCCCTTTGGCAAGCCGACGTTGTTGTCCCCGGCGTAAATCGGCTCGCAAGATCACCTTGTTTGTTCAATTGCCATACCGACATGTTCGGTTGCCTCAAGGACTTTGGCATCGCTGAGAGAACTCTACCTCATCGAGTGTTCGGCACACGGGCATACTTCTTTATTACTGACTTTGCATAAATTATTAATTATGCAATGAATTTTTTAATTTATTAGTATTACAACTATCTCTGGCTTGCACTATTTCTTGTGCACAGATAAATGATCCAAGTTGGGCAGCGCTGTCACCTCAGCGTACCGACGTACCACGTCACCTTGGCTGGACCGGGGCTCCCTCATCACTTCATTAACCCACGCCGGGGAGTTCGGCGTCATACTGCCCGCCTGCTCCGTCGTCTCAGCCGGACCGGGGGTTCCACCTCGCCACATTGGCCGTGCTATGTCGCCACTTCGGAGTGCCGAGCTATTCGCTCCGCCACCTCGGGACCGGCTTGGGGGCTGGGACCTCGTCCCGCCGTAAGCTCAGGCCGGGCATCGACACCGAGCACATTAACCAGCTAAGTCGCTTCCATGCTCAGTTTTTTTTATTCTTGTTCGGTTTGACCAAACATTATATTTGTGTTAAAAACTCAGTTTGTCAACAAACATTGTTTGTTAAAAACACTTTCTTTCCCATGTTAACTGGGGGCTCTTAAATTTATATGAGCTATTTTATAATAAGTGTTCGTCTTTTAAGTCGTTGCAAAGTCTTTTTCTACCACTGCTTTCTCGACTCGAGTGTGTGGTCAATCGCCAGATGGCCTAGTTTCTCTCTAAAGCTGCTCGAGTTTGGTTTGCTAAAGTGGCCTTGGAAACGCACTCCACTTTCGGGATAGGGAGGTTGAAGCCGAAGACTAACCCACTTGAAGTCTACAGATCGGATGTGTCATGTTAAAGTACGACAGAAGCACAAAAAAATTTAAGACCAATTTTCGGATTGGCACTAAAATCTTGATTTAGTCCAGACATCAAGCTTTTACATAAGTTTTTGGATTTTCAAGCTTATGGCACTTTTTAGCTGTTTGTATGTTTTTCTTTCAGAAAGCGAGACATCCTCATGACTGAGGTGCCCTGCATAATAATTCAGCTCGGGAGATCTTTTTTGACCCACAGCTCGGCATCTTTCCCGCCGAACTACACCTCGGCATTGAAAAAACATACGCCACATCGGGACTAGTTTCCGAGCATTGCAATGCCAGACGCCTTTAAAGCATTGGCAATATTAACAGGGGGCTGGACTACAGCCGAACCCACCAAAAACCAAGGTACGCCATAGAGTCCTCGGCAAAAACATTCTCGTATACTGCTATATATGCATCAGTTTCAAATTTTGTCTTTGGTCAATAGTTAGGTTGCCCGGCTCCTGTGCTTTCCTCCTATGTTTCGCTTTGTTCAGCTAGGTGTGCAAAGGGAGAACCACTACGATTGTGCTTCCAGCTCGTATGGTTAAGCGTCTCAGTGGAGAAAGCTGAAAACTAACTCTAACAATAAGCGTAAGCTGGTCAACGATCCAATGACCATGTTAAACTATAAGATCGATGGAGGTCACCCTGTGTTAAATGATGGGTCGTTCATAACATTGGCCGAAGTGTTTATGGCTTGACCTCGGCTATGGCCGAACACTAACTGGGGGCTCGTAGCTAGCTTACCCAGTTTAAAGCTCCTATGACTAAAGTGAAAGTTATAAAGCCTGCATATTTGATTGCCTCGTTTCTGCCTTGGGCACCGAGACGTTGGCTAAGGGTTGTTTTGTTATTACGGAAATGTAAGTGCATCTAGTGCCCCTTAGTGATTTTGGTGTATTGAAGACTTATAGGTTAAGGGACTAATGTGTTTATGAGTGTGCACAGGTCTATAAGTCTATGAGGAGTTTGATATTAACAGGAAAGTCGATCCCTAAAAATGAAGTTCTTCGACTGAAGACTTTGGTATTCTGAAGACTTTCTGAAGACTTTGAAAGTGAAGAAATTGGTGTGACCTTGAAGACTTGGTATTCATTTGAGGAACATGAAGCGTGAAGACTTTTGTTTTCGTAGTTTCATTTTTCTCTTTTTTGAGTCATAGGAAACACCGTATTGTTAAAGGGGGTCGAGGAAATACGAAGGAAAATTTTCCATGTGATGCTCAACTCAAAATCCTACACCTACCAATCCCTTCGAGTGAAGCCTTTGGAAATCTCATACAGTTCAGTCAATTTCTTGATGTGAGACGAAGTTCTTCCGGTCGTTGAGGAATTTGTTACGACTAAGGAGTAAGGAATTCGCGGTCTGGATTGCCTACACAAAGGAGGAACATTATAGCCCCGAGGAATTTGAGAGTCATATTTCCGACCCGTTCTTTGTGTTGTGCGCCAGCTGTCCCAAAAATATCTTATCCACCTAACGGTCATATCATTGAAGGGCATTTATGTCTTATCATGTCGGGCTGCTCCCTAGGCTATAAATAGCCGCCCCTACAACCACTAGCTGGTTGGCTGCTCCGAGAGAAACTGACACTTGTCATTTGAGAGCAACCCATCCTCCGAGAACTTTGAGCGAAAATCATCGAGTGAGGAAAAACCCATACCCAAACACCTACAAACCCAAAGTGATTGAGCATCACTGAAGAGATTGATCCTGCGTGGATCCGACGCTTGTTACCTTTGAAGACTGTGCTTCTTCCAGACGGTTAGGCGTCATGGTCTAGAGCATCCAAGAGGAATTGTGAATCGCCGAGTGACCGAGTCTGTGAAGGTTTGGAAGTCGCTCAAGACTTACCACAGTGATTGGGCGAGGTCTGTGTGACCTTAGTTCAAGGAGAATACGGTGAGGACTTGGTGTCCCGACTGCGTGCTTTCGATGGGTGTCCGGGACTGTGTGTGTCCTCGAGTTTAAATACTCGGCCGCTCCAACCAGACGTACAACTAAGACAGCAGTTGGAACTGGTCTACCAAATCATTGTCTTCACCAACCTTCTGGTTCTATTTCCTCAACTCTTTCATTTCCTCATTCTTGTGTTGAGTGTTTGTTCATATCTGTGTTTGAAGACTTTGTTGAAGACTTTCTCAATTTCCTCAGTTCAATTTCTTGATCTGTTTGTCTTCATCTTGTGTTATCTTGTGATTACGCTTCCTGTACTCTGTGATTGTCTTCATTTCATCATGATGACCATGCCTGTATTCTGTTATGCTTACTTCTGAGTACTTATTCCGCTGCAAGTAGTTCGTCTCTAAGGAATATCCTCACCGGAAAATTCCTCAGTGAAGAATCCATAAAAATCGCCTATTCACCCCCCCTCTAGTCGATATAACGCACTTTCAATTGGTATCAGAGCAAGGTACTCCCTTGTTCTGTGTGAGTTTGGTTTAACCACCTGGAGTTTAGTTATGTCGACCACAGGTATGAAGAAAGTGACATGCCCTATCTTTGACGGTCATGATTATCCCAAGTGGAAGGCTATGATGAGGAAGCGCCTCATGGCAATGAACAGCGAGATGTGGACCGTCACTGAGATTGGTCTTACCGATCTATGCAAGAAGGCGGGCGCTGATGACATTCGCAAGTACACTTGACTTGACATCATGGCGAAGGACATCATCTGTTCCTTCCTATCCAGAGATGAATTCAGGCGCATTATGCATCTTTGCAATGCAAAGCTTATCTAGGACCGAATCTCTGAAGTCTATGAAGGTCATCGAACTCGTCATGATCCCTGGTTTTAGGACTTCAAAGAATCACTCAAAATGATGACTTTCGAACCAGAATCATCATCTTCTGCACCATGTCTCATGGCAAAAGGTGCTCAGGTAACCGAATGTTCCTCATCTGAGTCTAGTGATGATGAATCTGATGATGATTTTGAACCTAGCTATACCAAGCTTGTTTGTATTGCCACCAAACAACAACATGCCTTGGAAAAGGTTCAAAACATGTTAGGTAAAAGTGATGATATGTTGAGTGAAGAAATGGATCGCACTAAAGCCCTGACTGAAAATCTTCAGAGACTTGGTCTAGGTTTGACAACCTTCAAGGTCATCATAACACTCTCTTATCTGATCATGAGAAGCTTTCTTATGAATTTTTCAAAGAAAGCAAGATCTTGAGAAGCTAAGAGTGAGTTATGAAGATCTTCAGAAGGAGCGCGATTCACTACTTGCTCAACAAATCGGCGCTTCTCGGGAAGAATTTGTTCCTCCGTGCTTAAAGTGCATTGAGCGTGAATCTACTAATTCTTCACCTGAATGTTCAAATGCTTCAACTGTTACAAATTCTTCACTTGTCCCTGCTTTCACTAATTCCTCATCTGAGGACATTGCTAGTATCACTAACGATGCAGAAATTTGAAGGAATTGTACATGACAGCATGTACAAAAGCCTCAAAGGTCATCAGACTCTTTGTCTTTGTGCTTAAAAAGCAGATCCTCAACAGAAACCCTAGGAAAGAGGGTATTGCCTTTGAGAGGAAACTCAATGTTGATGGAACATATTGGAAGCCTGAGCAGTACCCCAAAACCTCATGGGTTGTTGCAAAGGGACCTCCAGTTGATCCATCTAACTTATCTAGCTTTACATGTGAATCTCCTCATTCTTCTGATGAGTCATTTGACTCCAACTATAAACTGTTCAAAAATCAGAATGGTGAAGTATTTGCTAGATATGTTGGCACTAATTGCGAGAACGGTTCTCCTATGAACAAAATCTGGGTTACCAAGAAGTGCCTTGAAAGTCTTCAAGTGAATCTCCTCATGACACCACCTGTGAAGAATAGGAACCCCAGATCAAACACTACATATTGATCCAAGTCCTCATACGGACCAAATTCCTCACATGGATCAAATTCCTCAAAAGGATAAAAGTCCTCATATGGTTATCATCGTGCTAACAACTACATTTAGCGGAGTAGAGCTAAGGGCTATGAATATGTGCATTATTCTTCAAACCAATATGTTCATAAGTCCTCGAAGAATTTCTCTGCTTATTCACATGCTTACCCTAACCCCTCTTATGTGAAACGAAATGGATTGGCTTCTATGCCACCATTCTCATATGGAGCTCAGAGAGTGATGAACTCTTTGCCACCCCTTGAGATGTGGGTGGTGAAGAAAAAGAACTAATCTCTTCTGCAGGGTCAGGTCTCCACGAGCTTTAACGTCTGAAGAATTTCTTGGGGACACGACAAAAATGCTGAAAGGACGCAGGCTAATCATGAAGAAATGAACTTTCATTTCACACGTCCTCATCTTGCTATATCTGTTTCTTGCTTGATGAAATTCATCTAATGAATTTGATATCATATTCTTCAGCGATGAAGTATATGAGATCGTAAGTTGCACTAATTCATCTGCAAGATGATCAACCCAAAGCAAATGAGTGGGTCCTTGATAGTGGATGTACAAATCACATGACTGGTGACAAGAACCTATTGATGGATGCTCCCTTATCACCGTCAAATCTGAAGCATATCATCTTTGCTGACAATGGCAAAAGTCAGGTATTGGGTCTAAGTAAGGTTGCGATCTCTAAGGACATTCACATGGACAAAGTCATGCTTGTTGAGTCCTTAGGATACAACCTCATGTCAGTCTCAATGCTTTGTGATCTTGATATGGTTGTTGTCTTTGGCAACTATCGTTGTGTTGTGATTATGGAAGCTGACAATTCCAAAGTCTTCGAAGGCTTTAGGAGAGGAGACTTGTATATTGTTGATTTCTCTACAGGACCACAACCAGCCGTGTGCCTACTTGCAAAAAGCTTGGAAAGGCTGGCTATGGCATCGACGACTTGGTCACGCAGGCATGAGGAATTTGCACTGCGCTTGCGAAGAAGAAGCATGTCATTGGCATTGAAAATGTCAAATTCCTCAAGGATCACTTGTGTGGAGCCTGTGAAGCTGAAAAAATGACCAATACCAAGCATCCAGCGAAGACTATCATGACCACTACTCGTCCATTCGAATTGCTTCACATGGACCTCTTTGGTCCTAATCATTACTCAGCAGTCACTAATGATGCATCTCTATATGGCTTTGTTATTGTTGATGATTACTCTCGTTACACATGGGTACACATTGTTACTTACAAACATGAAGTGCACGAAGTCTTCAAACGATTTTCCTCGAGGGCTTCAACCAACTTTGGTGTGAAGATCAAGCACATCAGAGTGACAATGGAACCGAGTTCAAGAATTCGGTCTTGATGACTATCTTGATGAACTTGGTATTACCCATGAGTTATCTACTCCTTATACTCCTCAGCAAAATGGCGTCGTGGTGCGCAAGAACAGAACTCTTGTTGAGATGGCTCGCACTATGCTTGATGAATACAAAACGCCTCGTAATTTTTGGATTGATGCAATTGATACCGCGTGCCACATCATCAACAGAGTAGATCATCACAAATTCTTCCAGAAGACTGCCTATGACCGCCTCACTGACAAGAAACCCAATGTGAGTTATTTCAAAGTCTTGATTGCCAAATGTTGGATTAGAGATCCTCATCACAATGCCAAATTTGCACCGAAAGCACATGAAGGTTTATGCTTGGTTACGGAAAGGACTCGCACACCTACAGAGTCTTCAACATCGCTCTTCACAAGGTTGTTGAAACTATAGATGTGCGGTTCGATGAAACTAATGGATCGCAAAGAGAGCACCTACCTTCTGTGATAGATGAACCAAAGCACCGAGGAATCTATCAAGTTCAAGGCAACCGAGGATGTCATTCCCATCTTGAAGAATCTGCTTAAGAATTCATTCACGAACGCGAAGAACGTCGAGCTGATGCACTGAAGATAATCTTTGAAGAAAATGGTCTTTGAAGAAAATGCTGATCAAGTTCCTCGATGACAACCAGCTCATCCTCGCGTTGCAAAAGAAGTGCAAGTTGACAAGATCATCGATGACATTGAAGCACCAGGTCCTCTCACATGCTCAAAAGCTTCACATTTTTCTAACTTTTGTGGGCACTATGCTTTTTCTCTATCACAGAGCCCACTAAGGTAGATGAAGCATTTCTGAACTGAGTGGATTCAGGCCATGCAAGAAGAATTACATCAGTTCGAGCTCAACAACGTTTGGGAACTGGTCAAACGTTCAGATCCTCGTAAGCATAATATCATTGGCACAAAGTGGATATACCGCAACAAGAAAGATGAAAATGGCCTTGTGGTGAGGAATAAGGCACGACTTGTAGCTCAAGGCTACACATAGGTTGAAGAAATTGATTTTGATGAAACTTTTGCACCTGTTGCTAGACTTGAGGCTATTCGCATATTACTTGCTTATGCTAACCATCATAATACCACTTCATATCAAATGGATGTGAAAAGTGCATTCCTCAATGATAAGCTTGAGGAAGAAGTATATGTTGCTCAACCCCCAGGTTTTGAAGATCCAAAGAATCCCGACAAAGTCTTCAGACTCAACAAGGCCCTCTATGGCCTCAAGCAGGCCCTCAAGCGTGGTATGATACTTTGAAGGAATTCTTCGTGAAGAATGGCTTCACACCGGTTCACTCGACCCTACTCTATTTACTAAATCTTATGATGGTGAACTGTTTGTGTGCCAAATATATGTTGATGATATTATCTTTGGTTGTACTGACCAACGTTATAGTGATGAATTTGCCTATGTGACGAGTGAAGAATATCAAATGTCTATGATGGGAGAGTTGAAATTCTTCTTAGGTCTTCAAATTCGTCAACAACACAATGGCATATTCATATCTCACGAGAAATACCTCAAGGATGTTCTGAGGAAATTCGGCATGCAAGATTGCAAAGGAGTCAAAATTCCTATGCCCACAAATGGCCATCTGTGCACTGATGAAAATGGTATTGACTTCGATCACAAGGTATACCGCTCCATGATTGGTTCTTTATTGCACTTATGTGCATCTAGGCCAGATATAATGCTTAGTGTTTGCATGTGTGCCCGATTTCAAGCTACAATCAAGGAATCACATCATAAGGTCAGAAGCATGTTCTTCGATATCTAGCTCACACACCAACACTAGGACTATGGTACCCCAAGGGCTCTACTTTTGATCTCATCGGATATTCTGACTCTGACTATGCTGGTGATCATGTGGACCGCAAGTCAACACCTGGTACTTGTCATTTCCGCGGACGATCTTTAGTCTATTGGTCCTCGAAGAAACAGAACTGTATCACTTTGTCATCTGCGGAAGCTGAGTACATTGCTGCTGGCTCTTGCAGGTGCTCAATTGGTGGATGAAGCAAACTCTCAAGGACTACGGCATCAACGTGAAGAATGTGCCTCTCTCTTTGACAATGAGAGTGCCATCAAGATTGCTCACAACCCAGTTCGGCACTTTCGAAGACAAAGCACATTCAGATTCATCATCATTTTCTTCGCGATCATGTGTTGAAGGGCGACATCTTTATTGATCATGTGAAGGCGAAGAACAGCTAGCCGATATCTTCACAAAGCCCTTGGATGAGAAGAGATTTAGCAAGTTGTGGTGTGAGCTAAATATCTTAGAATCTTCGAATGTTCTTTGAAAAGGACACACATCCTAACACTTATGCAAAATTGATGACTTAGATGTGCAACACATAAAGAAACGTTTTTCTTCAATCAATGAAGAATAACACTCTAAGTGTGAAGAAATTAATGAAGAATTTGTTTCTCAGAACCCTCGACAATTGTACGCGGTGTCCGAAATCATCATTCTTATACGGTGGGTCACGCCACCACCAAAGTTGAAAATCTTCAATTTGAGTTTTTCCTTAGTTTTGAAATTCTTCAGTTTTTCAAATTCTTCAACTTTGCAAAATCTTCACTGTTTCCGTTGTCTTTCTTCATTGGCTATATATATATATATGGGTTTATTTTCTCTACAGCATTCGCTTATGGCTATTTCTTCAAGTTGCATTTTCTGCTAAGTGAATGTGATCGGACCCTTCCCCCTCTATGCTATACTCAACCCAATCTATTCACAAATTCTTCATGTGTGTTCTCTTTGAAACTCGTTCAAAATCTTCACTGTGTCCTTGTCAGCTGAAGAAATTGCGAACGGAACTTTTAACTTATCTTATCCAAATTTTCGGCTTTGCCACTCAATCCGTTCCGCATCCCATGATAAACTTATCTATTCACCCACGATCTAACACGATCTCCACTCTTCAGTACGTGGGTGACACATGTCAAGCGAATGAGAAGGGTCAGGGCACGTTCGTCCAAAATCTTCGGGCGAACAGTTTTTCACCGTGGCTATATATACCCCCTCTCCCCTTCCTCACTTCCTTTACTCCGCTCGACCGCTCTCTCTCTCGCTCAAGCTTCTCAAACCCTAAGCGCCGCCGCTACTCCATCGTCGCGGTGAGGAAGAGCTTCTTGCCTCGACCTCGTCGCCGTCGTACTCGCGCCGATCAGCGAAATCTTCACTCCGCCGCCGCCGTAGCTGTCTTCCTCCGCCGAGTTAGGGCGTGGAAGATCTGAACTGACGAACTTCTAAGCTACACCTCTCAGTTCGTCGTGTTCTTCACTTCGGGTAATTAAAAGTTACTTTTATTGCTCGCTTTGATTCTCAAGCCTACCTGAAAATCTTCAAAGGTGTTTATTCTTCAAATCTTCACACATATGAACACCTCAAACGTAATATGCTCTTGATTCGTTTCTCTAAGCAATGATTTTTCTTCAAGATTCCTCAATTGTGTGGATCCTCGATCTATACAACTCGGAACCTAAGACAAAGATCGCTTAGTGAAATTCTTCAAGGCTCATCCGGTCAAATTCCTCAAACTTGTTCTTTTTAAAAACCTTACGAGAGCATATGACCTCTCCAAATTCCTCGCAGCTATACTCTGTTCATTCACGGTACTCAAGTCCGCTGCTGAATCACTAGGTTCTCATCAACTTAACTCATTTGCAGCGTTCCTCGAAGAAAAGTTGCATACTTCTTCAGAGAATTCGATTGTTCAAATTCCTCATCTGAAGACTATGGCTGACGGTAAGAAGCCCTAGAAAGGAGGAAAGAAGCCTGAGGTCATGACTGCTTTTGAAATACCTGAGGACATATATGCTGACTATTGCACACCTGATGAGGCCAATTTCGGAAAGGAGAAAAAAATCAGCGCAAGGTGCATCTGAGGAAGAGATTGAAAGGAGATGGGCAAGAGAATGGAGGGAGTACAGGTATGTTACTCCAAAGTATATGAAGAAATTCGCACTAAATCCTCCATGCCCAAGAGCTCCATTGGCACTGGCCAAGAAGTGACCCCACGACATCAAGCGTGGTGAGGATTTTCCTGAAGAATGGGCCAAGCGCCAAGCCAAGTTGGCGAGACAAGCCAAAGAAGCAGTGAGGAAATTCAATGAAGACTTTGCTACTGCTACTGCCACTGAGGCCCCTGTCAAGCCCAGAAATCAATGGCAAAGAAGCCAGCGCACAAGCCAAGTGCTTCACCAACAGTGCCCTCACGGCCAAAATCCTCAACAATGCCCTCACGGCCAGAATCTTCAATGCCCTCACGACCAGTTCCTCATGCTGCTCCTGCTCCTCCCAAGTCCTCAGCAGCTCCTCCAAAGTCCTCAGCACCTGTGCATCTGGCCACGTGCCAAAGGACTGCAAGCTTCTCTATTGCCTCTGGTGTCTCAGCAAGTTCCTCGGTGCACCAAATTCTTCATCGAGCCCCACTCTGGCGATGAAAAAGGCAACGATCGGTCGAGGTCCTCGGCCAAGTCCGAAGAAGAAACAGGTTGCCTTCCAAGTGCCATCTAATGATGAAGGCGATGATGATGAACTTGCAGAAATCATCGAGATGCAGGACAAGAAAGGGCCGCTAGAGCCAAAGGCACACCTGTGCCCTTTCGCTTTTGGATCCAAGGGCGATCCTCGAGTACATTGATCTACGGCACAAGGATCCAGACACCCTATGCCTGATTTTCATTTGACTCTGGCCAAAGTCACATCTTGACCCATTTCATCTACGAAGAGAAATGGAAATTTGATAAGGCTAGGCGAGATCAAGAAGGCTCGATTTAGGAAAGAGAAGTTCACGAGGAAAAATGTTGTCGAATGACACTGATGATCTTCTCAAAATCGATGCGAAATCAAAGCCCTCGTGATGACTTTGATGCCTACTATGCTGATTGGCAAGGAGCCAAAGTCAGATTTGTAAACCTGACCAAGAAGTTCACAAATGTTGCAGCTCCATCGCAACAAGAAGTTCCTCAGGTTGGAGCCTCTGCTCAGCCTACTGAAGAACATGCCAGCACCGCTGTTGATTTTCAGCCTGCTGATGACAATGCTAGTTCCAGGGCTGATGACTCCATTCCAGCCGCTGAAGAAATTGCCAGGGCATCCACTAGTGGTGCGCCTGAAGAAACTGAAGAAGTCGAACAAGCTGCATCAGTTGTGCCTGAGGAAATTCAAACAGATTCCTCAGCTCCTCCCGCGCCTACACCAACTCCTATCCTTCCATACGCATCAGATGTGAAGAAGACCAAGGCTGCAGAGCGAGCTGCAGTGAAGAAAAGGAAAGCATCAACTGCTTCAGAATCTTCAGCTCCAAAGAAGATGAAGCCTATGACAAGCTCTTTTGAAAATCCGATTGATGTTGTTCCGATTTCCTCCATTCCATCAAAGGACCTTGTTCCTTTTCGTGAAGAATATGAGATCCCTAGCGGATCTGATGAAGAAAATCATTCTGCTTCTTCGTCAGAGCAGATTGATGAAGAAATTGAAGTGGATGCGATTCCTTCAACACCAATCATTTCCTCGCCAATGCCTCGGTTCCACGGTGAAGAGGTGGCGTTGAAGAAATTGAAGAAGATGTGGATATGAAGCACAACGCCCGGTGATGAACGATGACTTTTGGGACGATCGACATCCAAATTCTCCACTCTTCACTCCAATACAACAACTTCCTCAGGTCCCCCGCACCAACAGTTCAAATGGGCTCAAGAAACTCATCCCACCTCATCTGCATGAAGAAATTCCAGCCACTAGTCTTTGAAGAACCTGCTTCTTGCTACTCCTTTGAACATGCAGTTGCATATGAAGAGGAACCGAAAAATCCTCAGCCTGAAGAACCTGAGATTGCGATTCCTGAGGTTGTGATGCAACTCACTGACACTCCTCTGCCCAAACCAAAGGATCCATTCTCAAGCAAGCAAAAGTTCAAGGTTGAAGACTTCTTTGGCGAGCATGTCTTCTTCACTGATTACAACCCTTATGACTCTGCTCGCATAAGGAAGAGGCGTTTCTGGACTGCCAGTCAAGCCGACTTCTATTCCTCTGTGCTATTCAACAAAGACAAAGTCTTCGATCATGCACACATTCCTCACGTGGACATGGAATCTCTGCCGGGCTTCGAGCTAGTCCTCGGCGTTCTTCATGATGCTGGATTGCTAAATTTCTGCACTAACATCTGTGATTGGAATGAAGAACTCATTCTTCAATTCTATGCGACGTTGCACATCACCGGAGATTCTGAAGATGTGAACTCATGGGTACTGGACTGGATGACAGAAAATACTCACTACAAGGCACCAGCAACTGAATTGCTTCGTGCCCTCCCACTCAGTCCTCCCCTTGAAGGTGCTCGTTGCATCTACAACGAACCTGAGCTTACAAATAACTACATGCAAGTGCTGATGAAGCCTTTGAAGTCAGGGCAGATCCCTCGAACCAAATTCCTCGTTACGGAATTACTGTATGTGCCTCAGACTGTCTATCGCATTCTGACGAAGACAATGAGTCCTATCAAAGGCCACGACTCAAATGATGAAGAAGTCGTTGGCATCATGAAGAATATGCTTTTCAATATCATTCATGGCATTCCCGTCAACTTCCATGATTTCTTCAATAGGACTCTGGCAAACATTGCTATGTCACCTTTTGAGCTGAAGCCTTATGCACCATGGATTATGAGGTTCATCAGGACAAGGTCTTCACTCAATTACAAGGCTGATACTACGAACCACCGCAGCTACTTGCCTCCAATTGAAGTCCTCAAGCGGACATTTTCCTCGGTGATGACAAAGGCAAGGCAACTGCTGTGATAGATGAAGGCATTCATCCATTGGATGGTCAATTTCGTAAGGCTGCATCCTACTCCACCAATGATGACTCTGCCACACATGACTCTGCCGCCAACAACTCTGCCAAGCAAAATCCTCAAGCCACAGCACCCAAGGTGATGACTGATCGTGAGTTACTCCTCAGTCTTCATCAGAAGGTTGATCGCAATCATAAATGGGTCAAGCGTCAGTTTGGTTCAGTTCTTCACAACATGACCTCAACACACAATGCAGTGAAGAAAAACCAATACTACCTCCATGAAACCTTCAACCGTACCTGGGCTGTTCTATATCATCTCTACAACACGTAAGATCTCAAGAACATGGGTCTCAAGGAAGAGTTTGGTGGTATGCACCTCCAATCAAGAAATTCAAAAAGGTCAAGGTTCCTTCCTTGGTGGCCAGCTCCTATTCTTCATCGCGCGACACTAATGAAAATGAAGACTTGGACGACACTGCAGCAGGCCCTACTACGACAACCGACCCCGACAACGCTAGCGCACCTCCATCAACTTGATATTCTTAAGGGGCGTTAGTCCTCAGTTTCGATCCTTTTGGTCATTCGATGACAAAGGGGGAGAAATTTGAGTTAGTCCTCAAGCGGGTCTATTATATGGGCGTTTTTTTTTCTAAGTTACAACTCTCGCTCTTCTGAAACTTTTATTGGATCGAGTTGTAATCTTAAACCTGATGGTGCTCTGATACTTTTGATGTGTTCCTCTGCATGCTTATTCTTTGTTATATGTTAATACACACATGCTGAATTACATCAGTCACCATATTTCATCATGCATTTAAAATTCTTCATAGTATATGTCAAATACGTGTATGAATTACAAGATATAGGGGGAGAACTCCATGATTCAACTCTTTAAGTGTGCATTGCCTCAAAAGCAAATTCATCACTATGCACATCTTCAGGGGGAGTTTTTCTATATCTTGCAATCAAATTCCTCAATATCAGTATTTACACTTCATATGTTTATCCCCGTTGAAAACTTAACCTATATTGTCATCAATCACCAAAAAGGGGGAGATTGTAAGTGCATCTAGTGCCCCTTAGTGATTATGGTATTTACACTTCATAGGTCTATAAGTCTGTGAGGAGTTTGATATTTACAGAGAAAGTCGACCCCTAAAAATGAAGTTCTTCGACTGAAGACTTTGGTATTCTAAAGACTTTCTGAAGACTTTGAAAGTGAAGAAATTGGTGTGACCTTGAAGACTTGGTATTCATTTGAGGAACATGAAGCGTGAAGACTTTTGTTTTCGTAGTTTCATTTTCTCTTTTTGAGTCATAGGAAACACCGTATTGTTAAAGGGGTCGAGGAAATCTGAAGGAAAATTTTCCATGTGATGCTCAACTCAAAATCCTACACCTACCAATCCCTTCGAGTGAAGCCTTTGGAAATCTCATACAGATTCGGTCAATTTCTTGATGTGAGAGATGAAGTTCTTCCGGTCATTTGAGGAATTTGTTCTGACTGAGGAGTTAGGAATTCGCCAGTGCGGATTTCCTACACAGTGAGGAACGTGATAGCCCTGAGGAATTTGAGAGTCAAATTTCCGACCGTTGTTGTGTTGTGCGCCAGCTGTCCCAAAAATATCTTATCCACCTAACGGTCATATCATTGAAGGGCATTTATGTCTTATCATGTCGGGCTGCTCCCTAGGCTATAAATAGCCGCCCCCTACAACCACTAGCTGGTTGGCTGTTCCGAGAGAAACTAACACTTGTCATTTGAGAGCAACCCATCCTCCGAGGACTTTGAGCGAAAATCATCGAGTGAGGAAAAACCCAAACCCAAACACCTACAAACTCAAAGTGATTGAGCATCACTGAAGAGATTGATCCTGCGTGGATCCGACGCTTGTTACCTTTGAGGATTGTGCTTCTTCCAGACGGTTAGGCGTCATGGTCTAGAGCATCCAAGAGGAATTGTGGATCGCCGAGTGACCAAGTCCGTGAAGGTTTGGAAGTCGCCTGAAGACTTACCACGAGTGATTGGACGAGGTCTGTGTGACCTTAGTTCAAGGAGAATACGGTGAGGACTTGGTGTCCTGAGCTGCGTGCTTTCGAAGGATCGGGTGTCCGGACTGTGTGTCCTCGATTTTAAATACTCGGCCGCTCCAACCAGACGCATAACTGAGACAACAGTTGGAACTGGTCTACCAAATCATTGTCTTCACCAACCTTCTTGGTTCTATTTCCTCAACTCTTTCATTTCCTCATTCTTTGTGTTGAGTGTTTGTTCATATCTGTGTTTGAAGACTTTGACTGAAGACTTTCTCAATTTCCTCAGTTCAATTTCTTCAGTCTGTTTGTCTTCATCTTGTGTTATCTTGTGATTACGCTTCCTATACTCTGTGATTGTCTTCATTTCATCATGATGATCATGCCAGTATTCTGTTATGCTTACTTCTGAGTACTTATTCCGCTGCAAGTAGTTCGTCACTAAGGAATTTCCTCACCGGCAAATTCCTTAGTGAAGAATTCATTAAAATCGCCTATTCACCCCCCCCTCTAGTCGATATAACGCACTTTCAATTGGTATCAGAGCAAGGTACTCCATTGTTCTGTGTGAGTTTGGTTTAACCACCTGGAGTTTAGTTATGTCGACCACAGGTATGAAGAAAGTGACATGCCCTATCTTTGACGGTCATGATTATCCCAAGTGGAAGGCCATGATGAGGAAGCGCCTCATGGCAATGAACAACGAGCTGTGGACCGTCACTGAGATTGGTCTTACCGATCTATGCAATAAGGCGGGCGCTGATGACATTCGCAAGTACACTTGACTTGACATCATGGCGAAGGACATCATCTGTTCCTGCCTATCCAGAGATGAATTCAGGCGCATTATGCATCTTTGCAATGCAAAGCTTATCTGGGACCGAATCTCTGAAGTCTATGAAGGTCATCGAACTCGTCATGATCCCTGGTTTGAGGACTTCAAAGAATCACTCAAAATGATGACTTTCGAACCAGAATCATCATCTTCTGCACCATGTCTCATGGCAAAAGGTGCTCAGGTAACCGAATGTTCCTCATCTGAGTCTAGTGATGATGAATCTGATGATGATTTTGAACCTAGCTATACCAAGCTTGTTGTATTGCCACCAAACAACAACATGCCTTGGAAAAGGTTCAAAACATGTTAGGTAAAAGTGATGATATGTTGAGTGACGAAATGGATCGCACTAAAGCCCCGAAAATCTTGAGACTTGATCTAGGTTTGACAGCCTTCAAGGTCAACATAACACTCTCTTATCTGATCATGAGAAGCTTTCTTATGAATTTCTTCAAAGAAAGCAAGATCTTGAGAAGCTAAGAGTGAGTTATAAAGATCTTCAGAAGGAGCGCGATTCACTACTTGCTCAACAAATCGGCGCTTCTCGGGAAGAATTTGTTCCTCCGTGCTTAAAATGCATTGAACGTGAATCTGCTAATTCTTCACCTGAATGTTCAAATGCTTCAACTGTTACAAATTCTTCACCTGTCCCTGCTTTCACTAATTCCTCACCTGAGGACATTGCTAGTATCACTAACGATGCAGGGCTGAAGGAATTGTACATGACAGGCATGTACAAAAGCCTCAAATGTCATCAGACTCTTTGTGATGTGCTTAAAAAGCAGATCCTCAACAGAAACCCTAGGAAAGAGGGTATTGCCTTTGAGAGGAAACTCAATGCTGATGGAACATATTGGAAGCTCGAGCGGTACCCCAAAACCTCATGGGTTGTTGCAAAGGGACCTCCAGTTGATCCATCTAACTTATCTAGCTTTACATGTGAATCTCCTCATTCTTCTGATGAGTCATTTGACTCCAACTATAAACTGTTCAAAAATCAGAATGGTGAAGTATTTGCTAGATATGTTGGCACTAACTGCAGGAACGGTTCTCCTAGGAAGAAAATCTGGGTTCCCAAGAAGTGACTTGAAAGTCTTCAGGTGAATGTCCTCGTGACACCACCTGTGAAGAATAGGAACCCCAGATCAAACTCTTCATATGGATCCAAGTCCTCATACGGACCAAATTCCTCACATGGATCAAATTCCTCAAAAGGATAAAAGTCCTCATATGGTTATCATCGTGCTAACAACTCTGTTTCGCGGAGTAGAGCTAAGGGCTATGAATATGTGCATTATTCTTCAAACCAATATGTTCATAAGTCCTCGAAGAATTTCTCTGCTTATTCACATGCTTACCCTAACCCCTCTTATGTGAAATGAAATGGATTGGCTTCTATGCCACCATTCTCATATGGAGCTCGTAGAGTGATGAACTCTTTGCCACCCCTTCAGATGTGGGTGGTGAAGAAAAAGAACTAATCTCTTCTGCAGGGTCAGGTCTCCAGACGTGCTTTAACGTCTGAAGAATTTGCTGGGGGCCTGACAAAAAATGCCTGAAAGGACGCAGGCTAATCATGAAGAAATGAACTTTCATTTCACACGTCCTCATACTGCTATATCTGTTTTACTGCTTGATGAAATTCATCTAATGAATTTGATATCATATTCTTCACTGATGAAGTATATGAGATCGTAAGTTGCACTAATTCATCTGCAGGATGATCAACCCAAAGCAAATGAGTGGGTCCTTGATAGTGGATGTACAAATCACATGACTGGTGACAAGAACCTATTGATGGATGCTCCCTTATCACCGTCAAATCTGAAGCATATCACCTTTGCTGACAATGGCAAAAGTCAGGTATTGGGTCTAGGTAAGGTTGCGATCTCTAAGGACATACACATGGACAAAGTCATGCTTGTTGAGTCCTTAGGAAACAACCTCATGTCAGTCTCAATGCTTTGTGATCTTGATATGGTTGTTGTCTTTGGCAACTATCGTTGTGTTGTGATTATGGAAGCTGACAATTCCAAAGTCTTTGAAGGCTTTAGGAGAGGAGACTTGTATATTGTTGATTTCTCTACAGGACCACAACAAGCCGTGTGCCTACTTGCAAAAGCTTCAGAAGGCTGGCTATGGCATCGACGACTTGGTCACGCAGGCATGAGGAATTTGCACACGCTTGTTAAGAAGAAGCATGTCATTGGCATTGAAAATGTCAAATTCCTCAAGGATCACTTGTGTGGAGCGTGTGAAGCTGGAAAAATGACCAATACCAAGCATCCAGCGAAGACTATCATGACCACTACTCATCCATTCGAATTGCTTCACATGGACCTCTTTGGTCCTAATCATTACTCAGCAGTCACCAATGATGCATCTCTATATGGCTTTGTTATTGTTGACGATTACTCTCGTTACACATGGGTACACATTGTTACTTACAAACATGAAGTGCACGAAGTCTTCAAACGATTTTCCTCGAGGGCTTCAACCAACTTTGGTGTGAAGATCAAGCACATCAGGAGTGACAATGGAACTGAGTTCAAGAACTCCGGTCTTGATGACTATCTTGATGAACTTGGTATTACCCATGAGTTATCTGCTCCTTATACTCCTCAACAAAATGGCGTCGTGGAGCGCAAGAACAGAACTCTTGTTGAGATGGCTCGCACTATGCTTGATGAATACAAAACGCCTCGTCGTTTTTGGATTGATGCAATTGATACCGCGTGCCACATCATCAACAGAGTATATCTTCACA
Source organism: Aegilops bicornis (assembly GCA_021605145.1). NCBI lineage: Eukaryota > Viridiplantae > Streptophyta > Magnoliopsida > Poales > Poaceae > Aegilops > Aegilops bicornis. The sequence goes on from CM038675.1 coordinate 336,219,288, forward strand.
AATTCTTCAAGAAGACTGCCTATGAACTCCTCGCTGACAAGAAACCCAGTGTGAGTTATTTCAAAGTCTTCGATTGCCAAATGTTGGATTAGAGATCCTCATCACAATGCCAAATTTGCACCGAAAGCACATGAAGGTTTTATGCTTGGTTACGGAAAGGACTCGCACACCTCTGTAGTCTTCAACATCGCTCTTCACAAGGTTGTTGAAACTGTAGATGTGCTTGATTCGATGAAACTAATGGCTCGCAAAGAGAGCACCTACCTTCTGTGTTAGATGAACCAGCACCTGAGGAATCTATCAAGTTCAAGGCAACTGAGGATGTCATTCCTACTGAAGAATCTGCTGAAGAATTCATTCCTGAACGCGAAGAACGTCGAGCTGATGCACCTGAAGATAATGCTGAAGAAAATGCTGATCAAATTCCTCGACGACAACCAGCTCATCCTCGCGTTGCAAAAGAAGTGCAAGTTGACGAGATCATCGATGAAATTGAAGCACCAGGTCCTCTCACACGCTCAAAAGCTTCACATTTATCTAACTTTTGTGGGCACTATGCTTTTGTCTCTATCACAGAGCCCACTAAGGTAGATGAAGCATTTCTGGAGCCTGAGTGGATTCCGCCATGCAAGAAGAATTACATCGATTCGAGCTCAACAACGTCTGGGAACTGTTCAAACGTCCAGATCCTCGTAAGCATAATATCATTGGCACAAAGTGGATCTACCGCAACAAGCAAGATGAAAATGGCCTTGTGGTGAGGAATAAGGCACGACTTGTAGCTCAAGGCTACACACAGGTTGAAGGAATTGATTTCGATGAAACTTTTACACTGTTGCTAGACTTGAGGCTATTCGTGATATTACTTGCTTATGCTAACCATCATAATATCACTTCATATCAAATGGATGTGAAAAGTGCATTCCTCAATGGTAAGCTTGAGGAAGAAGTATATGTTGCTCAACCCCCAGGTTTTGAAGAACCAAAGAATCCCAACAAAGTCTTCAGACTCAACAAGGCCCTCTATGGCCTCAAGCAGGCCCCTCGGGCGTGGTATGATACTTTGAAGGAATTCTTCGTGAAGAATGGCTTCACACCGGTTCACTCGACCCTACTCTCTTTACTAAATCTTATGATGGTGAACTGTTTGTGTGCCAAATATACGTTGATGATATTATCTTTGGCTGTCTTGACCAACGTTATAGTGATGAATTTGCCTATATGATGAGTGAAGAATATCAAATGTCTATGATGGGAGAGTTGAAATTCTTCTTAGGTCTTCAAATTAACAACAACACAATGGCATATTCATATCTCACGAGAAATACCTCAAGGATGTTCTCGAGGAAATTCGGCATGCAAGATTGCAAAGGAGTCAAAATTCCTATGCCCACAAATGGCCATCCGTGCAATCGATGAAAATGGTATTGACTTGATCACAAGGTATACCGCTCCATGATTGGTTCTTTATTGCACTTATGTGCATCTAGGCCAGATATAATGCTTAGTGTTTGCATGTGTGCCCGATTTCAAGCTACACCGAACGAATCACACCATAAGGTTGTGAAGCATATTCTTCGATATCTAGCTCACACACCAACACTAGGATTATGGTACCCCAAGGACTCTACTTTTGATCTCATTGGATATTCTGACTCTGACTATGCTGGTGATCGTGTGGACCGCAAGTCAACATATGGTACTTGTCATTTCCTCGGACGATCTTTGGTCTGTTGGTCCTCGAAGAAACAGAACTGCGTATCATTGTCTACTGCGGAAGCTGAATACATTGCTGCTGGCTCTTGCTGTGCTCAATTGCTGTGGATGAAGAAGACTCTCAAGGACTACGACATCAATGTGAAGAATGTGCCTATCTACTGTGACAATGAGAGTGCCATCAAGATTGCTCACAACCCAGTTCAGCACTCGAAGACGAAGCACATTTAGATCCGTCATCATTTTCTTCGTGATCATGTGTTGAAGGGCGACATCTTTATTGATCATGTGAAGACTGAAGAACAGCTAGCCGATATCTTCACAAAGCCCTTGGATGAGAAGAGATTTAGCACGTTGCGGTGTGAGCTAAATATCTTAGAATCTTGAATGTTCTTTGAAAAGGACACACATCCTGACACTTATGCAAAATTGATGACTTAGATGTGCAACACAGGAAGAAACGTTTTTCTTCAATCAATGAAGAATAACACTCTAAGTGTGAAGAAATTAATGAAGAATTTGATTCTCAGAACCCTACGACAATTGTACGTGGTGTCTGGAATCATCATTCTTATACGGTGGGACACGCCACCACCAAAGTTGAAAATCTTCAATTTGAGTTTTTCCTCAGTTTTGAAATTCTTTAGTTTTTCAAATTCTTCAACTTTGCAAAATCTTCACTGTTTCCGTTGTCTTTCTTCATTGGCTATATATATATATATGGGTTTATGTCCTCTACAGCATTCGCTTATGGCTATTTCTTCAAGTTGCATTTTCTGCTAAGTGAATGTGATCGGACCCTTCCCCCTCTATGCTATACTCAACCCAATCTATTCACAAATTCTTCATGTGTGTTCTCTTTGAAACTCGTTCAAAATCTTCACTGTGTCCTTGTCAGCTGAAGAAATTGCGAACGGAACTTTTAACTTATCTTATCCAAATTTTCGGCTTTGCCGCTCAATCCGTTTCGCATCCCATGATAAACTTATCTATTCACCCACGATCTAACACGATCTCCACTCTTCAGTACGTGGGTGACACATGTCAAGTTTAATGAGAAGGGTCGAGGCACGTTCGTCCAAAATCTTGGTGAACAGTTTTTCACCGTGGCTATATATACCCCTCTCCCCTTCCTCACTTCCTTTACTCCGCCGACCGTTCTCTCTCGCCGAGCTTCTCAAACCCTAAGCGCCGCCGCTACTCCATCGTCGCCGGTGAGGAAGAGCTTCCTTGCCTCGACCTCGTCGCCGTCGTACTTTCGCGCCCGATGGAAATCTTCACTCCGCCGCCGTAGCTGTCTTCCTCCGCCGAGTTAGGGCGTGGAAGATCTGAATCGACGAACTTCTAAGCTACACCTCTCGGTTAAATCGTGTTCTTCACTTCGGGTAATTAAAAGTTACTTTTATTGCTCGCTTTGATTCTCAAGCCTACCTGAAAATCTTCAAAGGTGTTTATTCTTCAAATCTTCACACATATGAACACCTCAAACGTAATATGCTCTTGATTCGTTTCTCTAAGCAATGATTTTTCTTCAAGATTCCTCAATTGTGTGGATCCTCGATCTATACAACTCTGGAACCTAAGACAAAGATCGCTTAGTGAAATTCTTCAAGGCTCATCTGGTCAAATTCCTCAAACTTGTTCTTTTTAAAAAACCTTCTGAGAACGCATATGACCTCTCCAAATTCCTCGCAACTATACTCTGTTCACAGGTACTCATGTCCGCTTCTGAATCACTAGGTTCTCATCAACTTAACTCATTTGCAGCGTTCCTCGAAGAAAAGTTGCATACTTCTTCAGAGAATTCGATTGTTCAAATTCCTCATCTGAAGACTATGGCTGACGGTAAGAAGCCCTAGAAAGGAGGAAAGAAGCCTGAGGTTATGATTTGCTTTTGAAATACGAGGACATATATGCGACTATTGCACACCGATGAGGCCAATTTCGGAAAGGAGAAAAAAATCAGCGCAAAGGTGCATACAGAGGATTGAAAGGAGATGGGCAAGAGAATGGAGAATGCAGGTATGTTACTCCAAAGTATATGAAGAAATTCGCACTAAATCCTCCATGCCCAAGAGCTCCATTGGCACTGGCCAAGAAGTGACCCCACCAAAGATCAAGCGTGGTGAGGATTTTCTGAAGAATGGGCCAAGCGCCAAACCAAGTTGGCGAGACAAGCCAAAGAAGCGGTGAGGAAATTCAATGAAGAGTTTGCTATCGCCATCGCCATCGAGGCCCTGTCAAGCCCGTAAATCAATGGCAAAGAAGCCAAGCACAAGCCAAGTGCTTCACCAACAGTGCCCTCACGGCCAAAATCCTCAGCAATGCCCTCACGGCCAGAATCTTCAATGCCCTCACGGCCAGTTCCTCATGCTGCTCCTGCTCCTCCCAAGTTCTCAGCACCTGTGCATCTGGCCACGTGCCAAAGGACTGCAGGCATCTCTATTGCCTCTGGTGTCTCAGCAAGTTCCTCAGCTGCACCAAATTCTTCATCAGGCCCCACTCTGCTGACGAAAAAGGCAACGACTGGTCGAGGTCCTCGGCCAAGTCCGAAGAAGAAACAGGTTGCCTTCCAAGTGCCATCCGATGATGAAGGCGATGATGATGAACTTGCAGAAATCATCGAGATGACAAGAAAGGGCCGCTAGAGCCAAAGGCACACTGTGCTAACGCTTTTGGATCCAAGGGCGATCCTCGAGTACATTGATCTACGGCACAAGGATCCAGACACCCCTATGCCTGATTTTCATTTGACTCTGGCCAAAGTCACATGTCGACCCATTTCATCTACGAAGAGAAATGGAAATTTGATAAGGCTAAGCGAGATCAAGAAGGCTCGGTTTAGGAAAGAGAAGTTCACGAGGAAAAATGTTGTCGAATGACACCTGAGGATCTTCTCAAAATCCAGTCTGAAATCAAAGCCCTCAGCGATGACTTTGATGCCTACTATGCTGATTGGCAAGGAGCCAAAGTCAGATTTGTAAACCTGACCAAGAAGTTCACAAATGTTGCAGCTCCATCGCAACAAGAAGTTCTTCAGGCTAGAGCCTCTGCTCAGCCTACTGAAGAACATGCCAGCACCGCTGTTGATTTTCAGCCTGCTGAAGACAATGCTAGTTCCAGGGCTGATGACTCCATTCCATCCGCTGAAGAAATTGCCAGGGCATCCACTAGTGGTGCGCCTGAAGAAACTGAAGAATTCAGGGCAACTGCATCGATACGCTTTGAGGAAATTCAAACAGATTCCTCAGCTCCTCCCGCGCCTACACCAACTCCTATCCTTCCATCTGCATCAGATGTGAAGAAGACCAAGGCTGCAGAGCAAGCTGCAGTGAAGAAAAGGAAAGTATCAACTGCTTCGTAATCTTGACTCCAAAGAAGATGAAGCCTATGACAAGCTCTTTTGAAAATCCGATTGATGTTGTTCCGATTTCCTCCATTCCATCAAAGGACCTTGTTCCTTTTCGTGAAGAATATGAGATCCCTAGCGGATCTGATGAAGAAAATCATTCTGCTGCTTCGTCAGAGCAGATTGAGGAAGAAATTGAAGTGGATGCGATTCCTTCAACACCAATCATTTCCTCGCCAATGCCTCAGTTCACAGCTGAAGAGGCTGGCGTTGAAGAAAATGAAGAAGATGTGGATATTGGAAGCACAACGCCAGTGATGAACGATGACTTTTGGGACAATCAAGATCCAAATTCTCCACTCTTCACTCCAATACAACAACTTCCTCGGTCCCTGCACCAACAGTTCAAATGGGCTCAAGAATCTCATCCCACCTCATCTCATGCATGAAGAAATTCCAGCCACTAGTCTTTGAAGAACACGATCTTGCTACTCCTTTGAACATGCAGACCGTGCATATGAAGAGGAACGGAAAATCCTCGGCTGAAGAACCTGAGATTGCGATTCCTGAGGTTGTGATGCAACTCACTGACACTCCTCTGCCCAAAACAAAGGATCCATTCTCAAGCAAGCAAAAGTTCAAGGCTGAAGGCTTCTTTGGCGAGCATGTCTTCTTCACTGATTACAACCCTTATGACTCTGCTCGCATAAGGAAGAGGCGTTTCTGGACTGCCAGTCAAGCCAACTTCTATTCCTCTGTGTTATTCAACAAAGACAAAGTCTTCGATCATGCACACATTCCTCACGTGGACATGGAATCTCTGCCGGGCTTGAGCAGGTCCTCGGTGTTCTTCATGATCTTTGGATTGCTAAATTTCTGCCGACATACGTGATTGGAATGAAGAACTCATTCTTCAATTCTATGCGACGCTGCACATCACCGGAGATTACGAAGATGTGAACTCATGGAGTACTGGATCGATGATGAAAATACTCACTACAAGGCACCAAAGAATCGAATTGCTTCGTGCCCTCCCACTCAGTCCTCCCCTTGAAGGTGCTCGTTGCATCTACAACGAACCTGAGCTTACAAATAACTACATGCAAGTGCTGATGAAGCCTTTGAAGTCAGGGCAGATCCCTCGAACCAAATTCCTCGTTAAGGAATTATCAGATGTGCCTCGATCTGTCTATCGCATTCTGACGAAGACAATGAGTCCTATCAAAGGCCACGACTCAAATGATGAAGAAGTCATTGGCATCATGAAGAATATGCTTTTCAATGTCATTCATGGCATTCCTGTCAACTTCCATGATTTCGTCATGAGGACTCTGGCAAACATTGCTATGTCACCTTTTGAGCTGAAGCCTTATGCACCATGGATTATGAGGTTCATCAGGACAAGGTCTTCACTCAATTACAAGGCTGATACTACGAACCACTGCAGCTACTTGCCTCCAATTGAAGTCCTCAAGCGGACATTTTCCTCGGTGATGACAAAGGCAAGGCAAGCTGCGTGATAGATGAAGGCATTCGTTCATTGGATGGTCAATTTCGTAAGGCTGCATCCTACTCAACCAATGATGACTCGCCGCCAACAACTCGCCAAGCAAAATCCTCAAGCCACAAGACCTGTGGTGATGATCGATCGTGAGTTACTCCTCGGTCTTCATCGGAAGGTTGATCGCAATCATAAATGGGTCAAGCGTCAGTTTGGTTCAATTCTTCACAACATGACCTCAACACACAATGCAGTGAAGAAAAACCAATACTACCTCCATGAAACCTTCAACCGTACCTGGGCTGTTCTATCTCATCTCTACAGCACAGAAGATCTGAAGAACATGGGTCTCAAGGAAGAGTTTGACTGGTCTGCACCTCCACCGAAGAAATTCAAGAAGGTCAAGGTTCCTTCCTTGGTGGCCAGCTCCTATTCTTCATCGCGTGACACTAATGAAAATGAAGACTTGGACGACACTGCAGTAGGCCCTACTACGACAACCGACCCCTAAAAATGAAGTACTTCGACTGAAGACTTTGGTATTCCGAAGACTTTCTGAAGACTTTGAAAGTGAAGAAATTGGTGTGACCTTGAAGACTTGGTATTCATTTGAGGAACATGAAGCGTGAAGACTTTTATTTTCGTAGTTTCCTTTTTCTCTTTCTTGAGTCATAGGAAACATTGTACTGTTAAAGGGGGTCGAGGAAATACTAAGGAAAATTTTCCATGTGATGCTCAACTCAAAATCCTACACCTACCAATCCCTTCGAGTGAAGCCTTTGGAAATCTCATACTGATTCGGTCAATTTCTTGATGTGAGACGAAGTTCTTTTTGGTCGTTGTGGAATTTGTTCTGACCGAGGAGTTAGGAATTCGCCAATGCGATTGCCTACACAAAGGAGGAACATGATAGCCCCGAGGAATTTGAGAGTCAAATTTTAGGCCGTTCTTTGTCTTTGTTGCCTGTCCCAAAAATATCTTATCCACCTAACGGTCATATCATTGAAGGGCATTTATGTCTTATCATGTCGGGCTGCTCCCTAGGCTATAAATAGCCGCCCCTACAACCACTAGCTGGTTGGCTGCTCCGAGAGAAACCGACACTTGTCATTTGAGAGCAACCCATCCTCCGAGGACTTTCAAGAAAAAATCATCAAGTGAGGAAAAACCCAAACCCAAACACCTACAAACCCAAAGTGATTGAGCATCATCAAGAGATTGATCCTGCGTGGATCCGACGCTTGTTACCTTTGAAGATGTGCTTCTTCCAGACGGTTAGGCGTCATGGTCTAGAGCATCCAAGAGGAATTGTGGATCGCCGATCGACCGAGTCTGTGAAGGTTTGGAAGTCGCTCAAGACTTACCACGAGTGATTGGACAAGGTCTCATGTGACCTTAGTTCAAGGAGAATCTGGTGAGGACTTGGTGTCCCGAGTTGCGTGCTTTCGATCGGGTGTCCGGACTGTGTGTCCTCGAGTTTAAATACTCAACCGCTCCAACCAGACGCATAACCGAGACAGCAGTTGAACCGGGTCTACCAAATCATTGTCTTCACCAACCTTATCGGTTCTATTACCTCAACTCTTTCATTTCCTCATTCTGTGTTGAGTGTTTGTTCATATCTGTGTTTGAAGACTTTGATCAAGACTTTCTCAATTTCCTCAGTTCAATTTCTTGATCGCTTTGTCTTCATCTTATGTTATCCTGTGATTACGCTTTACGTACTCTGTGATTGTCTTCATTTCATCATGATGACCATGCACGTGATACAGTATGCTTACTTACGAAATCTTGATTCCGCTGCAACTAGTTCGTCGCTAAGGAATTTCCTCACCGGCAAATTCTCTGTGAAGAATTCATAAAAATCGCCTATTCACCCCCCTCTAGTCGATATAACACACTTTCAGGAAACACCTTGCGTAGCATCTACAATGGGGTGGAAGCCGACGATTGGACACTTTCAACTGATAAATGGTCGCAATAGAGTCAAAATAAACATATCATCGGCGTTTGTATTTAATATACGAGGGCTGCCTTCCGTAATCATCGTTATAAAGCCATAAATATGCATCAATTTGACTTAAGATTTTGGCCAAGCTGGGTTGCCTGGCTCCTGTGCTTACCCCTACATTCCCGGTAAAGGGAGCACCTTTGTGTTTGTTACTATCTGGTCATCTGAGTTAGTACCTCAGACTGGGTGAAGCCGAAAGCTAGCAATCTTAAAGGATATAATTGGTCGGCAACGAAGGAAGTGAAAATTTAGGTTCGCTACCCATATAATTCAGGAACTTTCCCCAAACTAAATCCTCAACATTTTTCTCCTGCATTGACCGGAGGTGAGGTTTCATGATCATGGTCGGCATGACAACAAAAGAAAGGAACCGATAGCAGGACTATTTTCTTTGGAAGATGTTTCTTACATTAAATAAACATTCTCTCTCCATACCTTTGTTTATAAAACCGTATGGCCGGATTGCCTTGTTTGTCGTAAATATTTGCCCTTGTAAAGGCTTTATAAAGTGGGACAAACACTCCCCGGCTACTGGCCGAGGAGGTTGAAACCGATGATCGGTCAACAAAGTTTTGTATAGTGCGGACCCGAGCATTAATGATGTAGAGTACTTGGATACATAGAATCATTACACATACTTTGTGATTTTACTCTGGATAACGATCCTTAATTCGGAACCTCTGATCTGGTGTTGCCACCCGACCAGTGTCTAGGGGGTACTGCATTGCCTGTTCAATACAGAAAATTCAAAGTGCTCAGTGTTCGGCTTGACCGAACTATGAGCTTGTATACGGTCCAGCGTTGGAGCTCGGATATAGTCCGGCGTTGGAGCTCGGACGCTGTCCGGCGTTGGAGCTCGGACGCGAGAGGACGCCGCCGCACGGGAAACACTTCGACTCCAAGGTGTGGTGTAAAAATAACAAGGCATTGATAAAAGCCGAAAACTTAAAGGGGCTCTTCGGATTGACTTCGGCGATCCTCAAGATCAAAGATGAGAAGATTTGTTGAACCAGTTTTCAAGACCGACGACCGAAGATGAAGAATAGTTTGGAATAATCGAGGAGCGTCCCCAACTTGAAGACCGGTTCAGGGGGCTACTGATGGTGTCCTGGACTAGGGGTTACTCACCACGCCGTCTCCCGACCAGCTGGATCAGGCCGAGGACCCCCATGGCGGTTCACTTATGGGCCACTTTCGGGAAGCCCATGCCGCATACAAGGAGGATTCCACAAGACTTGGCGCACAAGACAAGGACTCCTCTAGGCCCTAGGCCTACGGTGCATATATAAACTGAGGCCAGGCTAGTCAATAGACAATCACATATTTATTACTACAATCTCGTTGTAGATACATGTACTCTATACTACACCCATATCAATGCAATTAAAAGCAGGATGTAGGGTATTATCTCTTCGGGAGAGCCCGAACATGGGTAAAACCTTGTGTCCATGTTACCATCGCTCCAAGACGCCTAGCTTAGGACCCCTACTAGGAGATACGCCAGATATAAAACCGACACCTTCCCCGCCACCGGCTTCCTCCTCGGCCCGGCGGACTCTGTCGACGATTTGCTCCGGTGAGTTCTCCCCCGAGCCCGCTTTGCTCACCTGCAGGTCACGGTGAGCCCCTGTCTTCTTCCCCCGCCCCTCTCGTCGACGTTCGTACCTCGTAGCCGCCATCCCTGTTGTGGCCGAGCCCTCCACCGCGTACGCTCATCGCCGGCCACTTTCCGGTGACCAAATGGCCGCGCGCAGTAGTCGATCGCCCTCGCACGCGCATGTAGAGGCCCCTTGGCCGTTTGTTCGTCCGTAAACGAGCTGCCGCTGCTGACCCGCATCGACCCGAGTTCCAGCCACCGCTGTCGTCGATGATGTGCCCTGCTTCGGTCAACTCCAGCCCCCGCGACCACCGCCGTTGGAGGCGCGAGATGGACCTCAACCGAACGAGCCTAGCCGCGTCCGATTTGAGCCACCGTAGCAAAAATTCGGCGGCCTCCCGTGTGTGCCGCCGTGCGTTTTGGTGGCCAGCGTGACTTCGGTTGTCGTGCTGACGTGGGCGCCTCTGGGCCCCACACCAGCGTCGCTGCCACTGGGCCCCATGGCCCTCTTGACCCAGTCAGCGGCTGGCTGGGCATCGCCCAGTCACTGCCGGTTGGCCCCGCACGGGCCCTGTTGACTGGTCAGATGGTCAGTTGACCGCTGATGCAGTGGTGATGCCATGCTGACGTCATTTCCCCCTTTTCTGTCTATTTAAATAAATGAAATAAATCCAGAAATAGTTTAAATCTTTAAAAAGTTAGTAGAAAATAATTCGTAGCTCGGATGAAAAAGTTTTATACATGAAAGTTGCTCAGAAAAATGTGACGAATCCGAATACGTCCTCCGTTCGTCTGTCATATGTCCCTACCATAGTGAGCATGCAACCGTCCCCCTCCTTTTCATCTGTCTAAAAATGCCGGACTTCAGGAAAACATTCCCGGATGTTATCCCCCTTCATCGGTATCGAGTATCACTGCGTTAGAACACCCCTAGCCCTGCGTGTTACTTTGTCTTGTCATGCTTAGTAATGCATCTGTGTGCTTTGTATTTACCGTTTCTTCCCCCTCTTCTCTCCGGTAGACCCCGAGACCGATGCTAGTGCCGCTGTGATCGACTACATCGTCGACGACCCTTCTTCCCTTTCAGCGGAGCTTCCAGGCAAGCCCCCCCCCCCCCTTGATCATCCCGATATCGCCCATTCCATTCTCTCATGCTTGCATTAGATTTTGATACTGTTATTGTTTGCTCCTATTCTGATGCATAGCCTGCTTTTTCTAACCTGCTCATTATACCTTACCTGCTTATCCTAAACTGCTTAGTATAGGTTGGTTAGTGATCCATCGGTGACCCCCACCTTCTCCTTGTTACCCCTGCTTCATCATCGACGACTCTATCAACATGATCAAGGACCAGAGCCTGACACCTCACATCACATCATGCCCCCTTTGTTGCTCGACTCTGTAGAGATACTATCGAGTGCCGAGGGTGATACCTCGTAACGCACTCCTGATGATGACTCTGTAGTGTAGCTATTCGGTCGTGGTCATCAAGGGTGATTCCTCCTTGACCACTCCCGATACGACTCTGTCGTGCAACCCCTCAAGTGTGAACCTCGAGGGTGGTTCCTATTATGTTGACCTTGATGATTACATCGAGTGGAATTCACCGAGGGTGATTTCTCGGGTTTTCTCCTTGATGTTTTCGACACACGGTTACCAGGACTTTACTTGAGACCATTGTTGAAGTCGGGTCGGCCCTGAGGGGTACCCGCGAGTTGATGTGAAAGTTGGGCGGGCCTGATACGTCTCTGTCGTATCTATAATTTTTGATTGTTCCATGCCAATATTCTACAACTTTTACACACTTTTGGCAACTTTTTATACTATATTTGGGACTAACATATTGATCTAGTGCCCAGTGCTAGTTCCTGTTTGTTCATGTTTTTTGTTTCGCAGAAAATCCATATCAAACGGAGTCCAAAGGGGATAAAAACTGACGGAGATTTTTTTGGAATATATGTGATTTTTGGGAAGAAGAATCAACCCGATACGATGCCCGAGGGGGCCACAAGGCAGGGGGCAGGCGTGCCCCTGACCCTCGTGGACACCCCGTAAGGTGGTTGGAACCCTTCTTTCGCCGCAAGAAAGCCAATATCCGGATAAAAATCGTGTTCAAATTTCAATCCAATCGGAGTTACGGATCTCCGGGAATATAAGAAACGGTGAAAGGCCAGATCTGAAAACGCAGAAACAGAGAGAGACAGAGAGACAGATCTGGGCTCTCGCCCCTCTGCCGCCAAGGACCAGAGGGAAAACCCTTGTCCCATCTAGGGAGAAGGTCAAGGAAGAAGAAGAAGGGGGGCTCTCTCCCCCTCTCTCCCGGTGGCGCCGGAACGCCGCCGGGGCCATCATCATCACTGCAATCTACATCAACACCTCTGTCATCTTCACCAACATCTCCATCACCTTCCCCCATCTATCTATAGTGGCCACTCTCCCGCAACCTGTTGTACCCTCTACTTGAACATGGTGCTTTATGCGTCATATTATTATCCAATGATGTGTTCCCATCCTATGATGTCTGAGTAGATTTTCGTTGTCCTATCGGTAATTGGTGAATTGCTATGATTGGTTTAATTTGCTTGTGGTTATGTTGCTGTCCTTTGGTGCCCATCATATGAGCGCATGCATGGATCACACCATAGGGTTAGTTGTATGTTGATAGGACTATGTATTGGAGGGCAATAGTGACAGAAGCTTCAACCTAGCATAGAAATTGATGCATACGGGATTGAAGGGGGACCAATATATCTTAATGCTATGGTTGGGTTTTACCTTAATGAACGTTAGTAGTTGCGGATGATTGCTAATAGTTCCAATCATAAGTGCATAGAATTCCAAGTCAGGGATGACATGCTAGCAGTGGCCTCTCCCACATAAAACTTGCTATCGGTCTAGTAAAGTAGTCAATTGCTTAGGGACAATTTCGCAACTCCTACCACCACTTTTCCACACTCCCTATACTAACTTTATTGCTTCTTTACCTAAACAGCCCCTAGTTTTTATTTACATGCTCTTTATATTCTTGCAAACCTATCCCGTTACACCTACAAAGTACTTCTAGTTTCATACTTGTTCTAGGTAGTTAACGTCAGCTGCAAGCGTAGAGTTGTATCGGTGGTCCATAGAACTTGAGGGAATATTTGTTCTACCTTTAGCTCCTCGTTGGGTTCGACACTCTTACTTATCAAAAGAGGCTACAATTGATCCCCTATACTTGTGGGTTATCAGGGCCTGTTGAGCACCCTCAAGTTTTCCACGTGGCACGACCGGGCATTCTGGGCCCTTGTCGTAAGTCCACGAGATGGGGTGACGGGGTCACATTATCGTGAGTCTCTACTCGTCTCCGTGAGCCCCCAATGCACTAACAGGTTTGGGTATTTGTTCTGAGTTGGCCTTTGGCCTTTATGCACTAACCACCACACAAGAATAGTTATGGGCCTTGACGTTGCAGTATCAGCCGAAGCTTTGTCAGACATCCAGTTTAGCATTGCGGCATGGCTGGGCCAGCACCATCCTGTAGTGGTGGAGCCTGGACCCGCCCTGCATGCAACGACCCGGAGTGCAACTGGGGATGGGCCCAGGCCCGGGAGTGCTTAGGATGTAGACCGGCAGGGACCTCTCTGCTGAGCCTATGTAGGGCTACGACGTGTTAATCTTCCGAGACCGGACATTGACCCAGAAAAGTGTGTCCGGCCAGAGTAATCAAGCGTGTTGGAAAACTGGTGCACCCCTGCAGGGAAGATTATCTATTCGAATAGACGTGTCCACGGTAACGGACGTTCGGACTTGTATCCTGATCTATTACAACTAGAAATGGATACTTTGGATATGTTGGCTCCGGGATTGCTTTCTCGCAGGGAGACGAGGAAGGATCTCTTGGCGTTAATGCTACGACATGTTTGTTAAATATAAACTGCTATTCTTTACTCTTCTACATGCTGCAAGATGCTTGGAGCTGCTTGAAGATGCTAGTCTTCAATAGGCTAGGCCTTCCCCTCTATTCTGGCATTCTGAAGTTCAGTCCACAGACACAACCCTTCCATTTGATACCAATGCATACTTAGTATAGATCTGATGCTTGCGAGTACTTTGGATGAGTACTCACGGTTGCTTTGCTACCCCTTTTCCCACTTCTTTCTTCTTTCCGGTTGATGCAACCAGATGGTGCCTGTGGAGCCGATGCCACCCCAGTCGACTACTACTACTACCCGGAGGAAGCCTACTACATGGAGACCGCCGACGGCCAGGAGTAGTTAGGAGGTCCCAGGCAGGAGGCCTTGCCTCTTCAATCATTGTTGCTTTTGTGCTAGCCTTCTTAAGGCAAAACTTGTTTAACTTATGCCTGTACTCAGATATTGTTGCTTCCGCTGACTCTTGTGTATTGAGCTTTTGTATTCGAGCCCTCGAGGCCCCTGGCTTGTAATATAAAGCTTGTATTATTTTATTTGTGTCTAGAGTTGTGTTGTGATATCTTCTCGTGAGTCCCTGATCTTGATTGTACATGTTTGCGTGTATGATTAGTGTACGATCGAATCGGGGGCGTCACAGGCCCCCGGGTCTATTTTCCATCATATATTTTCAGATCTATAAACCAAAAAACCCAAAAATACCTTGCTGCAATTTATTTATATTTACTTTAGTCTGCTCTTTTATTTATCTTTTATACCTATCTCTATTAGATCTCACTCTTGTTCGTGAACATGAAGGGATTGACAACCCCTTTTCGCGTTGTGTGCAAGTGTTTGTTAGTTTGTGCAGGTGCATAGATCGGAGACTTGCTTGTGCCTCCTACTAGATTAATACCTTGGTTCTTAACTGAGGGAAATACTTATCTCTACTTGTCACATGAGTAAAGCAATATAAAGATAAGTCACCCTAAATAGAGGCAGGTTATGTAAGAGATGCAGTCTCTAAACCAACGGCAGATTATTGATATATAGCTAAGCCGCCCAAGATGCTGAGGCGGGTAATCTAAAGTTCAAGATTGTTGAAAATTCTACTAAGTGTGAAGCAAACAAGTTTCACAATCAACAACTATATTTATGGATCTGTGGGCAGTTCAAAAAGAAAAATAATTGCTAAACCTAAAAGGTGGTGACAGAAGAACTAGCAGGCTACACATTGATTCTGGAGAGAATACAAGTTATCCAAGGTGCGAGATGGTGTCAAAACTGCTACCGCAATACTTCTATGGTGTTTTTCCGGATCAAAAACATGTTTTATTCAAAGATATGATGAACTAAGAAAGGGATGAACGCCGACGAACTCCACAAACTCAGGTGACCTAGTATATATCTGAGAAAGAAGGAAAGGGGTACCTCGCGGCAATGAAGGAAGGCGCAGGCGCGCCACAGAGTTTTGATGATGGCGGAGTGGTGTTGCGACCTCGAGCGAAGAAAGCTGGCGTGGGCCGACGGGAGCGGCGGAGCTCCGGTTGCGAGGGACTCACGAGGAAGAAGAAGAAGAGAAGACGAGGTAAAAGATAAAAGAAGGGCCCTCGTGCTTATTTATAAGGGAAAGGTAACCGTAAATGGCGAGTGCGAGAATTGAGGAGGCATAATAAATTTTACAACAAAGGGATGCCTCGATTTTCAGAATGATGGATTTTTACAAAGATTCGTTATGATGTCATGAAGGTTTTCCTGAAATCATGGGAGTGACATCATCTTTTTTTCATGGCGGGTTATGAAGATTTTCAAGATGAAGATTAAGAGAAGTGAAAGGAAGATTCGCAAGACGGAGGAGTTTAAGATTGACATGAATAAGTTCAAATCAATCTGGGGCCTAATGTTGGGATATGACTCCGCGATATAACCCGCCCAGGAAGGGTCGGGTTAGACCGTTGGCGACTCACGGAGTTAAAGCTTCAGACACGCCTAAGTAACGAAGGGGCGACTCACAAGATGGGCCGACTTAAAGCCCAAGACCAGAAGACGGTGTGTGGCCCAAAGGTGTAAGCCGCCATATGATGACTTGCCTTACCAGGCAAGGTGATTTAACGTATGACTCGGTCACGACTCGTAACCCAACCCGGACTCTTTTAAGCCGGCAACCTCGACCTGTATATAAAGGCGAGTCCCGACATAGAATAGACAGGTTACAATCAATCGAGAGCTAGTTTAAGCGAATCCGCTCCCTTGTAATCGATACTCAAGCAATAAGCAACAAGAGCAGGAGTAGGCTTTACCTCCACCGTGAGGGGCCGAACCTGCGTAAACTCGTGTCTCTCGTCCCGCTCAACCCCGACAAGCTAATCATCGTAGCGATGGCCTCGCACCTAAGTCCTTTCACTATGGCATCTGCCGTGACAAAACCACGACAGTACTCCACATACACATCATCAACTCCTCCAACAATAATATAATCAGCCATCTTCACACACCCACTATCATCATTAATGAACACCAAGCCATTGATAAGCTCTTTCCCAGGAAGCATAATAGAACTTCATCGATTTCTTCAATTGAATATGATCTTTCATATAACCTTTCACTTCCTGTAGAGACAATCTATCCCTCTCAATCTCTGCCATTGCTCCCCGCCAACATAGTCCAAATTTGGACCAATGCGGACGAACTCCCCTTTGATATGAAATTAAACGTTCAAAATCTCACTAGGGTCCATGATTTCACTGAAATAAACATACAATGCAATCAAAATAAAGCATATGAACTATTCCTCTTCACAAAAAATCTAGCCTTTTGTGTCACCGAAATCATCCCCAAACTTGCCGCTCAAAACCCTAACCTTAATCCCGCTACTACTCTAAACTATAAATAACATGGGAGGAGGGAATCCAGAACATTACCTTTTTTTTCTTGACGGCATTAAATCACGTCGTCATAAATCGTCACCCATTGATCAACCACCGTTCGCCATTGCCGTCGCGAGAGAAGGCGGAAGGCAGGGGGTGTGGAGAGAACGAAGGAAAATGATATACCGAACTGGGCCGGCCCACTCTTATCAACGCAGGCGCGCCGCGTGGAATGACCCATCCCGGCCATACCTTTGCCACGTCAACATCCCTGTTTGGGAGCAGCATCTGGATTGGTTTAAACCAGAATTTGTTAGTTCAGGGTGCAAACAACATAGAGTTGGATTTCAATGTTTGATTCGCCGAACATCTACGAGTTCAAAGCTTAAAATGAACCTTTTCCGCCGTGGGCAAACCGGTGAAACGGTCGGCACGAGATGGATCGATTCAACCCGTGCGCGACGCGGGGTCAAGAGTCTCACGTGCACGCGCGGCGCCGCGGCATGGGCAGTACGCGGAGTACGCACCACTGTGCACACAGGGAGACCACTGTTCACGAGGAGGCTGCCCGGTGCCGGTGCCGGTGCGTGCACCCGTGGTGGGTCGTTGCCAAGGCCTCCTTGGCCTACACGGAATGACTATGCATGCCTTGTCGACGTTCGGAGAGAAACGAGAGGCGTCCGTCAGGGCTGACAACGCGCTCTGGCTGGCTGGTCTTGGATCGTGCTAGTAGCAGGAAGATTTCCAGCCCAGGCTACGCGGCTAAATAATTCCATGCGTTTAGGGGCGGACGTAGAGACAGCAAGTCAGATAAGATTCAGAGCCCGACGCGCACAAAGTAAAACCACACGGGATGTTTGTCTTGTCGCCTCGCCAGCCTCCTCGCGGCCGGGTTAATTAATCGCATCCGTACGCTGCGCCACACTAGGTCGAGTTTAGACTAAACCAAGATTTGCCTAGGACTTCTCGGTAGCTCTCGCATGCCAGGATTTGCCTAGTGCAGTAAATATTTTCTTCAGTGTAGTCGTACTATGATAACGCGTCGCCGGACTCGTCGTTTTCCGGATTTGCGTCCAGGTCTCTCTCCGAACAGAGGTTAAAGACCTTGTCTTCTTGCCCGTAAAAAAGAACACTTGTGTCCTGAAATGCTGCCAACCATCAGCACTCAGCCATTACTATGGTCTAGACTCTAGAGCGCACAAAAGCGCAACAGCGAGGAGAACATTGAAGTTTCTTCTTCTTTCAAAAATCGCTGTAAGAAAATGACGCGTTCGACATTGTTGGATGTTGCTGCGCCCCATGTCCACGCCGACCATACCTCCGGCATCACGCCGAGAGCAAATGAAGGTAATCCACGCCATGCTTTGGCGCGCGCACGAGGAATCGACTGATCTCACGCACAAACCTGAAGCATTCGGTGACGACTGATGACAGGGGCGGTACGTCGTCAACCGGCAGCAGGTGGCCCCCGGGCCAGGCTCACATGACCGAGGCCCACAATATACTGGGTAGCCCGGCCCGGGGGTGGGCCTGACCGCCTGAGTACATGATGCATGGAAAGTTCTTGAGTGAGGCGCCATGATTATTCCCATGGACGAACCTTGAGGTTTCAGGCTCATGCGGCCATGATGATCGAAATCTCGATCTGGTTCCATTCAACACATTGGGTGGGTGTCCAAATCAAGGCAGGTCCAATCGAAGCCCATTTCGGCATCTGCTCCGGGCACGGGGCGCACCCCTGATTGAATATCCTTTTTTGGGGTGAAAAAGAGGAATGCTGTCATGTGATGGAGTATATTATGCTATTCCCCCGAAATTGCATAGGAGCACTCGGTGACGCAGCCCGTTGCAATCATGCCCATCCAGTTGTCTTGGGATCAACACCCACTATATTAGCCTCTATGTATTATTCCCTTCGTTTCTTTTTAGTCCGCATATAAGGTTTGGTCAAAGTCAAGTGTAAGGGCATATTTATCCCGTAAGTGTTTTGGTGATTGATGACGATACTTTTGCGGACTAATCGTATGCTTTGAGTTCCTCAGATGGTTCATCTCTAGGCTCGAGACGATTCGGTGCCCCTCGAGACTATTGAAGACGGCGTGCCCCACGTTTCTTTTGGTGGATTTGAGTCGTAGGAGAGCCGTCTATTAAGAGGGGTCCGCGTCGGAAGGTTAGGCGGAATCAACACGTACACTTGTCCCTCCTTTCCCTGCACTTTGGAGCTTCCTTCGTTATCTTGGTTGTGCGGAAATCGACATTTGCCTCTGTACACGCAGCGGTAGTACCCGCGGTACACGCTGGTAATGCTGGGCGCCACGGTAGTACCGCTCCTCAGAGCGGTAGTCTGCGCGGCTCCTAGGCCTAGTGCCGCTCGGTCAGGTAGTAGGGCGGATGTAATTTTACATCCGCGCCACCACGGTAATACCGCTCTGAGGAGCGGTAGTCTGCGTCGGAGTTTCGCACTACCGCCGATTTGTGAAGTTAGCACGGATGTAATTTATTTCGTCCGTGCCCTTCTCGTGTCGTGGATTCTCGCCTTACGGTAGTACCGTAAGGGGAAGCGTAGTAATGCCATGAGCGGTAGTAATCGCCTGGTCGACTAGTTCCGGCTGTCTGCTTCTTCAAGTAGTACCGTGGTCCTCCACGGTAGTATCTTGACCTCGTAGTACCGCATACCGAGCTGTAGTACCGGCGTCATGAAATGACTTAGTGGATAACGGTTGGTTTTTCCACGTCTATATAAGGGGCTTCTTCAACCTCTAGTTGACCACCTCTTCCCCTCTAAGCTCCATTGTTGCTCCAAGCTCCATTTTGGCCGATCTCTCTCCCTAGCCAATCAAACTTGTTGATTTGCTCGGATTGGGTGACAAGGGCCCGATCTACACTTCCACCACAAGATATTTGATTCCCCCCACTTATCCCTTGCGGATCTTGTTAATCTTGGGTGTTTGAGCATCCTAGACGGTTGAGGTCACCGTGGAGCCATATTCCATTGTGGTGAAGCTTCGTGGTGTTGTTGGGAGCCTCCAATTAAGTTGTGGAGATTGCCCCAACCTTGTTTGTAAAGGTTCGGTCGCCGCCTTCAAGGGCACCAATAGTGGAATCACGGCTCTTGCATTGTGCGAGGGCGTGAGGAGATTACTGGTGGCCCTAGTGGCTTCTTGGGAGCATTGTGCCTCCACACCGCTCTAACGGAGACGCATTTCCCCTCAAAAGG
Organism: Aegilops bicornis; assembly: GCA_021605145.1. NCBI lineage: Eukaryota > Viridiplantae > Streptophyta > Magnoliopsida > Poales > Poaceae > Aegilops > Aegilops bicornis. The sequence continues at coordinate 336,239,436 of CM038675.1, forward strand.
AAGGAACTTCGGTAACACATCCTCGTCTCCACCGGCTCCACTCTTGGTTAACTTATCCCTATACTAGCAAGCTTATTAGTGTTCCTATCCTTACTTGCTCGAGTGCGTGTGTTGTTGCATCAAATATGTTGTCCACCTAGATGCACATCTAGACAACCTTTATTAGTGCAAAGTTTAAATTGGTAAAGAAAAGCTTAAAATTGTTAGTTGCCTATTCACCCCCCCCCTCTAGTCAACCATATCGATCCTTTCAATTGGTATCAGAGCCTCGTCTCTTTTTAAGGACTTCACCGTCCGTAGAGTATGGTTGACGCCGTAGATGATCTTGAGGGAGCACTCACGGTCTTGAATCCGACATCATCTACGGAGATGGAGTACCTCGATCTCGTGAGGAATTCAATGTGGCGTTGGACACATTGAAAAATTCCATGACGAGCGAGGTCAAGGACATGTTTAAGGAATTCCTAGAAGGGCTTAAACTTTCCACCGCACCCGTGAAAGTGGGTGATCCCGCCAACACGGAGGCGGATGCTATCTCCGATAAGGGGAAGCTACTAGTGAGAAAGCCCCCTCGTCTAGTGATAAGAATGGCACCGGCATCTTCGCCCATGTGCAACCTCCCGTTTATGGTGGACCGATTCCTTCCACTCATTTGAATCATGCCGGTCCACCTCCTAAGGTTGATAAAAAGGAGGATTTTGATTCTTGGGTTTATCGTTTTAAGCGTCATTTAAATCATGTGAACACTAACCTTTGGAGAATCATTGAAGAAGGTTTCTATCCACATGATCCGAGCAATTTCTCTCCTAGAGAGGTCGTGGACCATCAATTCAATGAGAATGCTCTCTTCATCATCCAAGAAGCAATCCTTCGAAGACCTCCCTCATCTCGGCCTTACACCCGTGCCAAAGATGCTTGGCTCAAGGTGGTTTCCATGTATCGAGGAAGCGCAAGCATTCAACGTTCCAATTATGAAGTGGTCCAAGATGAAGCCGATGAGTTTGCAATGAAGGAAGAAGAAGAACCTCGTGAGCTCTATCGGAGAGTAACCAAGCTTGCCGTCTCCTCCGGGATCATGGAAGTAAGGACACAGATGACAAGCTGGATCAAGCGCAAATTTCTCAACGCAATGATGCCCTACCACAAAGCCATGTCCTCCGTCATCCGTCAACGACCGGACTTCCACACCTTGTCCTCAAGTGATGTGTTGGATGAGTTTGTGGCTATGAGCATATTGGACAAGACCGCCGACAATGCGGTGCTTCGCTCTCTCAAACAAAGAAAGAAGCCCAACCTCGCTTTGAAGGCCAAGATTTGTGTCGAAGAAGATGGAGAGGAGGAAGAAGAAGAGAGCAACCTCGAAGATACTAAGTATGATTATCATGAACACATGGCCCTTGCTTCAAGACAATTTTGGAGCAAGAAGAACTCAAGGCCCAACTTCAACAAGAGCAATTCAAGTGGCTCTAAGGGCAAGCAACGAGTGAGGACGTGTTTCAATTATGGAAATGTGAGTCACTTTGTTGCGGAGTGTCCATATGAGAAGAGGGAAGACAATGGTGGCAAGCTCATCCGTAAGGACAAGGCCAAGTCTTTTCCCAACAAGAGCAACTTCCCAAGGAAGACTCCTCACAAAGCTTTGGTGGTTCAAGAAGAGTACAATGAGGATGATGATGATGATGAGGATGGTGAACCGGTTGCCATGGCCTCCGTGGCCATTGCAATGACTCCACGGGTGTCTCTCTTCGGTTCACCCAATGAAAGCATCACCGCCAAGTGCCTCATGGCTAAAGCCACCAATAAGGTAACCCCCAACATCAAAACTACCATCATCAATCATTCTTCTTTAACGGATTGCATTGATGAACATGAGGGGACTAGTGTAGAGGAAAATGAATTTGAGATCTTTATGAGTAAACTCAAAGGGAAATCCAAGATGCACCGTTGCTCTCTTGGAACAACTTGGTGAAGCCAATGTCATGATCGAGACTCATGAAGAAACCATTTCTAAGATGGAAGGGCATAGTCGTGACTATGCCGATGAGATTCGGATCTCTCCAATGCTCTTGAGGAAGAGCGTGGTCTTCGTTTGGCTCTTGAGGAGTCACACAACGATGATCACGCTAAATTAAAGAAAGACCTTGATCATGCTCTTGTTGTGTCTCGTGTGCTTAGTTCCGAGAAGGCAAAGCTTGGAGTTGATCTTGCTAGACTCAACGAGGACCTTGACACTCTCGACAAGGCTCACAAAGTCTTGAAGGGTGCTCATGCTAGTATCAAAGAGTCTCATGATCAACTCCAAGTGAAGCTAACCAAGGAGAAAGCCACCTTTCCTCATATGATATTGATTGATAATGCAAATGCTACTAACCCTTGTTGTGAGCATGTGCATCTTGTTGAGGAGAATGCTAAGTTGAAGAAGCAACTTGAAAAGGGCCTTGTCACATGCATTCAAGGTGAGAAGAACCTTAACGACCTTTTGAGTAATCAAAAGGAAGTTGTGGCCAAGGAGGGATTGGGTTCGGCGCCCAAGCCCAAGAGCAAGAAGAAGAATGACAAGACCAAGCAACCTCCCCTCTCAAGCAAACTTTTGTGAGGGAGGGAGAGGGTGCTTCCAAGAAGAAGAAGAACCGTGCAAAGGGTGGCAATGTCAAGAAGGACAACGTCATCCCCACGAACATAGCCCGCGACTTTAACCCCTCTTATGTGTTGTGCCGTGCTAGTGATGGGCATGTCTATGCTAAATTTGTTGGTTCTTCTTATGAGTACATTGAATGGTCTATTTGGGTTCCTAAGACCCTCGTTACTAACATCAAAGGACCCATTACCAAATGGGTACCTAAAACCAAGCATTGATCTCTTGTAGGGGTTTGCTTCGGTGGGGATCATGGTTGCTCGATAGTGGAGCAACAAATCATATGACCAGGAGCAAGGACATGGTGGTGGACGTGCAAGAGATTCCATCTATGCCCACCGATGTCGAGTGGGGTGATGCATCACATTCTAAGGTATTGGGTCTCGGCAAGGTTGTCATTTCTCATGATCTTACGATCGAGAAAGTCATGCTTGTTGAGTCCCTTGCATACAATTTGCTTTCCGTTCGTCATCTTGCTGTCTTGGTTTATGCTACTTTCTTTGACATTGATACCGTGGCCCTCTTGTGGAGCAAGACTCTTAAAGTAGCCTTTGTTGGGCATGTCGAAACGGTCTCTATGTGATTAACTTTTCGAGGCGACCCACTAAGACCGCGACATGCCTAATGGCTAAAGTTGGCGTGGGATGGCTTTGGCATCGCCGTTTAGCCCATGTCAATATGAGATCTTTGCAAAGTCTTCTCAAGGGGACCATGTCCGTGGACTAACAAATGTTAGTTTTGCCAAAGACCGTGCTTGCGATTGCTTGTATTGATGGAAAGCTTCATGAGAAGGCTCACCCTCCCACGACTATCATATACTCAAAGAGACCCTTGGAGCTCCTTCACATGGATCTCTTTGGGCCACCATAATTTGATAGTCTTGGAGGAAGAAAGTATTGCTTGGTGATCGTGGATGACTATTCGAGATACACTTGGGTATATTTCTTCAAGAGGAAGAGTGAGACCCAACAAACCGTCATCGACTTTGCAAATGAAGCTCAACGTCAACATAATGCAAAGATCTTGACTATAAGAAGTGACAACGGCACCGAGTTCAAGAACTACACTTTGGATGAGTTTCTTAGTGATGAGGGATCAAGCATCAATATTCGCACCATATACCCCTCAACAAAATGGTGTGGCGGAGAGAAAGAACCGGACGTTGATGGATGCGGCAAGGACCATGATGGCGGAGTTCAAGTCTCCATACAACTTTTGGGCGAAGCCATCAACACCGCTTGTCATGCATCCAATCGGCTTTATCTCCGCAAAGGCTTGAACAAGACTCCTTATGAGATACTCACCGCAACAAGCCCAACCTCAAGTACTTCCGGGTGTTCGGGTGTAAGTGTTTCATTCTCAAGAAAGGTGTTCGTTTGTCTAAATTTGAAACTAGAGCTCGTGAGGGCATATTTGTTGGTTATGCTACAAACTCTCATGCTTACCGTGTCCTCAATAAATCCACGGGACTTATTGAGGAGACGTGTAACGTGGAGTTTGATGAGAATAACGGCTCCCAAGTGGAGCAAAGTGGCACTTGTGATGTAGGTGATGAAATTCCTCCCCAAACCATAAGAAGAATGGGGGTTGGCTTTATCCTACCCATTGAGGAACCCCTTATGGCGAAGGAGAAGGACAATGCTTCACTCAAGTGGAGCCATCACCAACCCAAAGCCCACACGCTTCAAGAACAAAGTGAAGGCCCTCAACCTCATGAACAAGACCAAGGGCAAGATCGTGCTCAAGATGATGATATCACCTTAAATGATGCCCAAGGTCGAAGTTCTCTTCCCCGAGCATGCTCAAGATGAAGGTCATGCTCAAGACGGCGCTCAAGATGATCAAGTGACCTCTCCTCATCGCACTTCCGAGGAGGATTTAGAGCGTCGTGCCGCCAAGATTGCTTCCAAACTCACTACCAAAGGCCATCTCATGGAGAATGTGGTTGGAAGCCTAAGAAAAGGGTAAGCACTCGTAGACAATTGGCAAACTATTGTGAACATCACGCGTTTGTCTCTTGTGTTGAACCTCAAAAGGTCTATGAGGCTCTAGAAGACTCGGATTGGCTAAATGCCATGCATGAAGAACTCAACAACTTTGAGTACAACAAGGTGTGGAGATTGGTGCCAAGGCCATCGGAGAACCACAACGTCATTGGAACCAAGTGGATTTTCAAGAACAAGCAAGATGCTCATGGGAACATCATTACGCAACAAGGCAAGATTGGTAGCACAAGGCTACTCCCAAGTCGAGGGTATCGACTACGGTGAAACCTTTGCTCCCGTTGCTCGTCTTGAATCCATTCGTTTGTTGATTGCTTATGCTTCCCATCACAACTTTAAGTTGCAACAAATGGATGTAAAAAGTGCTTTTCTTAATGGTCCCATTAATGAGTTGGTCTATGTCAAGCAACCCCGGGTTCGAGGACCCCTACTTCGGATCATGTATATCAACTCGATAAGGCACTCTATGGACTTAAACAAGCCCCACGTGCTTGGTATGACCACCTTACCGAGTTGTTACAAGATCGTGGTTTTGAAGTGGGGCAAATCGATCCCACTCTTTTTACTAAGAAGGTCAATGGGGAGTTGTTTGTATACCAACTATATGTTGATGATATTATCTTTGGTTCTCCTAACAAAGCTTTCAATGAGGAATTTGCCGCTCTCATGACCTCCAAGTTCAAGATGTCTTCGATGGGAGAGTTGAAGTTCTTTCTTGGTTTCGATATCAAACAAAGAAGAGAAGGAACCTTCATCAACCAAGCCAAATACACTCAAGACATGCTCAAAAGATTCAATCTAAGTGATGTCAAGCCGGCTACTACACCAATGCCCACCAAGTGCCAACTTGACATTGATCCCAATGGTAAAGCGGTGGATCAAAAGGTATATCGCTCCATGATTGGATCCTTGCTTTACCTTTGTGCATCTAGACCGGATATCATGTTGAGTGTGGGAATGTGTGCACGGTTTCAAGCCGCACCAAAGGAAAGTCATTTTGTGGCGGTCAGCGAATCTTTCGATATTTGGCTCATACCCCAAACTTTGGCTTATGGTACCCAAGAGGAGCAAACTTCAAGCTTGAAGGATTTACGGATTCGATTGGGCGGGAGACAAAGTGGATAGGAAGTCCACTTACGGAGGGTGCCAATTTCTTGGTTGCTCCTTGGTAAGTTGGTCTTCCAAGAAGCAAAGTTGTGTGTCTCTCTCGTCCACCGAAGCGGAATATGTGGCGGCGGTAGTTGTTGTGCTCAACTCCTATGGATGAGGCAAACTTTAAAGGAGTACGGTGTCATTTGTGAAAAAGTGCCTCTTTGGTGTGATAATGAAAGTGCCATCAAGATTTCTCTCAACCTGGTGCAACACTTCAAGACGAAGCACATCGAGATTCGGTATCACTTCATCCGGGATCACATTAGGCGAGGAGAGATCGAGCTCAAGTATGTCAACACTCAGGATAACCTTGCAGATATATTCACGAAGCCCTTAGATGAAGCAAGATTTCATGAGTTAAGGCATGAGCTAAATATCATTGATTTGAGCAATGTGACTTGAGCCCGTGCACTCCCCACCACACTCAACTTGCTATCTAGTTTAGGTGTAGGCATGGACATAGGGGGAGTATTGTTCTCTCAATGAACTCTCCCTCCCCCCATTATGCGTAAATCGATCACCTCTTTCACATTAGCCATTTTTTATGGTACTTGTGTTCCAAAGACGAGTTTTGGTCATGGGCCCAAGGATAATTCTTCGCGGTGCCATACCATCCTACTCAAACATAGGTGGCTTCGGCCACCGGCCTCTCCCCTTGAGAGGCCTTGTCGTTTGGTGGTTTCTTGTTGTCCTTTGCCTCTAGTTTGCGGTTGAGTTTGTGGTTTCTTGTGTGTAAACAAAAAAAAAATTTGCAAAGGCCTTTTTCGTTTTTGAATCTTGCGGTGACTTGAGATTCACGGTACTATCATGACGGCTTGCAGTACTACAAGCCAGCCACGGTACTACCGCTTGTGGGAGCACGGTACTACCGCAACCTCACGGCACTAATTTTTTACTGCCGCCCGGTCGAGCGGTACTACCGCCTCGGTGCGGAACTTCCGCCCGAGCGGTACTACCACGATGAGACGCGGTACTACCGCGACGGTTCGCGGGCGAGGGGATAAGGACGGGCAGGGGGAGTTCCAACTCCCCCATACCCATTCGTTACCTTCTCCCCACATCGCCTCCTTCTCTCCCTCGCTCAAGAACGGGCCGGCGTCTCTCGCCGGATCTCCTTCACCGGCCGCCCTCCGTGATTCCGACCGGTGGGATCATTCTCCACCGCGATGCTCTTGCTATGGACCCAGGTTTTCCCCAATTCCCTCTCCTTATTGTTGGTGTTTGGCGTTTCTAGGTTTTGGGGAGGCTTGTGTGTTCTTGAGATTGATAGGCCTAATCTCTGCAAGAATAGGATGAAGGAGTGTAGTATTGCATAGGATTTATATGTGTATTCTTTGTCATGCGCTAGATCTGATCACCGTAGCACCGCCATTGTTTCGCGGTTCTTTTCAGATTCAAATCGGTAGTTGGATCATTGCGGCGTGGTACTACCGCTTTCTTCGGTGCGGTATCATCAAGACGTTACCGCCCTCGGTGCGGTATTACGCGCGCGGTACTACCGCCCCTCTGTGCGGTACTACCGCGCCCTATCTGATTTTACTTCCGCTCGACCACGGTACTACCGTGACCCCTGCAGTACTACCGCGTCGGAGCAAGATATTGCTTTAGTACCGCAGGCAGTGGCCGTCCTACCGTGCCTCACACCTATCGCATGCCAACTTTCTCATATGTCTCCTATGTTTTTCGTGTGCTTTTTCGTGGCATTTGCATTGATCTTCTTGCGTTTTTGGTGCTTTGCGTGTGTGGTTCAGGTGGTGGCTCTCGCCGTCCAATCCCAGCCGTGACACCGGCTCCAAGCGTCTGCAAGAACCCCGGTGGCACTGGAGGGCTCCTCTTACGCCCCTAAGCGCCATGTCAAGACAAGCGCCACCAAGGTCAAGGAGCCCTCCAAGAGCATGGATGAGATACCCCATTACGACTACGTCCGCCTCGGAACATGGATCCGTCGTGACCCCTCGTTCCTCGGTCGAGGGCTGTGAGCTGTTACGGAACAAGCATCAAACCAACATCTATCTGGACGTCATTAAGAACAAGCAGAATACCTATGTGGATGTGAAGTGGATTGACATGCATCACTTGAGGAAGGAGAAGTTCCGTGCCTACTTTGGCGAGGCTCTGGACTTGGTGGAGCAGTTTGGCATTGAGCATATCATCTCTTTTCACCTTGACTATGATCCTGAGCTCATTGGTCAGTTCTTTGCTTCTGTCTACTTTCACCCCAATGAGGAAAGGAGAATGACCTGGATGACAAATGGCCGCAAGTCGATTGCTACACGGAAGGAGTTCATGGATCTGCTCCAAGTTCACGATGACGGGCTTGACTCCCCCGTAGGTGTTCGTCCCCATGCCAACCCTGACTCTGCCAACAAGGACCGGCTTGCACCGTTCTATGTTGAGAAGACACTTCCAAGTGGCAAGATAGGTTTGGTGCTCAACTCCTTCTTGGATATCATGTACCGCATCTTCCGCAACTCCTTGTTCCCCCGCATTGGTGACAAGGACAAGGTTCATGCCTATATGGTGGATATGATGCTCATCTGCGAGGAGGCTCGTGTGTCTCAGACTCAGCCACTTGATATCTCACACATCATGTGGATTGAGCTTCGGTTTGCCGTGTTCAACCGCAAGGTGCCTATATACGATCCATATCATTCTGGCGATCTCGAGGACTTGGGACAAGATGTTCCTGGTGAGGAATTCCTTGCCCACGATTTGGATTCGCCATGACCCCATCTGTCTGCGTGTCAAACCCAAGCTGGGCCAACACTACTACTCGTCTTTGAGGCATCTGCAGCTAGGGCTGCTTTGTTGGAGAGGAGGATCTTGGCGCCGAGCATGTTGATGAAGGCCATCTTGCTAGGCCTTCCCAGAGCTCCTCTATGCCTTCTTGGGCCGCTAAGTGAAGGACAAGATGAAGACTCTTTCTGCATGCAAGCCAAGGCGTTACATGACTCATGTGGCATCCAAGGAGAGTCGTCACGGGGACAGGAAGATCTTGAAGCTCTATGGTGAGGATGTGTCTGGAGGATCTGAGGAGCACATCACCCTAGAGGCCGAGTGGATGGCGAAGCAAGGCTACAAGTGGACTGATTCTGAGGAGGACGTCGAGGAGTCCATCCCTGCTGCTGAGGAGTCTGACGACGAGGATTGGGACGAGTTCCTGCTGCTTGAGCCACCGCTTGTGTGTAGGTGTCCTCTACGCCTTTTTGGCGTCTCGATGCCAAAGGGGAGAGAGCGTGAGGGATTCTTGAGGCTTGTGTCGTGTTCGCGTTCGTTTGGTGTGTTTATTGCGTTCTCGGTTGAATCTCGTTTGAACCTCGTTTTAGTTGCTTTTCCTTCTTATGGTGTAAGACATATGCACTCTATCTATCTTAGCAAGCTTATGTTATTTCGTGCTATATGTTGTTTAGATGTTATTCCTCGGACTTTTGTCTCTAAAATATAGGGGGAGTGGTGATCCTAGATCGTGTGCTATGCAGTCCAAAGCATTCATCCGGAGTGCACACATCTAGGGGGAGCCCGTCTATATTTTGGAGAGGAGGGGTTTGCTTTTGCTCTATATTATTGTATCTTTGTGCAAATCGTATTGTCATCAATCCACCAAAAGGGGGAGATTGTAAGGGCATATTTATCCCGTAAGTGTTTTGGTGATTGATGGCGATACTTTTGCGGACTAATCGTATGCTTTGAGTTCCTCGGATGGTTCATCTCTAGGCTCGAGACGATTCGGTGCCCCTCGGAGACTATTGAAGACGGCGCCGTCCTACGTTTCTTTTTGGTGGATTTGAGTCGTAGGAGAGCCGTACTATTAAGAGGGGGTCCGCGTCGGAAAGGTTAGGGCGGAATCAACACGTACACTTGTCCCTCCTTTCCTGCACTTTGGAGCTTCCCTTCGTTATCTTGGTTGTGCGGAAATCTGACATTTGCCTTCAGATTTATGTAGTGCGGTAGTACACGCGGTAGTACCGCAGTACAAGCGGTAGTACTGCTGGGCGCCACGGTAGTACCGCTCCCAGAGTGGTAGTACCGCGGCTCCTAGGCCTAGTGCCGCTCGGTCTTGATAGTAGGCGGATGTAATTTTTACATCCGCGCCCACCACGGTAGTACCGCTAAATGCGGAGCGGTAGTACCGCTGGGCGCCACGGTAGTACCGCTCCCGAGAGCGGTAGTACCGCTGCTCCTAGGCCTAGTGCCGCTCGGTGCGGTAGTAGGGCGGATGTAATTTTTACATCCGCGCCCACCACGGTAGTACCGCTCACGAGGAGCGGTAGTACCGCGTCGGAGTTTCGCACTACCGCGATTTCAGCGGAAGTTGGCACGGATGTAATTTATTTCGTCCGTGCCCTTCTCAATCGTGACTTCGCCTTATACGGTAGTACCGTAAGGGGAGGCGTAGTAATGCCATGGCGGTAGTATCGCCTCGGTCGAGCTAGTTCGACTGTCTTCTGCTGCGGTAGTACCGTGGTCCTCCACGGTAGTACCGTGCGACCTCGCGGTAGTACCGCGCCCCTGGAGCGGTAGTATCGCGCTTCGCGAGCTGACTTAGTGGATAACGGTTGGTTTTTTCCCACGTCTATATAAGGGGCTTCTTCAACCTCTAGTTGACCACCTCTTCCCCCTCTAAGCTCCATTGTTGCTCCAAGCTCCATTTTGGCCCGATCTCTCTCCCTAGCCAATCAAACTTGTTGATTTGCTCGGGATTGGGTGACAAGGGCCCGATATACACTTCCACCACAAGATATTTGATTCCCCCCACTTATCCCTTGCGGATCTTGTTACTCTTGGGTGTTTGAGCATCCTAGACGGTTGAGGTCACCGTGGAGCCATATTCCATTGTGGTGAAGCTTGTGGTGTTGTTGGGAGCCTCCAATTAAGTTGTGGAGATTGCCCCAACCTTGTTTGTAAAGGTTCGTCGCCGCCTTCAAGGGCACCAATAGTGGAATCACGGTTCTTGCATTGTGTGAGGGCGTGAGGAGAATTCGGTGGCCCTAGTGGCTTCTTGGGGAGCATTGTGCCTCCACTCCGCTCTAACGGAGTCGCACTTCCCCTCAAAAGGATGGTACTTCGGTAACACATCCTCGTCTCCACCGGCTCCACTCTTGGTTATCTTATCCCTTTACTTGCAAGCTTATTTGTGTTCCTATCCTTGCTTGCTCGTAAGGCGTGTGTTGTTGCATCATATAGGTTGTCCACCTAGTTGCATATCTAGACAACCTTTATTAGTGCAAAGTTTAAATTGGTAAAGAAAAGCTTAAAATTGTTAGTTGCCTATTCGCCCCCCCCCCTCTAGTCAACCATATCGATCCTTTCATCAAGCTTTATAGAGTTTGACTAACTTTACATTAAAAAATATAAACATTCACAATATGAAATCAATATATACAGATGTACCATGAAACATATTTTCATACTATATAGTTCTAGTACTGTAGATGTTCATAATTTTTCATATAAATTTGGTCAAACTTTGTGTAGTTTGACTTTGACTAAATCTTATATGCGGAGTAAAAAGAAACGGAGGGAGTATGTTCATTTATTGCTCTGTATCTTCGTCTGCTTCCTATGTATATTGGCCACTGTTACAACTGACTTGCCAGCTGATTCATTGCTTCATTTATTAAAGATGAGCTGTTTCTCTAGCACTATTATTTTACCACACGGTACAGTGCCAATACACGTACGGAGTCAGTGTAATATATCAATTTTTACTTGTTCAGTGGTGAGGTAATATATTTAAAACAATAGACAATTACTTTGGCTCTCCGATTCATGTACGGGCAGTGACTTTTTTGTGCATGTGTCTGGATGAACAGTTGACAGGAGATGCATCCCTATGCGTGGGTCCCATGATCTAGCCTGTGTTCAAACCCTTGTCGTCCAAAACGCAGGCATCAATGTCGTCCAAAACGCATAGCCATTATATAAGCACAAATCCAAATACTCATTTCTAGGAAATTATGTAAATAAATCCAAGAGATTTTTCAACACATTTCATGTTTCTTTTAGCTCAAGTGAAAATCTGAGAACGTCGTGGTAATAGTTCTATAAACTTATTCATAATAATCTCAAGATCTTTTTTAAAATCTCAGTAATTATTCTCTTCTAAATATCTGACAATCTAATAATAAAAATTCCAAGAAAGGCATAATTAATCGCACAGTCAAATCTAATGTACGATGTCACACACATAAATGAAATTGCTATATACTTTTACGGTGCTTCTCCTGGCCATTGTTATTAAATGGATGTGTACCAAAGTCTTTGTCATTTAATGCTTAGTTGAAATCTGTGATATGTTGTCAGACACACTATCTCGAATTCAATGAGTATGGACAGCTTTTTACTGTTGGCATATACACAAGCATGCAGTATTGCGACCTCGCTACAATTAAATGAAAACCCTGCACTAATCCCCAAATGAACCATGAGTAGCTTTGATTCCAGAGGAGGGCGTCGCCGTGTGCTCCTAGTTCGCGTCCGCTATTCCCCGCCCTTCCCCCCGGATAGCGATACTGAAAGAAAAAGAAGACCTAAAGGATTAAGTAAGGAGGAATAATAAATCTATACCTATATATATATATATATATATATATATATATATATATATATATATATATATATATACATACCTATACCTACTAATAAAGGAAGGTGCGTTTCTTCAAATTTTTCATCTGTTCACCGTCAAAATTTATTTTTTCTATCCGAGGTGGTACTAAATTTTTGTGCGCATGTCTATTTTTTTAGCAATCCAGAATTCTATAGTTCGCCCGCACAAACTGTGGCCCGGCAAAGCCAGCCCACTTAGTTGCCTGCCCATGTAGCCGAGAAAAGCCTTGTACTCGCCCTGTGCGATAGATAGTCTGCGATTGCACAAGGGAACCAAGACTGGGCCGGCCCGTTTTGTTTTTTCGAGCAAACTTTTTGTGTTTTTACTTTATCTCGTAATTCAAAATTTTCGAAAAATTTCAGAACTTGAATTGTTTTCAAATTTAAGATTTCTTTTTTGAGTGACAATATTGTCTTCCCCTTTTAAAAAATATTTGGAACGTTAATTGTTTTTCTCGTAAAGATTTTTTAAAATTCATAAATATTCCGAAAAATGTTAGGCCTTTGAAAAATGTTCACAGATTCAAAATAATGTCTGCGTACGTCTATTAATTTTTAGTAATCTATTTTTGAAATCTATTTTTCTATCCGAGGTGGACTAGATTTTTGTGCGTACGTCTATTTGTTTTAGCAATTCATAATTTTATACTTGGCCCGCACACGCTGTGGCCCAGCAAAGCCAGCCCACTTATTTGCCTGCTCATGTAGCCGTGAAAAGCCGTTTTCATGCCCAGTGCGGTAGATAGTCGGCTATCGCACATGGGGCCGAAGACTGGGCCGGTCCGTTTTAGTTTTCCGTCCAAATTTATTTGTATTTTTACTTTATTTCAGAATTCAAAATTTTCCAAAAAGTTCAGAACTTGATTTTTTGTTAAATTTCCTATCTTTTTAGTTACAATATTGTCTTCCACTTTTAAATTTTTTTGGAACATTAATTTATTTTCTCATTCCGATTTGTTTTCAAATTTATAAATATTTTAGAAAATGGGCTTTAAACAACATGTATTTTAAAATATTCATTTTTGAAATATATTATTGTTTTAGTAAAATGGTCACAGGTTCAAAATAATGTCTGCGTTTGAAAACATATTTCATAAATTTGTTTGAATGTTCAAAACATGTTCCGTTTTCAAAAGTCGGTCAGAAATAATAAAATGTTTGGGTTTGATAAATGTTTAATGTCTTCAGAAAATTATGTTGTTTCAAATTTTGGTCATGTTTTTTGCAACATGTACGGAATATTATAAACATTGTTTGTAATTTAAAAAAACATGTTTTCAAGAATATTCGGGTATTCATATTTTTAAAAATTTAAAAAATATTTTAAGTCAGACGTTGCACTTCGACTTTTGAAATATATTATTATTTTAGTAAAATGTTCACAGATTCAGAATAATGTCTGCGTTTGAAAACATATTTGATAAATTTGTTTTGAATGTTCAAAACAATGTTCTGTTTCCAAAAGTCGGTCACAAATAATAAAATGTTCGGGTTTTGATAAAAGGTTCATATCTTCGGAAAATGATGTTGTTTCAAATTTTGGTCTTGTTTTTTGCAAAATGTACGGAATATTATAAACATTGTTCGTAATTTAAAAACAACCACGTTTCCAAGAATGTTCGGTAATTCATATTTTTAAAAAGTTTAAAAAATGTTTTAAATCTGACGTTGCACTGTCTTAATTATCCGCGCCGGCCATTGCTTAGCCGTAGGCGTTTGTTGCCGTGGCTAGCGGCACACGATTGGGTAAGGTCATGTGTTCAATCGTTCAACACGTGGTTTTTTGGATTATTACTCGTGCGTTGCAAACACAGCTTATTTCGGTGCCAGCCAGTGGGCTGGCCCAGACACGAACTGTTATGCGTCTCACGCGCTATTTGACGCAACAAGCATTATATAGTCGCTCCCACGCAGCTGCCCTAAGAAAAGAAAAACATATACGTATAGATTTTGTTCCATCCATTTCGTACGTAGTTCCCCATTTTTTTGGATACCCCCGGATGGGCCAAACTGGACCTACCACGTATTTCTTTTTCTGTCGGACGGACGAGCAGCAAAAACCAAAGGGCGCAAGGGAATTGGACTATGAAAAAAAAGGTACCAGTTGGGTGGTCGTCGCCACACTGACCAGCCCCATCACTATCAAGATCTGGCGCGCCAAAGATGACCCGTGAGAAGACCGCAGCTCCTCACTCTGTCACCCACCGCTGTGGAGACCGTTTTTGATGAACACATCAATTATCTCTCCCGCTTCTTGCAAAAAAAGTATCTCCCGTTGCAACGCACGGGCATATGTGCTAGTAAAGTAAAAGAAAGACAGGCTAGTGGAGCTTCTCTAAAAGATGTTTCGTCAAAAGAAGCAATCCTTGCTGGTGCGAGAGCCATGACATGTTCGTCAAGTTTCTCGAATAGACATGTTCGTCAAGTTAGCGCTGCAGCCCGAGTCGATCAGATCAGATCACATCACGTCACCAGTTCGCGCGAATCTGATCGGCCAATGAAGGGTAAGGGTTCAGTCATTTTCTTAGGGTCAGAACCTCCCATCACTTCAGAGAATTGGGTTAGCCAGCTGTTGCGACATCAACGTAGGGGAAGTCCAAATTCCTCTTCGTTTTTCAGGAGATCTACCGTTTGATCCGAAACCTGCATGCTGGCTGTTTATGTGCATGGAATGGAGAAAGGACACTGATGCGTCATTGTCCCCCCAGAAAATTATGCCAGACATAGAAAATGCAAACCTACTATTGCACCACACTTCAGAAGGGCATATGCAAATCCAAGAACCATGATCTCAAGTCAAGATCATCAAGCAGCATCTTTTATTAGAAGAAAACTAAGGTGGCGCCCCAGGTGGTGCATCGATCGATGCACACAACCGACCAGAGCATCACTCTATCTATAGTCGCCGACCTGTTCCAGAATACAAGTCACACGCTATGAAGTTCATGCAATACTTGGAAAAGGCAGCGGCTCTAACTTCTTGATTGCGCACCATCCTAAGCTGTTTGCCGCCAAAATAGTCTGAAAAAAAGGGAGGACTTTAAGCTCAG
Source organism: Aegilops bicornis (assembly GCA_021605145.1). NCBI lineage: Eukaryota > Viridiplantae > Streptophyta > Magnoliopsida > Poales > Poaceae > Aegilops > Aegilops bicornis. Next base: position 336,254,885 of record CM038675.1, read on the forward strand.
ACTTGATCAGCAGTTGCAGGTAGGTAAACTCGGCGGTAGCTCTTCGGCCCTAGCCTCTTCCTACAAGTAGGGCATTTCTTCTGGGCCTTGATGGCCGCCTTGATGCACTTCTCACAGAAGACATGGCCACAGCTTGTCGCGGACGGCAGCTCCATCTTGTTCAGGCACACCGGGCAAGTGAACGTCGGTTCCTTTGGAGCAGCATTGGCACTTGGTCTACTGACTCGCACCGTGCTGTTTCGCTGTGAAGGTTAGAAAGGGTGAGCTTACGACATAGCCCATGTACAGCACAAAACAATCACAATTCAACCAGAAATAAGGATGCAGTGTTTCAAAACAAAATTGAAGGTACATGTTCAAAATTATCAATTGAGAGTATGTAGCATTAGTAGTGCAGTGTTCAGAAGATGTTGGATATGGATCAAAGTTTTATGTCACTGGTTCCATTTCTGCTCAACAAATACATTGAAAGATATATGTACACTCTAGTGCATTGCAGAGTGCCCACCTGAATATTCTGAAAAGAGAGAAAGAGAGAGCAAAGCACGGCACAGATGTAGCATAATTATAGATGTTCCACTCTACCGGTTTGCTTAAGTTTAATGGATAAAGATAGATGCCATATACCTTGAGAAAATAATACATAGGCTAATTATGGTAATCTGTAAAGCATAAAAACTTTAATTAACAAAACAAATGAAGAAAATTAAAACCTGATTGCTGGATCTTTCTTCCCTGTCCGGAGAAAGGGATATAACAGGTGGAACCTTCCGCCTTTTGTTCCCACTGAGACGGTTAAATGTTGTTCTTGCATCACCACAACCTTTAGTCGCAAGGAAAACATGGAATCAGATGCCGCCCAAACAAACATCTTTATCAGTGTAATATTTATGACATCTTATTTATGCCTCCATTAGACTGAAGTTTGTTTTAACAATAAACTACAGAGTATGTACTTTTGGAAGAAAAAACAGAGCATGTGAAATAAAAATCTTAAGTTCAGTTTCACACTTATCCCAAAGAAGAAATATGCGACAATCCGAGGATGAACATAAAAGGTAGAAGTAAATTGAACCAAGTACTCAATATTCTGCAGTAACTACCAACCTATGATTTGCAATTTAGCACTCGCAGTATTAAACTACTCGAGATCAGCAGTAAACTCACCTTCTTGATCAGCATCCGCCTCCAGATCCACAACAACCACACGGCGCTTTATCTTAGCTCTCGACCTCCCCTATTAAAACGAAACATCATCTCGATGTCAAAATAAAATCATGGTGACTGAAACAAGGGGGCAGAGAGCAAACGCACCTCGTCGCCTAGCGCTTCGATGTCAATGGGCGCGGCCCGTGTGCCCGCGGTGTTCGGAGCCTCGTGCTGGCCGCCGCAGCCGCCGCCGGCGGCGATGGGAGATCGATCCAGGTCCACGACGGCTTCACCGGTAGTGACATCCTGTGCCCGCCTCCAAGCGCCAACCGTACCCATCCCCTTTCGAAGCTGCTCACCAAATACCAATCGTAGTAAACCCTAATCGGCAGCTGCGGGTCTTGGTTTGCACCGAGGTGGTCAGATGAGCCGATGCGTGGAGGTAGTATCTATGGGCGGAAGGATCGGGTTGGTCCGTGATTCCTGCTTGAAATCGGAGTGCGGCGGGCGGCCTGCGTAGATGGGGTTGCCGCCGCGCCTTCGGGGAGCGCCGCGCGATCTTCGTGGACTAATTAAGTTTCGCGTCCGGATTCGAGTAGTCGGATCGAGCGGGGGGACGGTTGCCATATTCGTTCGGAACCGCGCGTGATTTCTTCCGTTTCCCGCTTCCTTGTTCTGCTCGGCGGAGATTCTGGCCTGGGACCGCACGGCGGCGGTGGGCTGAGATGGCGCAGTCAATCGAGCAAGGTTTACTAACCTTTCAGGCCCGATTCTCAACAAAAAAAAAAAAAATCTTTCAGGCCCTTGCCTTATTTTGCATTGTCTCGTCCCTCCATTCCACAATATAGTGCGTCCACGCTTCCCAAGATTTAAGTTTGACTGTAAATTTAACCAACGAGACCGATTGCATTGGGAGCAAAAATTATACCACTAAATTCGTATTTTCGATATGAATTCAGTGGTATAATTTTTGCATCCGCCGCAGTCGTTTTCGTTGGTTAAATTTACGGTTAAACTTAGATCTCAGAAAGCATGGACACACTATATTATGGAATGAAGAGAGTATTCGAGTGTATGCAAAATGTGTATCATACCTTCATACACCCTTTGTTTCAAGATAGGAGATTCTCTAAATTTTCAAGCCCTGTTCGTTTCACGTTTCCTAGCATTTTCAAAGGAATTGTCGATTCTACAGGTTATTTTTCCTTGCCTGCGTTTGTTTTAAAGGGACTGGCGATAGTGTTACCAAAAGAAAGATTCGCCAACAGTGTCAATTTCACAAGAAACTTCGCATCCATCCTGATTAGTTTTTTATGTTGATGGTACACCGTCGGAGGCAGTTATTGATCACACGTGGGAGGCCATCAAGGCCATGGTGTTGTCGTAGCAACCCTGGAGAAGAAATTGTTGAAGTGCCACCACCGGAATACATATCCAAGATCCCAAGGTCCAAAAGAAAAACTCATACGCCTTATGCCGGCACGAGATGCGGCACCGAGGTGGCGGATAGGAGGTCAGATGACCAAACTATTAAGGGAAGCCGTTGCTTCCACGTCGGCAAACCCTGGAAACTATAACGCATATGACCAGAAAAATCAATGAGAATCTGCATGAACGAGCCACTGATGTTGCTCCAATAGACGTTGGCTCAAGGAATTTTTATTTGCCAGAACAACATGACCGCCGCCACCATCAGTATGTCGTCAAGTAACCCTACTAAAAGCCCCGAAGTGAGAAAATCTACAGCTCCATCTGGTAGATCGTCGTGGCCTCCCGCACTTCCACACGACCACATAGATGGAGGAGGAAGGGAAAACAACCTAGCAGCAGAGCGTGGTGGTGCTGAAGAGCGCCTAGAAATCACCTCTCATTGGTTTAGAGAGGGAGAGAACAGTTTTGTAGATTGATAGCGTGAGAGTGCAAGGCAACGTGTTTCGCGTTTAAGGATTCAAGGTGAACCAGAGCAATGTTTGAGATTGAAAAATGAATTTCCCCTAACCATATTTGATTGTGTTTACCACTGGCGGGTCATAGTTAAATAATGCTCAGCTCCCCTAGTACGCCATAGTTATATTTTCTTTCTAAACCCGGACCCTTAAGGATCTATCCATCTATTAGTTAAAAAGAAGAGATTTGCTCGGTTAATTGACGAAAAATCGGGCGAAGACAAATACATGTGCCACAAACAGGGTGCCTCAGCCGACTCGGCTACCCACAAAGACTCACATACACAATTGAAGAGATGAACTCCATTGAGATTTTTCAACTGTCATCATCATCAGTTCTACCCGAGCAAGCGACTCCGACTTCATCACGAACGACCAATCAAGAGACCTCACTGCAAAGGGTGGTTGATGCCCTTTAAGATATGCTTGTGCCTGGTCGGATGGCGTGTTTTAGAATATTTCCCGGGCCTTAGGACGTTGTGGCCTTGCCGGTTGGTGTATCCGGCTCCGCGTTCTCGCTGATCGAGCTCTCCCTGAGCCTGTGAATCATTTGGTCAGTTCACTTTGCTTCCTTCTGCTCGTGTAGTTTTGCGTGAGGGTGCACAGTTGGTTTCGATGGTCCAAGTCATTTGCCATGGGGAGAGGGGTTCGTTCGGTATTTCTATCGATCGGTCATTGGGTTGCCATAGCTGGCCAAAAAGCACATGGGCAAATGTAGTAGTTGTCTATCACTGAAAAATATACAAGACAATTACAAACGCAATATGAATATAATCACTTGCAGGCAATTCACCAGAAACATCCTTCCAATGGTTCACCTCACATACACATTGAAAAGATGAAATCCAATGATGTTTCCAGTTGTCTATCATCATCAGTTCTCCCTGAGCAAGCGACTCTGACTTCACTGCAGATGACCAATCAAGAGACCTCATTGTAAAGCGACCTGCTATACAAATGGTTTTTAACCCATTTCCGCGACGGCATTTTAAATCGTTGGCTTTCTTGTGTGTGCGATAGGGGGGTCCTTACCCAAACGACCCAAAAATCGTCGGCGATAGGGAGTAGGAATGCATAAATTTTGCAGAACTAAGCGTATGCGATGCCGACATCTATCCCGAATGCGAGTCTTCGGACAATTGTTTGTCATATATCGAATATCCCAAATGATCCATCCTTGCTACTCGTGTGTTCTCGCATTACAATCACACTCGGTATTCTGTGGTGCAATTTTTACGATGCGCGCTTGATACGTCTCCAACGTATCTATAATTTTTTATTATTTCATGCTATTATTACTAAAGAGTATAACAGAGCAACCTATGGCCCCTTACAGAGATTTGATATCGTACACCGTCGGATCTGCCCACGAACACACCAGATCTTTCTATGTTATCCCACAGCTACCACTCTCCCCACACTAGCCCGCGTGAGCCTGCGCGAGATGGCCAGCTAACATACCCGGGCCGCTGCTCCACAAATCGTCCTGCGCGCTCTCTCGTACACCGGGCCGTGGCCCAATTATAATCTTGTGCACTGGTCTCGTGCGACTTTACTCTCCCCCACCGCCACCACTCAAAAAAAAAAAGACTTTACTCTCTCCTAAAAAACTTGTTCGTGCGACTCCAGTTCAGTTAGATCAAATTGGATTCATGGCGGTCTCTCTCAATTTCCTCGCAGCCGGTGGGGGCGCGACGACTTGCTCGTGGAGCCGAGGAGAGACAAAAACCATGTGGGCATGAGGAGGCGGTGGATAACTTACCCGCCGGTTCAGAGAAGAGGGCTGGAGCAGAGCAGAGGCAAAGACGATGGTGGGCACGGCGGCGGTGGCGGCTGCCGGCCATGGCTCCTGTGCGAGGAGGTCTTCTACACCACCCGTTTTTTTTTCAGCTGCAGGCCTCGAACAACATTTCGACCTCCATCTTCCGCAAATCAGTCCATGTCAAATTGATATGCTCCTGCATGCGGTCCTTTCACTATCAATTTCCTATAGCTGCTACAGTTCCAGCATTGACGTAACTAAGTGTCTTGTTGACCAACATAGGACGGCAAGCTGATCAATTGCCGTCCCTGGTTCAGACTATTGGAAACGCATAGGCAAATATTAGCACAGCTTGAGGAATTATGCTCACACGGTCACACCCCTTCTTGTTTGAGAGATCTCCCCGTGTGCTCTCTAATTATCACTTAACAAAGTAATATTATTACTGCATGCCAAGTGTTTTGTTATCACAAAGTTGTTCACATTTACGCACACACACAATAAAAGTCTGAACTGATCCAGGTACATATGCAAATTCCATGTGTCACATGAAAATTGTCAAGCATGCTTGTGACACTAACACAAACATCTACATTTTATTAATTTTTATTTTATTTTACTGTTCACACGGAAGCAAATGACTCTGGGAGCCAAAACGCCTCCCCGTATTGCTATGCCTTATGAAGTAGATAGACATATGCCATTCTTATCTCTAAACGAACCTTTTTATGCTATAGTTATTGAGGATTCAGATTAAGAATTGACATCATTTGGCTGCTCTAGACTAAGCGTACTGTTTCAACCATTTTCTCTGTCCTTACCATATTACGTGACCTTTCTTTTCAGCAATTCAGTACTCAGGCAAGCTAGCCGTGATGCTTCTCTCATTTTGGTGTATCTTGTTGTAATGCGCAGATTATACCGAGGTGTAAAAATTTCAGATTACATGATTAAAACGAGACAGCATATGTGGTATTTTTTGCTTATATTGAAAGTACTACCTCCACCATTGCATTAAAAATAAAAGGAAACATGGCAAACAGAAATGGCCAAATCCGCCTACTTGCAAACATAACAAGTTTTTTCTATAAGTGTAGAAAATGCAAACATAAGGTATATTGATCCAACTTTTTCAGGCTACATTACATCTTACCATTTGATTGTAGAAATGGACGGGCGCGGCAATGCGCGCCATCATGGTCTAGTATATTCTGTTTTGGATGTTTAGTGTGCTTTATTATATACTTTTATATTATTTTTGGGACTAACCTATTAACAGAAGGCCCAACCCGAATTGCTGTTTTTTTGCCTATTTCAGTGTTTCGAAGGAAAGGAATATCAAACGGAGTCCAAACGGAATGAAACCTTCGCGAACGTGATTTTTGGAACAAACGTGATTCAGAGGACTTGAAGTGGAAGTCAAGAAACGAACGAGGAGTCCACGAGGCAGGGGGAGCGTCAACCCCCCTTGGGAGCGCCCTCCACCCTCGTGGGCCCCTCGTAGCTCCACCGACCTACTTCTTCCTCCTATATATACCTACGTACCCCCAAACCACCAGACACGGAGCCAAAACCCTATTTCCACCGCCGCAACCTTTTGTACCCGTGAGATCCCATCTTGGGCCCTTTTTCGGTGCTCCGCCGGAGGGGGCATTGATCACGGAGGGCTTCTACATCACCATAGCCTCTCTGATGATGTGCGAGTAGTTTACCTCAGACCTTCGGGTCCATAATTATTAGCTAGATGGTTTCTTCTCTCTCTTTGGATCTCAATACAAAGTTCTCCTCGATTCTCTTGGAGATCTATTTGATGTAACTCTTCTTTTGCGATGTGTTTGTCGAGATCCGATGAATTGTGGGTTTATGATCAAGATTATCGATGAACAATATTTGAATCTCCTCTGAATTCTTTTATGTATGATTGGTTATCTTTGCAAGTCTCTTCGAATTATCAGTTTGGTTTGGCCTACTAGATTGATCTTTCTTGCAATGGGAGAAGTGCTTAGCTTTGGGTTCAATCTTGCGATTGCTCGATCCCAAAGGATGTTAGGGAAACGACATGTATTGTATTGTTGCCATCGAGGATAAAAAGATGGGGTTTATATCATATTGCATGAGTTTATCCCTCTACACCATGTCATATTGCTTAAAGCGTTACTCTGTTCTTATGAACTTAATACTCTAGATGCATGCTGGATAGCGGTCGATGTGTGGAGTAATAGTAGTAGATGCATTGAGGAGTCGGTCTACTTGTCACGGACGTGATGCCTATATACATGATCATACCTAGATATTCTCATAATTATGCTCAATTCTATCAATTGCTCGACAGTAATTCGTTTACCCACCGTAATACTTATGCTATCTTGAGAGAAGCCACTAGTGCAACTTATGGCCCCCGGGTCTTTCCTTCATATTAATCTCCCGTCAACAAGTTATTTCTATCTTTGTTTATTTTGCTTTCTTTACTTTTAGTCTTTATCATAAAAATACAAAAAATATTATCTTATCATCTCAATCAGATCTCACTCTCGTAAGTGACTGTGAAGGGATTGACAACCCCTTTATCGCGTTGATTGTGAGGTTCTTATTTGCTTGTATAGGTGCATGGGACTCGAGTGTGGTCTCCTACTGGATTGATACCTTAGTTCTCAAAAACTGAGGGAAATACTTACGCTACTTTACTGCATCACCCTTTCCTCTTCAGCGCCACATGACAAACAATTCACAACTGTAAAACGTTTATGATAAGGAGACTATCACACACATTTACTTTTCCACCGTCATATGTGATTCGATTTAAGAGTGCATACAGTTGTCCCTATAAAACTGTATGCAAAGCATGAATATATCTCACATGTTCGTCTGTCCATAGACATTTGTGATATATAAAATGTCCCAAACGATTCATTTGTAGTATCTGTGCTGGATGAAGGCCTATCGCACGGGTCCTCCTTTGAATAAACGTTTACGATGTGCACGACATCATAAACAGTCCATAATTGCCACGCGTGTGATAATGTGACTTTCACAAGCATTTAATAAGAAGAAATTGTGTGCGTTGTTGTTGTTGTTTATCTCACACATTTTTTCTTGGTTGATCGTGTGTGCAGCAGAGATTCATCGCATACGTACATATATGAGAAACATGACTGATCTTTATGTTTATCACAAACGTTTTGCTTTCAAAACTGTGTGCAGTGTAATGGCTTGCAGAGCACATTTTATCCCTAATTTAATCCTTGCATTGAAAATTCACAGATTTTGAATTTGAAACAGAATTCAAATTTGAAAGTAGGCAATCACTTATTTTATACGAACCATGTTTATTACAAATATAGGTTCAAGAACAAATGCATAATTAGATGCATAGGCACATATACTGAAAAACTACAGAAACCACTGATGCGCGTCGGTCCTAAACAAACGGTTTTTTACCCTTTTCCGCAACAGCATTTGGAACCGTCGCCAAACGGCAAAATGAGGTCGTGTGCGACCGGCGAGCGCTCAAATACGGAAATACGTACAATAGAGCTAAAAAATACAATTATACGACGAAATTGTTTCCGGTCGCAAGTACATCCCACACAGTCAGTCCCCGCTAAACGTTTTCGTTCGTATGCACATCCCACACAGTCGCTCCAAGGAAAACATTTCCGTTCACAGGTACATCACACACAATTTTTCCCGTTAAATCGTTTGCGTTATTGAATGTATCATACACGGTCCGTAGAAGAAACTGTGTGGTAAAGGCTGTCCATCACACACAGTTTTTATATGGTAAACATTTGCGCAAGGTGGCCTAACGCAAACAGTTTTCAAGAGAAAGTCGTGTGTGATTGTTCATTGATCCAACACGGTTTATTCCTAGAAATTATGTGCATTGCCTAAGATCATCGCCCACTATATTTTTTAACAACCGTTTGCAATGGCAAAACACAATTAGCAGGAGGCTAATTATTTGATTATTCATAATCCATTTATTAATCTAATTGACATTTCATATTAAGCACACAATATATTTCATTTCCATATTAAGGAAGCAGAATTTCATAATTGAAATACATCAGAGTACAACATGATATAGCTTCAGCACTCAGCTACCCCATTACACAATCAAGATTAGCAGCAGGTTCCACATGCAACATGTAGAACCTTTCAAAATTAGCATCATAGACGGTATATAGATAGATGCATCTCATCTGGAAAACTGCTGAAGCGGAAGGCGAATATTGAGCCTTCATTCATGTTGAAGGTCTTTGCAACTTTAGGCCAGTGCCTGTGGATGATTGACCGTCCGTCCTTCGTCCTTTTCAGGAACACTTCAATATTGAACCGTGGGTGTTCTATGAAAACCTTCCTCGCCTCCTGACCATAGAGGTGGTTTGAGAGGTAATCATCAGTGAACTGCTTTGGAAAGGCCTGAAAACAAGGATGTGCATAAATATCTTCTCTATATTGGAAATGGGTCAAAGGAATAAAAAAGGCAAGGTATAATAGTTAGTACCATCTTGTAGTGAACTGATGTCTTCTTCATTGTGCGTATAAAGATCTTGTTTTTTCACTAATTTCTGTATCCTAACAATCTTTACGAAGTTTCTTAATTTGATTGATATTCATTGACAACTCATTTTCCCATATGCAAAAGGGTCGAATAAAGTGGGTCAAAACTTACGACAAATAGGACCTACATGTGCAAGACCAAATTGTTAAAAACCAAAATATTAGAATGGTTCGTGCAATTGCACAATAATGTGCTATTAGACAACGGACCATGCACGTGCTAACCTCGATTGTAAACCTTAGTGCTTCCCATTGTTTCCCTGCAACACATGTAAAGTAGTTAGTCATCAGGTTAAGTAAGGGTTCGCATACTATCAGTAAAATATGTTGATGAAAAATAAGCACATTGCAGATTAATTGAAGCCACATGAAAAATCCATTTACCCAAACCAAGCATGATTAAGAACTAGGAAATATATCACTTGTATCTGTTTCTCATGTATTAAGTGCAACCAAATTCAATTTATTCCTCACATGCACAACAATACAAAATTCTACCCACGACAATTGGACATCGCATTGCAGAATTGAACCAAGCAGTTAACTAAACACCACAACAAATGAACCAAACATTAACTGAGCACCACATTGCACAATATAACAAACTCCTAATAGAAGATCAGAGAGTTAACCAAACAGTTAACTACATCCAATTGTAGCAATTGTATTTGTTTCTCATGTATTTACTACAGCCAAATTCAATTTATTCCTCACATGGTGTACAATAAAAGAATGCACCTACAATTTTGTAAAGATAAATTCGATTTATTTCTCACATGGAAGACAATACAAAATTGCAGCCTGAAGAATTGAACATCACATTTGCAGAATTGAACCAAACAGTTAACTGAAGACGACAACTAATTAACAAAACAGTTAATAAGTGAGCACCACACTGCACGACATATAGAACATATACACTAGAGCAACAAATTTCATGGTGAAATTGGATAGCACAATTCACTAGAATTTGTGAAGGAAAGGCAGGAGCAGTGAAAGCACAAGTGCTCCCTAGGTGGTTTTGGTAATTAATGTCAACATATCTCTTGTTGGACTAACACTTGTATCTAGTATGTTTCAGATAAGTTCAACAATGGAGTGGCATGGACTAAAGGATGTGGGAACTCCTTCAAGATGCTAAGGACAAAGGATTGGCTCAAGCTTCAAGCTCAAGACTCTTCATTTTACATTTTTAGTGATCCAAGATCACATTGAGTCTATAGGAAAAGCCAATACTATAAAGGAGGGATGAGGTGTTGCTTAATGAGCCTCTTGCTTCAAGTGCTTAGTGATATGCTCCAAATACCCTCAACTACTTTCCCACTTCCACACATGTGTCCTAAAACCTAAAGTCAAACTCGGCCCCAATGATTCTTCCTATCCGGCGCCACCGAGTTTGGATGTCTTAGCCACTGCCACAAACCCTAGGCAAATCGGTCTCACCGATAGGGTCTCGGTCTCACCGAGATGGGATTGTAATCTCTCTGTGTATGTCAATTATCAAAATCGTTTTCACCGAGTAAGAGCAATCGGTACTACCGATATTACAATGCAAACTTTCTGGTTGACTCATTATCAAAATTGGTCCCACCGAGTTTGAGTAATCGGTCCAACCGAGTTTGCCTGACCAACTCTCTGGATAAATTGGCGAGAGGCGAACGAGCAAAGGGAAAATACTTGAGCCGAGAGAAAGAATATGATCAACCCGAAAAACTTGAATTGAGTCCACCGGAAAAGAAATGAAGAATGTCGAACAAAAGAGAAATTCACGGTTGAAATGATTGAAGGAAGGCTGTAGGGTTCCGCATGAATGAAATTGATGCTCGAAATGCAGACTCGAGACTCCGGGAAGAAAAGGGTGGAGGGCGGAAAACAAAGACAAGCTGGAAGGGGAATCGTGAATATCTTGAAGAGAAAACACGGTTGAAAACATTGAGGAAAGAAAGCAAAGACTTATACGAGTAGGAAGGATACTCAATTACGGACTCCGGTTCCGAGAAGAAGAAGGGTGGCGGGTGGAAAAGAAAACAAGCGAGGATTGAATTTGCAAAGATGAAGGGGTTCGAGTCGACTTGACGAGAAAATGCACCGGATGAAAAGAGATGAGAACCAACGATCGGAAAACCAACTGCGTGATCCTAAAGAAAAATTTGAAGGGGAAGAGGAGTAGTTCAAAACACCTACGTCAAGATTCCTTACGGGCGACGAAGGGCTGAGGAGTAAAAAGAATTCCTACTCTCGATATAACTAGACTCAAAATAGTTTTCTTCTAGACTCAACAACGGCCAACTACACGATCAATCAAGGGGGCTCCTAGGGTCGGTCGAGGCTCTGATACCAACTTGTCACGTCCAATATGCGACCCTATCCAAAAGGAACTCGACGGTCCCACCAAGGATAGACCCAAGATATTGAAACGCTTTCGCAAGGTGGATATCATTACAGCAACATTACATAATACATAGGGATACATACATGAGGCACAAATGCCACAAGAATACAACAACATCTTACAAGACCAACATCCGTCTACGGATGAAACATAAACAGAAACTCAAACGACATCCACCACCTGCTAGCCCAGCTGCCGACTGGAACCTATCCCCGATCGAAGAAGAAGCAGAAGAAGAACTCCAATACAAGCAAACATCGCTCTCGCGTCAAGATCAACAAGCACAACCTGCACTGCAATCGGTGGTGTAGTAATCTGTAAGCCACGAGGACTCAAAGCAATCCCATTACCATGGGTATCAAGACTAGCAAAGCTTAATGGGAAAGGAAGGGGTAAAGTGGTGAGGTTGCAGCAGACTAAGCATATATGCTTTGGCTAACATACGCATAAATGAGAGCGAGAAGAGAAACAAAGTAACGGTCGTCAACTAATAATGATCAAGAAGTGATCACGAACTCCTACTTACGCCAAACATAACCCGTAAACCGTGTTCTCCTCTCGATCAACCCGAAAAGAGACACTCACGCAGTTCACGCACGGTTGGTGTATTTTAGAAGAGTTTGCTTCAAGTTTACTACAACCGGATATTAACAAATTCCCATACGCCACATAACCGGGCACGGCTCTCGAAAGTTTATACCTGCAAGGGTGTCCCAACTTAGCCCATGGTAAGCTCTCGCGATCAACGAAGGATATTCCTTCTCCCGGAAGACCCGATCGGTCTCGAATCCGGCTACAAGACATTTCGACAAAGAATAAAACAAGACCAGCAAAAGCCGCCCGATGCGCCGACAATCCCGATAGGAGCTGCACATATCTCGTTCTCGTGGCAACACCGTATGAAACATCCTACGAGTAAAACCAAACCACGAAGTTTCCCGAGGGGCCCTTGATCTACTCGGTTCGAACCAGCACTTAGAGAAGCATCGGCCGGGGGGCTAAATAAAGATGACCCTTGGGTTAATTACTCCCAAAGGAAATATAGGTGGTGGTGAGGCAAATGGTAAAACCAAGGTTGGGCCTTCTTTGGAGGAGTCTTATTCAAAGCAAACTGTCAAGGGGTCCCATAAATCACCCGACCGCGTTAGGGACGCAAAATCCGGGAACATAATACCGATATGACGGAAACTAGGGCGGCAAGAGTGGAACAAAACACCGGGCATAAGGCCGAGCCTTCCACCCTTTACCAAGTATATAGATGCATTAATTGAATAAGATATATTGTGATATCCCAACAAGTAAACATGTTCCAACAAGGAACAACATCTCCATGTTCCAACAAGGAACAAACTTCATCTTCACCTGCAACTAACAACGCTATAAGAGGGGCTGAGCAAAGCGGTAACATAGCCAAACAACGGTGTGCTCGGAAGGTGCAAAAGGTTAGAGACTGACATGGCAATTTGGGATGGCTTGATAAGCGGGTAATAGGTAGCGCGACATAGCGATAGAACGAAGCAACTAGCATAGCAATGATAGTAGTGAGATCCAGGGTAGTGGTCATCTTGCCTGAAATCCCGCAAGGAAGAAGAACGAGTCCATGAAGAAGACGAACGGATGAAGCCGAACCAAGCGTAGACGAACGAATCCTCACGATCGCAACGAAACAGGAACTAACAAGAAGCACACAACATAGTAAACACACCACACATAGACAAGACATGATGCACAACAAGCATGATGCATGACAAGACTACATGAAGCTACTCATGGCAAGAGATGATGCAAACAAGAACAACACATCAAGGCAAGTTTAAATGAGGCCGGAAACAACATAGAACAATTCCGGTAAGTCCTAATATGCAAATTTCGAAACAGGTCCAGATCTGAATAAACGTTATGTTCAATTTGTTAAACAGCAAGTTAAGATGCACCACGATGATCTACACGAAATTCTATTCAAGTTACATATAAAGTTCGTTAGATTCGGAGCTACGGTCTAGAAGATATGAGCAAAACAAGTTAAACATGGCATTGATGCAAAATGCATACAAACATCAAGCAAACACCTCAAAAAAGGATGCAACATGATAATATGAAACTACATGCAAAATCAAGCAAGTTTCATATAGAGCACACTCAAAACGGAGCAACGGTGCAACACATACACCCTATACAAGTCTAAAGGACAAGCTGTCCAAAACAGCAACTAGGCATATTGCAAGCACCAAATCAACATGCTACAACATCTTAACATAATAACAAAAGGCATGGTCATGCTGTACAGGTAAAGCATGACAAAACATGAACACTGAGCTATCTCCAGAAACTACTAGAACATGCTCAAAATGACATGGCAAGATTGCAAATAATAACAGTTTCAGACTTGGCAGAAATTAACATCAGGTTAACAAGTTTAGAGCTATCAAACAACATGTTATAGGAGCTTATCATGGTAAACAAAGGAATGTAATGAAACTACTAAATGCATAGAACAAATGTCCCTTAGTGACCAAGAGCCAAAAAGGATCAGAAAATATGATGGCACCCATGTAAACATGGCAAGTTATATTACAGATTCATACATGGCAGGAACAACAATAAGTAGGCATGTTGATGAGCTTGAACCACTCACCACAGAGCAATACATGGCATGGCAAGGCAACTCACAGTAAGAAGACATGGAATAGAAGCTATACATGGCAAGAACAACATCATAGCATACACGGATCAACTACAACAACCTTGGCAAAATTGAATAACATGTAAACAACCTGCCAGGAAACATTTTATAGCAAAAGTAGAGTTCGATTGACTCAAGCTATGGCACTCCATAATTGAAAACAAGGGCATGGATGGATAGATAATACACATATGTTCAAATCATCCTTACTGAAGTATCTCAAAATATGCATGGATCTCTCGGTAGCATCAAGTTTACATAGCAACAAAATATAACAGAATCTGTCAGGAAAACAACAACAGCAAGTACCCTAATTAAAAAGCTTGGTGCACTCACTACACAACTCACAAAAATACATGGCAAGCACCACTGGAAATATGGCATGGCGTATGACAAAACACATGTAGGACTCAAGTTCATAGGGTGCACACATCAATCATGGCAAAAATGACAAAAGTGCATGTTCTGATAAGAATCTGAAACTAACATCACATAGCCCTCTTCGAACAGCATTTCTGGCATCAAGATGAGCTCAAATGAATATGATGCAATAAGATGAAATGATCTACTCATCGAGGCGAACAGTTTGACATATTATACGCACAAAACAGACCTATGGATGCAGAGTTATGGCATCATGAATATTGCAACAAAATATGACAGGGACATGACTTGGAGGAAAACGGGGGGGGAAGAAGTCAACCCTTGCGGAAATCGAGGATCACGGAGACGGACGCGGGTGGCGGAGAAGGGTGCCGGGTCGGGGTCGCCGGATCCGGGCGGCGCGCCCGGATCTGGCCGAGGAGGCCGGGCCGGTGGAGGCGCTGTACGCTGGGCGTGGCGGCGGCGCGGTGGGCGGGCGGCGCCACCGCGAGGAGCTCCGCACGGGCGGCGGGGGTCCGGCCAGCGGGCGGCGGTGCGGACGCTGGCGGCGAGGCGCGGGCGGGCGCGGAGCGGCTGCTGAACTGGCGGGCTACCGCTGGCGGGCATGTGGCGAGGCCGGAGGCCACGGGCGGCGCGCAGTTACGAAGGCGGCGGCGGCGGTGACGTGGCGAGCGCCGTTTGGCCCGGGCGACGTGGCGGCTGGACGTGTCCGGCCGTCGGCGGACATGTCCGGCGGCGCGGAGGGAGGTTTTTAGGGTTAGGGGGATTTTGACCGCGAATTTGGACGGGGAGGACATATTTATAGGTAGAGGGAGCTAGGAGAGTCCAAATGAGGAGCGGTTTTCGGCCACGCGATCGTGATCGAACGACCGAGAGCATGGAGGTGAGTTTGGTGGGTTTTGGGCCACTTTGAAGGGCTGTTGGGCTGCAAAGAGAAGGAGGCTTTTGCGGTTACCCGGTTAACCGTTGGAGTATCAAACGACCTCCAAATGGCACGAAACTTGACAGGCGGTCTACCGGTGCTATACTAAGGCCGCTTGACAAACCTCGGGCCATTCCGAGAAAGTTTAACACCCGCACACGAAAAGAGGTAAAAGGGGGCGCCGGGAGACATAGGAGAGCCGGATTGCAAAACGGACAACGGGGAAAATGCTCGGATGCATGAGACGAACACGTATGAAAATGCGATGCACATGATGACATAATAAAAAATGCAGATGATGACATGGCAAAGTTCAACACGCAAGCAAATGACATGGCAAGGACGGCGAATAACTGGCGGACACTGCGCGATCGAATCGAGGCGTTACAACACTCCTCCACTAACAAGAGATCTCGTCCCGAGATCTTCGGACCGAGACGGAAGGGAAAAAGGATGAGGTGAAACAGGAACTCAATAGAAGAAGCAAAGAATCGAGAGCACACGAGAAGAAGAGAGGAACGACGAGAATGACGAGAATCAAATGCTCACAGAATCAGATAGACTATGAAACAACTCGTTCTAACCGGAGTGGTTAGAATGAGAAAAGAAACGAATAGGACTGAAAGGATTTAGACAACACTCCGGTTGAAACATGGAAGGAAAAGAACATGAACGTGAGAGGATGGAATGATACTTGACGAAGACATGACACAAAACCTCCGGAAAGAATTGAAAAAGTTGAATGAAAAGAACGGATAAGAATATGACAACTTGTGCCACGAATGAAATAGAAAGCATCCTTAGAAGGAAGCATTGAACGGAGTTGTTGTAAAATTCAACAACAAAAGTATATGCTTGTTGTGGACTTATAGGTAGCATCTCAAGATCATAAGGTGATAACCGGCCACAAACGGAAATGATTTGATAGTTGATAAGAACGAAGAAATGCAAAATTCCACTTCAAAGAAAACGGAGAATTAATTGCACTTCGAGAAGCAATAAGGAAAGATACTTGAGCTCCACCAACCAAAACTTGATGAACTCTTGAGGAATGAATTAAATCATGAAGATCCACCGTGAAGAACTCCGGTGACAAAAGGATGATGAGATAGAATGAAAGAAGAAAGAATAAGACGAGCCTTGCGATGATTTAGATGGAGGTTCCGACGAAATGGCGGAGGAAATTTGAACTCCGGAAAAGAAAGGATGAAAACACTTGAAACTAGAATTTATTCATCAAGAACAAACTCCGAAGGAAGGGATTACTCACTTTGAGTAAATAAGAATAAGATTTATTGTATGCTTATCCTTCATCAAATTAAATTGATGACAAGCAATGGATTTTGCATATTACTTATTCTTCTTGAAAAACAATTGAGAAATGACATAGCGCCACCTTGAGAAGGACTTCATGAATCACCGGTAGGTTGAAAAGAACGAATGGATTAAATGATAATCAAAGAAAAAGAATCTTGAACGAACCACCGTAAGAATTCGAAAATGACTGATGAAAGAGAATGAATCACCGGGAAGAATTAGGAAAGCACGAAGGTACTTGAGGGAATTAAAATGCAAGAGAACGAAGAGATCTCGAACTGATTGAAGAATACTTGAACGAAGCACTGGAATAATATTGAGATGAACGAAGGGCACGGATATAGAATAATTGGGGAATGAATCTAAAAACTTGGAGCGAATAAATCTTCGAAAAGATGGCCTCGGATGATTGAGACGGAAAGCAACTCTGAAATACTCGGATGGATGAAAATAATTTACATGATCGGCAACAATTAGATAGGATAACATCGAGCTAGCACCATGAATCTCCGGGTGAATGGACAAGATTTAAGAGGAAATCTTCTTCGGTCTTCAAATGAAGACTTGAAACACCACGAAAATTACTGAGGTACTCCGGGAGAATGAAAAGCGAAGGGGTTGAGCCAACAATGAAATGGTTTGAAATTGATCTTGGAAAAGGCATCTGGCTGATGGGATCCATTCTTACGTCAAACTCGAAAAGAATTGAGAATAACTCCGGGGAAATTAGAAGAGTCAGGTAAGATCCTGGGAAAAGACCTGTGGGTTAGGGCCCACTAAAAAAACACCGTTGGAAAGGGATGTTGAACAGATAGATGATGCGCCGGAAGAACTGAAATATTTGACTGAGGTGACAACCTCGAATTAATTCGAAGACAGACGAATCTCCTGAGATGTGTTGAACACTCCGGAAGGATAAATTGGCGAGAGGCGAACGAGCAAAGGGAAAATACTTGAGCCGAGAGAAAGAATATGATCAACCCGAAAAACTTGAATTGAGTCCACCGGAAAAGAAATGAAGAATGTCGAACAAAAGAGAAATTCACCGGTTGAAATGATTGAAGGAAGACTGTTGGGTTCCGCATGAATGAAATTGATGCTCGAAACAGACTCAGACTCCGGGAAGAAAAGGGTGGGAGGGCGGGAAAACAAAGACAACTGGAAGGGGGAATCGACGAATATCTTGAAGAGAAAACACGGTTGAAAACATTGAGGAAAGAAAGCAAAGACTTCGCATTTGCAGTAGGAAGGATACTCGATTACGGACTCCGGTTCCGAGAAGAAGAAGGGTGGGCGGGTGGGAAAAGAAAACAAGCGAGGATTGAATTTTAAAAGATTAAGGGGTTCGAGTCGACTTGACGAGAAAATTCACCTGATGAAAAGAGATGACAACCAACGATCGGAAAACCAACTGCGTGATCCTAAAGAAAAATTTGAAGGGGAAGAGGAGTAGTTCAAAACACCTACGTCAAGATTCCTTACGGAAGCGACGAAGGGGCTGAGGAGTAAAAAGAATTCCTACTCTCCGATATAACTAGACTCCGAAAATAGTTTTCTTCTAGACTCAACAACGGCCAACTACACGATCAATCAAGGGGGCTCCTAGGGTCGGTCGAGGCTCTGATACCAACTTGTCACGTCCAATATGCGACCCTATCCAAAAGGAACTCGACGGTCCCACCAAGGATAGACCCGCATATTGAAACGCTTTCGCAAGGTGGATATCATTACAGCAACATTACATAATACATAGGGATACATACATGAGGCACAAATGCCACAAGAATACAACAACATCTTACAAGACCAACATCCGTCTACGGATGAAACATAAACAGAAACTCAAACGACATCCACCCTGCTAGCCCAGGCTGCCGACCTGGAACCTATCCCCTGATCGAAGAAGAAGCAGAAGAAGAACTCCAATACAAGCAAACATCGCTCTCGCGTCAAGATCAGCGCACAACCTGTACCTGCAACTGGTGGTGTAGTAATCTGTGAGCCACGAGGACTCAGCAATCCCATTACCATGGGTATCAAGACTAGCAAAGCTTAATGGGAAAGGAAGGGGTAAAGTGGTGAGGTTGCAGCAGCAGCTAAGCATATATGCTGGCTAACATACGCAAATGAGAGCGAGAAGAGAAACAAAGTAACGGTCGTCAACTAATAATGATCAAGAAGTGATCCTGAACTCCTACTTACGTCAAACATAACCCAGAAACCGTGTTCTCCTCTCGATCAACCCCGAAAAGAGACACTCACGGTTACGCACACGGTTGGTGTATTTTAGAAGAGTTTGCTTCAAGTTTACTACAACCGGATATTAACAAATTCCCATATGCCACATAACCGCGGGCACGGCTCTCGAAAGTTTATACCGCAAGGGTGTCCCAACTTAGCCCATGGTAAGCTCTCGCGATCAACGAAGGATATTCCTTCTCCCGGGAAGACCCGATCAGTCTCGGAATCCGGCTACAAGACATTTTGACAACAATAAAACAAGACCAGCAAAAGCCGCCCGATCTGCCGACAATCCCGATAGGAGCTGCACATATCTCGTTCTCGAGGCAACACCGGATGAGACATCCTCTGAGTAAAACCAAACCTCGAGTTTCCCGAGGGGCCCATGATCTACTCGGTTCGAACCAAAGACTTAGAGAAGCACCGCCCGGGGGCTAAATAAAGATGACCCTTGGGTTAATTACTCCCAAGGGAAATATAGGTGGTGGTGAGGCAAATGGTAAAACCAAGGTTGGGCCTTCTTGGAGGAGTCTTATTCAAAGCGAACTGTCAAGGGGTCCCATAAATCACCCGACCGCGTTAGGGACGCAAAATCCGGGAACATAATACCGATATGACGGAAACTAGGGCGGCAAGAGTGGAACAAAACACCAGGCATAAGGCCGAGCCTTCCACCCTTTACCAAGTATATAGATGCATTAATTGAATAAGATATATTGTGATATCCCAACAAGTAAACATGTTCCAACAAGGAACAACATCTCCATGTTCCAACAAGGAACAAACTTCATCTTCACCTGCAACTAACAACGCTATAAGAGGGGCTGAGCAAAGCGGTAACATAGCCAAACAACGGTGTGCTAGGAAGGGTGCAAAAGGTTAGAGACTGACATGGCAATTTGGGATGGCTTGATAAACAGGTAATAGGTAGCGCAGCATAGCGATAGAACGAAGCAACTAGCATAGCAATGATAGTAGTGAGATCCAGGGTAGTGGTCATCTTTCCTGAAATCCATAAGGAAGAAGAACGAGTCCATGAAGAAGACGAGCGGATGAAGCCGAACCAAGCGTGAGACGAACGAATCCTCACGATCATAACGAAACAGGAACTAACAAGAAGCACACAACATAGTAAACACACCACACATAGACAAGACATGATGCACAACAAGCATGATGCATGACAAGACTACATGAAGCTACTCATGGCAAGAGATGATGCAAACAAGAACAACACATCAAGGCAAGTTTAAATGAGGCCGGAAACAACATAGAACCATTCCGGTAAGTCCTAATATGCAAATTTCGAAATAGGTCCAGATCTGAATAAACATTATGTTCAAGTTGTTAAACAGCAAGTTAAGATGCACCACGATGATCTACACGAAATTCTTGTCAAGTTACATATAAAGTTCGTTAGATTCGGAGCTACGGTCTAGAAGATATGAGCAAAACAAGTTAAACATGGCATTGATGCAAAATGCATACAAACATCAAACAAACACTTCAAAAAAGGATGCAACATGATAATATGAAACTAAATGCAAAATCAAGCAAGTTTCATATAGAGCACACTCAAAACGGAGCAACGGTGCAACACATACACCCTATACAAGTCTAAAGGACAAGCTGTCCAAAACAGCAACTAGGCATATTGCAAGCACCAAATTAACATGCTACAGCATCTTAACATAATAACAAAAGGCACGGGCATGCTGTGCAGGTAAAGCATGACAAAACATGAACACTGAGCTATCTCCAGAAGCTACTAGAACATGCTCAAAATGACATGGCAAGATTGCAAATAATAACAGTTTCAGACTTGGCAGAAATTAACATCAGGTTAACAAGTTTAGAGCTATCAAACAACATGTTACATCAGCTTATCATGGCAAACAAAGGAATGACATGAAACTACTAAATGCATAGAACAAATGTCCCTTAGTGACCAAGAGCCAAAAGGATTAGAAAATATGATGGCACCCATGTAAACATGACAAGTTATATTACAGATTCATACATGGCAGGAACAACAATAAGTAGGCATGTTGGTGAGCTTGAACCACTCACCACAGAGCAATACATGGCATGACAAGGCAACTCACAGTAAGAAGACATGGCATAGAAGCTATATATGGCAAGAACAACATCATAGCATACACGGATCAACTACAACAACCTTGGCAAAATTGAATAACATGTAAACAACCTGCCAGGAAACATTTTATAGCAAAAGTAGAGCTCGATTGACTCAAGATATGGCAATCCATAATTGAAAACAAGGGCATGGACTGATAGATAATAACCATATGTTCAAATCATCCTTACTGAAATATCTCAAAATATGCATGGATCTCTCGGTAGCATCAAGTTTACATAGCAACAAAATATAACAGAATCTGTCAGGAAAACAGCAACAACAAGTACCCTAATTAACAAGTTTGATGCACTCACTAAACAACTCACAAAAATACATGGCAAGCACCACTGGAAATATGGCATGGCATATGACAAAACACATGTAGGACTCAAGTTCATAGGGTGCACACATCAATCATGGCAAAAATGACAAAAGTGCATGTTCTGATAAGAATCTGAAACTAACATCACATAGCCCTCTTCGAACAGCATTTCTGCCATCAAGATGAGCTCAAATAAAAATGATGCAATGAGATGAAATAATCTACTCATCGAGGCGAACCGTTTGACATATTATACGCGCAAAACAGACCTATGGATGCAGAGTTATGGCATCATGAATATTGCAACAAAATATGACAGGACATGACTTGGAGGAAAAGCAGGGGGAGAAGAAGTCAACCCGTGCGCGGAAATCGAGGATCGCCGGAGACGGAAGCGGGGTGGCCGGAGAAGGGCGCCGGCGGGTCGGGGTCGCCGGATCCGGGCCCGGATCTGGCCGGAGGAGGCTTGGGCGGCGTGGCGTGGGCGGCGTGTGGCGTGGCGGCCGGGCGGCATGGCGAGATGGTTGTGGGCGGCGGCCTGGCGAGAGCTCCAAGACGGCGTGGTCCGGCCGCGGGCGGCGGCGCTGGACGCGCGCGAGGTATGGGCGGCGGCGGAATGGCTGGCTGGCCAGGCTGAGCAGCCAGACACGGGGAGGAGGCCGGAGGCCACGTGGCGGCGCGTTATGAAGGCGGCGGTGGAGGTGACGTGGCGAAGCCGATTGGCCCGGCGACGTATGGCTGGACGTGTCCGGCCGTCGGCATATGTCCGGCGGAGGGAGGTTTTAGGGTTAGGGGGATTTTGTGCGAATTTGGGCCAGGGAGGACATATTTATAGGTAGAGGGAGCTAGAAGAGTCCAAATGAGGAGCGGTTTTCGGCCACGCGATCGTGATCGAATGACCGAGAGCATTGAGGGGAGTTTGGTGGGTTTTGGGCCACTTTGAAGGGCTGTTGGGCTGCAAAGAGAAGGAGGCTTTTGCGGTTACCCGGTTAACCGTTGGAGTATCAAACGACCTCCAAATGGCACGAAACTTGACAGGCGGTCTACCGGTGCTATACCAAGGCCGCTTGACAAACCTCGGGCCATTCCGAGAACGTTTAACACCCTTTACGAAAAAGAGGTAAAAGGGGCCGGAGACATAGGAGTGCGGATTGCAAAAGCGGACAACGGGAAAATGCTCGGATGCATGAGACGAACACGTATGCAAATGCGATGCACATGATGACATAATAAAAAATGCAGATGATGAAATGGCAAAGTGCAACACGCAAGCAAATGACATGGCAAGGACGGCGAATAACTGGCGGACACCTGGCGCATCGAATCCGGGGCGTTACATTACGTTATGCCCTAACCTTAACCATATCGGTCCTACCGAGATGCAAGTCAGTCCCACCGAAAACCCTAACGATCACTAGGTTTACTAAAATCGGTCTGACCGAGCTTGTTGATTCGGTCCCACCGAGTTTGGTAAATTGTGTGTAACGGTTAGATTTTGTGTGGAGGCTATATATACCCCTCCACCTCCTCTTCATTCATGGAGAGAGCCATCAGACTGAACCTACACTTCCAAAGATCCTATTTACGAGAGAGAACTACCTACTCATGTGTTGAGGCCAAGATATTCCATTCCTACCATATGAATCTTGATCTCTAGCCTTCCCCAAGTTGCTTTCCACTCAAACCCTCTTTCCACTAGATCCAAATCCTATGAGAGAGAGTTGAGTGTTGGGGAGACTATCATTTGAAGCACAAAGAGCAAGGAGTTCATCGTCAACACGCCATTTGTTACTTCTTGGAGAGTGGTGTCTCCTAGATTGGCTAGGTGTCACTTGGGAGCCTCCGACAAGATTGTGGAGTTGAACCAAGGAGTTTGGAAGGGCAAGGAGATCGCCTACCGTGAAGATCTACCGCTAGTGAGGCAAGTCCTTCGTGGGCGGCGACCATGGTGGGATAGACAAGGTTGCTTCTTCGTGGACCCTTCGTGGGTGGAGCCCTCCGTGGACTCAGCAAACTGTTACCCTTCGTGGGTTGAAGTCCCCATCAACGTGGATGTACGATAGCACCACCTATGGGAACCACGACAAAAACATCCGTGTCTCCAATTGCGTTTGAATCCTCCAAACCCTTCCCTTTACTTTCTTGCAAGTTTCATGCTTTACTTTCCGCTGCTCATATACTCTTTGCATGCTTGCTTGTTATGTATTGAAAAAGTTAAACTTGTGCCTAAACTCCACTTAAACTTTAATAAGGTTAAAATCGCAACTTTGGTACTTAGTGTCTAATCACCCCCCTCTAGACACCTCTTCTCAAGATCCTACAAGTGGTATCAGAGCATTGGTCTCCATTGCCTTGGTTTAATCACCATTGGAGGAAGATGGATGAGTCTACTTTGGGGAGTCTTAGACATAGAGTACCTATTCTTGATGGAGAGTATTTTCATGAGTGGAAAAATGAGATGCTTGTAATTTTCAATCAATATCATTTGAACAAGTACATTGCTAGCCCTTGTGCACCTCATGTTGATCCTATGCATCCTACCCTTGATGAATCTATTGACATGACTAGGAATCTTAGAACTGTTAATCTTATCACTAGAGGATTGCCTAGAAACTTAATTAGAATCATGCCTACTCTTGAGTGTGCCTACACTATATGGAAATTTCTTGAGGAACGCTTTCCAAATTATTCCTTGAAAAATCTAGATGAAATTCTTTATAAGTCTATTGCGTTGAGTAAGATGAATACTAGTGATCCTATGTTTGGTGATCGTCTATTTGAACTTACCAACCTTATGCGTGCCAAAGGAAATGTTGGTATTATTAGTGATATTATTTCCGAAGCTATAAGAATTCATAAGCAAGATCATTGTCAAACTCACTCTAACGAATTACCCTCTCTAGGACTTGATCCACCACATGACGATGTTGAACATGGATACTATGATGAGGATGATGATAGTGATTTCGATCTTGATGATGCAATGAGACATTTTGGTCTTATGGCAAATCTTGAGGATATATGTCGAGGAAAGGAATGGGTTCATGATAGTGGATGTACCGATCACATGACCGGAGATAAAGACATGTTTCGTGAGCTTGTCGATAATGATAGTCCTCGAAAGTATGTCACTTTCGGTGACAACTCAAAGGGTAAGGTGGTTGGTCTCGGTAAGGTGGCCATCTCACATGATAGCTACATTCGAATGTCATGCTCGTTGAATCTCTTGGCTACAACTTACTTTCGATATCTAGACTTGCTGATTTCGGTTTCAATGTCCTATTCTCGAAATTGATTGCCAAGTGTTTCGTCGAGACAATCATAAAATGGTATTTACCAGATAACGTAGAGGTGATCTATACATTGTTGATTTCACTAAAAGGCTCAACCTAAAACTTGCTTCATTGCTAAATCCTCAAAAGGTTGGTTATGGCATAGACGATTAGGTCACGTTGGCATGAGAAACCTTGACAAGCTTATTAAAGGGAATCATATCCTTGGAGTTAACGATGTCATATTTGATAAGGATAGACTTTGCAGTGCTTGTCAAGCAGGTAAACAGGTTGGAAGAAGGCATCCCGTGAAGAACATTATGACCACAAGGAGGCCACTCGAGCTACTTCACATGGATATCTTTGGTCCCAACTCTTACAAGAGTCTCGGTGGAAATTCTTTTGGTCTAGTTATAGTTGATGATTTTTCAAGATTTACGTGGGTGTTCTTTCTCAATGATAAATCGCAGGTCCAAAAGATCTTCAAAAACTTCGCTAGAAAGGCCAAAAATCAATTTGAAGTGAAGATCAAGAAGGTTCGCAGCGACAACGGAACGGAGTTCAAGAACGCAAATGTGGACACCTTTCTTGACGAAGAAGGGATTTCACACGAGTTCTCGGCTACGTACAAACCTCAACAAAATGGAGTTGTTGAGAGGAAGAACCGGACGCTCATCGAAATGGCGAGAACGATGCTTGATGAGTACAAGACATCGAAGCACTTTTGGGCAGAAGCGGTTGAGACAGCTTGTCATGCAACAAATCGCTTGTATCTTCACAAGCTACTCGGCAAGACGGCATACGAGCTCCTCACCGGACACAAAGATCCTTCGGAAGCAATCCAAGACTTGTCTATTGGCAAGGTTCGTCCAACGGAGGTGAAGGAGAGTACCTCGTCCGTCCAAGTGGAAGCTTCTACTTCACAACAAGGTGAACCAAGAGTTGATACGGAAGCATCCACAAGTGGGACACACCAAGATGAAGAAAACAAGGAAGTGCATCAAGATGAACGTCAACGACCTCCTTCTCCACCATGACAAGAGAACGACAACACCAACAATGAAGAAGGCCAAGAATAAGAACAAGATGAAGAAGATGTTCAACAAAGACCCAAGCAAAAGCTTTCACGAGTTCGAGCAAGAATTGCTAAAGACCATCCCGTTGAGCAAATCTACAATGATATTCAAACCGGGAGAATCACTCGCTCTAAAACTCGTTTAGCTAACTTTTGTGAAAACTATTCCTTCATATCTAGCGTTGAACCTATGAAGGTTGAAGAAGCATTGGAAGATCCGGATTGGATAAATGCTATGCATGAAGAGCTACACAACTTTGAGAGGAACCAAGTTTGGACATTGGTTGAGAAGCCCCACAACAACCACAACATCATTGGTACCAAATGGGTGTTTAGCCAGTAACAAGCAAGATGAAGATGGACAAGTAGTTCGCAACAAAGCACGTCTAAATCGCCCAAGGCTACACACAAGGCGAAGGTTGGGACTCTGGTGAGACTTACGCCCCCGTTGCTAGACTTGAATCCATTCGCATCTTACTTGCCTATTGAAAGATCGAGGATGTCCCCTAGAGGGGGGGGGGGGTGAATAGGCGCTTTAAAATAATTACGGTTTAGGCTTGAACAAATGCGGAATAAACCTAACGGTTAATTTGTCAAGCACAAAACCTACAACAACTAGGCTCACCTATGTGCACCAACAACTTATGCTAAGCAAGATAAGCAACTATGTGATAGCAAGATATATGACAAAGAACAATATGGCTATCACAAAGTAAGTGCATAAGTAAAGGGGCTCGGTAAGAGATAAGCGAGACACGCGGAGACACGATGTATCCTGAAGTTCACACCCTTGCGGATGCTAATCTCCGTTTGGAGCGGTGTGAAGGCACAATGCTCCCAAGAAGCCACTAGGGCCACTGTAATCTCCTCACGCCTCGCACAATGCAAGATGCCGTGATTCCACTAAGGGACCCTTGAGGGCGGTCACCGAACCCGTACAAATGGCGACCCTTGGGGCGGTCACCGAACCCGTACACTTTGGCAACCTTTGGGGCGGTCACGGTACCAATCAAATTGCTCGGGGATCTCCACAACCTAATTGGAGACCCCGACGCTTGCCCGGAGCTTTACACCACAATGATTGAGCTTCGAACACCACCAACCGACTAGGGCGCCCAAGCACCCAAGAGGAACAAGCTCAAGGGCACCAAGCACCCAAGAGTAATAAGCTTCTCAACTTGTAACTTCCACGTATCACCGTGGAGAACTCAAACCGATGCACAAATGCAATGGCAAGGGCACACAGAGTGCCCAAGTCCTTCTCTCTCAAATTCCACCAAAGCAACTAATGCTAGGGAGGAAAATGAGAGGAAGAACAAGAAGGAGAACACCAAGAACTCCAAGAACTACATCCAAGGGGTTCCCCTCACATAGAGGAGAAAGTGATTGGTGGAAATGTGGATCTAGATCTCCTCTCTCTTTTCCCTCCAAAACTAGCAAGAATCCATGGAGGAATTGAGAGTTAGCAAGCTCAAAGAAGGTCAACAATGGGGGCAAAAACGAGCTCAAGAGATGGGGAACCATTGGGGAAGAAGACCCCCTTAAATAGGTCCCCACGAATCTGCCCGTTATGTGTAGAAAGCTGTAGGACCGGTACAACCGGTGTACGAACCGGTACAACCGGCCAAAGCAGAGGAAAAACCGACCTGGGAAAAGCTCTAAGCGGTACAACAACCGCCCAAGAACCGCTCCAAAACAGAAACCAGTCCGGTGGTAGAGCGGTACATGGACGGAACAACCTCCGGACCAATTCTGGAGCGGTACAACCGCTCCAAACACCGGTTGTACCGGTCAACCGGTACAACCTCTCTACGGGCGGTACAACCTCTCTATGTAAAACAGGCAATATCAAAACAGCCACAACTTTAGACACGAGCTCCGAATTCGATGAAACCAAATTTGTTGGAAAGCTAGCAACAAGGGCTAACACAATCTTGATAGAAAAAACAATAAGAAGCAAATGAGAAAAGGCCCATAGGAAAATGGTGAGAACCCTTCCTTGGATAAGACCGGTAAAACCTCCAACACCGAAAACATCATAGAAGATGCATGCGAACACCGTTTTCGATGAACTCAAGCTTGTCATAAAAATGACCATAAGCTCCAAATCTCACAAGGAGAAGAACCAAACAAGGACCAAAAAGATGATGCAAGGATGCAATGGTTTGAGCTCTCTACTAACGATACGATCAAGCTACCAACTTGAGAGCCCCCTTGATAATCACGACAAGCGATCCTATAACCCGGTCTCCCAACTACCACCACGAGACCGGTAAAATAGAAAACCTATCAAGGGCAAACCTTTGCCTTGCACATGGTCCAATTGAGCTAGATGAAGACGATCTTGACTCCCTCAAGTTGGACCACCTTTCTTGATTGCGTTGGCTCGATGAAGACTAGATGATTGCTCCCCCATAGTCCACTATGGGTGAGCGACTCTTCGTGTTGCTCCACTTGAACTTGCACACAACAAACTTGATGACGATCACCACTTGATGTCATCCTCCATGGGTTGTATGGGATCTTCCTCTTGACGCAAGACCATGGAAACATACCTAACCCCACAAAGAACTCTCACGTAGACCATGGGTTAGCACACAAAGTGTAATGGACAATGCTTACCATACCATGGGATCACTTGATCCCTCGGTACATCTTGTGCGCTTTGTGTGTTCAATCTTTCCAACTCTCTTCATTTGGATGATGTCTTGAAGGTGGACATGAATGATCACACAATCTTATTCTTCAAGACATGCTTGCAATAAGCTCAACACTCACATGACCGGTCTTTGGATAATTCCTTAATAGCACCATGATCATCACAAACTCTCCTTGAAACCAACAAATGGACTCCAAGAAAAGCCTATGGACAAACCATTCAAATATAACTCAAGGCAACCATTAGTCCATAGAGATTGTCATCAATTACCAAAACCAAACATGGGGGCACCGCATGTTCTTTCAATCTACCCCATTTTGGTAATTGATGACAATTACTTTCAAGAGAGTTTATATAGGGAATTATGCATCACCATGCAATGCAACAACCAATAATGCATGCATATGAGATGCAAATGCTTAGGTAAAAAACCAAAGCAAGGATAAAACTCTGAAGACTTCTCCACAAAACTCTCTGAAACTTCTCCCCCATTGGCATCGATTGCCAAAATGGGCGAAAAGCTAAGAAGACCAATATAAAAGGTGTTCCTCCAAAAGTTTCGTATTTCTCAACAAGAGAGTGGAATGCCATACACATATCCAAAGGTAATACTTGGAGGAAGACCAACTATATTGAGGCACCAAGATTGCAAAAGAGTGATATGCCACAAAGACATAACAAAGAGAGAAACAAGCAATCAAAAGATACCAATTGAACCAACTAGATCAATGAACCTACGTGCCACATGAATAAAGATATTATGATATGAGCAGAGGAGTGTTCTAAAGAAACTAAAGAAGCTCCCTATGATTTGTGCACATCAAGAATTTTTGTATTAGGATACAAAGTGCACAAAATAGGATCATAGCTCCCCCAAAATCAATAGAAACTCACATCCATTGCAGGTGAGCATATAGGAAACAAAGCCTAGCGCTTGCAACAAGAACATGGTTGAGCAACATGTAAAAGAGGCAACTTAAGAATAGGCTCAACCAAGTGAGTCATGGCGAAGCACTTGAGAAGACTAAAATTAGGATGAGCATTAAGAATCAACATAGTCTTGAAAGAATGAGGCACACGGTGCAAGGCCTATCATTCCCACACACAACTGGCAAATGGGTTCACAAGCTTACTAATAAGCAAAAGAGAACCTATGCTTGTGACAACCCGTGGTGAAGATAGACGAGGGGAGGCTCATCAAGACGAGGGATACCAATTAAGATGGCAAAACCTCGTAAAGATAAGCAAGAGGAAAATAATCTTCACCACACAAGAGTGCAACCAGATGCAACGACAGAGGATACACACTCAAGGCAAAAAGCTTTCACGGAGCCACCAAAGAAATAACAAAAGAGAGACAAGGTGGACGTGGAAGAAAGGATATCATCTAGAGATGTAATTTCTCTCAAGTGTATAATGTTCTAGGTAGACGAAATCATGATGATATATATCTACAAACAAGGATGTACACCGAAATAGTTACAACAAGAAGGAATGAGATATCCAAAAGGAAGTCATACATATACCAATAAGATATTTGCTTGAAAGCATAGCACTTGGCTAGATATGGTCTTATTGTATATAAATGAAGTCCAAACACACATCCATCAAAGGCATCACAACTAGCAACAAGAGATCATCGTTGGGATGTTTTGAGAAAGGAAACAAGTATCACAAGATATGAAATGAATATCATGCCAAGATGCAACCTACACAAGGTTGAATGCAAGAGGAGAAAGCATGAATAGATACTTGTTACCGAGATATCATTGGAAGGATGTAGTAGATACCAATTGAAGGTAGATAGTAGTTCATTGATCATCCTTGCTTGACTCCAATATGCACATGGTGACAACACCTTCCTTGTGAGTGAGCCGAGCATCCAATGCATCTCCAAATGTTCCTAGAAGAACAACACAAACTAAACGGTACCCGAACTCATCGGGACCAAATAGTTAGAAACACCAATACATAGGACAAACTCCACATAAATATGTGCATATAGATATGAAAATTAATATCATGCACATCTCATCCAAATTGAGACTAGGTGGAGTTTCTCCCATGTATTGAGTCAAAGAAAGAAAGCATGCCAAATGAAATACATGAAGAAAACAAGCATGCTCAAGACTTCAAAACCCGAAACCAAAAGGCAAAGAAATGCCAAGTGAAAAAAGATACCAAATGAATAAAACATCACTTGGAGGATATCCATAAAAGATAGATCAAGGAATGAGATATCCATTGATACAATCAAAATAAAAGATATCAAACTCCCCAAAGAGAGGATGGTTCCAAACAAACCAAGCTCTCTACAAAGTTTCATGATAGCACAAAGTACCAAAACGAAAACGGCTTGCCTTCGACCAACACACACTTGATAAGGATCGCAAGAAGAGTGTTCTATAGAGAATAGGATAGCTCCCCCAAGACTAGTGCATTATAGAGAATTTGCATTTGAATACAAAATGCACAAGGTGGGATCACCACTTTCACTATATCTAGAAAACACTAGACAAGGACGAGAAATAAACAAGATCCACAAGTGGTAGGGAAGACATCGGTGGTTGACACAAACCTTGGCAAGAGAAAAGGCAAAATAAAAACAAAAGCCAACGTAAAGATGATCAATAAATTCTACCACAAAAGTGAGTACCAATTGTCAAAAGACAAGAAGTAAATGGAAATAATTCCCAGTGGTAGATAGCAAGGAAATCCGACATCATCTTCACACCAAACACAAGCAAATTGCAACTTGTAGAGCTATCATGCCACCTAGGAACAAGATAATTTACAATATCAATTCTAGGTGACAATATCTCAAATGTACACATTTTCTAGGCTAGTAATACACACATAGCATATTACTCCCCATAATGTGATACCAATTAAAGATAGACAAGAGGCAATTAAAAGGATCCAACAAGATATAATTAATGGAACATTTAGAATTTGAATTTCTCATGAGAGATATACCACCTAGAGACTAGATAATCTTGAAATATCAATACTAGATGGTATTACTCATGTACACACATTTATAGGACTGTGAGGTGCACAAAGCACATCACTCCCCCATAATGTGATATTCCATTAATATCTCACAAGAGCCAACTAAGAAATAAATGCAAAAAGGCTCAACACACAACACACATGTACATGATGTGCAAACCAACATGCACATACTTGATTTCTCAAGATAAGCAATTTGGAAGCACAACATATACAAGCACATGCAAGATACAAAACCATAACATGCTAAGGGACACGTAACTTTTAATGTAAGCAATTTAAGCATGAGTTACATAAGGAGGAACATTGGATATCTGATAGAAAGATAATCCGAATGACTTGGCTTGACACAATATGAATGATGAGGACCCTTAAATCTTCATAATGTAGCCAAGTCTCCAATGACCTCCAACAACACCTATTGATCAAGTTTGAGCTAGTTGGTCCCCAACCAAGTTGGGTCCTAATAGGTTAGTCACAATAGGCTTGGCCACCCAAATGGTTCTTTTCTTGACACCACTTTGAGTACCAACAAACTTGGCAAACACATTGCCAACCTTATCCTTCCCAAGAGAATAGACATCATCAATAATAATTGGGTTGGATAAGTTACCACTAGTGCATGAAGAAGCGACGTGGCCTTTCTCACGACGTAAGTAGCAGCGTCTACTCTTCACTTTCTTCTCAATTGATTTCTCAACAAGAGAAGCATTAACTTGAGTCTTCTTGGGAAGTGGCCTCTCTTCAACTTGAGGTTGAGCATGAGATTGAACTTGTGCCCTCTTCCCTTGTTGCTTGACACTAATGGCCTTCTTCTTCAATGGGCAAGATCTAACATGATGCCCTTCTACTTTGCACTTGAAGCAAACAATCTTGGCGGCTTCTTGACTTGTTCTTGGCCCTTCTTTTTGTTCATCTTGGACTTCTTCTTCTTATTGGAGTTGAATCCAAGTCCACCTTTGTCATTGGGGATTTTTGCACACTCAAGATGTTGTTGAGTGTGGATTTCCTTCATGACTCTTTTCCAAGTCTTTCTTCAAACAAGTGACTTGGGCCTTGAGCTCTTTGATTTCCTCTACATGGTTAGTCTCAATACAAGTACTAGAGGAAGTATAAGCTTCATTGTTAGAGCAACAAGGCAAGGAAAGCAATTCATCACAAGATGTACCAACATTGTGAGTAGATGAATTACAAGGACTAGCACATATCAATATAGCATTTTGACTAGAAGTAGTGCTAGTATCCACATGAGGCTCACTAGATGTTACCTTAGCAAGCATGGCCTCATGAGCTATCTTTAGCACACTATGGGATACTAGAAGATCATCATGAGAGCTTGTGAGCCTTACATGATTTTCTTCCAACATCCCATAATTTCTAGATAACAACTCAAGTTGAGCCCTTAGCTCAACATTCTCCTTCAATATGGATGCTTCACAAGAGATAGAGTTAGTAGCACAAGCATCATCATTAGCAACAAGAGGAGAAGACAACTTGGCAAGCTCTTTTGAATATGAAGCTTTAAGTTGAGCATGAGACTCGGTGAGTTTGATGAGCTCACTCTTAATGACCCTTGAGCCATTTTCGAGGTGCTCAAAGTCCTCAAGGAGTTTAGCATGCACAACTTCAAGCACCTCAATTTTAGATTCAAAAACATTGTCCACGTCAAGAGCTCTAACACGAGATTCCCTCACTCAAGATAATTCTAGAGCAAAAGTCTCCTCAAGAGATACCTTGGTGGTTTGTTCAAGTTCAAGAGCTTGAGAGAGGTCCATAATCTCATTAAGCGTAATCACGCTCATGACCTTCCATTTTATCAATGGTGACCTCATGCTCCTCAAGACGAGATTCCAACTCATCAATATATTTCTTGCCCTCAATAGCAATAGACATGATTTCCATGAAGTTGGAACGAGCAATTTTATTCTTAAGAAGAGCTTTAAAAATCATTTCCCCTTAATTTTTAAGGAGGCAACATCATCACTCTCTTCATCATAATCAACATCATCATCACTCTTGCCATCATCAATATCATCACAAGATATATTGGGATTCAAAGTGGGAGATACCTTTGAGGCCTTGGCCATAAGGCAAAATGCAATAGATGATGATATAGGATGCCTTGAAGCACCATTCAAGACCACATCTTGTTCCATGGAGTGTTGGGTTTCATCTACATTGTTAGCACAACAACTCGAGGAAATACATGCATTTTTATCATGGCAACAAGATATAGCAAGCATATCATCATGAGATTTATTCAAGCAATTTCTACATGATATGCAAAGACTATCAACACAAGCAAGTGAAACATTTGGAGTGCTCGAAGTGATAAGGCCAAAAGACGGAGCATTGCAATAATATAGTGATGAAGGATCATCCACAATAAGCATACTATCATCATTGCAATGACCAACACTATTCACCATATCATTACCTTGTGGCAAACCACATGTAGGTGAAGTAGAAGAAGTTGAGAAGACTATACGACCGGAGGTGGAGGGAGAACAATCATCCCCACAAATCTTGGACACACCATATTTATCTTTAAGCTTCATCCACAACTCATGAGCATCTCGGAGCGGCATGAGTTGAAATATAACTACATTGCTCAAAGCATCAAAAGCACATTAGAAGCTTGAGCATTGAGATAAGAGTTTTCTCATCCTCTAAAGATAATCTTTGGGGATCCTTTGGAGGAGAAAAACCCATATCTACAATTAAGCTCTAAATTTGGGTCCATGACCCTAAAGAGATTAAGCATGCGAATTACCCAAACATCAAAATTTGTGCCATCGAAACTAAGAGTCTCAGAGAAACCTAATCCTCTAGTCGACATCTTTACTCTCTAGGCGGTAAAGCCTAATAAAGAGAGACGAGGCTCTGATACCAATTGAAAGATTGAGGATGTCGCCTAGAAGGGGGGGGGGGGGGTGAATAGGCGCTTTAAAATAATTACGGTTTAGGCTTGAACAAAAGCGGAATAAACCTAACGGTTAATTTTTCAAGCACAAAACCTACAACAACTAGGCTCACCTATGTGCACCAACAACTTATGCTAAGCAAGATAAGCAACTATGTGATAGCAAGATATATGACAAAGAACAATATGGCTATCACAAAGTAAGTGCATAAGTAAAGGGGCTCGGGTAAGAGATAACCGAGACATGCGGAGACGACGATGTATCCCGAAGTTCACACCCTTGCGGATGCTAATCTCCGTTTGGAGCGGTGTGGAGGCACAATGCTCCCCAAGAAGGCACTAGGGCCACCGTAATCTCCTCACGCCCTCGCACAATGCAAGATGCCGTGATTCCACTAAGGGACCCTTGAGGGCGGTCACCGAACCCGTACAAATGGCGACCCTTGGGGGCGGTCACCGAACCCGTACACTTTGGCAACCCTTGGGGGCGGTCACGGTGCATCAAATTGCTCGAGGCGATCTCCACAACCTAATTGGAGACCCGACACTTGCCCGGAGCTTTACACCACAATGATTGAGCTCGAACACCACCAACCGACTAGGGCGCCCAAGCACCCAAGAGGAACAAGCTCAAGGGCACCAAGCACCCAAGAGTAATAAGCTTCTCAACTTGTAACTTCCACGTATCACCGTGGAGAACTCAAACCGATGCACAAATGCAATGGCAAGGGCACACAGAGTGCCCAAGTCCTTGTCTCTCAAATTCCACCAAAGCAACTAATGCTAGGGAGGAAAATGAGAGGAAGAACAAGAAGGAGAACACCAAGAACTCCAAGAACTAGATCCAAGGGGTTCACCTCACATAGAGGAGAAAGTGATTGGTGGCAATGTGGATCTAGATCTCCTCTCTCTTTTCCCTCAAAAACTAGCAAGAATCCATGGAGAGATTGAGAGTTAGCAAGCTCAAAGAAGGTCAACAATGGGGGCAAAAACGAGCTCAAGAGATGGGGAACCATTGGGGAAGAAGACCCCCTTAAATAGGTCCCCACGAATCTGCCCGTTATGTGCAGAAAGCTGTAGGACCGGTACAACCGGTGTACGAACCGGTACAACCGGCCAAAGCAGAGGAAAAACCAACCTGGGAAAAGCTCTAAGCGGTACAACAGCCCGGGGAACCGGTAGTCAAGTTAAACCGGTTAAACCGTCAACAACCGCCAAGAACCGCTCCAAAACAGAAACCAGTCCGGTGGTAGAGCGGTACATGGCGGAACAACCTCCGGACCAATTACGAGCGGTACAACCGCTCAAACACCGGTTGTACCGGTCAACCAGTACAACCTCTCTACGGGCGGTACAACTTCTCTATGTAAAGCATGCAATATCAAAACAGCCACAACTTTCGCATCTGAGCTCGAATTCGATGAAACCAAGTTTGTTGGAAAGCTAGCAACAAGGGCTAACACAATCTTGATAGAAAAAACAATAAGAAGCAAATGAGAAAAGGCCCATAAGAAAATGGTGAGAACCCTTCCTTGCATAAGACCGGTAAAACCTCCAACACCGGAAACATCATAGAAGACGCATGCGAACTCCGTTTTCGATGAACTCGAGCTTGTCATAAAAATGACCATAAGCTCAAAATCTCACAAGGAGAAGAACCAAACAAGGACCAAAAAGATGATGCAAGGATGCAATGGTTTGAGCTCTCTACTAACGATACGATCAAGCTACCAACTTGAGAGCCCCCCTTGATAGTACGGCAAACGATCCTATAACCCGGTCTCCCAACTACCACCACGAGACCTGTAAAATAGAAAACCTATCAAGGGCAAACCTTTGCCTTGCACATGGTCCAATTGAGCTAGATGAAGACGATCTTGACTCCCTCAAGTTGGACCACCTTTCTTGATTGCGTTGGCTCGATGAAGACTAGATGATTGCTCCCCCATAGTCCACTATGGGTGAGCGACTCTTCGTGTTGCTCCACTTGAACTTGCACACAGCAAACTTGATGGCGATCACCACTTGATGTCATCCTCCAGGGGTTGTATGGGATCTTCCTCTTGACGCAAGACCATGGAAACATACCTAACCCCACAAAGAACTCTCACATAGACCATGGGTTAGCACACAAAGCGTAATGGACAATGCTTACCATACCATGGGATCACTTGATCCCTCGGTACATCTTGTGCGCTTTGTGTGTTCAATCTTTCCAACTCTCTTCATTTGGATGATGTCTTGAAGGTGGACATGAATGATCACACAATCTTATTCTTCAAGACATGCTTGCAATAAGCTCAACACTCACATGACCGGTCTTTGGATAATTCCTTAATAGCATCAAGGGTCATCACAAACTCTCCTTGAAACCAACAAATGGACTCCAAGAAAAGCCTATGGACAAACCCTTCAAATATAACTCAAGGCAACCATTAGTCCATAGAGATTGTCATCAATTACCAAAACCAAACATGGGGGCACCGCATGTTCTTTCACCTATGCTAATCATCATGATATCACCTTGTACCAAATGGACATTAAAAGTGCTTTTCTAAATGGTGAAATAGAGGAGGAAGTTTATGTTAAGCAACCTCCCGGCTTTGTCAATCCTAAGAAACCCAATCATGTTTACAAACTTCACAAAGCTCTTTATGGTCTTAAACAAGCTCCTAGAGCATGGTATAAATGCTTGACCAAGTTCCTTATTGAAAAAGGCTTTGAAATTGGGAAAATTGATTCCACACTTTTTACTAAAAGGGTTAATGGTGAACTATTTGTGTGCCAAATCTATGTAGATGATATTATATTTGGTTCAACTAACCCTCATTTTAGTGAAAAGTTTGGGAAGCTAATGTCAGAAGTTTGAGATGTCTATGATGAGTGAACTCAAATTCTTTCTTGGGTTGCAAATCAAGCAAACTAAGGAAGGTACTTTTGTTTCTCAAACGAAGTACACCAAGGACTTATTCAAGAAGTTCAATATGCAAGAATGCAAAGGTATGACTACACCCATGCCTACTAGTGGACATCTTGACTTAACCAAAGATGATGAGCCGGTTGATCAAAAGGTTTATCGCTCTATGATTGGTTCATTGTTATATCTATGTGCTTCACGTCCCGATATTATGCTAAGTGTGTGCATGTGTGCACGATATCAAGCTGCTCCTAAAGAATGTCATCTTAAGGCTGTGAAAAGGATAGTGAGATACTTAATCCATACACCAAATTCTGGCATTTGGTATCCTAAGAGGGCCTCTTTCGATCTTGTTGGCTACTCCGACTTGGACTATGCCCGTGACAAGGTTGATAGAAAGTCCACTTCGGGTACTTGCCAATTTCTTGGTAGATCTCTTGTGTCTTGGTCCTCCAAGAAACAAAACTCAGTATCCTTATCTTAAACTCTGCCGAAGCGGAATACATTGCCGCTGGTTCATGTTGTGCTCAATTACTTTGGATGACCCAAACTCTTAAAGATTATGGGATATATGTGAAACATGTTCCATTGCTTTGTGACAATGAAAGTGCTATCAAAATCGGTCATAATCCTGTGCAACATTCTCGAACTAAGTATATTGAAGTTCGTCATCATTTCATTCGAGATCATGTTGCTAAGGGTGACATTGATCTTAAGCATGTTCACACCGAAAAGAAATTAGCGGATATATTCACTAAACCTCTTGATGAGAAAGTGTTTTGCAGGTTAAGAGGAGAATTGAACATCATTGATGCTTCAAACTTGGAGTAGAAACTCCATTGGATACATGCAAGACATGAGCTTATGCCTAATCCTTGTTATCTCTCCTATGATGGAAATCTTATGTCTTGGATATATTTGTATCTTGCATGTTATCTAACCCATGTAGGTACTTGGTTGAATCAAATTCCATGAGGATGTAACCTACTCATATCTTGAGCAATCTCTACATCACCAAGTCTCTACACAAGGTGGTTGAATCCAAGGAAGCACAAAACCATTTAAAACATATCCTTTGACAAATTCTATGATTGAGCTTCATGATTGTCATTGTTGGATACACAAGTGCTCTTCCTTGCACGAACTAACCCATGTAGGTAGATGGACTCAAATTCCAAGTGGTGCTCCAAATTCTTGATGAGCTAGCTCAACGTTGAGCAACCCACACAAGTTCAACTACATGGACGACACCACCAACCAAGGTATGTTATTACATCTTAGAGAAGCTTTACTCCAAGTCATGAGTTAAAGCAACTCAACAAGATGTGAATACATCAAGATGCTTAAACAAAAAATGGCAACCCCATTTTGATCTTAAACGATGAGTATGACCTATGATCAAGTGATCTCACTTGACTCCTAAGTCAATATACTCTAACATAGGTGACTTTGTCGCCGACCATCTCTAGATGAAGTTCTCTTGTGTTCTTTTCTGTGTTTTTGCATTCGTCTTATGCATATGTGTTTCCCCTTTTCAAAAAAAAAACTTCATCTCAATTTCTTTCTGTTTGCTCTGCATTTTCTGCATACCAATTCATTGCATATCATTCAGTAAATTCCTTGCAAATATTTGTGAGATCTTATTAGTCAAGTGAGCTGAGGTGACAAGTGTTTTCTCTGCGATGAACTCGGTTACACCAATTTGTTATTTTCGGTCCAACCGAAAACTTTCGTACCAATCAAGCATACCACTCGGTGCCACCGATTTCACAACAGGAAAAACAGTTTGCCACTTATTCTGTGTTTCTTTTGATCCAGCTCCACTCAATGAATCTTGTCCTCTACAAGCATCACATTTTATCATTGCTGTATGTTGTGACTCAAGGATCAAACCCATTCACGACAAATTCCAGAGGGGGAGAGAGAGATCACATCTTTATCAAGCCCTTCTTGGAAATTGATGTCAAAGGGGGAGAGAGAGATCACATTAAAGCTTATCACTTAAAGAGATCACATCAAAGAAGGAGAGAGATATCCTTCAGGGGGAGAGAGAGATCTCCAGGGGGAGAGAATACTAGATAAAAGTATTTCTCAAGGATCCCAGATGCTTGGTGTTCGAGAGGAGAGATGCCACATGTCTTCTTGAGGGGAAAGACATGTTCATATGTGCTTATTTGCATTATCTTGCATTAGCTCTGTTCATTTATATCTTTCAGCTCTGATTTTACATTTCCCTATCTTCTCCCAAAGATCCCATGCTAGATTCAGGGGAGCAAGACATCTAAGGGAAAGAAATCATCTAAATTCATTGCATATCTTTACTCTTGGGGACATGTCTAATCCAATGTAGTACTTAGTACTCACTCTCTACATGTCATCCAGTCTTGGTATTCTTGTGGTTTCTTTTGTTTGCTTTGGCTAGTAGGTGCATCTGTGTTATCTAACCTTGTTTACGCAGGTTCATTCCATCCTAAGCCAACTCAAGACTACAAGGTAAGTATATGCATCACAATCATGTGTATGAGGAATTCTTGCTGATGTACATACTGTTTGCAAGGACTCATGGGCATGAAGGTATTCTCTTTAATATTCTTTGCTCTGATGCATATGGCCAAGATACATGTAACACATTGCCTGCTCTATCATGGTTATGCTATCACATGCTCCTATATTCCATATTCACATGATTGCATACATGTAGGGGGAGCCTATGCCTGTTACATGTCTTTCCAAAGCTTTACTTGCTAATCTTTATATCTTTATCTAAAGCTTTGATGTATGTTGTCATCAATTACCAAAAAGGGGGAGATTAAAA
Organism: Aegilops bicornis; assembly: GCA_021605145.1. Taxonomy (NCBI): domain Eukaryota; kingdom Viridiplantae; phylum Streptophyta; class Magnoliopsida; order Poales; family Poaceae; genus Aegilops; species Aegilops bicornis. Next base: position 336,295,379 of record CM038675.1, read on the forward strand.
GCACAAGTGCTCCCTAGGTGGTTTTGGTAATTAATGTCAACATATCTCTTGTTGGACTAACACTTTTATCTAGTATGTTTCAGATAAGTTCAACAATGGAGTGGCATGGACTAAAGGATGTGGGAACTCCATCAAGATGCTAAGGACAAAGGATTGGCTCAAGCTTCAAGCTCAAGACTCTTCATTTTACATTTTTAGTGATCCAAGATCACATTGAGTCTATATGAAAAGCCAATACTATCAAGGAGGGATGAGGTGTTGCTTAATGAGCCTCCTGCTTCAAGTGCTTAGTGATATGCTCCAAATACCCTCAACTACTTTCCCACTTCCACACATGTGTCCTAAAACCTAAAGTCAAACTCACCCCACCGATTCTTCCTATCCAGGCGCCACCGAGTTTGGATGTCTTAGCCACCGCCACAAACCCTAGGCAAATCGGTCTCACCGATAGGGATCTCGGTCTCACCGAGATGGGATTGTAATCTCTGTGTATGTCCATTATCAAAATCGGTTTCACCGAGTTTGAGCAATCGGTACTACCGAGATTACAATGCAAACTTTCTGGTTGACTCATTATCAAAATCGGTCCCACCGAGTTTGAGTAATCGGTCCAATCGAGTTTGCCTGACCAACTCTCTGGTTAACTAATTACCAAAATCGGTCTCACCGAGTTAGTGTAATCGGTCTCACCGAGATTACGTTATGCCCTAACCTTAACCATATCGGTCCTACCGAGATGCAAGTCAGTCCCACCGAAAACCCTAACGATCACTAGGTTTACTAAAATCGGTCTGACCGAGCTTGTTGATTCGGTCCCACCGAGTTTGGTAAATTGTGTGTAACAGTTAGATTTTGTGTGGAGGCTATATATACCCTCCACCTCCTCTTCATTCATGGAGAGAGCCATCGACTGAACCTACACTTCCAAAGCATCCTATTTCCGAGAGAGAACTACCTACTCATGTGTTGAGGCCAAGATATTCCATTCCTACCATATGAATCTTGATCTCTAGCCTTCCCCAAGTTGCTTTCCACTCAAACCCTCTTTCCACTAGATCCAAATCCTATGAGAGAGAGTTGAGTGTTGGGGAGACTATCATTTGAAGCACAAAGAGCAAGGAGTTCATCGTCAACACGCCATTTGTTACTTCTTGGAGAGTGGTGTCTCCTAGATTGGCTAGGTGTCACTTGGGAGCCTCCGACAAGATTGTGGAGTTGAACCAAGGAGTTTGGAAGGGCAAGGAGATCGCCTACTTCGTGAAGATCTACCGCTAGTGAGGCAAGTCCTTCGTGGGCGACGACCATGGTGGGATAGACAAGGTTGCTTCTTCATGGACCCTTCGTGGGTGGAGCCCTCCGTGGACTCGCAAGAACTGCTACCCTTCGTGGGTTGAAGTCTCCATCAACGTGGATGTACGATAGCACCACCTATGGGAACCACGACAAAAACATCCGTGTCTCCAATTGCGTTTGAATCCTCCAAACCCTTCCCTTTACTTTCTTGCAAGTTGCATGCTTTACTTTCCGCTGCTCATATACTCTTTGCATGCTTGCTTGTTATGTATTGAAAAAGTTAAACTTGTGCCTAAACTCCACTTAAACTTTAATAAGGTTAAAAACTGCAACTTTGGTACTTAGTGTCTAATCACCCCCCTCTAGACACCTCTTCTCAAGATCCTACAAGCAGCACACGCAATGGGCAAACCGAGCATGCTTAACCGGCGTAGCTAGCAATTGGCAAGGTGCTCCTTCAATATGTGGGGATCGACACGAATGGCAGCCATCGCGACCTCATCCGCGCGTGCGGCCACAATTTGCTTCTCCGCTGCCAAATGCTCCTTGAGGTCCTGGCTATACTGCGTGCACCATGGCTTAGGCCGGTGCTTATTTGGTGGAGGGGTCGGTGATTTGGGTGGAAGGTGTCGTGCTCACGCCGACGGTCGGGGCATGTGGGATGTGGAAGGAGGAGGAGGATGGGGGTCGGGTGTGGATTACCTGCCTGGATAGAGGAGGCCGAGCAGCGTGAAGGAGGGTCGCCGGTGAGGAGGCGGCGGCGCTGCAAGAAAGGAGTGAAGGTTTCAACTTGGAAAGGAAGGCGGAAAGAGGGGAAATGTGGCTTTTGGTAAGGAGGAGGGGGCGGGGAGGTAGATATTTCCGCGGAAGTCGAAAATTTGGAATCGCTTCAGCCAAAAAACTGGCTCGCAAAGTGTCATCAGACACGTTCCCTTATTCAGAACTGTGTACGATATGTGGACATCACAAATGATTTAGATAGCTTAACCCGTGTGTGATGAGTTTGAATGTCAAAAGTTTTGGTTCGAATTTCCATGGTTACAGTGGTCATCCACGTCATTGCATAATTTGGGTACACAAAGGAGACTACAGCACACCCACACTTCTTAATCGAGCAAGTTCAGAAATTAACCAGAGCTAGCTGACCTAAACATTAATCTAACAAATTAAATATCGGCGCTCTTAATTAAAAAAAACAAAGAGAACTACTACGGCTGGTGGTCGTCGATCTCCACCGCCACCTCCATGTCCAGCTCGCGCCCGACGGTCTCCTGGGGAAGGGGCTCCATGGCATCCATCGCACCATACTCGGCAAGCATCTCGCCATCCGCATCGGCCATCTCTTTGGAAAAGGCCGCCACAAGCTGGGCGTGGGTGGGCCTTGATCAGGCTTGGGCGAGCTCCGTCGTCGCAAAGGTATCTGGCGGAGAGCAGACGGCTGCTTTCGAGCGCTCTCGGCGATTACCCGGCTCTTGAGCGTGGGTTGCCGACCGTTGTTGGAGAAGCTTCGTTCGATTTGTGCGGTGACCACCAGGAGCTGGGCGTGCGCGGCCTCGACATGGTCGTGGGCGGCCTCCATCAGGGCTAAGGCCACCACTGCGGAATGGACAGTTGTTGTGCCGCTCTCGCTAGTTGCTATCCCCGAGGCAGATGTTGCTGCCGTCACCTGAGAAGCAACAGCGGTCGTTTGGGCTGCCTTTGCCGCCCGGTCGCAAATTGCGTCCATGCTCATGCACCTTGTTAGCACGCGCATGGCGGCTGCGGTCGCGCTCTCGCCGGAGTGGGCCACCGAAGTTGCCCTCATGACGCGGGTCCACGTGCCCATCTTTCATCGGCGATGATTGAACTGTGAAATGATATTTGGGGAGCGAGCTAGTGAGACACCGGCTGTGGACTGTAGCCGACGCACCTTCTCGGGTAAGCCATAGGCGTACTATACACCGACAATATTTTGTACTACATCTCACACGGTTGCTGATAATAAACTGTTTGCGATCTACTCGATTTTTCATCTTGATTTGAATTACATAATGGGGTTACAGCGGCAATGGACGGTGTTTGAATTGCTAGACTGATGACCCAAAAGTATAGGGGATCTATCGTAGTCCTTTCGATAAGTAAGAGTGTCGAACCCAACGAGGAGCAGAAGGAAATGATAATCGGTTTTCAGCAAGGTATTCTCTGCAAATCTTTGAAACAAGTGGTAACAGATAGTTTTGTGATAAGATAAATTGTAACGAGCAACAAGTAACAAGAGTAAATAAAGTGCAGCAAGGTGGCCCAATCCTTTTTGTAGCAAAGGACAAGCCTGGACAAACTCTTATAATAGGAAAAGCGCTCCTGAGGACACATGGGAATATCGTCAAGCTAGTTTTCATCACGTTCATATGATTCGCGTTCGGTACTTTGATAATTTGATATGTGGGTGGACTGGTGCTTGGGTGCTGTTCTTACTTGAACAAGCATCCCACTTATGATCCTCTATTGCAAGCATCCGCAACTACAACAAAAGTATTAAGGTAAACCTAACCATAGCATGAAACAAGTGGATCCAAATCAGCCCTTACGAAACAGCATATAAACTAGGGTTTAAGCTTACGTCACTCTAGCAACCCATCATCTACTTATTACTTCCCAATGCCTTCCTCTAGGCCCAAATAATGGTGAAGTGTTATGTAGTCGACGTTCACATAACACCACTAGAGGCTAGACAACATACATCTCATCAAAATATCGAACGAATACCAAATTCACATGACTACTAATAGCAAGACTTCTCCCTTGTCCTTGTGTGAATTTTTGTGATTTTTCGGGGTTCGTTTGGACATTTTTATGAATTAACTGAGTTTTCAATGCATTTTATGTGCAGAATTCAAATACGAACTACATGCACATGCTTCAGTGCATATAAATTAGTTGAAAAATCAAATCTGTGTCCTTGGGTGCATGCTTAGGTCCCATGCAAGAAATGGGAATGAATATCAAACACCGGGGCACCTTTGATTGCCGGCAAAACATTGAGATGCCTGGTTTTTAAATTATAGTAAATCCAAAACTCGTCTGAAATTCATGAAACTTGGCATGCTATCATGGAGCAGCATCAACATGCCATGGTACAAAATTTGTCCCATTTGGGGCAGGTTTGGGTATATGCTTCTCACAAACCAGAGCTTCTCACAACAAGTATGATGGTTTTCGGTAGGTAACGTCCCACCATTGGGGACAAAATGATATCCATTGCCTCTTATTGCTTTCGAATTTTTTTGTCGTGTCAACATAGAACAACAGGAGTGTTGTGTGAATTTTTGTGATTTTTCGGGGTTCGTTTGGACATTTTTATGCATTAAGTGAGTTTTCAATGCATTTTATGTGCATAATTCAAATTTGAACTACATGCACATGCTCTAGTGCATATAAATTGGTTGAAAAATCAAATCTGTGTCCTTGGGTGCATGCTTAGGTCCCATGCAAGAAATGGGAATGAATTTCAAACACCGGGGCATCGTTGATTGCCGGCAAAACATTGAGATGCCTGGTTTTTAAATTCTAGTAAATCCAAAACTTGTATGAAGTTCATGAAACTAGGCATGCTATCATGGAGCGGCATCAACACGCCGTGGTACAAAGTTTGTCCCATTTGGGGTAGTTTTGGGTATATGCTTCTCACAAACCGGAGCTTCTCAAAACAAGCATGATGGTTTTCGGTAGGGAACGTCCCACCTTTGGGGACGAAACGATATCAGTTGCCTCTTATTGCTTTCGAATTTTTTTCTCGTGTCAACATAGAACAAGTGTTGTGTGAATTTTTGTAAATTTTCGGGGTTCGTTTGGACATTATTATGCAATTACTAAGTTTTCAATGCATTTTATGTGCATAATTCAAATTTGAACTACATGCACATGCTCCAGTGCATATAAATTGGTTCAAAAATCAAATCTGGGTCCTTGGGGTGCATGCTTAGGTCCCAGGCAAGAAATGGGAATGAATTTCAAACACCGTGGCACCGTTGATTGCCGGCAAAACATTGAGATGCCTTGTTTTTAAATTCTAGTAAATCCAAAACTCGTCTGAAATTCATGAAACTTGGCATGCTATCATGGAGCGGCATAAACATGCCGTGGTACAAAATTTTTCCCATTTGGGGCAGGTTTTGGTATATGCTTCTCACAAACCGGAGCTTCTCACAACAAGCATGATGGTTTTCGGTAGGGAACATCCCACCTTTGGGGACGTAACGATATCCATTGCCTCTTATTGCTTTCGAATTTTTTCTCGTGTCAACGTAGAACAACAGGAGTGTTGTGTGAATTTTTGTGATTTTTCGGGGTTCGTTCGTAAATTTTTATGAATTAACTGAGTTTTCAATGCATTTTATGTGCAGAATTTAAATTTGAACTACATGCACATGCTTCAGTGCATATAAATTAGTTGAAAAATCAAATATGTGTCCTTGGGTGCATGCTTAGGTCCCATGCAAGAAATGGGAATGAATATCAAACACCGGGGCACCGTTGATTGCCGGCAAAACATTGAGATGCGTGGTTTTTAAATTCTAGTAAATCCAAAACTCGTCTGAAATTCATGAAACTTGGCATGCTATCATGGAGCGGCATCGACATGCCGTGGTACAAAATTTATCCCATTTGGGGCAGGTTTGGGTATATGCTTCTCACAAACCGGAGCTTCTCACAACAAGTATGATGGTTTTCGGTAGGGAACGTCCCACCTTTGGGGACGAAACGATATCCATTGCTTCTTATTGCTTTCGAATTTTTTTTGTCATGTCAACATGGAACAACAGGAGTGTTTTGTGAATTTTTGTGATTATTCGGGGTTCGTTTGGACATTTTTATGCATTAACTGAGTTTTCAATGCATTTTATGTGCATAATTCAAATTTGAACTACATGCACATGCTCCAGTGCATATAAATTGGTTGAAAAATCAAATCTGTGTCCTTGGGTGCATGCTTAGGTCCCATGCAAGAAATGGGAATGAATTTCAAACAAGGCACCGTTGATTGCTTAAGCAAAACATTGAGATGCCTGGTTTTTAAATTCTAGTAAGTCCAAAACTCGTCTAAAATTCATGAAACTTGGCATGCTATCATGGAGCGGCATCAACATGTCGTGGTACAAAATTTGTCCCATTTGGGGCAGGTTTGGGTATATGCTTCTCACAAACCGAAGCTTCTCACATCAAGAATGATGGTTTTCGGTAGGGAACGTCCCACCTTTGGGGACGAAATGATATCCATTGCCTCTTATTGCGTTTGATTTTTTTTCTCGTGTCAACATAGAATAACAGGAGTGTTGTATGAATTTTTGTGATTTTTCGGGGTTCGCTTGGACATTATTATGCATGAACTGAGTTTTCAAAGCATTTATGTGCATAATTCAAATTTTAACTACATGCACATGCTCCAGTGCATATAAATTGGTTGAAAAATCAAATCTGTGTCCTTGGGTGCATGCTTAGGTCCCATGCAAGAAACGGGAATAATTTCAAACACCAGGGCACCGTTGATTGCCGCAAAACATTGAGATGCCTGGTTTTTAAATTCTAGTAAATCCAAACTTCTGTTAACCATTCACGTGACACCACGTGTCTTGGTTTTAATGGCTGTAGGAGGTGCCGTGCGGACAGCTGCTTGACCTTGACTGAATGAGAGGCGTTCGAGCGCCGTCCGGTGCGCAGGCTGACCGAGAGGCGTGCAAGTTGTCCTTGAGTGCGTAGGCTCATCGGAAAGCGTGCGAGCTGTACGCTGCGCAGGCTCACTGGGAAGTGAGCCCTTTGACTTCCGTGGCCGCCCGCCTTGCTCGCATCCTCTCCATTAATGGCGCCCAAGCCGCAATTTAATTCGCTTTTTAAATATAAAACACTCACCGCAAATGATTTAGTTAGAACATCCGTATGCAAACCGACAGCTTCCCCAGGAAGCCAAGAGAAAATGTGCCGAGCAGGATTTCTACAGCTCTCGATTGCAAATGTTTTAGATAGAACACCCATATGCAAAGTGAGAGAAGCGTAGGATTTGTGCATCCCTTCAACGCAAATGGTTGTTTTGGATGACCCGTGTGCAACCACGTACAAACAATTTGGTAAGATTTGTCAATCCTTGTAACACTGCGATTTGTCAAAATATGAAGCTAAAATCACTAGCAGTATCTAATTTTTGCAACTAAAATTCAGTAATTAAGCATAGATTTGATTCATAGATTAAGCAGTTGTTCTTAATTTATACAAACAGTTCAACTACTACTACTATTACTATCGCTACATCATTGCATTACATTATCATTGCCACATTATCGCTACATTATCGCCATTATCGTTATATTATCATTGTCATTGCCATTCTATCATACATTACTACTATCACATTATCACATTATCGTTGTCATTGCTTCCTCGCTACTTCCTATCACATTACTACTATCGCTATTATCACATACTATCAAGTATTATTATTACTACTATTGTCATTGCCATCGCTATCACATTTCACATCATCAAGCATTACTACTATCGCTATCAAGCTATCGCATTCCTATCGCTTCCTACTATCGTCACATTACTATCACATTACTATCGCTATTACTATCACATTATTACTACTATCGTCATTGCTATCGTCACATTTCGCATTTCATCGCTATTACTACTATCACATTACTATCGCTATTACTATCACATTACTATCGCTGCTATCACATTATTATCGCCGTCATTGCCATTATCAAGCTACTACTACTTACTACTACTATTATTATTATTATTATTACTTATTATTATTATTATTACTACTACTACTACTATCGCCGTTGTTGCATCGCTATCACATTTCACATTTTCCTTCCTTCCTACTATCGCATTATCAAGCATTATTACTATTTACTATCACATTACTATCATTACTACTACTATCGTTGCTTCATTACTACTACTACTACTAGCAGTAGCAGTAGCAGTAGCAGCAGCAGTAGTAGCAGCAGGAGCAGCAGCAGGAGCAGCAGGAGCAGCAGCAGCAGGAGCAGGAGCAGGAGCAGCAGCAGCAGGAGCAGGAGCAGCAGCAGCAGGAGCAGCAGCAGGAGTAGTAGTAGTAGTAGTAGTAGTAGTAGTAGTAGTAGTAGTAGTAGTAGTAGTAGTAGTAGTAGTAGTAGTAGTAGTAGTAGTAGTAGTATATACATGTTATTCTACTATAGACAAAGCAATTCACATAGCTTATTAGCAGCAACCGTCTGTGTTATTATTGGTCTTCGCACACATTTCAGATTACGGACCTGTTTGCCGCGTATCACACACATCTTTTTCCAGTTGAACCATTTCCATTGTGTTGCCTAATCACACACAGTTCATCCCAGTGAACCGTATGCTGTATATCGCACATGCCTTCATTTGGCTGCCCGTTTCTTTTGTGCCTCCTCATCCCAAACAGTTAATTGAGCTGAACCGTTTGCCCTGCATCACACATGCAACTAAATTCTGAACCTCATTTGATGCATCTGTCATCGCAAACGTTTTGCACCTTTTTTGACGGTGTTTTACACCACTGTTTGCGATTATGGCATCACACACAGTTTCTCGAAGGGTCTCTGATCGTAGTGTCGCGTTTGGACCATCCTGCAGTAGTGAACATTAATTAAAGAATGATGAACCACAGTTATACGCCCTTGTACCATGCGCTAGAAGGTCTATAACATCATCCCCGACACACACAATAAAAATCCCTAGGCCCCATTCACAACAGAACAATCTCCAAACCTCCGAAGAGCAGAACAGTCGCCAGGACTACACCACCATTCCCAGAAACTCTAGTTGCCGTCATCTCCATCTCCATAGTCATTCTCCCATAGTTTCCCATACTTCTAGTCGATTCATCGCATACGACGACACTATAAGACTCTAGACAATCATTCATCTACAATGTTCTTCATATGTGATTTGATTTCGACGTGTGAGTAATCCCCTCGGGCCATAAGGATAGATTCCGGAAAAGATGCAGCGATTGGTCGGTATAATTTATGTCATATGCAGTGAAGGAGGTACATGTAAAGTCAGTGGTCCAGGCACTACCAACCTTCATCATGAGTGTCTTCATGCTCTCAAAAGTATTTTGCGATAAATATGGAATAATGATTAGGGACTTCTGGTGGGGAGACGAGGAAGGACACCGAAAGTTCCATTGGATGTCGGGGGAACGAATGATAAAGCCAAAAAGAGCGGGAGGGATCGGGCTCAGAGATCTGAACCTTTTTAACCAAGCGCTCCTAGCCAAACAAGGATGGAGACTCATTCAGAATCCGGATAGCCTGTGTGCAAGGGTCTTAAAATCCAAATATTATCCTAACGATAACCTCCTGGACATAGTGTTTATGTCGGATGCATCCCCGGTTTGGAGAGCCATTGAGTTTGGACTAGAGCTCTTAAAGAAGGGCCTAATATGGAGAGTGGGCAATGGAAAAAACATTCAAATTCAAAGAGATCAGCGGATTCCAAGAAAGGAAGGCTTGAAGACGATTGTTTTCATTCGGAGATCCCGGATTAGATGGGTTAGCCAACTCATGCACCCTGATAGAAAAGAATGGAATGAGGGTTTAATAAGGCAAATTTTCTATCCTTTTGATGCCGACGAAATCTGCAAGTTGAACATCCTGGCACCGGAAGCGGAAGACTACATTGCTTGGCACTATGAGAAGAATGGAGTCTTTTCGATAAGGAGCGTGTATAAACTTGCTACAGCTAGCCTCCCTCACATGAATCAAAACCCGTCGATCTTGTCTAGAGAACCAAATGACAGGAGCATTTGGGATCTAATATGGAAATCAAAAGTCCCCGAGAAAGTATGGATATTCGGATGGAGGGTGGCAACAAACAATGTGTCCACCAAAGAGAACAAGTGGAAAAGAACCTGTCGGTGTCAAAACCGGTGGATCTCGGGTAGGGGGTCCCGAACTGTGCGTCTAAGGTGGATGGTAACAGGAGGCAAGGGAAACGATGTTTACCCAGGTTCGGGCCCTCTCTATGGAGGTAATACCCTACTTCCTGCTTGATTGATCTTGATGAATATGAGTATTACAAGAGTTGATCTACCACGAGATCGTAGAGGCTAAACCCTAGAAGCTAGCATATGGTATGATTGTTGTTGTCCTCACGGACTAAACCCTCCGGTTTATATAGACACCGGAGGGCTAGGGTTACACAGTAGTCGGTTACAACAGAAGGAGATCTACATATCCGTATCGCCAAGCTTGCCTTCCACGCCAAGAGAGTCCCATCCGGACACGAGACGAAGTCTTCAATCTTGTATCTTCATAGTCCAATAGTCCGGCCAAAGGATATAGTCCGGCTGTTCGCATACCCCCTAATCCAGGACTCCCTCAGTAGCCCCTGAACCAGGCTTCAATGACGACGAGTCCGGCGCGCAGATTATCTTCGGCATTGCAAGGCAGGTTCCTCCTCTGCAAAACAAGATCCACATTCCACCGTAGAGAGAATAAAATCCGACCTGCTGACGTATTTGACACCATGACATCATGCCATGGCCCGGTTATTATCGAACCGTGTTTTCAACCAGCCTTGGCGCATATCGCGAGGCAGTTTCCTTGGCACGTCTTGTCGAAGCAGAGATCATGTCCCCTTATCACGGGATTCTCATCAATACGGGCGTGGGTAACCCAATCGTGCCCGATGGTATGACTCCTCGATTATAGGCAAGTCCCAAACGGCCACGAGGAGGACGCTTGGTATTCACCCTCTTTATAAAGACACCAAGGCCTATCTTTTTATTCCTCGAACTCAATCGAATCCCTCCCCCGCCTCGAGTTCCAACACCCAAAGCTCAGGTCAGGCGCTTCGGATCTTCAACCATGTCCGGATCCAACCTTCAAGGTCGGTGGATGCCCTCCTCCGTCACGGAGGAAGACGTCAGAAAGTTAAGAGAGGCCAGGTTCTTGACCGGCGAGATTGCACACCGCTGCCTGCTCAAGGGCAGGTCATACCTACTCCCAAACCCGGCGAGAGCGTAGTATTCACATCTCACTTCCTTCGAGGGCTAGGCCTGGCTCTGGATCCCTTCGTGAGGGGGCTCATGTTCTATTATGGGCTGGACTTCCATGATTTAGCTCCGGATTCTATTCTCCACATCTCGTCTTTTATCGTCCTGTGCGAAGCTTTTCTCCGCATCACCCCTCACTTCGGCCTGTGGCTCAAGACCTTCCAAGTGGAGCCGAAGACGATCAAGGGGAGGTATGCAGAATGCGGAGGTGCTGTAATAAGCAAAAGCGCTGATGCCCCATGGCCCGAGGGTTCTTTCCAGGAGGTGTCCAGCTTATGGCAACAAGAATGGTTTTACGTCACAGCTCCCAGGGGTAACAAATGGGTGGCCCCACCTGCGTTTTGCTCGGGTCACCCTCCACGACTAGCGTCATGGATCAACAAGGGGCTAGATTGGGGGCCAGTGAAGGACGTGCCCATACTGCAGGGCCGCATCCGAGATCTCCTCGAAAGAGATATTGGTCTGGTCATAGTAACGCAAGTAATGTTACTTTGCCGAACCCTGCCCTATAAACGCCGTCCCCTTCGTTTGTGGTAATTCAATCCGGAGGGACCGTGAGCTATTCAGCACTTCCTCGGCATGACGCCCGAGGAGATGTACAAATTGTACTTCGGACCACAAGCAATGTGTCCGGATTCCACCGAGGACGCAGGTCTGAGCTGCAATCGTCCAGATACCCAAGTAAGTCGCCCTATGGCCGAACACATTGTATTTCTATTTATCACGACATCATTCTGAAAAGTCGCTCTTTGACCAGGACTGGATAGCAAAGGTGAAGATGATCAGGTGTCCGGCCTCCCTCCCCGAGGTCTCACCGGATCCGGTACTAGTCCGGATGTTGGAGCTTGCGCCTTACCAAGTGCCCTCAGGGGAGGATAAAGGTGGGAAGAAAGAGGCTGGCGCCTCCACGAAGGCAGACAACCGGGGAGAAGAAGCCAAGGCTCCCTCTCCCCAGGGAAGGAAAAGGACCGCCTCTGAAGGCCCGGAGACAAATCTCTAAACGGGGGAAGAAATCTTCGCCAGCGGGTCCTGGCCTAGGGGATACACCGGCCGACAAAGGTTCGCATAAAGAGATCAGCCCTCCATCGAGCTGTAAGTAAAAGAAAGGGTTTAATAATAAAAAACATCCTACTTTACTTCTGAGGAAAATAACCGAAACATCCGTCTTGTAGTCCGGATCGTGGCCCTTCTCGGCAGAGTTTGTCTTCGGGGGATCTTCTTCCGGAGATGATGGAGAGCGAAACGCCTCCCCATGCCATCCCGCCTATACGGTAGGCGACCCCGAGGTGTCGTCTCGGAAGGCTTCTCCCGATCCGGCAAGGCCAGAGAGTGATTCTTTGGCCACCCGAAGTCCTCAGTATCCGACTTTTGAAGAGAGCAACCGAAAGGGTTCAGCTCTGCCTGTCATGCGGTCGGACGCACTGAAGGATCTACTAGAGCAGGCGGCTATCTCAGAAACGCACCATGCGCTAATGGGCGCGGTGGTTGAGAGGGTTTCATCCGCAGAAAGCGGGTTGCATGAAGCCTTTATGAGTCTGCTGAAAGGTTTTGAGGTACGTGCTACCTCTTGAGCACTGCGTTGGATTTCCCCGAAGAGGAGAGGATGATGCAGCAGAGTAGCGTAAGTATTTCCCTCACTTTTTGAGAACCAAGGTATCAATCCAGTAGGAGGCTACGCACAAGTCCCTCGTACCTGCACAAAACAATAGCTCCTCGCAACCAACGCGATTAGGGGTTGTCAATCCCTTCATGGTCACTTACGGGAGTGAGATCTGATAGAGATGATAAATAATATTTTTGGTATTTTTTGGTATAGAGATGCAAAGTGAAAAGTAAAAGGGAAAGTAAAAACAAAGCAAGTATTAAAGTGATGGAGATTGATATGATGAGAATATACCCGGGGGCCATAGGTTTCACTAGTGGCTTCTCTCAAGAGCATAAGTATTCTACGGTGGGTGAACAAATTACTGTTGAGCAATTGATGTAATTGAGCATAGTTATGAGAATATCTAGGTATGATCATGTATATAGGCATCACGTCCGAGACAAGTAGACCGACTCACCTGCATCTACTACTATTACTCCACTCATCGACCGCTATCCAGCATGCATCTAGAGTATTAAGTTAAAGCAGAGTAACACCTTAAGCAAGATGACATGATGTAGAGGGATAAATTCATGCAATATGATAAAACCCCATCTTGTTATCCTCGATGGCAACAATACAATCGTGCCTTGCTGCCCTTATACATCGGGAAAGGACACCGCAAGATTGAACCCAAAGCTAAGCACTTCTCCCATTGCAAGAACCACCAATCTAGTTGGCCAAACCAAACGGATAATTCGAAGAGACTTGCAAATATAACCAATCATACATAAAAGAATTCAGAGAAGATTCAATATTGTTCATAGATAATCTGGATCATAAACCCACAATTCATCGATCTCAACAAACACACCGCAAAAAGAAGATTACATCGAATAGATCTCCACGAGAGAGGGGGAGAACATTGTATTGAGATCCAAAAAGAGAAGAAGACATCTAGCTACTAGCTATGGACCCGAAGGTGCAAGTAAACTACTCACACTTCATCGGAGGGGCTATGGTGATGATGTAGAAGCCCTCCATGGTGGATGCCCCCTCCGTGAGCTCGAGAACAGGCCCCAAGATGGGATCTCGTGGATCTGAGAAGGTTACGGTGGTGGAATTAGGTTTTGGCTCCTGTTACGATCGTTTGGGAAGTGCGTAGGTATATATTGGAGGAAGGAGAATGCGCGGTGGAGCAACAGGGGCCCACGAGGTAGGGGAGTGCGCCCTAGGCGCCCCCCACCCTCGTGACCGCCTCTATTACTTCTTGGAGTAGGGTCCAAGTCTCCTGGATCACGTTCGGTGAGAAAATCACGTTCCCGAAGGTTTCATTCCGTTTGGACTCCGTTTGATATTCCGTTTCTTCAAAACAATGAAATAGGCAAAAAACAACAATTCTGGGCTGGGCCTCTGGTTAATAGGTTAGTCCCAAAAATAATATAAAAGTGGAAAATAAAGCCCAATATATTCCAAAACAGTAGATATAGTAGCATGGAGCAATCAAAAATTATAGATACGTTGGAGACGTATCAGTACGCGAAGTGACGTGTATTTTTGACAGTACCGCACATGTTTTAAATGTGCCCTGTGCAGATAGTAGCCCCTGAGACTCTGGTTGCCCTCGGAAACGGCGGTAAACAGAGGATCATAGTCGCAGGTAATAATCCAGCCGTCTTTATATGCAGGTGGCGGGAGGTCTGGTGGCTAGCCGGACTTGTGAGGTTGCCGAGCTAATGCGGCGACTTGATGCGGCAGATTCCGACATCGTGCTTGTCAACAAGCGGCTTGACGAGGCACGAGGTATGTAGTTTCTCCGGTGATCAACATATGGTAAGAGGAGCGTAATGCCAGTATCTTGAGCATGTTGTGAAATGCAGATGGAGCTGCGGCAGTGGAGACCCTTCGGGCGGAACTTGCCCGAGCCAAAAAGCAAGCCAGGAATAGTGATGCGGCCGCTCTAAAAGTAATTTGAAGAGCTGAGGGCCGAACAAGCTGCCCATTGCCAAAGTAAGGAGAAGATGGCCAAGATGGCCGTTGAGTTAAGTGATGCCGCCGACTGATACCGACTTCTTGAGAAGGAAAGCCAAGCGAGGGCTACGGAGCTGGAGAAGGCCATGGAAGCAGCCAAGGAATCCCGCTCTAGAATTAGAGCGATGAAGGAGGAGCTGCGTCACGCCAGGGATATTGCGGCTGGGAAGCCCTTTATGCTGCGGATGAAGTTCGTCGATCCTAAGTATGCTCCTCTGGACCGGCTGTGGAGTTCTGCAGACGCCTATCTGGATTTGGCAGCGAGTGCTGCTGATGCGGCCGAGTTCTTCAAAGATCAAAGGGATCGTGAAGTGGAGAAGCTGTTCTTGTCGCAATTTAATGGTCCAGTGCGTCCGCTTCCTCTTAATGAGTGGATGGCCGAATGGGCCAAGCTCCATAGGTTGTCCGGACTCGCCATGAGGTGCATTGTGGATCGCTTTGTGGCGGCAGGCCAAGGCCGAACAGTTACTTCAGCTTGGTGCAGCAGTTCCTTGGTGCTGTGCCGCGCATTGACGCTATGAAGAGGTCGACGTGCATCGAGGGTGCGCGGATGGTGCTTGCCCATGTCAAAACACACTGGGCGGAGATGGAAGCCATCGCAATTGCAGCCCCTAGTTCGGTAATTAGCTGAGTAGCTGCCGAGCACTACTTTGATGAGGTCCTTGAAGGCGCTCGTTCAATAGAAGCGCAGCGCTCGAAGAATATTATGTTCGAATGACATGTATTCCTATTGAAAAACAATGTTTTACTAAATTATATAAAGGCTATTTTTATACTTTTGCCTAAAAGTGTTATGATGCCTCCTGTGCGACCGTTTATGTATATGTGTATATAACCTGAAAGTTTGCAGTCGTCGGCTTCAGCCCCCACGCATATAATGCGGAGGTGTTCGCAGAAGACGCATGTTCACACTTTATCCAACGTCTTGGTCCATTAAGGAGGTGATAGCGCAGCGAACTAGGCAATCGGACTATATTGCTTTAACACTTTCACTTAGCCATAGGAGTTTGACAGTGGGGCTACTATATAGCCCCGGTGGCTCCACGCTCATCCGAATACGGTAGCAGCGGTCATGCCTGGCCGGAAACGGCCCTTCGTTAATGCGGAGGAATCCCGAATATTCGATAAGTCATCGAGTGGTTGACGGTCTCTCGCTTTATCATGACAGTTTTCGGCTTTCTCTCGAGGTGCTCGTGCAGGCTAGCCAGGCACAATCACAAGAGTTCTCCGGTGCCACCTTAGCCGATAGAGTGGAACATAAGGTAGCAAAACACGTGAGCCGGGCAAACCCAACATTTGACCAAAGACATGATTGAGCTGATGCATATAAGGCCTAACTTCATGACGCCGAACACTCCCTAAGGTGTTCGGTCTTTGAAACATATACTGGGCTTAGGTGATGCCCTTTGATAATGAACCCATAGTGTCCAGGTACGTGCAATATTCTGACCTGGCCACATGCCAAGACGTCAGCATCCTTCTCGGTTGTATTGAGAATCCGGAGGATGTGAACAACAAAAGACAGTAACAAAGGTTTACGCAGGGTCTTAATATGAAGAGAAACCTTTGCACGGGTCCCTGCTGCACGTCTGCGCGTGTGTCTCTGTTGTGTCGTATTCTGAACGGGTGTAGCACGATCGTCATCTGTAAAAGAGAGGTGCTTAGTTAAAAGTTGTTGTAAAAAAATTTGGTTATTATAAATAAACCATGAAAAAGTCAAGATGGGTAAAGTTGAGCCGAATTATCACGGCGAAGCCCCTGGTACCGTCTATACGGGTGTAACCATTGAACCAATATCTATCCAATGATTGGCCAGATTCGTCTAACCGTGTCCGCGGTCATAACGACCGGTCATCGTCTCTGGTGTGAGGCCGTCTAGAGTTCGGCTATTAAAGCAGCCGTGCGTTCTTCTGCTCGGAAGGAGCGCTCAACATTTCCATGTCTTTGTGATGGTGCCGCGGACCGGCATTTTAAGTTGGAGT
Source organism: Aegilops bicornis (assembly GCA_021605145.1). Taxonomy (NCBI): domain Eukaryota; kingdom Viridiplantae; phylum Streptophyta; class Magnoliopsida; order Poales; family Poaceae; genus Aegilops; species Aegilops bicornis. The sequence goes on from CM038675.1 coordinate 336,312,327, forward strand.
AAAGCGTAATGCGGTATTGCATTGAAACGGGCGAAAGCCTCTCGTCCGAGTAGTGCTTGATAGCCACTTCGGAATGGAGCACTGTCGAAGGTTAACCTTTCGCTCTGGAGGTTGTCGGGCGAGCCGAACACAACCTCTAGTACTAGAGAGCCCGTGCAACGAGCCTCTGTGCCTGGTATTACTCCCTTGAAGGTAGTATTACTGTGGCTGATGTTTGCTAGGTTTATCCGTTTACCATTGGGTCCAGCACCAAGGCGGCTGATCCTTCCTGCCGGATACCTATTAGGTGATCCCTGCGATCGAAAGTGACCGGGCAGGCCGACCAGTGGTAGGACTCATGGGTGAAGGGCTCTATGACTCGTGTATTTCAGAGTGCATATTTGCCTCTCCTCTTTGTCACGTGGATAACATTTACTGTTTTGACTTCTGGCGGTAATTTTTTCTGTCCCCCAATGTCTTGCTGGCGAGGCGTATCCTCGTCCTTGCTCGGAGTGTCCTCCCCCTTGTGTTCGGCGTTTAGCTTGCCAGCCTGCTTGAAGACCCAGCATTCTCTGTGGGTATGATTTGCAGGTTTGCCAGGGGTGCCGTGGATCTGACATAGTTTGTCTAAAATTTTGTTTAGGCCGGTTGGTTCATCTCTGTTGCCTTTGAAGGGCTTTTTCCGCTGACCTGGTCGAGAGCCTCTAAATTCGGCGTTTATCACCGTGTTGTCTGGGCTGTCTTCTTTATTCCGACGCTTGTTTTTACTGCGTCGCGGTTTTCCATTGCCGTCCCGGACCTCGGATGTGCTTGGGTCGCTGGTGCTGCTGCGGGCTAACCAGCTGTCCTCGCCGGCGCAAAAGCGGGTCATGAGGCTTGTTAGGGCTGCCATTGTTCTCGGCTTTTCTTGGCCAAGGTGTCTGGCAAGCCATTCGTCTCGAACGCTGTGCTTGGAAACTGCTAGGGCTTCAGCGTCCGGACAGTCGACAATTTGGTTCTTCTTAGTGAGAAACCTATTCCAAAGCTTTCAGGCTGACTCTCCGGGCTGTTGAATTATATGACTTAAATCATCAGCGTCCGAGGGTTGGACATAAGTCCCTTGAAAGTTAGTCCGGAAAGCGTCCTCGAGCTCCTCCCAACTTCCAATGGAATTTTCGGGGAGGCTTTTCAGCCAGTGCCGAGCTGGTCCTTTGAGCTTGAGGGGTAAGTATTTGATGGCGTGGAGATCGTCTCCACGAGCCATGTGAATATGGAGGATGAAGTCCTCGATCGAGTACCCAGGGTCTGTGGTTCCGTCGTATGCCTCTATGTTGACTGGTTTGAACCCTTCTGGAAATTCATGGGCTAATACCTCGTCGGTGAAACATAGGGGGTGTGCGGCACCCCTGTATTTGGTTGTGCCATGGCGTTCGGACGGTTGTGGTATTTGGTGTTGGCTGAGTGCTGGAGCGCATTTCCTTGATCCGTAAATGGATCTGGTTGCGCCGGCCCGTTGATGCGGGTCCTCGCGTCGGTCATGTACTGACTTATGTGCGGCCTCGTTGGCCACCCTATCGCGGCCACGGGGTCGTCGATCCGGCCGATCGGTCGGTTTTGTTTTTTGGCTGTGAGGGTTCGAAGGCCTCGTTGTCAAATTCCGGCAGCAGCTTCCGCTTTGGGTAGCTCTTCGTGGGGCGACTGTCACCGTAATTTTCTGCCGTGTCGAGCACTTTATTCCATCTACTATTGAGTGTGTTTTGTGCGGCCTTAAGCCTTTGTTTCTGCTTCTTCAAACTTCTTGCAGTGGCCATAAGCCTTTCTTTCTCCAGCTGCCTTTCCAGGATGATGCGCTCGTCGTCATCCGGACTGTTCTCCTGACCGGAGACGGGTTGGTTGTCTTGATGCTCGGTGTCGCCGTGCTCGGACAGTGGCTCCGCACTTTGTTCGTCGTCCGCTGGCTTACCCTGCTCTATCGCAGGGTCAATTTGGCTTCCTGTTGCGCTGTTGTCGCTGTTTTTGCCAAGGCGGGATTTAGAGTGGCGCCTACGGCGCCGTTTTGATTGCTTGTCGTGGGAGCTATCTTTCGCTGCATCTCCTTATTATTTTCTTTGGGTGTATCCACCATATATACATCGTGTGATGAAGTCGCATGATCCAAATACTGTTGGCGATGGTTCTGTTAAATCTCCTGCATCATTGTCTATTCCATCGATGTCTTCGGAGTCAAAGTCGAGCATGTCGGTTAAGTCGTCGACAGTGGCTACTAAGTGGGTGGTGGGTGGGGATTGAATTTCTTCGTCGTCCTCATCCCACTCTAGCCGAGCATAGTTCGGCCAAGGTTCTCCGGACAGGGAGAGAGATTTCAATGAGTTCAGTATGTCACCGAAGGGCGAGTGCTGAAGGATATCTGCGGAGGTAAACTCCATGATCGGCGCCCAATCGGATTCGATAGGTGTGGGCGTGGGTGGTACAGAGTCCGTGGCTGAGGACGAGTCTAGCAGTTCGGCGACACGGCTCTCATGAAGGGTAAGGCCAGTATTCGGCTCTATCGCCATTGAGGGCGCGGCCTCCGCGGCGGAGTCTATCCTCCCGTCCTCGGATGGCGCGATCTGCTCCGGACTAGAGGCCCGAGTAGTTGCTGGCGTGATCTCCCGAATACCGTCCGACGGCACAGCTATATCATGCTCGTCGTGATCGTGTGGCACACCTGGCATGGGCCCGAATCCATCTAAGATCAAGTCTCCGCGGATATCGGCAGTGTAATTCAAGTTTCCAAACCTGACCTGATGGCCAGGGGCATAGCTCTCGATCTGCTCCAGATGGCCAAACGAGTTGGCCCGCAGTGCGAAGCCGCTGAACACGAAGATCTGTCCGGGGAGGAAAACCTCACCCTGGACCGCATCGTTGTTGATGATCGAAGGGGCCATCGAACCTTGCAGCGACGACACAGTGGAACTCTCAATGAAAGCACCAATGTCAGTGTCAAAACCGGCGGATCTCGGGTAGGGGGTCCCGAACTGTGCGTCTAAGGTGGATGGTAACAGGAGGCAAGGGACACGATGTTTACCCAAGTTTGGGCTCTCTCTATGGAGGTAATACCCTACTTCCTGCTTGATTGATCTTGATGAATATGAGTATTACAAGAGTTGATCTACCACGAGATCGTAGAGGCTAAACCCTAGAAGCTATCCTATGGTATGATTGTTGTTGTCCTACGGACTAAATCCTCCGGTTTATATAGACACCGGAGGGGGCTAGGGTTACACAGAGTCGGGTACAATAGAAGGAGATCTACATATCCGTATCGCCAAGCTTGCCTTCCACGCCAAGATAGTCCCATCCGGACACGAGACGAAGTCTTCAATCTTGTATCTTCATAGTCCAACAGTCCGGCCAAAGGGTGTAGTCCGGCTGTCCGGATACCCCCTAATCCAGGATTCCCTCAGAACCCTTGAAGTGGGTGCAGCAAGAAACATTTGTGGGAATGGTATTGAGAACGAACACCATGCAGTGGTTATGTGCACAAAAAGCAGAGCTCTGAGAGCCTCCATGAGAGAGGTTTGGAGATTACCTGCGGAAAGCAGATTCTGGTATACATGCGATGATTGGCTCCAAAACCTGCTGGACTCTGATAACCCACAAGTATAGGGGATCGTTTGTAGCCTTCTTCGATAAATAAGAGTGTCGAACCCAACGAGGAGCTAAAGGTAGAACAAATATTCCCTCAAGTTCTATCGACCACCGATACAACTCTATGCACACTTGGCGTTTGCTTTACCTAAAACAAGTATGAAACTATTTTGCGAGAATAAAACTACGAGTACTTTGCGAGAATAAAACTGGGAATAAGTTGCAAGGTAATAAAAGTGGATAGCTTTTGTCAACAAGAAAGTCATTTGTCCCTAGGCAATTGATAACAAGTACCGGTACTCATTCTTGTAATTCTATATGCGGGAGAGGCATGAGATAACATACTTTCTCTAATTGGATCATATGCACTTATGATTGGAACTCTAGCAAGCATCCGCAACTACTAAAGATCATTAAGGTCGTGAAACCAAACCATAGCATTAAGTATCAAGTCCTCTTTATCCCATACGCAACAACCCACCTACTCGGGTTTAAGCTTCTATCACTCTCGCAACCCACCATAAGATAATCATGAACGTATTGCAACACCCTACAGCGGGGATCCCCCACGATTGCGGGAGACGGATGGCACCATAAATAAAATATAAAATCATACCAACCAAGATCACGATTAACCCACAGGACAAAACGTATCTACTCAAACATCATAGGATAACCATAGATCATTGGGAAATAATACATGGAGTTGAGCACCATATTTCAGTAGATATTATAGCGGGGAGAAGGGTGTTACACCGCTGCATGGAGGAGGATAAAGTTGGTGTTGACGGTAGCAAGATTTTTGATGTAGATCGCCGTCACGATCCTTGCCCCGGCGGCACTCTTGCGCCACCGGGAGAGAGCCCCCCTCCTCCTTCTTCTTCCTTGGCCTCCCCCCTAGATGGGAGGAGAATTCCCCCTCTGGTCCATGGCCTCCATGGCAGCGGAGGGGCAGGTGTCCCTCCGAGATTGGATCTCCCTCTCTGTTCTCTTCTGTTTCGTGTTCCCCAGATCTGGCCCTTCACCGTTTCTTAAATTCCCGAAGATTCGTAACTCCGATTGCGCTAAAATTTTTACACGATTTTTTTCCATAAATTATCTTTCTTGCACCAGAAGAAGGGTCCCAACCGACCTTCGAGGAGGGCACAAAATACATGGGCGCGCCAGGGAGTGCCCGGCGCGCCCTGGTGGGTTGTGGTCACTGTGGGGCCCCATTTGCGTTGATTCCACCTCCCGAAAATCACATATATTCCAAAATAATTCTCCGTAAATTTTTATCACGTTTGGACTTTGTTTGATATGCATTTTCAAGAAACAAAAACATGCAACAAACAGTGAGGCGCTTTGAGCCTTTGGATCAATAGGTTAGTCCAATAAATCATATAAATTGTTGCCAAAAATATGTAAAAGTGTATAATATTGGCATGAAACAATCAAAAATTATAGATACAACGGAGATGTATCAGCATCCCCAAGCTTAATTCCCGCTCTTCCTCGAGTAGGTAAATGATAAAAAAGATAAATTTTGATGTGGAATGCTACCTAGCATAAACTTGATCATATGTCTAATCATGGCATGAATATTAAGACATAAGCGATTCAAAGCAATAGTCTATAATTTGACATAAAGACATCAATACTCAGGCATCCCAATAAACAATCATGTCTTTCATAATATCAACGCTAAAGAAAGTTATCCTTACAAAATCATATAGTATTGTCATGCTCTGTCTTCTTAACACAAAGTATTTATCATGCACAACCCCGATGACAAGCCGAGCAATTGTTTCATACTTTCTAACGCGCTTTAGCTTTTTCAACCCTCACACAATACATGAGCGTGACCATGGATATAGCACTACGGGTGGAATAGAGTATGATGATAGGGGTAAATATAGAGAAGACAAAAAGTAAGAAAGTCCCACATCGACGCGGCTAACCAACGGGCTATGGAGGTCCCCATCAATCGTTATCACCGTGAGGAGTAGGGATTGCCATGCAACGAAAGCACTAAGAGCTATAAGTGTATGAAAGCTTAATATGAAAACTAAGTGGGTGTGCATCCAATCCTATAATGAAAAATCCCCACTAGTATATGAAAGTGACAACATAGGAGACTCTCCATATGAAAAACATGGTGCTACTTTGAAGCACAAGTGTGGAACTAGCATGCCTCTTATCTCTTTATTTTTTTATTTCTTTTATTTCTTTTTCTTTTTTAAACATTTTTTCCTTTTCTCTCATTTTCTGGAGTCTCATCCCGACTTGTGGGGGAATCATAGTCTCCATCATCCTTTCCTCACTGGGGCAGTGCTCTAAAAATGAATAGTGATGATCATCACACTTCTATTTACTTATAACTCAAAAGAAATAAAAATTAAAACTCGATACCTATAACAAAGTATGACTCTATATGAATGCCTCTGGCAGTGTACTAGGATGTGCAATGATCTAGCATAACAACGATATCAAAAAACAGACAAGCCATGTAAATATCAGGCTAGCTATCTTACGATCATGCAAAGCAATATGACAATGAATGCTCAAGTCATCAAAACGGAAGCGGTGGAAGTTGCATGGAAATATATCTCGAAATGGCTATGGAAGGGCCATAATAGGTAGGTATGGTGGCTGTTTTGAGGAAGATATAATAACGCTTATGTGTGATAGAGCGTATCATATCACGGGGTTTGGATGCACCCGCGAAGTTTGCACCGACTCTCGAGGTGAGAAAGGGCAATGCACGGTACCGTAGAGGTTAGCAAATTGCGGAAAGGTAAGAGTGCGTATAATCCATGGACTCACATTAGTCATAAAGAACTCATATACTTATTGCAAAAGTTTATTAGCCCTCGAAGCAAAGTACTACTACGCATGCCCCTAGGGGGATAGATTGGTAGGAAAAGACCATTGCTCGTCCCCGACCACCACTCATAAGGAAGACAATCAATAATAAATCATGCTCCAACTTCATAGCATAACGAGAGACTATATGTGCATGCTTCGGGAATCACAAACCTTAACACCAATATTCTTACTAACCACAACCGTTTACTAGTACATCCCACATATTCCATCTCTATATCGCAAAACTATTGCAAGCAATCAAACATATCATATTGAGTGATCCACAAGTTTTATGTAGGATTTTATGGCTAACCATGCAATTGACCAATTCCTGTTGACTCTCTAAATAGATATAAGTGAAGAATGAGGGTTTAATTCTTTCTACAAAAGACCATGCTCTAATAAGTATAAGTGAAGCAAAAGAGCATTCTACAAACAACGGTTTTCTATGTGAAGAGAAACAGGCAATCCAAACTTCAAAAGATATAAGTGAAGCACTTGAAGCATTCTATAAAGCCATACTCAAAAGACATAAGTGAAGTGCAATGAGCATTCTATAAATCAACCATGGACTATCTGATACCAGCATTGTGCAAAAAAGAAAAATGAAAAATAAACACAAAAGACGCTCCAAGATTTACACATATCACGTGAACGAAACGAAGACGAAAACATACCGATACTTGTTGAAGAAAGATTGGATGCCTTTCGGGGCATCCCCAAGATTAGACGCTTGAGTCTCCTTGATTATTGACTTGGGGGGCTTGGGCATCCCCAAGCTTGAGCTCTTGCCTCTCCTCCTTCTCTTCATATCGAGACCTCCTCGATCTTTGATCACTTCATCCACACAAAACTCAACAGAAAGCTCGGTAAGATCTACAAATCACTACTCTAAGTACTGTTGCAAACCAATTCATATTTTATTCTTGCATTGTAGCAACTGTAATATAACTTTTCCATGGCTTATACCACCGATAAAAATCGATAATTTCATCGAATCAAGCAAAACAATGCATCAAAAATAGAATCTATCTTAAACAGGATAGTCTGTAGTAATCTGAACACTACCGTACTTCTGGTACTCCCAAAATTCTGAAATATTAGGACAAAATAGACAATTTGTATAGAAAGACTGTGTAAAAAGTTTCAGAACCTTTTGACATTCCAGTAAAAAATGAAAATTCACGTGCTACAGCCAAAGTTTCTGTTTCTGCACCGCACATACCAACAAGCAATCTAATCATCCTAAAGGCAAACCTTGGCACAATAATTTTACAATACAAAGGATTCGTATAAGGGGATAAATATTTTTGTTGAAAAGTTTCTGTAATTGAGATTCACAAAGTTTCCATGGGCACGAACAAAGTTCAAGGAGCTCCCCCACTTCAACGATGCTCGTCTCTCTCACTTTCACTTTCCTCTTTGTGAAGTTTTAAGTTTCCCTCTATGTTTTTTTAACTTTATAAAAGCACTCAACATAAATAAAAATTACTCTCTAAAACTTCCGGGTTGTCTCCCTGGCAGCGCTTTCTTTGAAGTCATTAAGCTAGGCATAAAGTGCTCAAGTAATGGATCCACCCGGATCCCAAGGTATTTCAAAGCCAATTTTAATTAGCAATGATTTGGCATTTAGTAGTGAGCACAAAGCAACATATATCAAGCAATGACGAAGTCTAACTCTCTTCCTATGCATCAACATGTCATACAAGAACAATTCATGCACATCAAGTAAAGGCTAATACATAGCATAAGAAGTTTCTTACAATTCTTTCGTGTTGGAAACATAGAGAGGCGGAGATGTAGTTCCTCTCTCATAATAATTGCAAGTAGGAGCAGCAAGCACATGCATATTACATTCATCAAAATTATCACGTGCAACAATAAAAGGCAACCCATCAATATAATCCTTAATAAGTGCAAACTTCTCCGATATAGTGTAGTTGGGAGAATTCAAAAAGATGATAGGACTATCATGTGTGGGTGCAATAGCAAAATTTTCATTCTTAATATAAGGAAATACAACAATTTAATTCTTAATATAAGGAACTACAAAAATTTCATTCTTAATATAAGGAACTATCATGTGTGGGTGCAATAACAATAATTTGTATAGCAAGAATGTGCAAAAAGTTCCTGATTCAGCCTATTATGAATGAAACATGTTTACAATGACAATTAGAGATTATAGTTACTCGCCATGCTTAATTAGCTAGGAGTTTATAATGGTTTACCTTGCATGCCAACATGCTTTAAAAATGGTTGTGATGTAGTATGATAGGATGGTATCCTCCTTTGAATGATTCGAGTGGCTTGACTTGGCACATGTTCACGCATGTAGTTGAAACAAAATCAACATAGCCTCCACGATATTTATGTTCATGGTGATTTATATCCTACTCATGCTTGCACTCAATGTTGGTTAATCTTAATGCATGTTTATGACTGTTGTCGCTCTCTAGTTGGTAGCTTCCCAGTCTTTTTCTAGCCTTCACTTGTACTAAGAGGGAATACCGCTTGTGCATCCACTTCCAAAACCCAAAGTTGTTCCATATGAGTCCACCATACCTACCTATATGCAGTATTTACCTGTCATTCCAAGTAAATTTGCATGTGCCAAACTCTAAACCTTCAAATGATAATTTTCTTTGTATGCCCGAATCGCTCATGTAGCGACTGGGGGCTGTCAGTATCTTCTGATGTGATCCAGGTGATGCTTTTCGCCGGATTCTCCCCTGCCAGCGTTGGCCTCTCCACATGTGGGAGTTCAATTCGGCTGGCCCTCGGACCCTGTAGTGATTCTTCGGCACGACGCACGAAGAGATCTGGAAGCTGCTTTTCAAGGCCCAGAAGTCGTGGCCGGAGACGACCGAAGACATCGGCCTCGACTGCGCTCATCCGGCCAATCTAGTAACTTTTTTGATTTCCAAACATAACTTCAACTTGCAAATCCAAGGGGTATGCTAAGCTTTCCATTCTTCCCTCAGGGCTTGACAAAGAAGGCAGAGTGGATCCGATGCCCGGCTCCTCTACCCGAAGACCTGGCCATCCCTCTCCTAACGAGGATGCTGGTCTCGGCGCCGTACCAGGCGTCGGAGAAGAAAGCCAAGAAGAAGGGCAAGGAGGCCAAAAGTGGCCTTCGCCGTAAAGGTACTTCAGACGCTGCATTCAGAGATACCGAAGCTCTCCCTCCCACGAGGGAGATGAAGACGAGGAGGAAGAGGAGGAGAGCAATTCTCCCCTTAAGGGGGGGAGAAGAAAAGGGCGGCCTCCGTGGACCTAGAGGCGGAGGCGTCCAAGAAGGGGAAGATTTCCCTTTCGGACGATTCAGACTCGGACGCCGAAGCCATCCCCGAATGGCGCCCTAGGTCGAAGCCCCTGACAGCATCGTAAGTGCCCAAAAATACAGTATACATATCCGGCTTTCATGATTGCAGTTTTAACACCTTTAAGTTTCATGCTGCAGTCCAGCATGAGATCTCCCCCAACAATCATCATCTTTGGGGAACTCTCTAGCGCCGGAGATGGTGGAGAGCGAGACGCCCCCGCGAGCTTCTCCGCCACATGCCGCAGATGACACCAGGTGTTATCCCAAAGGACTTCTCCGGGCCAGGGAGAAGTGCGAAAGGCCGCCAAGACAGCGCCAGAGGGTAATACCTCGGCTGCCGAGAACATGGGGCAGAACCCCCCTGGAGACTGACGACGGGGCAGCCGAGTACCACTCCGGAGACCCACATGGCTCCTGACTCGAGCGAGCCACCCCCTTCGAAGGAGGAGGGAGTACTGACCCCATCGGTGACCTCCATCAATCCGGAGGCGTCGGACATATTTATGGAAGCACTTTGACGTGTTTCCGTCATGGAGGAGCACCGTACCCTGATGGGACGGTGGTTGAGAAGGTCCAGTCCGCCAAAAGCGGACTGAACAAAGCCTTCACCAGCCTATTAACAGGCTTCGAGGTATGTGATGTAGTATTCTTAGCTGCTTCATATATGCAAAAAATATGCTTGTGTATAGCACTACAAAAAAAACACTTCCGTGATGATACGTGTTTGTCACAGTAGGTCATGTTTTCTGTAATGCATGTACATCCATGATGATTTTATGACAGAATCTAGATAGTCATACATGTGTTGTCGTAGAAGTGTTCCATGACATTACCAAAATTATCATCACAGAAGTGCTCACTTCCATGACGATAAATACCGCGTCATGGAAGTGCTTTCTTCAAGGGTGACCGACACGTGGCGTCCACCGTAATAGGTCGCCGTTAAGCTATCAGGTCCGGTTTTGGATCCGATAACCCGCTAACAGCCACGACCAAGGACGATTTTCCACGTGTAAAATTCTCATTGGCCGACGAAACCACTTGTCAGCTCCGCGTTGGCACAGGTGTCACTCATCCAATGGGCGAGATGCGCCTATGATATGTCGACACGTGGACCGACACAATAGTGGCCCATTCAGGTTAAAAGGTCGGGCCTGTCAAAATAAGTTGGCCGGCCCATTAGCAGCCTACTTGAGTTAGGCCCATTTACAAGCACGACCCATACAAGTTACACACAATCGGCCCATCAAAGGCCCATTCTACATTTGACAATTTCCAGCCCATCGTCAGTTTTAGCCTGTTAACGGCCCGCTACATCTTTGGGCCCAATTGCGGCCCGAGCTTCTTTCGGCCTGTTAGCGGCCCATCGTCAGTTCCTGCCCGTTAACGGCCCGAAACGTCTTTTGACCTTTTCTTGGCCCATTCTGCAGTTGGGCCAATTCTAGCCCGCTGTGACTTTAGGCATGTAATCGGCCCATTCAGTAAATGGTCCAACTCCTAGCCCATTTTGTCTCTCGGCCTGTTAACGACCCGCACAACAGTTGGGCCTTTGACTTTAGGTCCATTAGGGGCCCATGTTCAGCATGACATCATTTCAGCCCAGCGTGACTTTCGGCCTGTTAAAAAGCCTAGTTTGCAAATTGGGCCTCCTCTGCCCCATAACACTTTCGGCCTCTAACTGGCCCGTAAAGTAAAAGGGCCGAGACAAAATTGACATCAATTTTGGCCTGCTAGAGACCCGCGGGCCATTTCCATTTATACGACCCTATCGAGCTTTTGGCCTGTTAACGACCTACTAAGAGCCGTTGTTACGATGGGCCACATCATTTGGGATCCACTTAATATTATTTTGACCAGCCCAATTAAGGCCCGCTTTGACTACACATGTTTGTTCATTTGTATGGCGTCCAGGAAATGTTTGGGCGTGTGGGTCCCCGTTTCAACGATATAGCATATTCAAGAATTATCCTACTCTATACTATCGCCTCTAAAAACATACACTATACAATAAAAAGACTAAGGCATATAAACGTAGAATAATCCCACACTATACAATAAAGAAATTACAGCCGAATATACCCACTGGGCATTATAGTTCAGCATCAGTGATAATAAAGCGTACACAAACAGCAAATTACATACACTGGATAAATAAAGCTCATACATCGTGGACACGCATCAACAAAACTTACCATTTGAACTATAATCTCTTCAGAAAATAGGATTGGCCGGATTCAGATAGCACAAATTTCAGTCTGCAAAATCTCCAATTCCTTCATGGTTACCTCAATGTCTTGTTTCATTTTTTTACTCCTGCATCTAATAACTGCATGGCCAGCCTCAACTTGTTGATTGTACGTTGAGAATCATGTACACGTTCTCTTGCCACCTCTAGTTGATGCTCGAGAACATCAGCACATTCCAATTCCAATCCATAATCATTTGGTAACGGCCATGCCACATTGCTCGCAGATCTTTGCGTTGATGTCACCTCATCCTGAAATGTTTCTGTAAGTACACATGACTAGGGAAAAAATATAGTTACAACAGTGAAGCGAGCAAGACAGACTATTTTGTACATGGCAAAATAGGACTAAAAATAATGTTATACGTCATGAAGCATAAGTAGGTGATATTTTAAAAATTATTAAAATGGTAGTCTGTGCAGCTTGCATACAGAAATCTCTCTTAGCTCACCGGAGGAGCATGATGTTGGGGCCAAATCCAAAACACAAACAAGTTACAAATTTAGACAACACTTTGCGTATAAGTAAGCAAGCAGTTGGCCATTCTGTAGCTCAAATAAAGTCTTAGGGAGCATAATGAATAGCAAAGGGATTCGTACAAACCTACTATAGCAAGCAAAGCTATGCAATCATTAGCCTAGTATAAACTAGATTGTGAGCCTCATGTAGTAATAGTTGGTTAATAGACTTCAAAGCTTCAGGCACACTTCGCCAGAGTAATTAAATGCTAAGGCCTTTAATTATGTCAACTAATAGTTATACAAGTACCCAACATCAGGCATCATTGTTTGGGCATCTCATTAACTGAGGACAAATAAAGCAATTGAAAAGAGCAAATTAACTATGCTTGAAACAAACAAGGAATTGAACTATTGAGTTGGATACAGTGACTTATCTTAACTGGTTGAACAGGCTCAGCGCTGCTCCTACTTCTCTTGCAAGGCTCCTTCCTAACATCTTGTACTTGGAAATCCTCAATCTTATCTTCATTGCACCCCCTCTGCAAGGTGACACAAACTAGTTACTCGTCTCCTTGGAAGATAATTATGCATTCTTTCCAGTCTGTGAACGACACAAAAGGATGAGATTATAACAAAACAACACCACATAATGAAACATGCCACATCTCTTGCACTTGCACAAAATGAAATGAGCATTTACTATGTGTGCACTATGTAAAAACTAGGCATACCTTCAACTTGGATCTCCAGGTACTCTTGGAGAGCCTACTTTAGTGTACAGCCAAACCTTTATGTCACATATGAGTTAAACAAGCCCCCACTACAGCAGCCCTTGGTGTTTAAATCGTTGACAAGCTCTGTTAGAGTGTTAGGTCAAGAACAACAAGTAATCAAAGCAAACAGTTCTGGTATGGCTGGCTGATGCAAACAAGCAATTGAACAGATGTATCAAGAAAATAAGAAAAGAAGGAGGCTTAAAGACCATCACTTGATTGACCAGATTTAAGGGGCATTTAAACATCACGTGCAAAGTATGAACTAAAATAAACATTGCATATTCCAGATTCTACAATGGAATGCACATGTATGATGATGCCTAAATGTACACTATAGCAGGCAAGAGTGATTCATTATTGCACGCAGAATTGAATTGTTGGTTAAGGGCCTGTTCTATTCTGCCTTTTCAGTGCTTATTGTCAAAATAAGCCATAAAAGGTGTAAAGAAGTCATTTTTGAGTTATGGGCTTGGGCTTAACTTATTTCGCTTTGGAGGGGTTGTTTCAGGTAGAAGCTCATTAAAAATTGAAGGGAAGGGGAATAGTTAAATGACTCTGTTGTCTGCCTATATTACACTCAAAATGCAATTGTGCTGCCCGCTTGCATCTCCTCTCCCCTTTCCCTCTACCTCGATCCCCTGCCTGCAGCGCTAGGGTTCCTCAAGCGAGCCGTCGCCACTGGTCCCATCTGGTCTGGTCCTCGACGATGCTCTGTCCAGCTAGGCTACATGGCCGGCGGATAGGGACAAATCTCCCCGGCTGCTCCTCCCTCTGGCGCCACCCCTCATTCTCATGGTCTCCAGTAGCTGCTCCACTGTGGTCCATCCAACGCACTACTTTGGTGGGCGCCGCACAACTACGGCTGATGCCACACTGCGGCAGAAGGCACCTTATTCCCCCTCCTCCTGTGTCGTGGCCTAGAGGTCTTTGTTGAAGGATGAGCTCATCCAACAAGGTGAGGATCTCCTCTGATTTTTTTGCCAAATTTTCATTCTGATCCACTATACGATGAATTGGTATGAGTTGCTTCTGTTGCTGCTATATGATGCATTGCTATGAGCTGCTTCTGCTGCTGCTAAATGATGAATTGCTATGAGCTGTTGTTACTATATGATGAATTGCTATGAGCAGCAGCTGCTGCTATATGATGAGTTGCTATAAGCTACTCCTGCTGCTGCTATATGATGAATTGCTATGAGTTGCTTCTGTCTTTGTATGATGAATTGCTATGAGCTGCTCCTTCTGCTGCTATATGATGAATTGCTATGAGCTGCTCTTTGGTATATGATGAATTGCACATTTGCTTCTGCTCTTTGTATGATGAGTTGCTATGAGCCGCCGCTGCTGCTATATGATGCTTTCAGGTGGTGCTACTATATGATAATAACCAACCACTTGGACCATCAAATTTCAATAAATAATTGTTCTTCATTTAAATGTGGGTCATGCGTTCTTCATTTAAATTAGGCAATGGGATCTCTATGGAAGACATTGACCAAAGTAGATTGTGCCAAGTAGATGGTATCTTTGTATTTGCATTTTGAACAAATAGTGATGGTCTGTTTTCCTATCATATTAATTACTGCAGTGGGTTCAATTTGTGATGTTTGCAAGTCAAATTAATTTTCATATGGGCAGAAAAATGACAAAATATAATGCAATCTAGACTTTTCATTGATCATACCAAAGATAAGCTGAAAAGGAAGGCAATGAAAAGACCTGGTTGGCTTATTACATGGAGCTTATATTCACATGTGCTTATTTTCTTAGCATAACTCGTAATAACTGTCCCTAAGAAACTTGGCCAATAGAATTGACATACAAATAACATGTCACGATGATTGCAATGGAGGAGTGACCTACCATAGCACACTGTATAGGCTCACCGCTGCCTCTCCTTTTTTTGCGATGTTTCATGAAATTGCCACATACATCTTGTACTTTTTCATTGTATAACCCTATCTGCAAGTTTACATGGCTAATTTTAGGCATCTCTACATGATAAATACATTGCATATCCTTTGCGCATATTTAAACCACCAATTAAAGATGGTGTGTGTAGCATAAACTAGCCATGACTCTGTGTGCTGGACTAGCAGGCACTCTAAGGGAGCCTAATGTAGTGCACTGGAATTCCTACATGCCACCTGCGATTTTGTGTAATGTACTACCCCTGTTCCTAAATATATGTCTTTGTAGAGATTCCAGTATGGACCACATACATATGTATATAGATGCATTTTCGAGTGTAGATTCACTCATTTTGCTCCGTATGTAGCCTATAGTGGAATCTCTAGAAAGACTTATATTTAGGAACGGAGGTACGAGGTAGTATCATGTATGACATCTACATATCTAATTTAGCAGCCAATAGTAGAAATCATTATGCGCACAAAGGGATTCTTGGTCGAAAATCCCAAGAAAGCATCTTTGGAAGGCACACAACAATACAAGAGAGAGAGAGACACACACACTTACAAGATCATAGCAATGCCTCAGTCCAGGATCTTGGTTGGCCAAGCTGTTAGATCCAGAAGAAACATCGTCCTTGTAGTTTTTGCCAGCTGCATAACAGATAATAGCGACATCTTAGTATATTTGAAGTACATCGGGCAGGTGATGCTGGACGGGTTTAAAGGTGAAGTACCTAGGCCGTGACGGGTGCTTGGTGATGTCTACTACGCAACCTTCTTCTTGTAGACGTTGTTGGGCCTCCAAGTGCAGAGGTTTGTAGGACAGTAGCAAATTTCCCACAAGTGGATGACCTAAGGTTTATCAATCAGTGGGAGGCGTAGGTTGAAGATGGTCTCTCTCAAATAACCCTGCAACAAAATAACAAAGAGTCTCTTGTGTCCCCAACACACCCAATACAATGGTAAATTGTATAGGTGCACTAGTTCGGCGAAGAGATAGTGATACAAGTGCAATATGAATGGTAGATATGGGTATTTGTAATCTGAAAATATAAAAGCAGCAAGTTAACTAATGATAAAAGTGAGCACAAACGGTATTGCAATGCGTTGAAACAAGGCCTAGGGTTCATACTTTCACTATTGCAAGTTCTCTCAACAATAATAACATAATTGGATCATATAACTATCCCTCAACATGCAACAAAGAGTCACTCCAAAGTCACTAATAGAGGAGAACAAACAAAGAGATTATGGTAGGGTACAAAACCACCTCAAAGTTATTCTTTCTATCGATCTATTCAAGAGTCCGTAGTAAAATAACACGAAGCTATTCTTTCCGTTCGATCTATCCTAGAGTTTGATGTCTACTATGCAACCTTCTTCTTGTAGATGTTGTTGGGCCTCCAAGTGCAGAGGTTTGTAGGACAGTAGCAAGTTTCCCTCAAGTGGATGACCTAAGGTTTATCAATCCGTGGGAGGCGTAGGATGAAGATGGTCTCTCTCAAACAACCCTGCAACCAAATAACAAAGAGTCTCTTGTGTCCCCAACACACCCAATACAATGGTAAATTGTATAGGTGCACTAGTTCGGTGAAGAGATGGTGATACAAGTGCAATATGATAGTAGATATAGGTTTTTATAATCTGAAAATATAAAAACAGCAAGGTAATTAATGATAAAAGTGAGCACAAACGGTATTGCAATGCTTCGAAACAAGGCCTAGGGTTCATACTTTCACTAGTGCAAGTTCTCTCAACAATAAAAACATAATTGGATCATATAACCATCCCTCAACATGCAACAAAGAGTCACTCCAAAGTCACTAATAGAGGAGAACAAACGAAGAGATTATGGTAGGGTACGAAACCTCCTCAAAGTTATCATTTCTGATCGATCTATTCAAGAGTCTGTAGTAAAATAACACAAAGCTATTCTTTCCATTCGATCTATCATAGAGTTCATACTAGAATAACACCTTAAGACACAAATCAACCAAAACCCTAATGTCACCTAGATACTCCAATGTCACCTCAAGTATCCGTGGGTATGATTATACGATATGCATCACACAATCTCAGATTCATCTATTCAAACCAACACAAAGTACTTCAAAGAGTGCCCCAAAGTTTCTACCAGAGTCAAGAAGGAAACGTGAGCTAACCCCTATGCATAAGTTCACGAGGTTACGGAACCTGCAAGTTGATCACCAAAACATACATCAAGTGAATCACGTGATATCCCATTGTCACCATAGATAAGCACATGCAAGACGTACATCAAGTGTTCTCAAATCCTTAAAGACTCAATCCAATAAGATCACTTCAAAGGGAAAACTCAATCCATTACAAGAGAGTAGAGGGGGAGAAACATCATAAGATCCAACTATAATAGCAAAGCTCGTGATACATCAAGATCGTACCACCTCAAGAACACGAGAGAGAGAGAGAGAGAGAGAGAGAGAGAGATCAAACACATAGCTACTGGTACATACCCTCAGCCCCGAGGGTGAACTACTCCCTCCTCGTCATGGAGAGCGCCGGGATGATGAAGATGGCCACCGGTGAGGGATCCCCCCTCCGGCAGGGTGCCGGAACAGGGTTTCGATTCACTTTTGGTGGCTACAAAGGGTTGCAGCGACGGAACTTCCGATCTGTTCTGTTCCCCGATGTTTTTAGGGTATATGGACATATATAGGCGAAAGAAGTCAGTCAGGGGAGCCACGAGGGGCCCACGAGGGTGGGGGGCGCGCCCAAGGGGGGTAGGGCGCGCCTCCCTGCCTCATGGCTTCCTCGAAGCTTCCCTGACGTCTACTCCAAGTCTCCTGGATTGCTTCCGTTCCAAAAATAACTCTCCCGATGGTTTCATTCCGTTTGGACTCCGTTTGATATTCCGTTTCTTCGAAACACTGAAATAGGCAAGAAAACAACAATTTGGGCTGGGTCTCCGGTTAATAGGCTAGTCCCAAAAATAATATATAAGTGTTTAGTAAAGCCCATAAACATCCAAAATAGATAATATAATAGCATGAATGCTTCATAAATTATAGATACATTGGAGACGTATCAGAGTTCGTACTAGAATAACACCTTAAGACACAAATCAACCAAAACCCTAATGTCACCTAGATACTCCAATGTCACCTCAAGTATCCATGGGTATGATTATACGATATGCATCACACAATCTCAGATTCATCTATTCAAACCAACACAAAGTACTTCAAAGAGTGCCCCAAAGTTTCTACCGGAATGTCAAGACGAAAACGTGTGCCAACCCCTATGCATAAGTTCACAAGGTCATGGAACTCGCAAGTTGATCACCAAAACATACATCAAGTGGATCACGTGAATATCCCATTGTCACCACAGATAAGCACACGCAAGACATACATCAAGCGTTCTCAAATCCTTAAAAGACTCAATCCGATAAGATAACTTCAAAGGGAAAACTCAATCCATTACAAGAGAGTAGAGGGGGAGAAACATCATAAGATCCAACTATAAGAGAAAAGCTCGCGATACATCAAGATCGTGCCAAATCAAGAACACCAGAGAGAGAGAGAGAGAGAGAGAGATCAAACACATAGCTACTGGTACATACCCTCCGCCCCGAGGGTGAACTACTCCCTCCTCGTGATGGAGAACACCGGGATGATGAAGATGGCCACCGGTGAGGGATCCCCCCTCCGGCAGGGTGCCGGAACAGGGCCCCGATTGGTTTTTGGTGGCTACAGAGGCTTGCGGCGGCGGAACTCCCGATCTAGGCTATTTTCTGGAGGTTTCAGTATTTATAGGAATTTTTGGCGTCGGGAACAAGTCAGGGAGGTGCCCGAGTCGTCCACGAGATAGGGTGGCGCGCCCGCGGGAGTGGGGGGGGGGTAGGGCGCGCCCCCACCCTCGTGGACGGCCTGGGACTCTTCTGGCCCAACTCTTTCACTCCGGATGCTTCTTTTGGTCCATAAAAAATCATCAAAAATTGGCACGTCAATTGGACTCCGTTTGGTATTCCTTTTCTGTAAAACTCAAAAACAAGGGAAAAACAGAAACTGGCACTGGGCTCTAGGTTAATAGGTTAGTCCCAAAAATCATATAAAATAGCATATAAATGCATATAAAACATCCTATATGGATAATATAATAGCATGGAACAAAACAAAATTATAGATACATTGGAGACGTATAAAGCATCCCCAAGCTTAATTCCTGCTCGACCTCGAGTAGGTAAATGATAAAAACAGAATTTTTGATGTGGAATGCTACCTAACATATTTATCAATGTAATCTTATTTATTGTGGCAAGAATATTCAGATCCATGAGATTCAAGACAAAAGTTTAATATTGACATAAAAATAATAATACTTCAAGCATACTAACCAAGCAATTATTTCTTATCAAAATAACATGGCCAAAGAAAGCTTATCCCTACAAAATCATATAGTTTGGCTATGCTTCATTTTCATCACACAAAAATGCTCTCATCATGCACAACCCCGATGACAAGCCAAGCAATTGTTTCATACTTCAGTATTCTCAAACTTTTTCCAACTTTGACGCAATACATGAGCGTGAGCCATGGACATAGCACTATGGGTGGAATAGAATATGATGATGGGGGTTGTGTGGAGAAGACAAAAAAGGAGAAAGTCTCACATTGACGTGGCTAATCAACGGGCTATGGAGATGCCCATCAATTGATGTCAATGCAAGGAGTAGGGATTGCCATGCAACGGATGCACTAGAGCTATAAATGTATGAAATCTCAACAAAAGAAACTAAGTGGGTGTGCATCCAACTTGCTTGCTCACAAAGACCTAGGGCATTTGAGGAAGCCCATTGTTGGAATATACAAGCCAAGTTCTATAATGAAAAATTCCCACTAGTATATGAAAGTGACAAAATAAGAGACTCTCTATCATAAAGATCATGGTGCTACTTTGAAGCACAAGTGTGGAAAAAGTACAGTAGCATTGTCCCTTCTTTTATTTTTTTTATTTTTTTGTGCTTCCCTTTTTTTATTATTTGGCCTTTCTCTTTTTTTTGGCCTTTCTTTTTTTATTTGGCCTTTCTTTTTTTTCTTTTTTATGGGACAATGCTCTATTAATGATGATCATCACACTTCTATTTATTTACAACTGAATGATTACAACTCGATACTAGAACAAAGTATGACTCTATATGAGTGCCTCCGGCGGTGTACCGGGATGGGCAATGAATCAAGAGTGACATGTAT
Source organism: Aegilops bicornis (assembly GCA_021605145.1). Lineage (NCBI taxonomy): Eukaryota > Viridiplantae > Streptophyta > Magnoliopsida > Poales > Poaceae > Aegilops > Aegilops bicornis. The sequence goes on from CM038675.1 coordinate 336,332,714, forward strand.
GAAAAAAAATGCATGGTGGCCTTGCCACAAATACGATGTCAACTACATGATCATGCAAGGCAATATGACAATGATGAAGCGTGCCATGATAAACGGAACGGTGGAAAGTTGCATGGCAATATATCTCGGAATGGCTATGGAAATGCCATAATAGGTAGGTATGGTGGCTGTTTTGAGGAAGATATAAGGAGGTTTATGTGTGATAGAGCGTGTCATATCACGGGTTTTGGATGTACCGCCGAAGTTTGCACCAACTCTCGGGGTGAGAAAGGGCAATGCATGGTACCGAAGAGGCTAGCAATGACGGAAGGGTGAGAGTGCGTATAATCCATGGACTCAACATTAGTCATAAAGAACTCACATACTTACTGCAAAAATCTACAAGTCATCAAAACCAAGCACTACGTGCATGCTCCTAGGGGATAGATTGGTAGGAAAATACCATCGCTCGTCCCTGACCGCCACTCATAAGGAAAGCAATCAAAGAACACCTCATGCTTCAAATTTGTCACACAATGTTTACCATACGTGCATGCTACAGGACTTGCAAACCTTAACAAAAGTATTTCTCAATTTCACAATTACTCAACTAGCATGACTCTAATATCACCATATTCATATCTCAAAACAATTATCAAGTATCAAATTTCACATAGTATTCAATGCACTTTATATGAAAGTTTTTATTATACCCATCTTGGATGCCCATCATATTAGGACTAATTTCATAACCAAAGAAAATTACCATGCTGTTTAGGACTCTCAAAATAATATAAGTGAAGCATGAGAGTTCATCTATTTCTTCAAAATAAAACCACCGCCTTGCTCTAAAAAGATATAAGTGAAGCACTAGAGCAAATGACAAACTACTCCAAAGATATAAGTGAAGATCAATGAGTAGTCGAATATTTATGTAACTATGTGAAGACTATCTAACATTTAAGAATTACAGATCTTGGTAATTATTCAAACAGCAAGCAAAACAAAAATAAATAAAATGACGCTCCAAGCAAAACACATATCATGTGGTGAATAAAAATATAGCTCCAAGTAAAGTTACCGAGGAACGAAGACGAAAGAGGGGATGCCTTCCGGGGCATCCCCAAGCTTAGGCTCTTAGTTGTCCTTTAATATTAACTTGGGGTGCCTTGGGCATCCCCAAGCTTAGGCTCTTGCCACTCCTTATTCCATAGTCGATCGAATCTTTACCCAAAACTTGAAAACTTCACAACACAAAACTCAACAGAAAACTCATAAGCTCCGTTAGTATAAAAAAATAAATCACCACTTAGGTACTGTTGTGAACTCATTCTAAATTCATAATGGTGTAATATCTACTTTATTCCAACTTCTCTATGGTTCATACCCTCCGATACTACTCATAGATTCACCAAAATAAGTAAACAACACATAGAAAACAGAATCTGTCAAAAACAGAACAGTGTGTAGTAATATGTATCATTGGAATACTTCTGTAACTCCAAAAATTCTGAAATAAATTGGTGGACGTGAGGAATTTGTCTATTAATCATCTGCAAAAATAATCAACCTAAAAGCACTCTCCAGTAAAAAATGGCAGCTAATCTCGTGAGCGCAGAAGTTTCTGTTTTTTACAGCAAGATTGCAAAGACTTTACCCATGTCTACCCAAAGGTTCTACTTGGCACAAACACTAATTAAAACATAAAACCACATCTAAACAGAGGCTAGATGAATTATTTATCACTAAACAGGAGCAAAAAGCAAAGAACAAAAATAAAATTGGGTTGCCTCCCAACAAGCGCTAACGTTTAACGCCCCTAGCTAGGCATGATGATTTCAATGATGCTCACATAAAAGATAAGAATTGAAACATAAAGAGAGAATCATGAAGAATATGAATATCACATTTATGTCTAACTCACTTCCTATGCATAGGGATTTTGTGATCAAACAACTTATGGGAACAATAATCAACTAGCATAGGAAGGCAAAACAAGCGTAACTTTAAAACTTTAAGCACATAGAGAGGAAACTTGATATTATTGCAATTCCTACAAGCATATATTCCTCCCTCATAATAATTTTCTGTAGCATCATGAATGAATTCAACAATATAACCATCACATAAAGCATTCTTTTCATGATCTTCTTGCATAGAAATTTTATTACTCTCCACATAAGTAAAAATTCTTCTCATTCGGAATAGTGGGAGTATCATAAGAGACTCGAATACTATAAATTGTTTCCACATTTAAAGAGTAATGTTCAGAAAAGGGAAATCATAATCATGACAAGTTTTATAAATATAATCATCAATACTTTTTATAGCATAAGTGTCATCACAATAACCATCATAGATAGCAACTTTGTTCTCATAATCAATTGGAACCTCTTCCGAAATAGTAGATTTATCACTAAATAAAGTCATGACCTCTCCAAATCCACCTTCATAATTATCAGAATAATATTCAACATCCTCCAAAATAGTGGGATCATTACTTCCTAGAGTTGACACTCTTCCAAACCCACTTTCATCAATATAATCATCATAAATAGGAGGCATGCTTTCATCATAATAAATATTCTCATAAAAACTTGGGGGACTAAACATATCATCTTCATCAAACAGCATCCCCAAGCTTGTGGCTTTGCATATCATTAGCATCATGGGTATTCAAAGAATTCATACTAACCACATTGCAATCATGCTCATCATTCACATATTTTATGCCAAGCATTCTATGTAATTCTTCTTCTAGTACTTGAGCACAATTTTCCTTCCCATCATTTTCATGAAAGACATTAAAAAGATGAAGCATATGAGGCAACCTTAGTTCCATTTTTTGTAGTTTTCTTTTATAAACTAAACTAGTGATAAAACAAGAAACTAAAAAATTTGATTGCAAGATCTAAAGATATACCTTCAAGCACTAACCTCCCCGGCAATGACACCAGAAACTGCTTGATGTCTACTACGCAACCTTCTTCTTGTAGACGTTGTTGGGCCTCCAAGTGCAGAGGTTTGTAGGACAGTAGCAAATTTCCCTAAGTGGTTGACCTAAGGTTTATCAATCCGTGGGAGGTGTAGGTTGAAGATGGTCTCTGTCAAAAAACCCTGCAACAAAATAACAAAGAGTCTCTTGTGTCCCCAACACACCCAATACAATGGTAAATTGTATAGGTGCACTAGTTCGGCGAAGAGATGGCGATACAAGTGCAATATGGATGGTAGATATGGGTATTTGTAATCTGAAAATATAAAACAGCGAGGTAACTAATGATAAAAGTGAGCACAAACGGTATTGCAATGCGTTGAAACAAGGCCTAGGGCTCATACTTTCACTAGTGCAAGTTCTCTCAACAATAATAACATAATTGGATCATATAAATATCCCTCAACATGCAACAAAGAGTCACTCCAAAGTCACTAATAGCGGAGAACAAACAAAGAGATTATGGTAGGATACGAAACCACCTCAAAGTTATTCTTTCTGATCAATCTATTCAAGAGTCCGTAGTAAAATAACACGAAGCTATTCTTTCCGTTCGATCTAACCTAGAGTACGTACTAGAATAACACCTTAAGACACAAATCAACCAAAACCCTAATGTCACCTAGATACTCCAATGTCACCTCAAGTATCCATGGGTATGATTATACGATATGCATCACACAATCTCAAATTCATCTATTCAAACCAACACAAAGTACTTCAAAGAGTGCCCCAAAGTTTCTACCAGAGAGTCAAGACGAAAACGTGTGCCAACCCCTATGCATAAGTTCACAAGGTCACAGAACTCGCAAGTTGATCACCAAAATATACATCAAGTGGATCACGTGAATATCCCATTGTCACCATAGATAAGCACACGCAAGACATACATCAAGTGTTCTCAAATCCTTAAAGACTCAATCCGATAAGATAACTTCAAAGGGAAAACTCAATCCATTACAAGAGAGTAGAGGGGGAGAAACATCATAAGATCCAACTATAATAGCAAATCTCGCGATACATCAAGATCGTGCCAAATCAAGAACAAGAGAGAGAGAGAGAGAGAGAGAGAGAGAGATCAAACACATAGCTACTGGTACATACCCTCAGCCCCGAGGGTGAACTACTCCCTCCTCGTCATGGAGAACGCTGGGATGATGAAGATGGCAACCGGTGAGGGATTCCCCCTCCGGCAGGGTGCCGAAACATGGTCCCGATTGGTTTTTGGTGGCTACAGAGGCTTGCAGTGGCGGAACTCCCATCTAGGTTATTTTCTGGAGGTTTTAGTATTTATAGGAATTTTTGGCGTTCGGAACAAGTCAGGGAGGTGCCCGAGTCGTCCACGAGATAGGGCGGCGCGCCCGGGGGGTAGGGCGCGCCCCCACCCTCGTGGACGGCCCGAGACTCTTCTGGCCCAACTCTTTCACTTCGGAGGCTTCTTTTGGTCCATAAAAAATCATCAAAAATTGGCACGGCAATTGGACTCCGTTTGGTATTCCTTTTCTCAGAAAACTCAACAATAAGGAAAAATGTAAACCGCACTGGGCTCTAGGTTAATAGGTTAGTTCCAAAAATCATATAAATTAGCATATAAATGCATATAAAACATCCTAGATGGATAATATAATAGCATGGAACAATAAAAAATTATAGATACGTTGGAGACGTATCACTTGGCATCTTGCCAGATGGTGGGAATCAGGTTAGAAACGTCAAGGGTGATTATGCTGCGCTGGCTGTCGGGGTCCGGTAAGGAGATCTAGAACCGTCGATTAGGGTGTTTGTGGAGCAGCTCCGGTAGGGTGGACTATGGTGTGGGCAAAGCGGATCTGTAGCCATGGACGAGGGCACCGGTGAAGTTGCTCCGGTGGTTGGGTTAAGGATGGTGTCGACGATGTGGATCTGCGGTCGTGGACGGGGCGTCAGAAGCTGCTCTGGTAGGTTGCATGAGGGTGCGACGAAGAGGATCTGTGGCCGTGGACTTGTGAGTTGGCAAAGCGGCTCCGGTAGGGTTGAGAATGGCATAGGTGAAGCTACTCCAGTAGGGTTGACGATGGTGTCGGCGAAGCGGCTCCGGTAGGGTTGATGAAGGTGTCGGTGAAGAGGATCAGAGGCCGTCGACGGGGGCATCAGTGGGGCGGCTCCGGGGGGGGGGGGTGTGGACGAAGCGTCTCCGGTGGGGAGTACGAATGAGCCGCTGCAGCTGCGCTGCGGTTCACGAGAGTACCGGCGAAGCAGATCCGGCGCCGTGGACAAGGTCGGCACTGAATGGGCTATGGTATAGTGGTGGATGAGCAGTCTACTTGTTTCTAGTGGAGGTGGGAGGGGTAGATGCGGCCGCAAAAGCAGATCCTACGAGGTGGACGCTGCTCGCAGTGAATGGGCTCTGGTACACTGGTGGATGAGCAGTCTAGGGTTTTGAGAGGGGAGGGGAAGAAAGGCCTATAAAGTACGGACGGCGTGATGTAAGATGCTCTGGTGCTGTGGAGTTAGTCATTTTGCCGGGAGGGGAAGAGGAAATGGGGGTGTTGTGTGGTGGGGGGAACCGGAAGTTACCAAAGCAGCCCCGACCTATTATGTAGATGAGGGAAGTATTGTTATTGTTGTTCTCCATGCACCAAGGACAAAAGGGGAATTTCGCATGCTAAAGACTAGGAGGCGGAAATTTTAGAAGGAGGTGGGAGAATTTGCCGCCCGCGGGATCATTTGTATCTTGTTTTAACTAATTTTGGACCGTACTAGCGGGAAGGTCATGCGAGACTGTGTACACGGGGCACGCATCATCAGTTAATAACTAGTGTGAAGTCCACCCCAGAAAAAAGACAATAACTCGGGATGATGCGCCGATAACTTGGACGTTCACACAGGCGCAGCCAATCATACAGGTGTAGAGGCGCGTTCACAAAAAAGGGATCAAAGGCTCAGCCTATGTATTTCTCGTGTAAATACATAATTTAGTGACATTGGTTATTTACTTTAAACATAATGCATTGACGTGTTAGTGTAGAGGCGCACAAAAAGAAATGGATATTATAGTCCCACAAAAGAAATGGATATTGTAGTCCGCTACTTAAAAGTGTTACCTCAGATGATTACATAGCCTCCATTTCATAAATTGCGTACCCGTTGAATTCATATATGAATATTACATATATTACTTCATAATAGAACCTTAAATCATCCAAGACTAATGAATTTGAATGCAAGAGTAACAATGGTGCATGTATATGATAGCTACATTGGTTGTTTGAAGAAACATCACTGTAACTTTGGCATGCACAATTGAAAAGGTTTATTTAGATAGAAAAAATGTGATATGTGAGTGTCCAATCTTTATAGCGTTGAATCGATATTGTACCTTTGGCCATGATATGAAGTAGATATTGATTTATGTTCAAGCGGTGCACGTCCACGATCGCTAGATAGTTGTACGTGAATGAATTATGCAATCTCTCTCACACGCATACATATCTCATTTCCCCATGGGCATCGGAATCACACACGCGCACTTCATGTATTTCTCTCCCTCCATCAAGGTTAGAATTCGTCTTTCTACCCCGTCCTACAAGTCTCTCACACAAAAACACACACACTCTCTCTATCGAACACGTCCACCCCTTTAATTCCGCCCACCCACAACCACTAATGTCTCAAAGGATAATTATGTCTCTCACACATATGCCTAAGGTTAACTCGAGTACAACCATATGAATACATACAATGGGATTCCAGCAGAGCACCTTTTGTTTTGAGATTTCGCTCTCTCTCTCTCTCTCTCACACACACACACACGCGTAGATATTGTTTATCGCTTCATTTTTCCAGCACTTGCATGCACACTGTTTGTTTATCTCCGTGATGCTTTAAGTATGCCTCGCACACATCCTATCTACCTATCCCTTAATATAGATATGTGTCACACAAACTCTTTCTCCCTACTAGCAAGATGCCCATGCGTTGCACGGAACATCAAGATGCATTTGTATGAGTAGTTTATCTTGTGGGAGAAAAGGATGAACCAGGGAATGCCTTATTTGCAAATGTGGAGAGGGGTGTGGGTATCTTTTTGCAAAATTGCCATAGTTTCCTTCCTATCTGGCAGCCATAAATCGGATGGCCTATGTTGCAGGATGGCAGGAACACCATCATCACCAACTCTGTTTTTTATAAGAGTAGAGATATGTAAGTGTCACTGCCCCCCACCCACCCACACACACACACTTACCAACACCGAAGGAGTAGGGTGACACCTCGATCTTGATACTAATCTATCGACTGGCTTCTCTCTCAAACACACACACACACACACACACACACACACACACACACACACACTACCCGACACCGAAGGAGTATGGTGGAACCTCGATATCTTGATAGTAATCTATCTACTCCTCTTTCAAACACACATAGATACACACACACTCACTAGTTGTGCCTCTGTGCCTACCGCGCACACTCTCGATACGTCTTTCTCTCCCTCTCCCTCCCCCTCCCCACCCCCAACCCCAACAATGACAGCAGAAGGGTGACTACTCGATCTGATCTTAATCTGTCAGTTAGTTTCTCTCTCAAACATTGTGTCTCTATGCCTCGCTCAGACACACTCGATACGTCTTTTTCTGTGTAGCCCCCTCGATATGTAGACTTCTCGCGCATGCACAGCTGTAGTGACGATGACGCTGAATCCAATGTGCCTTGTTTTTACCGGCCTCATGTGATAGTTTTCACCCTATTTTCTGTTAATTAACAAGACAACCTTTTCTTTGTTACTACTAGTGAATCTGAAATAATTCGGGGCAGACATAAAATATATCACTTCAAACCAATTATCGCAGTAACTATTTTAAAAGAAACTAGCTAGATGCCCGTATGCTGTACGGAACATCAAGATGCATTTGTATGAGTAGTTTATCTTGTGAGAGACTAGCAAGATGCCCATGCGTTGCACGGAACATCAAGATGCATTTATATGAGTTGTTTATCTTGTGAGAGAAAAGGATGAACGAGGGAAGGCCTTGTTTGCACTCTTATAAAAAACAGAGTTGGTGATGATGGTGTGCCTGCCATCCTGCAATATAGGCCGTCCGATTTATATTTGACGGATAGGATGGAAACTATGGCAATTTTGCAAAAAGGTTCCCACACCCCTCTCCACATTGGGAAATAAGGCCTTCCCTCATTCATCCTTTTCTCTCACAAGATAAACTAGTCATACAAATGCATCTTGATGTTACGTGCAACAGATGGACATCTTGCTAGTTTGCAAAAAGACTCAGTTGGTGATGATGGTGTGTCTGCCATCCGTCATTTCTGACCATCAGATCTGCATCTAACGACTATGATGTAAGTCGTGGCATTTTTGCAACAAGACCCCACTTCTCCGCTCCAATTTGCGTAAACCCTTAGTATCTTGAAACCAACCACATCCCTCCCCCACCTCATCAAAACAGCCACAAGGAATATATTTTGAGTGAAACCTAATATGAGTATATTTTTAGTGATATATACACCAAACTAGAGTGTTTTTTCTTTCAAGTTTGTGGACAAGTATTATTATATTTTGGATCCATTGCAACGCATGAGCACATTGCTAGTAAGAGTAGAGAAAAGGATGAACGAGGGAAGGCCTTATTTGCAAACGTGGAGAGGGGTGTGGGTATATTTTTGCAAAATTGCCATAGTTTCCTTCCAATCCGTTAGATATAAATCCGACGGCCTATATTGCAGGATGGCAAGCACACCATCATCACCAACTCTGTATTCTACTCCCCCCCGTTCCTAAATATTTGTCTTTTTAGAGATTTCAACAATAGACTACATACGGAGCAAAATGAGTGAATCTACACTCTGAAATATGTCTACATAGACATCTGTATGTGGTAGTCCATTTGAAATCTGAAAAAGACAAATATTTAGGAATGGATGGAGTATAAGAGTAGACATGGAGATATATCTCCAGCGTGGTCTACAACAAAAATGTGTTGGACTGGTTAGCGCCGGATGCTCGCAACTCGATGACCTAAGTTCGAATTATGTCTTTAACTTTAGATTTTTATATTATATAATATTTATTTAATATATACTTCTTTCACATCGCATCGACAAAGTGGAACCCACAAAGTACTTAGAATACAAGATTAAGGATGAACTTGTTCCTTTTTAACTTTCTGTACGAAGCTGTAGCCACCCTGCAAGTCACGTGTACACTGTACATGCAATTAACTTTTTATAGAGGGAGAATCATACACACAATTAACTCAAATGGATTGGATGTGACTATTATTTCTAGCATAAGAGCATCTCCAATGGCAGCCGGAAAATTTCCTCCCGCTTCCTTCCGCAGAGGACAACATCAAACGCCAGCGGCATACATTTTCACAACTCTAACCAACCAAATGAAATTCGTGCAAACACGGACTATTTTCATATAAGCATGTAGGATTTCGTATAAAAAAGCCGGATCTTCATATAAACATGATAGATTTCATTACATTTACATGAACTAAGCGGTGCTAATCCGGCTCTCTTGGTATAATTAATACTCCCTCCGTCCGGAAATACTTGTCCTAGAAATGGATGTATCTAGACTTATTTTAGTTATAGATACATCCAATTTATCCATTCTTAGAACAAATATTTCCCGCCAGCCAGAGAGGGAGCACCTAATCTAAATGGCCGCCCACGGATCCCTTTGTCTTCCTCATGTCCGGCAGACACTTGCGGGGTCGACGAAGGTCCTTAGAAGAGAAGAAGCAGCAAAGAAAGCACCTGAATGCGCAGTCGTCGCCTCAGCGGCGGCCTTCATGGGACCCAAGTGGCGGCGGCCTCCCGTGTTCTACTTCTCCTCGATAATGGTGGCGGACACGGAGAAGCTGGCCACCGACTCGTTGCTCTCCACGCACCCGGCTTCTGTCTCTGCCTGCATGGCGTTGCCGCAGGCACGGGAGGCGCGCCCACAGACGGGAGGCGCGCCCACGGCCACCGCACACACTTGTGGCATGGTACGACGCGGCAGCGATGACGCCCGTACTGTCGTGCTCGCCGCCGTGCCGGCGTGGAGCAACTCGCCACTCCTCATCGAGCTGAACTGTAGCGGCGAGTTGCTGAACCATGCGCCGGATTGGGGCGGCAACTGGATCCGTCGGGCCAAGCAAGGTTGATGAAGCACCGAGCGGCCTCGCCCATATCCAGAGGGCTTGGCAGGCAACCCAGCCGGGTAGTATGCCGGAGAACGGCTCCTCGGAAACCATCGGAAGAGTGGAGAAAATTGTGAAGGAGGAGATGGGGGTGTTGGAAATATGCCCTAGAGGCAATAATAAATTAGTTATTATTATATTTCCTTGTTCACGATAATCTTTTATTATCCATGCTATAATTGTATTGATAGGAAACTCAGATACATGTGTGGGTACATAGACAACACCAGGTCCCTAGTAAGCCTCTAGTTGACTAGCTCGTTGATCAATAGATGGTTACGGTTTCCTGACCATGGACATTGGATGTCATTGATAACGGGATCACATCATTAGGAGAATGATGTGATGGACAAGACCCAATTCTAAGCCTAGCACAAAGATCGTGTAGTTCAGATGCTAAAGCTTTTCTAATGTCAAGTATCTTTTCCTTAGACCATGAGATTGTGCAACTCCGGATACCGTAGGAATGCTTTGGGTGTACCAAACGTCACAACGAATCGGGTGGCTATAAAGGTGCATTACAGGTATCTCCGAAAGTGTCTCATTGGGTTGGCACGAATCGAGACTAGGATTTGTCACTCCGTGTGACGGAGAGGTATCTCCGGGCCCACTCGGTCGGACATCATCATAATGTGCACACTGTGACCAAGGAGTTGATCACGGGATGATGTGTTACGGAACGAGTAAAGAGACTTGCCGTTAACGAGATTGAACAAGGTATCGGATACCGACGATCGAATCTCGGGCAAGTACAATACCGCTAGACAAAGGGAATTGTATACGGGATTGATTGAGTCCTTGACATCGTGGTTCATCCGATGAGATCATCATGGAACATGTGGGAGCCAACATGGGTATCCAGATCCCGCTGTTGGTTATTGACCGGAGAACGTCTCGGTCATGTCTGCATGGTTCCCGAACCCGTAGGGCCTACACACTTAAGGTTCGATGACGCTAGGGTTATAAAGGAAGTTTGTATGTGGTTACCGAATGTTATTCGGAGTCCCGGATGAGATCCCGGACGTCACGAGGAGTTCCGGAATGGTCCATAGGTAAAGATTTATATATGGAAAGTTGTTGTTCGGGTTCCGGAAAAAGTTCGGGTTTTTTCGGTATTGTACCGGAAAGCTTCCAGAAGGTTCCGGAGGATTCCGGAGGGGTCCGGAGGTCCGGAAATTGTTCCACCACGTCCAATACAGTAGCATGGGCTGTAAGGGGCGCCCTAGCCTTAATGGGGCCAGGGGCACCAGCCCCAAGGCCCATGCGCATGGGAAGGGGAAAACCCTAAGGGGAGGGCCTCCACTTGACTTGGGAGGCACTCCTCCCCTTGGCCGCCGCCCCTCCTCAGATTGGATCCGAGGGGCCGCCCTCCCTTGCCCCTATATATATGTGGGGGTGGGAGGGCAGCCGCACCAGATGTTCTGGCGCAGCCCTCCCCCTCTCCCAAGTCCCTTCTCCTCTCCCGCGGTGCTTGGCCACTACAACAAACACCTGCGTACACCAACGCATATCTACCAACGAAGTTAGGATATGTGTTGTTTCGGATCCACCCCCACCTCCCCACGAAGGGAAACCTCCCCGTACCCACCTCCACCTTATCTGCTTCCCCTCCGTCTAAATATCACACAGCCAAAAAAACATTTTTTCCCCTCCCGACGACCTCTCTCCCCTGATGCCTACCTGTCTCTGTCACACCACAGAGTTGTCGCCGCCAAACTCCGATTCCGGGAAGCTTCGGCGGACTCCCAACCCACTGCTCACCAGCCTGCCCCACTCCCTCTATGTTCTTCTCAGATCCTTCGCCCCGTCCACCGCGCCCCTGCACGCGCGCCCCGCAACAAGCCTAGCCGCCACGCGTCGCCGGCGTGGCTCTGGGGGCTCCGGTTTATCGCCCAGTACCCCTGCATCACCTCACGCGCGGCAGCCGGCTTGGGGTTGACATGGTACTCCGCCTCTTCTACCTCTGAAGTTGACATGTCTGGTACTAGTGTTTTTTTATTAGATCTGATTCACCATGTGTCAATCTGTACTAATTCTGGATGGGTAGTACCCTGTCATGCGTTATGGTTAGACTTTACTGTTCATATGATATGTGTTCTTGGATTAGTAGTATATACTAGTAATGAGCATGACCTGTTCAATAAGATCAACGCAGTGTCATCTTATTAAAAAATCAACTTGGTTCAAATTAGAGTGAGATAGTGTATCAGCGATATACCATATGCGACCATGTATATCACTGAAGAATATTGCTACAAAAATCAACATGTAAGTGCAATTATGGGTCCAATGATACTAGCATAATTATTTCAAATTGAGAATCCCCTTCTCAATACACTGAATCATTATTTATTTGGTGTTAAATGTACAATATATTAATTGAATAAGTCCTACTTGCATCCGCTCGTCCCAATATTTGTCTTTATTCTATAATCATTTATTCCATCTGCACTCATGTGTTACGACATTGTCTTTTACTATGTGTGTGCTTCATTGCTTTCTTAACAGATCGATCTACAACACTTACACATTGCAATCCGGAGAATCCATGAATATGCAAAAGAAGCCTTGAGAATTATTTTAGTCATTTGTGTATAGCATGGTGAGGATTGTTTCGCTAGTTCATGTTACAAAGAAGGAAAACGTGAATTTGTATCTTATTCTATTTTTTCGGTTGATGTAATATTTGTTTTCCCCTACAAAAAGTTATATTAATTTCAGCTTCTTATTCAGTAAAAATGTGCACACCTCAATCTCTAACTTTACGCAAAAGCTCAGATGGAAATAATTCTTACGCTCATGTTATCCAATATACACTGTTAAATAATTGATAAAATTTGAACGTGAGTTACAAGAACATCATACCTTGATATTCTCGTCATATGTATTTGACTCATATTATTGAAATCTCACCTTTAAATCAAGTTTAGTGCATTTTTTAGAAATACGGGTACTTCTGAATTCCTGCAATCTCTGTACTAATTTGTATTTTGTGGGGAGCCACGACGCTTTCCAAAGATAGAATGATGCATGATTGGTCAGCACACAAACTCTTGGCCAGGTGCCTCTCACATCTTATCTTGTTTGTAACATATTCTCCTTAAACTGTCAAACTTATTCCTCTTGTGCACTCTGCTTCCCTGACATACAGGCACACTATGGTGGTGGGATGTTACTAACAAGCATAAACAGACACCTAAGCGATCAGATACGGCGACTGTGCAAGTGTGTCAGGTACGTCGAATTCACTGATCACAAACTATCTCGATCTTACTAGGATCTCCTCTTCTCTGTAATACTTAGAACCTTCTCTTCTACCTATTCAGGCCAACAGTTTGAGCATCTGGCAACCATGGTGACAAAGACGAGCATACTGGAACTGCTCTAAGTTTCCATGTTCTCGGTAAACAAGTGAACTAAGAAAGCGAAACCTATTTAATAAATGTTGGCATATACTGACACGCTGGCACTGCATTAATGTTGTGGTCTTCTAAATTGTTAGAATAATTTTAAGTAGTTTCGTAGGAGTCCTTGCTAGTTTAACTAGCCAAGTTTGAGTCTAATTTTGATAGGTTGATTAGTTAGTTTTCCAATATGTCTCGTTTGCATGTCGTAAGCATTTGTGTTACGTAGTCCATATATGATTCAATGAGTTTGCATAGCTAGTAGCCTACATGTTGTACTAGTATGTCTTGGACTCAAAGCATGCCTTACTAGTCTAGTAAAAGGGCACTGCAGTCTGAGTCGTTCTAGATGCTATTAAGTCGAGTAGGTTTGGATTGCTTTGGCCATATAGCAGGTCATATCATGGAACCAGGTCGTGCAAGAGTTTTTCCGTAAAAAAACAAGCTTATGTAAGAGTTTTGATATAAAAGAATAAAGAGTACGCTAAAGTTTTTTCGTGCACGTGTGTTCGGCTATTTTGATGCCATCGATTCAGTGAGCACAACCAAACATAGATTACTAATGCATATGCCAAAGCAGCAGGTTACAGAGACTAGATTGTTCCAAGTCGATGTTGCCGGGCGCTTAAAACATATTAGTGCTGAAGCTGGATTTACTAGGAGGTATTTTCGATAGTAGTTCTATATTATGTGAATGATTCTTCACCATATCGAATGGAAAGTTTGGAGTATTGATAGCATTACTTGACTACATTTTATTATCTTACACATGCTTCTCTTTTTTTTCCTACCTAATTTGTACAAGAGAACACTGCTTCTGTGAGATAAGACTCATTTCGGTTAGATTAGGTTAAACAATTCATCAACTACTTTATGCCTGCCTTACATTTTCCCACCCCTATAAAACACTCTGTTTCTGTTAACAGGGTGAAACTTACTAATGAAACAGGCTGAGTTAGTTTACTGTAAGCTAAAATGACTATTGTTAGCTACAAATATTATACTGGACACATCCGAACAACAATGCTCCTCTTACTTTACTCCAAAGTATCGACCCCGAATATAAATCTAAAGTTGATGATGTTAAACTTGGTAATGAATTCTTGGTATTGCGCGTTGATGCTACATTAGCAAAATCTTACAAGTTTTTATAACTACTAAAAAGAGTCAAAATTATTAGTCATGCAGCAAGATTAACTATCACATTGCCTTCGACCTTTCCATGTTGCTCCTCCTTTCAACTTTTTTGCCCTATTAACCTATTTCGTTTCTTTGTTGTAGATTGCTATATCCGATGATGCATGGCTCAGATATTGGTCCAGAATAGGAGTGCTATTAGATAGTTTCACATTGTGTCTTAGAATTCCATGTCCAGTGCCAATGTTTCAATCATTATGTTTCAGATATTTTCGTGTCAATGTTTCGTATCGGTGAGAGGTTGGTTGCAAGGTCGACAGTAGGATTACTACTAGATTCACATCTTGTAATCTTTGTATCGTGTCCTTTGTAATGCAACCAAGTTGATTTAATATATGAGAAATTTCTATTTATTATACTGTGTCCCTATGCAATATCGGCATTGACCTAATAATTCTGGATGGTGATATATAAAATACCATGCATTTTTCATGCAATGCACTAGGCATTGCAATACTCATTTATAATCCACCAACGCATGTGAAGCGTTGTTGGGCTCTGACTTTATCCGTTGCTATGTTAGAACACTTCTCCTCGCCATTTACCAACGGATGCATATACGTTGTTGTAGACCTTTCCAACGCCACCAACGGCAACGCATACAAATCTGTTGGTGTAGACCTTATCAACGCTTATATGGACCTTTGGCAACGCAATGATGCGTTGTTGTAGGGGGGTTCTTGTTGTAGTGGGCGAAGCCCTGCAGGATTGCCACCCTCCTCCACCACCACCACGCCGTTGTGCTGCTGCTGGATGGAGTCTTCCTCAACCTCTCCCTCTCTCCTTGCTGGATCAAGGCGTGGGAGACGTCACCGGGCTGTACGTGTGTTGAACGCGGAGGTGCCGTCCGTCTGCTCGGCACTAGGATCTCCGGTGATTTGGATCACGACGAGTACGACTCCTTCAACCCCGTTCTCTTGAACGCTTCCGCTTAGCGATCTACAAGGGTATGTAGATGCACTCTCCTTCCCTCGTTGCTAGTTTCTCCATAGATAGATCTTGGTGACACGAGGAAATTTTGAATTTCGCCACGATCCCCAACTGCGTGGCATCATGAGCTAGGTCTATTGCCTAGATTCTTTGCACGAGTAGAACACAAAGTAGTTGTGGGCGTTGATTTTGTTCAATATGCTTACCGTTACTAGTCCAATCTTGTTTCGACGGTATTGTGGGATGAAGCGGCCCGGACCGACCTTACACGCATTTACGTGAGATGTGTTCCACCGAATCGACATGCACTTGGTGCATAAGGTGGCTAGCGGGTGCCGCCTCTCCCACTTTAGTCTGAACGGATTCGATGAAAAGGGTCCTTATGAAGGGTAAATAGCAATTGGCATATCATGTTGTGGTTTTATGAGGTAAGAAACGTTCTTGCTAGAAACCCATAGCAGCCACGTAAAACATGCAACAACAATTAGAGGACGTCTAACTTGTTTTTGCAGGGTATGCTATGTGATGTGATATGGCCAAGTAGAATGTGATGAATGATATGTGATGTATGAGATTGATCATGTTCTTGTAATTGGATTCACGACTTGCATGTTGATGAGTATGACAACCGGCAGGAGCCATAGGAGTTGTCTTTATTTATTGTATGACCTGCGTGTCATTAAACAACGCCATGTAATTACTTTACTTTATTGCTAACCGGTAGCCATAGTAGTAGAAGTAATAGTTGGCGAGACAACTTCATGAAGACACGATGATGGAGATCATGATGATGGAGATCATGGTGTCATGCCGGTGACGATGATGATCATGGAGGCCCGAAGATGGAGATCAATGGAGCTATATGATATTGGCCATATCATGTCACTACTATATATAATTGCATGTGATGTTTATTATGTTTATGCATCTTGTTTACTTAGAACGACGGCAGTAAATAAGATGATCCCTTACAACAATTTCAAGAAGTGTTCTCCCCTAGCTGTGCACCGTTGCTAAAGTTCGTTGCTTCTAAGCACCACGTGATGATCGGGTACGTTCACATACAACGGGTGTAAGACAGATTTACACACGCGAAACACTTAGGGTTAACTTGACGAGCCTAGCATGTACAGACATGGCCTCGGAACACAGAGACCGAAAGGTCGAGCATGAGTCGATAGTAGATACGATCAACATGAAGATGTTCACCGATGATGACTAGTCCGTCTCACGTGATGATCGGACACGGCCTAGTTGACTCGGATCATGTAATCACTTAGATGACCAGAGGGATGTCTATTTGAGTGGGAGTTCATAAGATGAACTTAATTATCCTGAACATAGTCAAAAGACCTTTTGCAAATTATGTCGTAAGCTCGCGTTTTAGTTCCACTGTTTAGATATGTTCCTAGAGAAAATATAGTTGAAAGTTGACAGTAGCGATTATGCGGACAGAAGAAAGCTTGTGTCCTTAATGCACCGCTCAGTGTGCTAAACCCCAATCGTCGTCTGTGGATGTTGCGAACATCGTACATACACGTTTTCATAACTACGTGATAGTTCAGTTAAATGGTTTAGAGTTGAGGCACCAAAGATGTTTCAAACGTCATGGAACATATGAGATGTTTCGAGGGCTGAAATTGGGATTTCAGGCTCGTGCCCACGCCAAGAGGTATAAGACCTCCGACGATTTTCTTAGCCTGCAAACTAAGGGAGAAAAGCTCAATCGTTGAGCTTGTGCTCAGATTGTCCGAGTGCAATAATCACTTGAATCGAGTGGGAGTTGATCTTCCGAGATAGTGATGTTTCTCCAAAGTCATTGCCACCAAGCTGCTAGAGCTTCGTGATGAACTATAACAAATCAGGGATAAATATGATGATTCTTGAGATATTCGCGATGTTTGACACCGCGAAAGTAGGAATCTAGAAGGAGCATCAATTGTTGATGGTTGGTGAAACCAATAGTTTCAAGAAGGGCAAGGGCAAGAAGGGATACTTCATGAAACAAAGAAATCAGTCTGCCGCTCTAATGAAGAAACCCAAGGTTGAACCCAAACCGAGACTAAGTGCTTACGTAATAAGGGGAACAGCCAATGGAGCGTAATTACCCTAGATACTTGGTAGATGAGAAGGTCGGCAAGGTCGATAGAAGTATATTGGATATACATTAAGTTATTGTGTACTTTACTAGTACTCCTAGTAGCACCAGTGGTATTAGATACCGGTTCGGTTGCTAAGTGTTAGTAACTCGAAATAAAAGGCTACAGAATCAAGCGGAGACTAGCTAAAGGTGAGTCGACGATATGTGTTGGAAGTGTTTCCAAGTTTGATGTGATCAAACATCGCACGCTCCCTCTACCATCAAGATCAGTATTAAACCTGAATAATTGTCATTTGGTGATTGCGTTGAGCATAGACATGATTGGATTATGTCTATCGCAATATGGTTATTCATTTAAGGAGAATAATGGTTACTCTATTTATTTGAATAATACTGTCGGTGTACTAGAGTAGGGGTACCCTAGTATCCCGTACTGACTGCACGGACGATTGCAAAGACCTCGCGGCAGGGTTTGCCTCACACCGCCAAAATTCAAGAACAAAGTATTTGATTAAGAAGACAAGGCCCCTAAGAAGAGGAGCTTGCCGGGAAGGCCACCTGTGCATGCAGAAGACAAGGCCCGGCAAGAAGAGGAGCTTGTCGGAAGGCTCGAGAGCGACAAGCCTCCGGACGCGACAAGGATTCGGCGCGGCAAGGCGCTTGTCATGGCAAGCAACCTCTCTCCATCTCCGCTCCAGCTCATCCAAAGAACGTGTCGCCATGGGACCATTCCATGCGCGCGTGTCGAGAGGTTGTGCAGCCAGCGGAGAGCAGCGATAAACGGCGCTGACAAGCTTGCCATCGTGGCGAGCGGTGGCACACCTGACGGTCTCTGTTGCCTAATCGCTTTGGGCGATAATCGACCGACGGGCATTTATTGCTTTTGTCCCTTGCCATCGAGTTAGGTATTTTGCACCGCATAATCGCTCGAGTAGGTGTACCAAATCCTGTTTTTACATTTGTACCCTCGCCTATGTTGCCACCTGTCGGAGACCCCTTGAGCATATAAAAGGAGGCCCATGCGCAACATAGAGGGGGTTCGAGGTTCGGTTCATTCGACTCACTAGAGACCAGATACGCTCATGCTAGGTTTTGTAGCTCGCATCGCTCCCTAGCAAGAACACAATACATCAAACAAGCAGCAGAGAGGAGTTTTATCTCCGGGAGCTCAAACCGGGTAAATTGCTCGTGTGCCTCGCCTCGATCCGCCTTCAGGCGATCTCCGCCTCCGAACCACAAAGGGGCCTGGTCCGCCGCCCCGTAGGGTGTTCGTGGGTACGATCAGCCTCCCGACATCTTTGGCGCGCCAGTAGGGGGCGTCGAGGCCATGTGAATCTGATCCGGCGTTCACACGAGCAGGCGTCCTCAACATCTTCCCCAACATGCCACCGAAGAAGAAGCCTTGGCGGCAGCAGAGCCGTTCGCGTCACTCCACCCTCACCGCAGCAAACGGGTGGTGGGGCAGACGCTGGCGGAGGAACGGGCGCCGACGAAGGTGTTCGCGACGTTGCCAAGTCCAAGGACAAGGCCCCGCAAACCTCGGCGTCACAAGCATCCCCGCGCCCATCTCAGAGACGCGGGACCAACAACGCCATGGCGTTCACAATGCCATACGCTCGTTGGATTGACACCCTCAAGACCAGCATGCGCGCCAACATGCCGGGCACGAGTGAGATACGGTCGCCGACGGGTGCTGCTCCTTCTAACGTAGTTAGAAGTCCGAGCATATCCCGCCTCGCACTGCTCGCCAATGCCACCCACTACTCCAGCAGAAGCTCGCGAGAGCTCAGCTGCTTCTCGACTACCCTCCAATGGCCAACAAGGTCGACGAGTGGAGGCCACTATCCGAGCCTCATCGGCTTTGCTAACGGCGACGCCCGCTGAAACCAACGCCATCGTTGCCGCGGCAAGACGACAAGGCACGAGCCGGTGGCGACGAGACTGACGGAGGTGCAACCACCATGCACTCTCCGCCACGAAGACCAAGATCGCCGACTCACCGGATAAACCTCGACAGCGACTCCACCGCGTCATCGGATCCGCGGGCTCGCCGCGATCAGCGCCAAGTTCTTCATGAGCGACAACAAGAGGACGCTCGAACTCGCATCGAGCGCCGGAGAGAAGCGCGACGTCAGTCCGACAAGCGCGCTGGGCCTTCTGTTGACATGCGCGCGCCGGAGGAGCCAGGCGACTTGTCAGACGCGGTAGGTTGCCCTGCGTTCACTCGTGAGCTGCGGCAAGTCCAAAGGCCCAGCCGTAAAAACTTCAAACCAGACGCGTGCGGAGAAGTATGATGGCAGGACGCATCCGTCGGAGTTCCTCAAAGATTCTACACCATCGCGGTGCAGGCTGCGGGGACGGACGACAAGATCCTCGCCAACTACTTCCCGCCGTGCTCAAGCCCAACGTCAGATCTTGGCTCATGCACTTGCCGGACAGCTCCATATCCTCTTGGGCAGATCTGTGCCATCGGTTTGTTGGCGCCTTCACGGTGGCCACAAATCTCATGGCCAAGAGAGTGACCTTCATCTCGCCGCCCGGAAGGAAGGAGAGTCCCTGCACAAGTTCATTCAGAGATTCAGCCGTGTGCACTACAACATCCCGAGATGTCCACCTGCCGTGGTGATCAGCGCGTTTCATCGTAATGTGCGGAACCGCAGGATGAGGGAGGAGATGGCGATGTGCAAAGTCAAGGACGTTAGTGAGTTGTACGCCTTGGCCGACAAGTGTGCACGCTTGAGGAAGGAGGAGACTCCTGTGAGAGAATGCGGAAGGTGCTCGACAAGGAGGAGGCCGCCCGGCAAAGAAGGGCGGCGGCGAGGCAACATGAAGAAGAAAGGTAGAGAAGTGCTAGCTGTTGAGCAGTCCGCAACGGAGGTGGCGACAAGAACGCCAAGGCTGGTGGCTCCGGCAAGGAGGTTGCCACTGATGCCAACCACTGCCGGTGGCGGCCACGACAAGGTGACGGCTCCGCAAGCGATCGCAAGATCCACCGCACCAAGGGCCACGACCTCCAGAGCTGCAAGAAGGTCGAGCAGCTTGTTGAACAGCAGAGGGCTGAGTACGAGCGGCGCGACAAAGAGAAGGCCCAGGAAGGTGCTGGGGGAACAAGCAAGAAACGCCCCGGCCGGGAGGACGCCATGCAAGGCCAAGCAACGGCAAGGAGACAGACCTCGCCGCCGCGACAAGGATGAAGATGATGACGATGGCGAAGATATGGAAGACGACGACGCGATGAGCAGGAGTTTCAGAAAGCCACAGAGGTCCTCTCAAGGCTGACGGAGGTGCTTCCTCGCATACCTCACACCGCCAACTCAAGCAATGGGTGCGGGAGGTCAATGCAGCGGAACCATCCGTAGAGTCACGCAGCCTCTCAAGTGGTCCAAAGACGCCTATCATCTTTGATATTGAGGACCACCGATCGCATAATCGCGGTCGGGTGCTTGCCGATGTTGGTCTCACCAACCATCCGCAACCTCAAGGTCACCAAAATGCTAGTTGACGGCGGGCCGGCTTGAATCTGATCTCCTCCGCGGTGCTCGAAGCTTCAAATCCTCGACGGCGAAGCTCGAAGAGACCGGCACCTTCCAAGGAATCAATCCGGGAAGGAGCAAGTCAAGGGGAAGATTACGTTGTCGGTAACATTTGGCAGCGAGCTGAACTTTAGGATCGAGAGGGTCACATTCGACGTTGCCGATTTCCCATTGCCTTACAATGGGATACTTGGCCGCCCAAAGACTCGCCAAGTTCATGGCAGCCTCTCACTACGCCGCAACTTACTCAAGATGCCAGGCCCGATAAGCATCATCTCTGTCCATGGTGACAAGAAGGATGCCCTTATCTGTGCCGACAAGATCTACCGGGATGCGGCAGCCGCGACAGATTGCCAGACACTTTCATTTGAAGCTCCTGGGAAGAAGACAAAGTCCAAGTCCGGCAAGGGCTCTGATGCTTACTCTGGCAAGCGCACCTCTTCGGAGTGCTGCGCTACCGTCGAGGACGCACCACCGAGCTCCACCGGCAAGTGCAAGAAGATGGTAGCTCCACCAAAGACCAAGAAGGTGCCCGCGAAGGAGGACGGTGCTGGTGGTACCTTTACCATTAGTGCCTCTCTCGACCCTAAATAGGAAGGCGCGCTCGTTGCTTTCCTGCGGGCGAATGTCGACGTGTTTGCATGGCAACCGTCTGACATCCCCGGTGTTCCTAGGAAAGTGATTGAGCACCGCCTGGCCGTTTGTCCCCATGCACGGCCCGTCAAGCAAAAAGTCTGGAAGCAAGCAGTGGAACGCCAAGTATTCATAGCAGAAGAGATCAAGAAACTGGAAGCAGCAGGCCTTGTCAGAGGAGTGCTCCATCCTACGTGGTTGGCCAATCCTGTAGTCGATGCAAGAAGCAAATGGAAAATGGAGGCTTTGTATTGACTTCACGGGTGTTAATAAAGCTTGTCCCAAAGATCCATTTCCCTTGCCGCGCATTGACCAGATTGTTGACTCCACGGCTGGATGTGATTTGCTTTCGCTTTCTTGATGCATACTCGGATACCATCGATCTTCATGGTCAAGAAGATGAGGAGAAGACCGCATTCATTACACCATGTGGCACATACTTGTTTCATACGGATGACTTTCAGTTTTAAGAATGCTGGTTCATGGTGTGCATGGGTAGTCCTTGACGCGTTTGAGCCGCAAATGCAAATAAATGTAGAAGCCTACATGGATGACATAGTGGTAAAAAGCAAGGACAAAGCAACTCTGGTTCAAGATTTGGACGAGACCTTTGCAAATCTGCGCAAGATCAACCTTAAGCTCAACCCCGAGAAGTGCGTATTTGGAGTCCCTTCCGCAAGCTTCTCGGTTCTTCGTGTCTCAACGAGGGATTGAAGCTAATCCCGACAAGATCAAGGCCGTTGAGCAGATTGAAGCACCAAAGCGCGTCAAGGATGTACGAAGACTTGCCGGTTATGTAGCTGCTCTCAAAGAGTTTATTTCTAGGTCTGGCGAGCGCTGCCGTTTTTCAAGATTTTGAAAAAGGCAGGTCCAATGAAATGGACTCCCGAAGCGGAGTCTGCGCAGCAGGACTTAAAGAGATACCTGTCCTCCACTCCAACACTTGTCGCACCTAAACCACAAGAGAAGTTGCTGCTATATATAGCAGCAACCAATCAAGTGGTTAGTGCTGCGTTAGTAGCGGAGAGGGAGGCGGATGACGAGCCAGCAACCACGGCAAGCACATCCAGCGACAAGCAGGGGGCTTCGCCGATAGGCTCTGGTCCCGACAAGGACGAATCCACGGCCACGCATGGCCAGATGCAGAAAAGGATGGTGCAACGCCCAGTCTACTTTGTCAGTTCCCTCCTGCAGGGGGCTAGGTCGAGGTACTCTGGTGTGCAGAAATTGCTTTTCGGCCTCCTCATGGCCTGGAGAAAGTTGCGCCATTACTTCCAAGCACATGAGATCACAGTTGTTACTCGCTTTCCGCTGAAGAGGCTCCTGCAGACTCCGGCAGCCACGGGCAGGATTGTTGAGTGGGCATTGAACTGTCAAGCTTTGGTCTCAAGTTTGAAAGCACATCAACTATCCAAAAGCGTAGCGTTGGCAGAATTCATACCAGAATGGACACCAACGCCAGATGAAGAGATTCCGGAGACGAGCATTCCCGTCAAGGAAGCAAGCGAAGAGTGGCTGATGTACTTTGATGGTGCCTTCTCGCCGCAAGGCGCCGGTGCCGGCATGCTGCTTATCGCACCCACCGGAGAGCACCTCAAGTACGTAGTCCAGATGCACTTTCCCAAGGAGCAAGCAACAAACAATACTGCAGAGTATGAAGGTTTGCTTGCCGGTCTCAGGATCGCAGATGACCTTGGGATCAAAAAGCTTATTGTCGGGTGACTCGCAACTTGTCGTCCGCCAAGTGATCAAAGATTACCGAGTCTCATTGATGGAAGCCTACGTTGATGAAGTGAGGAAGCTAGAAGAGCACTTTGATGGCTCGCAAATGGAACATGTTCCAAGAGCTTAGAATGATATTGTCGACGGTTTGTCAAAGTGCGTTGCACTTAAGTTGCTGTGGAACCAGGGATTTTCGTGCTCAAGCTGACTCAACCAACCGTAACAAAATCAATCGGACAAAGCAAGAAGAGGAAGTTGATCTCTGGTGACTACTTTCCCAGAAGCTTCCTCAAGCCGTCGTGCGAAGGTCCCCAAGATCAACGCCGACAAGCAGCCGAGGGGCCGTCTGCTCGACAAGCCCTGTGGTTTGTTTCGTTGAAGCAGACGCTCCCGACAAGTCTTGCTCCGGCAAGCTTGCCGGGAACATCAAGCTCGGCAGGCCGCAGGTTCTTGTTGTGGAAGCTGATTTCCGCAGCAGCCAGATGTGCCTTTGGTCCTTGTTGTCGAGCCACAAGCTCCAAAGATGGGCGCAGCAGAGATTGTCCATTTCCTTCAGACAGGGAACTTCCGAAGAGCAAGAAGAAGCGGAAAGAGTAGCCCGGCGATCAAGTATGTACCAGTTTATCGACAAAGATCTTGCATGTAAGAAGACTCAACGGTGTGAAATTGAAGTGTATTCCGGGGAAGACGGACAAAAGCTATTGGCAGAGATACATGGAGGCATATGTGGTCACCACATTGGCG
The DNA here is from genome assembly GCA_021605145.1 of Aegilops bicornis. NCBI lineage: Eukaryota > Viridiplantae > Streptophyta > Magnoliopsida > Poales > Poaceae > Aegilops > Aegilops bicornis. Next base: position 336,357,151 of record CM038675.1, read on the forward strand.
CGAGAGCACTTGCTGGCAAAGCTTTCTGGCAAGGTTTCTTCTGGCCGACAGCCCTCCAGGATGCAACTGCACAAGTTACCAAGTGTGAAGCGTGCTAGTTCCATTCCAAACAGATACACCAGCCAGCTCAAGCTCTCCAGACGATCCCTTTATCCTGGCCCTTTTCGGTCTGGGGGCTCGACATCCTCGGCCCCTTCCCCGAGCTGCCGGGGCTTTGAATACTTGTACGCCGCCATCGACAAGTTCACAAAGTGGCGGAAGTGGAAGCAAGTGAGGAAGGTGACAAAGATCAGCGATCAAGTTCTTCAGGTCGATTGTTTGCCGTTTCGGAATCCCTAACAGGATCATCACCGACAATGGCACACAATTTACGAGTCGCACCTTCATGCAGTACGTCCAAGATCTTGGCGCCAAGGTCTGCTTTGCTTCTGTTGCTCACCCGAGAAGCAACGGTCAAGCAGAGAGGGCAAATCTTTGAAGTCTGCGCGGGCTCAAGACCAGAACTTTCGACAGGCTGCACAAGTGCGGAAGAAAGCTGGATCGAGGAGCTGCCGGTGGTTCTTTGGTCGATCAGACGACGCCAAATCGAGCCACCGCCGGACACCTTTGCTCTAGTCTATGGAGCAGAGGCAGTTCTCCCCACGGAACTCGTATACGGATCGCCTCGAGTGCTCGCTTATGATGAGCTTGAGCAAGAGCAGCTGCGACAAGATGACGCTGCTCCTTGAGGAGGATCGTCTTCAGTCATTGGCGAGCTGCTCGCTACTGACAGAAGCTTTGCGTCGCTACCATAGCCGCAGAGTTAGTGCGAAGTCTCGAGGAAGGCGACCTTGTTCTTCGCTGCGTTCACCGCCAAGAATTCAAACAAGTTGACGCGCCAAAGTGGGAAGGCCCTTATCGGGTGAAACGAGTCACTAGGCCTGGCGCTGTCCGCCTTTGAGACCGAAGATGGCATCCCGTGAGCAACTCCTGGAACATTGAGCATCTTCGTAAGTTTTACCGATAGAAGCGCGGTTGCCGGAACCCGTTCCAGCAACCACCTTTATACAAGTCTTGCCGCTGTTGCATGTAATCCTTTGTACAAAGCCGGGCGCAGACCCGTGCATCGATAAAGCTCATGTGCTGCGCACAACTTGTCAAATTCATGCTTTCATCATTTTATTGCATGTTTTGGCTAACACTTTGTGCAAAGAACCACACCCGTAAGCAAAATCGAGCCGCTAGGCTCCATAACTTTATTTCCTCTTCTTTCTCTTTTCTCAAAGAAAGGAAAGCTCCCTCGCGCACAAGTTAACCAGGGGGGAAGGAGAAGATAATACTACTATGGACCAGGCACCGCTCGAGGAAGTTTCGCCTCATCGGGAAGCAAGAGACAGAAAAGCTAAGTTGCCAAAGTTTGAGAAATCAATTTTTAAATTTTTAAGTTATCTTCCTCGAACGATAGTACTCAGACGGAAAACACATGCGCAGAGGAACCAACTTCAGAGCTAGTCGCGCCCTTACTTTGTTTCGAGTCCGCTCAACAACTTAAGTGAGCATGCGGCTTAGTCGCGACAAGGTTGCTTGTCGGAGGCGGCTGCCGGCCAAAGACGTTCCGCTTTTCGGCGCTTCATGACAAAAGTGCCCGCACCGACAAGTCCCCCAAATGCGTAAAGGCGAAACGTACAAAGGAAGGAATCAAGTAGAGGAAATAATGTTGCATTGATCGCCTAAGATAGAGTATATTACAAAATAACTTGTCGCTGATCTAACAAAGTGTTCTAAACATGATCAGCAGCGACAAGGGAAAGATAAAATTGGCGACCTAGTCTACGCGGTTGCCATCAATCCGCTTGATCTTGTTCACCTTGTCCACAATGGGTGCGACAAGGGCTTTGAGCTCCTCCACGTTGGCATCTGGCGGCAAGGATCCGAGGACGCCAGAAGTTTGAGACCCGGATTGCGGAAGGCCACCTTTATCAACACCTTCTCGAGGGCTCCTGCACAGATCTGGCGTGATTCCTCGGCCAGCTGCTTTGGGACCTCTTCCCAGAGTCGCTGGAGACCCGTCACCACGCCTTTGAAGAATAAACTGAGTTTGGCGCTGGGTTGAGATGCTTTCGTCCGAGGAGTATGCAAGGTCCGCCATCCCCAGCTCCATCATTTCGTTGTGGATGTCGTGGCGGTGTCCACAAGACCTTGATCCGATGCTCCACGCTCTCCCTCAAGGTGCTCTGGATGGAGGCAGCATTCGCTAGCAGCTCCTCCTTGGCCTTGATCGTCTCCAACAAACCCACCTCCCGCTCTCTGGCGCCGTCCAACGTGGGTGGTCAGCTTCAGCTCAAGATCCGCCTTGGAATCCTTGGCGGCGTCGAGCTCCTTGCCTCTATCAGCGAGACGACTCTGCAGCTCGCCAAGAGTGTAGGCGTCCTTCTCACGCTCATGCTTGAGCGCGGCAAGCTCTTCGCCGCTCTTCTTGAGGCTGGCCTCCAGCTGTGCCACCTTCGCCTTCAACTCTTCCTTGGCGGCCTCGGCGGCTGCGGCGGCATCCTTCGCTTCCTTAAGCGCCCCGCCAAGTGACTCCTCGCGGCAGCAAGGTCTTCTTCGTGGCTGTCCAGGTTGACCTTCCGCTGCGCCCGGCTTCCTTTCTGCGGAGAGCTTCTCGGCAGCCACCTTGCTCCTCCTCATGCGGCCTTCTCAAGGATGAAGGCCGTGCGCTCTTCTGCAAGTTGCCCCACGCTCGCTACGTCGCGGAGAGTTTCTTGGTTGGCGCTCGGAGCTCTTCTGGCGCTTCTCCATGTCCGCTCCTGCCCTCGCGACAAGTGCTTCCGGGACTCCAACTTGGCTTGCCGGGCGCGGTAGAGCGACAGCTTCTTCAGCTGTTGCTCCTCCTCGAACTTCGCCGCTGCTTTGCTTGGCGCGTCCACCAGCGTAGCCAATGAGAGGCGAGTAGCTTCGCCGTCGAAGGTCTCTCCTTCGACCCGGCGCCACTGAGCACGGTTCCCGGGGAGTTTGATGAAGACACCCTCGCCGGCCTTGGTGGGGCGCGCCGGGTCAGGCTCCTCGGGCTGACGCCTGCAGCGGCCGGGGAGTCGGTCGGTGTAGCGCTGGCGCTCCTGCTGCCTCGGGGCCGTCAAGGTCGATCGCCCGACCCCTCGCCCGGCCTGCGTCGGCGGCCTCGATGGCCTTCTCGCCAACAGGCTCGTCGGCGACGGCCTCTTCTTCCACCGCAACGACCTCTTCTTCCACGACGGCGGCCTCGTCGGTGTTGCCGCGCGCTTCCTCCTCGCCGGCAGCCTCGACCTCCATCGGCTCTGCGTCAGACGAAGAAAGAGCACTCAAGTAAATGTTCAAAAAGAGAAACAGAAGAAAGCAAGCCCGAGGGAAATTTTCGTGTAAGAAAATTACCAGCAACGGGATCCGCAGCCATGGCCTCGACCACTGGAGGGTCACTGGCGCTGTCCCTTGCCGGGGTAGCCTCCCTTGCCGGAGTGGCCTCCCTTGTCGGAGGGTGCTCCCTTGCCGGAGAATCCTCCCTTGGCGACGTAGTGGCAGTAGACAGGATTTCGGGGGCGGCTTCCGAGCCCTCCTGATGAGGCTGCTCTGCTCCTACACAAGCAAACAATCAGGTATCAACGAAGAAGGAGCACCCCTGCACACCTAATAGTAAGGAGAAAACTGCACACTTACTTTGGGGGCTGTGCTGGGGGCTGCTCCGAGGAAGGGTTGCTGGTCCTGCAAGGGGGTCTCAGACGCGTCCCCTGTTGCCACGGGAGAATCGTCCTCAACGACGACCTTCAGGATCTTGGCCCTCTTCGACGCTCTCCGGGCCAGCGTCCTGAAAAGGAAAGAGTCCAGAACGAAGCAAATCAGATTCAAGATGAAGCAATAAAATTGAAGAAATACAAGCACAATCTCAAGAGCTTACTCTTCGCCTTCCTCCTCGGATCTGGCGCGGAGAAGTCAAACTCCGGCTCGCCTCCGGTGCGACGAGGCGGGGAGTTGGCTCTCTTGGCCGCTTGGCGGGCGTCGGTGGTGGCTCGAGAAGATCCGCCCGGTTATCGCGGTGTGAGGCGCTCCAGCGGCAACATATCGCTTGTCATGAAGCGCGTCATGGGCGCTCTTCTTGTGGGCGATCTGCGCCCGACTCGTCTCCGGCCCTTCGGAGACGCCTTTTCGACGGAACCGGGGGCTCCGCTTGCGGCAAGTCGCTGGGTGGTGGAGAAGAAGCGCCCTCGGCGGGTCCACTCGACCCGGCCTCGGGCTCGACAAGCTCGTCCTCGCCGGCGATCTCCTTCGCTCGGCAAGGCTTGCCGCCGCGGCGTCCGCCTCCTCCACGGTATACCCGAAGGCTCCAGCGGCGATGGCTGCCGCCTCCTCCACCCTGGTGGCAATACGCGCCATCTCCTTGTCGGTGGTGTCGCGAGTGAGCCTTTACGCTTTCGCCGGAGCGGATCGGCACTTCTTCCAAGTCGTCGAAGAACTGCTGCACGACCTCGTCGGGGCTCCTGCCAGTTGGAACGATCCCATGGGAATCGCATTAACGGCATCATGGCGCTGGATGCGTCGGCGCCGAGTTGTTGCACAATGGGATGACCCCCTCGGCAACCTAAACCACTCGTGGTGATCGGGTCGTTCTTGAACAGCTCTAGCAAGATTGCATCCAACTCCAAGACGGTGAAATTCCGATTCAGGCCAGGCGCAACCTCATAATGTCCGCCGCATTTTGGAACTCCCAAGCAGGCCTCCTCCTCTCCTGCAAGGGAAGCGATGGCGGCGAAGGAAGTCTGCGCCAATCGCGCCTACGGTTAATCCGGCAAGCCCGAGGCGCAGAATCCGGGTCACGACTATCTTCAACCTAGCATCCTCCGGGCGCCAAGTTACTTCCAATCTCTGCCGCACTATTGGGGTTTGGCGCCGCAGCGATGAAGGGCTGCGGGTTCTCCTCACGACCCAACACCAATTGGCTCTCCACTCCTCCCACTTGTTGCGGAATTCTCCTTCCAGATAGGCTTCTTTCTTGCCGATCCTGGAGACCCAAGCTATCCCTCCGGCAAGTGGCTCTCCTCTCTCGACACGGGGCACGAAGAAGTGGCGGAAGAGTGCCACATTTGGGTGGACTCCGACAAAGTTTTCGCAAAGATGCGCGAAAACTGCCATGGTCAAGACGGCGTTGGGGGTGAAATCAAGGAGGCGGAGGCCAAATGTGTTCATGATATCGCAGAAGAACTCGGAAAAGGGCGGGCAAAGCCCGCAATAGAAGAAAAGGGCAAAAAAGGGGTACCCAGTTGGGGCCAAATCAGAAGCGGAGGCGGGGAGTACCTTCGTGCACGGATGCGCACGCGTCTCCGTCGACCAAAAGAGATAGAAGACATCCCGCAGCTCCCTTGTGCCGAGCTGGGGGGGGGGGGAGATGGCCCGCTCCTTGCGCAACGCCGCGAGCCGCTGCGCCTCGGCCGACTTGACGCCCTTCTCCTTGTCGGCTTTCGGAGCCATGGCGAGGGCGGCGGAGGAGGCCGACGGCGGTAAGCGCGCCAGTGGCGGGGCGGGCGCTGCTCCCTTCGCACAGGAGAAGAAGGGGGGAGCGGCGGTGGTTTTCTTGACAAGACAACAATGGCGGAGTGGACGGCCTGCCCCTGTTCTCTCCGCTTATAAAGAGGGGGAGGGGGCAGACGTTCCGCTTTTCCTAATAAAGAAACCCCCACGACCACGCCCACGATCTCTCGCACGGCGCCACGACCAGTGCGTGCCGTTAGTGGGGGTCGTGATGGGTCCGGGCGGTGCGGCGTGATCGAGGCCTAGTGTGACCGTGCACTATTTTGGGCCTGGCCGACAGCGCTTCGGCACTGTACGGCCCAGGCGGGGGCTCCTGCCGGTTTACTAGAGTAGGGTACCCTAGTATCCCGTACTCGTGCACGCAGACGATTGCAGCACCCAGCGGCGGGGTTTTGCCTCGTCACCGCCAAGATCCTCCGTGGCTCCTTTGGAGCCATTCAAGAACAAAGTATTTGATTAAGAAGACAAGGCCCGGCAAGAGGAGCTTGCCGGGAAGGCCACTCGGGCATCACGAAGACAAGGCCCCGCAAGAGGAGCTTGCGGGAAGGCTCGGGCGCGACAAGCCTCCGGACGCGACAAGGATTCGACCGCGGCAAAGGCGCTTGCCACGGCAAGCAACCTCTCTCCATCTCCGCTCCAGCTCATCCAAAGAACGTGTCGCCATGGGACCATTCCATGCGCCAAGATGTCGAGAGGCTGTGCAGCCGGCGGAGAGCAGCGATAAGCGGCGACAAGCTTGCCATCGTGGCGGCGGTGGCGCACTGACGGTCTCTGTTGCCTAATTGTTTGGGCGACAACGACGGGCATTTATTGCTTTTGCCCTTGCCGTCGAGTTAGGTATTTTGCACTGCATAATCGCTCGAGTAGGTGTACCAACTCCTGTTTTACATTTGTACCCTCGCCTATGTTGCCACTGTCGGAGACCCCTTGAGCATAAAACGAGGCCCATGCGCAACATAGAGGGGGTTCGAGGTTCGGTTCATTCGACTCACTAGAGACCAGATACGCTCATGCTAGGTTTTGTAGCTCGCATCGCTCCCTAGCAAGAACACAATACATCAAACAAGCAGCAGTAGGAGTTTTATCTCTCCGGGGAGCTCCGAAGCTGGGAAAACTGCTCGTGTGCCTCGTCTCGATCCGCCCTTCGTGCGATCTCCGCCCCCTCCGAACCACAAAGGGGCCTGGTCCGCCGGCCCGGTAGGTGTTCGTGGGTACGATCAGCCTCCCGGACAAATACCTTCAATGGTCTTGCACCTAAAGGAATGGTTTATTGAATCTCGATCGTAGTGATACACATTTTCATGCCAAAAGATATAAGATAGTAATGGTAGTACCACCTACTTGTGGCACTGCCATTTGAGTCATATTGGTATAGAACGCATGAAGAAGCTCCATGTTGATGGATCTTTGGACTCACTCGTTTTGGAAAAGTTTGAGACATGTGAACCATGTCTATTGGTGCATACGCATGAAGAAACTCCATGCAGATGGATCGTTTAGACTCACTTGATTTTGAATCACTTGAGATATGCAAATCATACCACATGGACAAGATGGTGAAAAGCCTCGGTTTGATGAAGATGGAACTAGATAGCAACTTGTTGGAAGTAACACATTTTGATGTGTGCAGTCCAATGAGTGCTGAGGCATCTGATGAATATCGTTATGTTCTTACTTCACGAGATGATTCGAGTAGATGTTGAGTATATTTACTTGATGAAACACAAGTCTGAATTATTGAATGGTTCAAGTAATTTCAGAGTGAAGTTTAAGATCTTCGTGACAAGAGGATAGAATGTCTATGATATGATCATAGAGATGAATATCTGAGTTACGAGTTTTGGCACACAATTAAGACATTGTGCAAATTGTTTCACAATTAATACCGCCTGGAACACCATAGTGTGATGGTGTGTCCGAACATCATAGTTGAACCCTATTGGATATGGTGCGTACCATAATGTCTCTTATCGAATTACCACTATCGTTCATGGGTTAGGCATTAGAGACAACCGCACTCACTTTAATGGGGCACCACGTAATTCCGTTGAGGCGACACCGTTTGGAGAAACCCTAAGTTGTCGCTTTCTTGAAAGTTTGGGGCTGCGACGCTTATGTGAAAAAGTTTCAGGTTGATAAGCTCGAACCCAAAGCGGATAAAATGCATCTTCATAGGACACCCAAAACAGTTGGGTATACCTCCTAATTCAGATCCGAAAGCAATAGGGATTGTTTCTTGAATCGGGTCCTTTCTCGAGGAAAAGTTTGTCTCGGAAAGTTGAGTGTAAGGATGGTGGAGACTTGATGAGGTTATTGAACCGTCACTTCAACAAGTGTGTAGCAATGGCACAGGAAGTTGTTCCTGTGGCACCTACACCAATTGAAGTCGAAGCTTATGATAGTGATCATAAAGTTTTGGATCAAGTCACTACCGTACCTCGTAGGGTGACAAGGATGCGTACTGCTTCAGAGTGGTACGGTGATCTTGTCTTGAAGGTCATGTTACTAGACAACAATGAACCTACGAGCTATGGAGAAGCGATGGTGGGCCCAAATTCCGACAAATGGTTAGAAGCCATGAAATCCGAGATAGGATCCATGTATCATAACAAAGCATGGACTTTGGTGGACTTGCCCGATGATCGGCAAGCCATTGAAATAAATGGATCTTTAAGAAGAAGACGGACGTGGACGGTAATGTCACCGTCTATGAAGCTCGATTGTGGCGAAGAGTTTTCACAAGTTCAAGGAGTTGACTACGATGAGATTTTCTCATCCGTAGCGATGCTTAAGTCCGTCGGAATCATGTTAGCATTAGCTGCATTTATGAAATCTGGCGAGATGGATGTCAAGACGAGTTTCCTTACCAGTTTACGTAAGGAAAGGTTGTATGTGATACAATCAAAAAGGTTTTGTCGATCCTAAGGATGCTAAAAGGTATGCTAGCTCCAGCGATCCTTCTAAGGACTGGAGTAAGCATCTCGTAGTTGGAATATGCACTTTGATAGGATGATCAAAGATTTTGGGTTTATACAAAGTTTATGAGAAACTTGTATTTCCAAAGAAGTGAGTGGGAGCACTATAGAATTTCTGATGAGTATATGTTGATGACATATTGATGATCAGAAATGATGTGGAATTTCTGGAAAGCATGTAGGGTTATTTGAAAGATGATTTTCAATAGAAAACCTGGATTAGGCTACTTGAACAATAAGCATCAAGATCTATAAGATAGATCAAAATGCTTAATAATACTTTCAAATGAGCACATACCTTGACATGATCTTGAAGGTGTTCAAGATGGATCAGTCAAAGAAGGAGTTCTTGCATGAGTTGTAAGGTATGAAGTTAAGAGTTAAAAGCTCGACCACGGCAGAAGAGAGACAAAGGACGAAGGCCGTCCCCTATGCTTCAGACGTAGGCTCTATAGTATGCTATGTTGTGTACCGCACCGGAAGTGTGCCTTGCCATGAGTCAGTCAAGGGGTACAAAAATGATCCAAGAACGGATCATTGGACAGCGGTCAAAATTATCCTTAGAAGAATAAGGAAATATTTCTCGATTATGGAGGTGATAAAGAGTTCGACGTAAAGGGTTACGTCGATGCAAGCTTTAACACCTATCCGAATGACTCTGAGTAGCAAACCGGATACGTATAGTGGAGCAACCATTTGGAATAGCTTCAAGTGGAACGTGGAAGCAACATTTACAATATGACATAGAGAATTGCGAACTACATACGGATCTGAATCTTGAGACCGTTGACTAAAACTTCTCTTACAAGCAAAACATGATCAAACCCTAGAACTCATTGAGACTTAATCACATGGTGATGTGAACTAGTTTAAGACACTAGTAGACTCTTTGGATGTTTGTCACATGGCGATGTGACCTATCAGTGTTGATCACATGGCGATGTGAACTAGATTATTGACTCTAGTGCAAGTGGGAGACTGTTGGAAATATGCCCTAGAGGCAATAATAAATTAGTTATTATTATATTTCCTTGTTCACGATAATCGCTTATTATCCATGCTATAATTGTATTGATAGGAAACTCAGATACATGTGTGGGTACATAGACAACACCATGTCCCTAGTAAGCCTCTAGTTGACTAGCTCGTTGATCAACAGATGGTTACGGTTTCCTGACCATGGACATTGGATGTCATTGATAACGGGATCACATCATTAGGAGAATGATGTGATGGACAAGACCCAATCCTAAGCCTAGCACAAAGATCGTGTAGTTCGTATGCTAAAGCTGTACTAATGTCAAGTATCTTTTCCTTAGACAAAGAGATTGGGCAACTCCCGGATACCGACGGAATGCTTTGGGTGTCCCAAAGCGCCACAACGTAATCGGGTGGCTATAAAGGTGCATTACAGGTATCTCCGAAAGTGTGCATTGGGTTGGCACGAATCGAGATCGATTTGTCACTCCGTGTGACGGAGAGGTATCTCTGGGCCCACTCGGTAGGACATCATCATAATGTGCACAATGTGATCAAGGAGTTGGTCACGGGATGATGTGTTACGGAACGAGTAAAGAGACTTGCCGGTAACGAGATTGAACAAGGTATCGGATACCGACGATCGAATCTCGGGCAAGTACAATACCGCTAGACAAAGGGAATTGTATACGGGATTGATTGAGTCCTTGACATCGTGGTTCATCCGATGAGATCATCATGGAACATGTGGGAGCCAACATGGGTATCCAGATCCCGTTGTTGGTTATTGACCGGAGAACGTCTCGGTCATGTCTGCATGGTTCCCGAACCCGTAGGGTCTACACACTTAAGGTTCGATGGCGCTAGGGTTATAAAGGAAGTTTGTATGTGGTTACCGAATGTTGTTAGGAGTCCGGATGAGATCCCGGACGTCACGAGGAGTTCCGGAATGGTCCGGAGGTAAAGATTTATATATGGAAAGTTGTTGTTCGGGTTAGGAAAAAGTTCGGGTTTTTTCGGTATTGTACCGAAGCTTCGGAAGGTTCGGAGGATTCCGGAGGGGTCCGGAAGTCCGGAAATTGTTTCACCACGTCCAATACAGTAGCATGGGCTGTAAGGGGGCGCCCTAGCCTTAATGGGCCAGGGGCACCAGCCCCCCAAGGCCCATGCGCATGGGAAGGGGAAAACCCTAAGGGGGAGGGCCTCCACTTGACTTGGGAGGCACTCCTCCCCCCCTTGGCCGCCGCCCCCTCCTCAGATTGGATCTGAGGGGGCCGGCCCCCTTCTCCCTTGCCCCTATATATATGTGGGGGGTGGGAGGGCAGCCGCACCACATGTTCTGGCGCAGCCCTCCCCCTCTCCCAAGTCCCTTCTCCTCTCCCGCGGTGCTTGGCGAAGCCCTGCAGGATTGCCACCCTCCTCCACCACCACCACGCCGTTGTGCTGCTGCTGGATGGAGTCTTCCTCAACCTCTCCCTCTCTCATTGCTGGATCAAGGCGTGGGAGACGTCACCGGGTTGTACGTGTGTTGAACGCGGAGGTGCCGTCCGTTCGGCACTAGGATCTCCGGTGATTTGGATCACGGCAAGTACGACTCCTTCAACCCCGTTCTCTTGAACGCTTCCGCTTAGCGATCTACAAGGGTATGTAGATGCACTCTCCTTCCCCTCGTTGCTAGTTTCTCCATAGATAGATCTTGGTGACACGTAGGAAATTTTTGAATTTCTGCTACGATCCCCAACAGGGGGTGCGGCAGAGGGGTGCGATTCTTGCCCATTGTCTGTTTGGCCTCGTTTAAATATAGGGCGGACGATAGGATCTTGGCTGGCGCCTGGCCTCGTTTAAACTGAGGGCGGACAGGAGGAGCTCGGCAGGTGTCGCATTTAATTCTGGCCCGCTCATGAACGCATGTGTGTCCGGAGTAGGTTTCTCGGTTTGCATGCGAGTTTAACGGAGGGGTTTGATGGAGGTGAGAAGGCGTGTTCAGTCGGGCGTGCAGCGGGCGGCGCAGTACTATTCGATTTGATAGCGGGCGGTGCAGTTCCCGATACGGCTTTAATGCATACGAGGGTGGGGTAGCGGTTCCCGAAATGTTGAACGGCCAATGATGCATCCTCCTTGAATTAGCATCGTGCATGCATGAGGGAAGTATTGGGAGGAGGAGCGGGAAAAGAGGCTGCACGATGTGAATGCAACGCAGTTCGCACTCATATAAAGGCGCCCCTCCATTCCAATGCATCTACCACATCATACACACCTAAGCATTTGCCTAAGCACCTACACTAAGCGCAAAAGTGCTCACTCCAGACCCATGGCGGCGATGCGCGCAAGCGGCAAGCGGTTGTGCCAGATGGTCCACGACACCGGCCTGCGGCATGGCGCCAAGGATCGTCTCCAGATGGTGTTCACGGCCGGCTGGTGGATGGCCGCCGTCGATGCCAACTACGACTCTCAGTTTGACTAGATGATCGTTGCCACCACCAACAAGTTCACCGTCCTCAAGAAGCTCGGGGATGACATCGCCGTACTCCTCCAGCTCGCGCGCCCAGTCTCCTCATTGCCTGCCACCCTAATCGGCCTCCACGGTGGAACCTCTTTCAAGCACTGGTGGCCCTGTGACTGCCCGCCAACGCCACGAAGAATGTCCACCTGGACGTCGTGCTCACCGCGAGGCGCCTCGGCCTGCAAGAATTTGTCGACCTACACATCCACATGTACGAGCAAATCGTGTACATAGGTATCTACAAGGCCATTGAGGATGCTACGACGTTGGCCTTCCTCAAGCGGCTGGAAGCCTTGGATGCCTTTGCTGAGAAGCACCTTGGCCTCGCCACAAAAGACGCCGCTCCTTAGCTGCCGGTCGGTGGCCCGACGCACTAAGTTGAGGAGGAGGAGGTCGTACGTTGATGGATGCATCTTTCTTCTTGTCTCCTGTAACCACCGCTGCGATCACATCATCGTGGCCTTAATTCTTATTGTGCTATTGCATTCTCGTTCCAGTCAATACCGACATGTGTGATCCCTTTGCTTAATTATTTGCATCACTCTGACTAGTACTCCATCCGTCAATTTATAAGTTGTGCTTACCTTTTCCATCAACTTAGTGCAACGCACGGGCATCTTGCTAGAAACACTAGAACATGTCAGACTGCATGTGACCAAACCGATGATGCGCCAACCTAGCTACTACGTACCCTGCTTATTTGGCGAAAATAGCCCCGCCCTAGCATTTCCAATCGTTATTTCTATCTATCGGGCCTGCCAAGGAGCAGAACCAAATGTTACAATTTATACATTTTTATCTACTCCTACTCCTATAAAAGACTCAGTTAGTGATGGTGGTGTGTCTGCCATCTGTCGTTTCTGACCATTAGATCTGCATCTAATGGCTGTGAGGTAAGTTGTGGCATTTTTGCAACAATAGCCCACGTCTCTGCTCCAATTTGCAGAAAACCCCTTATTATCGTGAAAGCAACCACAACCCTCCTTCACCTCATCAAAACAGCCTGAGAAATATATTTTGAGTGGAAAGTAATATATTAGGAGTATATCAAAACAAGAGGGATTTCTTTCAAGTTTGTGAACAAGTACTACTATTCTACTACTTTGGATCCATCGCAACTCACGGGCACATTGCCAGTAAAAGGAAAAGGCCTACCGTGTTCGCGTCGCACCCCCACACGCCCGGGAATCGGGAGTACTGTCGGTGTCAAAACCGGCGGATCTTGGGTAGGGGGTCCCGAACTGTGCGTCTAGGTGGATGGTAACAGGAGACAAGGGACACGATGTTTTTACCCAGGTTCGGGCCCTCTCGATGGAGGTAAAACCCTACTCCTGCTTGATTAATATTGATGATATGGGCAGTACAAGAGTAGATCTACCACGAGATCAGAGAGGCTAAACCCTAGAAGCTAGCCTATGGTATGATTGTTGTTCGTCCTACGGACTAAAACCCTCCGGTTTATATAGACAAGGAAGAGGGCTAGGGTTACACAGAGTCGGTTACAATGGGAGGAGATCTACATATCACCAAGCTTGCCTTCCACACCAAGGAAAGTCCCATCCGGACACGGGACGAAGTCTTCAATCTTGTATCTTCATAGTCCAGGAGTCCGGCGAAAGGTTATAGTCCGACCATCCGGACACCCCCTAATCCAGGACTCCCTCTGTAGCCCCTGAACCAGGCTTCAATGACGCATTTAGTCCGGGCGCTACAGATTGTCTTCGGCATTGCAAAGCGGGTTCCTCCTCCGAATACTTCATAGAAGATTTTGAACACAAGGATAGTGTCCGGCTCTGCAAAATAAATTCCAATACCACCGTAGAGAGAGTAATATTTACACAAATCCAATATGCTGACGTATTCTGCAGCGTGACATCACACCACGACAAAGCCTTTATTCAAATCGCTTTTTCTTGTCCCCACCTCAACAAGACTTAGCGAGGCGGTTTCCTTGGCACGTCTTGTCGAAGCAGAGATCGTGTCCCCTTATTCCGGGATTCTCATCAATACGGGCGTGGGTAACCCAACCGTGCCATTAATTACGGCGCTTGGGAGATAAGCGAGTTTTACCAGGCTGGTGGGGGGCACATAGTTTCGTCCGCCCATATAAGGGGATAAGGATCCACCTTTCTCATCTACGCCTTCTTCCTCCTTTGCTTATCCATTTCCGCGCACTCGAGCTCCAGCGCCCAAGTCCGCACATCCCACCTCAACCTTCTCCAGCCATGTCCGGAGCGAGAGGCAAGTGGATGGTCTCCTCCGTCACGGAGGGACACATCAAGAAGCTGAGGGAGGCCGGATACTTGTCTAACAATATCGCGCACCGGCTCCCAGACAAGGGGCAACTCATCCCCACCCTCAGGCCCCATGAGAGGGTGGTGTTCCTCACCCATTTCCTCCGCGGACTAGGTTTCCCACTTCACTCATTTGTCCGGGGGCTCATGTTCTACTACGGCCTGGATTTCCATGATCTGGCCCCGAACTTCGTCCTCAACATCTCGGCGTTTATCGTCAGATCACGAGGCCTTCCTCCGCATCAAGCCCCACTTCGCTTATGGCTGAAGACCTTCAATGTCAAGCCGAAGGTAGTGGGCGGCCAGCAAGTGGAGTGCGGAGGCGCCATGGTGGGCAAGATGCCCAACGTTACATGGCTCGAGGGCTCCTTCGTGGAGACCATAAAGGGGTGGCCATCGGGGTGGTTCTACATCACCGAGCCGCGTGACCCTGAATGGGCAGCGGCCCCCGAATTCCGATGTGGCATCCCCACATGGCTCACCTCCTGGAAAGAGAAGGGCCTATCGTGGGGTAATTCCGAAGAGCGGACCGGACTCCAAACTCAAGGCCCAAGACCTGGTGGACAAAAAGGTTAAACTCGTCAACGTAGTCTAGGTCATGCTCATCCGCCGGATCCTCCCGTATCAACGACGGGCTTTTACCTTATGGGAGTTCAAACCGGCCCAGCACCAAACTCTGACCAGGCTCTTTGACACAACGCACGAGGATGCCTGGAAGGTGCTATTCATGGCCGCCGAGGTTCCCCCTCCCATCACCGAGGATCGCGGATTCTGCGCGAAGCGCCAAGCCAGCCTAGTAAGCATATTTTACCCTTTAAGGGATACTTGTTTTTCATAGTTTGACTCTATGCGGGATCTAAGCTCCCGTTCCTTTGACAGGAATGGCAGAAGAAGACCGGACAGATCGACTGTCCGGCTCCTTTGCCCGAAGATCCAGCTGACGCCCGCTTGACGGGGCTGCTGGTTCCTGCACCTTACGTGGTGCCGGAGAAGAAGGCTCAGAAAAAAACCCGGGAACCCGAAAGAGTTCCCGGCACTCGGCGGTGTCGGATTCATCGTCCGATGACTCCGAGGCGCACTCCTCCCACAAACACGAGGAGGAGGAAGAAGAGGCCTCTCCCCCTCTAGCGGGGGAGGACAGAAAAGGAAGGCCGCCCCAACTGGGGGGGGGGGGCAGAAGGTCCAAGAAGGGAAGGACCCTTCCTCCGGACTACTCCACCAACGCCGACGACGGCGAAGAGGAGTGGCCATCCAGGGCCAAGCCCCTGGCAAAATCGTAAGTATCCGGATACCAGAATAACTCATGGCGTTCCTTTATTGCACAGTATCGTCGGCGCCGAATATAATCATGCATGCAGTCCGCCATGCCCAGCTCGACGCCGTCGAGCGGATCTCGGATTCGCCGGATGAATAGCCTTTCACTTCCATCGCTACCTCCCTCGTCCCTACGGACGATGCTGAGGTGGAGTCCCAAAAGGGTCCAAGCCAGGAGGAGGTGGTCCTAGAGGCGCCGCAAGGCGACCTCCCGGACTCCAGGCGCAAAGGGGACAAAACCCCCAAGGGCTCTAAGTCCGACCCTGGGCCGGACACCGCACCGGAACCTTCAACGGTTCCGGCATCCGACAGGTGCCCCCTACTAAGAAGGGCAAGCCTACAACACCGGTGACCTCCGTCCAACCGGAGGCACCGGATAATCTGCTGGAGGTGCTTAACGGCGCCTCCATCAACGAGGAGCACCGCACTATCATGAGTGTGGTGATCCAGAAGGTTCAGTCCGCCAAGAGCGGGCTGACTGAAGCCTGTGCCAGCCTTCTAACATGCTTTGAGGTATGTATTTAAGATATGTAAAAATATTACCGCATAGGCAGTAGCCCCTGATGCTCAGTTTGGTGTTCGAAAAGAAAAGCCGAACTGAGGATCAAAAAGATATACAAAGGAGTCTAACATAAGTATGTCAATATGGGAATGCAGGTTGCGCTGCTGACGTCTGCCGCACTGACTGCAGAGGTCGATGCATTGAAGCAGAGCCTCGAGCATTCCGAGAACGAGCTCGGCCTTGCCAAGAAGCAACTCGAAGACAAGGAAGGTAAGTAATACCTTATTTAAGTATATATAAAAAAGATGTGGTTGCAAAAAATGACAGGACCAACGTGAGTATTACAGGGGCCACAACCTGTGGCAACCTGAAGGAAGCGTTGTCCAAGGCCTAAGAAAATGCGGCCGTGGAGCGCACTCCACGAGAAAAGCAGGAGGCGCGGGTGGCGGAGGTGCAGCAAGAGCTCCGTGATCTCGTGAAAAACACGAGAGCTTGGAGCTTGACTCAAAGACTCGAGAGTCTGAGCTTGCCTCGGCTCTTGAGAGCGCCAAATCATCCAAGGCCGAAGCCCAAAAAGCCCTCCAGGAAATTGAGGCGATGAAGAAGATAGCGGCGGGTAAGGCATTCTTTATACAAAGCAAGCACGTTAAAGTGAATTACTTGTTACTTACCTGAGTCCAGAGCTCTCCAGGAGCATTCGCAGATCTTCCCCGCAGTGTGTCCGACGCTGCCGCATTCTACCGGGCCGAGGAGGGGAGCTCGACTGAGAAGGTGTTCTGGTCCCAGTATGTTGAGGACGGACACCCGGTGCCCTTGAGCAACCAGCTAAAGCAGCTGGTCGAGCTCCATAAGGTGGCCGAACAGGCCATGAAGGGTCTCATAGTCCGGCCGTGGCCTGGGGAAGCCATGCCTGGGAGCTACTTCGGGCTGGTGAGGCGGCTGGTGGATGCCTATCCATGGCTTGAAGTCATCAAGCGCTCCGTATGCATCGAAGGTGCCCGTAGGGCCCTTGCCCGTGCTAAAATGCACTGGGGCAAGATGGACGCTGAGAAGCTTGTGACAGATGGACCACCGCCGGGCAAGGAGCATCGCAAGCCCGAGATGTAGTATGAGGGCGTCCTGAAGGGTGCCCGCCTTATAGCGGATGAATGCTCCAAAGATGTAATTTTTGAGTAAACTCGCATTTGTGATCCTGTATGCTGAAAACTTGTTCATATGCGCTAAGCAACGCTTTTGAATTTAAAATATTACCTTCTGTGCGGCCGTTTATTAAATTTGAGAGATGGCGAGTCGTCGGCTTCTGCCCCCATGCCACGAGTGCTAGGGTGTTCGGGATAAACTTGAGCGCTCTTTTTCCCATTCTTGGGTCCTTCGAGGGAGGCGCTCAACACAACGAACAAGGGAATCAGACTATAATGCTTGAACACTCTCACTTAGCCATAGAATTCTATAATTTTAAATTTTGGCGAAGCCCCTAGTATTCGGAAGACCGAGTTCGGGGCGCTATCCGCGCCTAGGCCGGACAAAGCTGACTCCTCGCTCTAAGCGGCATAACTCTTTAGGGACTCGAAAACCTCTCGAACAGCGACCAGCTCTCTCCCTATATGACGGTCAGTTTTAGCTTTCTCCACTGAGGTGCTTAGCCCATCTCAACCGGGGCACAATCGTAGTGGTTCTCCCAGCTCTACCTTACCGATATAACGGAACGTAAGGTACCAAAACATGGGAGCCGGGCAAACCCAACTATTGACCCAAGACATGATTCAGAGCCGATGCATATAATGCTATAAGTTCGGGGTGCCGCACTCATGAGAGTGTTCGGACTTCTCACACCATATTATGGGGTACGTAAGCCCCTGGTGTATTGGCCGTACCAAAGTGTACGGTTGCATAATGTCATAACTGAACATATTTTTATAAAAAAGGAATGCAATAATAGACGAAAGCTATGTATTGTTTATTCGAAAAGGCTGCGGTAAAAGCAGGACGATACAAATAGTGCGATAAGCAAGATATGGGACTAGTTCACATGTCCCCCTCAAGGGGCGAGCTGCGGGATGATATGTGAAACAAGTATACTGCTCGTTATAGAGACCACCTGGACACTCGACGTAGCTTTGTGCCTCCCTGGCTGTTGCATCGTGTGTTCGGCTATTGTACTGCCGGACAAGCCTTCCGTAGAGTGGAGTCCTGAAAGTAAGAAGAAAAAAAGAATGACAAAATCGGGAGCCCCTGGTGCGGTTGAGCCGCATTTTGGGCATGCCGTGGTCGTGCCCTCCCCTATGCCCATGGTATTTCCGGTGCGTAGTTATGTACGCCGTAGTACTGGTTCGCAATTTCGTGAGGGCTGGGGTTGGGGTCGCATTACTCTGCGTGCTTTCGGGCGTGCCAGGCGGTCTTGTTGTAGGTTACTCAGGGCGCGCTTGACGGTGTCCGGACGTTTAATAGCTGGACTAGAGAATTGCGTTGAGAGGCTGCTTTGTACTTCCGCCGCGAGGGCCGCCGTATGCTCCTCCATTCGGAGAGAGCGTTCAGTGTTTCCGTTGACCGTAATGACTCCACGAGGGCCTGGCATCTTGAGCTTGAGGTATGCGTAGTGCGGCACCGCATTGAACTTTGCAAATGCGGTTCGTACGAGCAGTGCGTGATAGCCACTGCGGAACGGGACTGTGTCGAAGATTAACTCCTCGCTTCGGAAATTATCCGGGGATCCGAAGACCACCTCAAGTGTAATCGAGCCTGTACAGTTGGCGTCTACACCTAGTATGACGCCTGTCGGGGATGTACCCCGCGGCGTAAACCGGCCGGAAGTATAACCCGGCCGGACTTGGCGATTATTCAAGAACTCAGCGACACTTGGCGGTTCACTTTGGCGACCGGCGGTTTATGGTTCATTGGTAATCCGCAAAGCGGTCGAGGAGCGGCAAGACCCGGTGGCCTTTGGCGGTTCATGAAGGCCGGTTCAACTACGGTGGGCGGTTTAAGAAGAAAGGCGTGAGGAATATTTGTCTTACAAGGAGCTAAGACATGGACTTGTATCCGACTTGTAATACAAGATAGGCTAGTCCTAGTCCTAATAGGACTCCACATGTAACCCGCCTCTTTCAACATATATAAGGAGGGGCAGGGCTCCCCAAAGGGGACAGGCTACAAGCAAACAACAATATCTAGGGCTAGACACAACTAGAGGAGAGCCGGTTCTGGCGACTCCCTCATGATCATAATGAGACCTAGCCTCAAACAGCACGTAGGGCTATTACGGATGATGTTTCCCGGGGCCCGAAGCTGTCTAAATCCTGTCTTGTGTTGCGTCTCGATTCCGCTCAACCCCTCTCAAGCTACCACATAGATGCGTTGGCCTCGCGACTAAGTCCTGACACTAAGGACATCTGCCGTGACAATTCCATGAAAGTTGGCGCCCACCGTGGGGCCTGCGCACGGTGGTGTTGAGTTCTTGGAGGGATTTCTTTCAGGGATTGTGGAGTTCACAATTTTTTTCGGATGAAGAAAGGATCTACGTCATCAACGAGCAGTCGGAGAAATTAGGGTTGCAGCGTCGCGTGAGCCGCCGCCGATGCGACCTGACGATCCATCAATCTGAAGCAAGATCGTTTTTCTTCGGCGCAGTCAGACCTTATCGAGACCGACAAGTATTTTTAGTGCTAAGTCGATTCGTACGCAGCAGCGGAAGTTGTTAATCCGCCAAAACTACTAGCGCGTCTACATCAAGCCGTCAGGTTGCCAAGTCACCGAGACAGTCAATTTGTGCTATCATGTAATCGCTCAAGTCCCCGGTCGTCAACTCGTGGCTGCTGGTGCTACTCCTACCACGAATACTACTTGAAACCTGTACTTGCTCACATGAGCTCTAAAAAATGCCACGACCGGATGCAGGATACGGCGATAAACAAATCGACATACATTGCGGCAAATACGAACAAACTGAGATGATATCTGATTTAGCAAGTTAGTCGTGTCCTGGCCGGACTCTTTGATCATTGCAGTTGCTACACTCACGGAAAAGTCATGGCCAAGTATTAGGAGTAGTAGTGCTACTATTACTATTGGCACGTAAGCTCTAACAAGATCAGCTCACAAAAAAGTCATGGCCAAGCATTAAGGTACATCCCGGATTCAACATTGCAGCCAAGATCTATCGGTTGGGAGGCGAGGGTTCCACGCTGCCGTGGAACAATGCGTGCACGGGCAGCCTAGGTGCCGCTTCAATCACAAGGGCGTTGCACATACTGCTTCAATTATCTATGGGATTTAGGCAAAGGCAAAGTCAACATGACCCGGAGGATCTGTTTTAAGCCGACCGGCGCTTTAAAGGCCTCCACCTTCGTTACGGTCTCGTCAATGTCGTCTTGTCTCTAACAAAGAGAGTGGCTAGAACACCATTGAAGTTACCAGAGGTTATTCACAGACGCGGATCTTTCATCGTCTGAATAAATCAGGTGATATCCATTCAAGTTTATTTTGTTTGACACATATTGTTTTTGTCAAAGAACATTTACGTTGTTTGGTATATTTTATAAGCAGGACCAATCTATAACAAAGACATCGTGGTTACACCCGCTCATACAAGCTGCCCGATGGACGTTTGTAAACCGCCGCCATGCGGTCCGGTTTTTTCCAACAAAATCTGGAGCAAATAATTATATCAGCTTCTGTCTATACTGAATGACCCAATGGGCAGGCGCACAAATCGCCATCACTATAGTTTGATTAAATTTCAGCAGCCAGCTGGGATGAACCGCTGGCCGGATTACTAACGCAAATCATACGGGGCATTCACAACCCGCCACAGTCGACCTCAAGTTTTCGTGGATTCACATCGCGTTATCAAACGCCAAGGATATACAATGAGTGTTGCGAAGATCAGTAACTCGCCACCTTGCTTCCAACTTCAACATATGGCAGCGTTTCGCTACTCAGCTATATGCCGGTTTATATCACTGCCAAGTATGAAGAATCTCAAGACAACTCCTCGAGTCGTCTTAAGACTTGGGGGCTACGATGACATGACTCAGCAAATCTTGCCAGTTTCAGCAAATTTAAGAACCTTAGGACGATGGAGAGAAAGATAACCCTGTCCCGGAGGCTACTTCTATATTCATGAAAATTTAAAGGCCAGGAGAATTTCCGGCTCAAAAGTATATGACAAAATCCCGCCAAAGGAAGAAGTTCCGGGTCATCAGAAGGATTCCGGTTTATAATCCGGCTCAAGGGAAGTCAGTCTCACTGAAGCTCTCAAATATCCGTTTTACAATCCGGTTCAAGGGAAATCTATCTCCCACAAAGCTCTGAAGCTCTCAAATCCGGTTTAAGAATTTCCGGTTCAAAAAGGAATTAACTTCTCACAAGTTCGAGTTTAAAGGCCGTCAGAAAATTTTCCGGCTGAAAATGAAGATTTTGGTTTAAAATCCGGTTCAAGGGAAAGATGTTTCCCACAAAGCTTTGAAGCTCTCAATATCCGGTTCAAAATCCCGGTTCAAGAAGAATTTATCTCTTGCAAAAAGGTTAAAAATCGCCAAAGAGGACCTGCTGCCATGATGCGCGGTTCAAACATGGGTATCCCGCCTTCTTGGCACGACATATTATTGATCACATGGGGGCTTCGCTTCATAAAGCGGGGTCTCTGTTCTTTTACATCATGTGAGGTTACACGGAGTTGCTCTAAAGCGGCCTCGGTTTACCCCTTGAGTTCGCTTTGCTAAAAGCATCATGTTATATCACTTGGGGCTTGGTCGTGTCCGAACCAATGCAACACCTTTTGATAGGCGAAAGCCACCAGATCACTTGGGGACATGGTCAAGTCTGAACCACCACGCCTCTTGATCGGCCTAAGGCCATAGCATCACTTGGGGGCTTTGGTCGAACCCGAACCATCGCTACACCTCTTGATCGGCGTAATGCCAAAGCATCATTTGGGGACCTGGCTGACTCGAACCATAGCTACGCCTTTTTGGGAGCTTGGTCGGGTCCGACCATGGTAATGCCTCTTGATCGGCTCAAAGCCTCATTTGCAATGGTTTTATCTTTGCCTTTGCTTGAATTCTGTTTTCTTTTTTGATAAACATTTCTTTTGTTGCGTTTACAAACCGACATTATTAAACTGGTTCGACTGTCAATTACAAATTGACGGAACATGCTCAAATCTTAATCCGGAGACTATCAACCCGGTGCGGCTTTGACTCAAAGTCACCAGTATTATATATGGTTAATCCGGTGTTTATCACAACCCGGCATGGTTTTATCATAAACCGGCACAATATGGAAGGAGTTATCAGTACTCAAGATTGGGGTTATCACCCTTACTACAAAAAGTTGGTAAACCAATGATGTGATTCAATGTCACAGGTATGATATTTTTCATTGATTATTCTTAAGTGCAGCCTTGGTTATAAACCTGGGTTATCTGTTGGGCATTATGACCCGTCCGGTGGTAAACCGCCAGGACACTTTAAACTTGTTGTATGCAGAGACAGGTTGAATAAAGCATGATGATAAATTATCCGGTGTTTATTAAACCGGCACGGCTTTAAGACGATAAGTCGCGATATATGATGAGAAATTATCCGGTGTTTGTTAACCCGGCACGGCTTTGGACTATAAGTCGCCAAGATTACCTATTTGGATTGGCGCCATTGGAATCATGCGCTTATAAATCATTGGGTTATATTATTCAAATAGCCAAACTTGGCTGAATTTTCATTATGGTATTGAATGAATAAGGTTTTTTCATACCAGATTATGTTATCTTTAATAGCCAACATGGCTGGATTTTTATTATGGTTATCAATACCCAATATTATAATTGAGGTTATCATATTATTAATGGATATGATTTATTCTACAATTGAAGGAATAGTCCCGAGTCGCTGCAGGCTTACGACCCGGCACTTGGGGGCTACACTATTTAAATTGAGATTACATCAAATGTGCAAGTCTCATGTCGCTGCAAGCATGCACCATGACACTTGGGGGCTATCAATTGCTCCTATCAACAGTTGAAGGTACAAAGCTTTTTATTCATTATATTGAAGGGTCCTTTGCTCGATTGGTAAAGCACAAGGCTCTTAACCTTGTGGACGTGGATTCAAGTCCCATGATGGGAGTTACATCATATGATGTTATTATCATTGAAGTCTATATTTAGTCCCAACTCAATATTACAAGTCCTGTGTTGTCGCAAGGTGACAACCCGCACTTGGGGGCTACATAGTATGGAGTATTCAGTTTTGCTAGTCCTTTGGGATGAACAACACTGATTTCTTTGAAAGTGGCAGTATTTATATTGAAGCAAAAGTCTTAAGCTACCACTTTGTTACGCTTTCAAAGACTTGGGGGCTACAGATATTATATTATTATCGAGGAAATATTTTCAAATTCTACGATTGAGCAAACTAGGTTGACCGGCGTCACCAATCATTATGGCCTGGCTGCAACCCGGCGTCATTAATAATCATGAACCGACGTTGGCAAACAATCATGAACCGATGTCCGCAACAATCATGACCGGTACCATCAATATTTATAAACCGGTGATCTTGGCAATGATAAACCGGCAAGTTTTACGATCCTTAAACCGGTGAAGATTGGATGAATATTTCAAGCACCGATATTGTTTTTAAGCATTGGGAGTTGAATCAAAGGAGTTATCCTTCACAATATATTTTCTATGAGAAACCAATGTCGACAAGTTGATTATGAAGCTGGCCTATTAAACCGGATTTTATATAAGGAGGAAATGACAAGGATTTAAGGATGATCAGATGCCGGTTTACAAGAATTCTTAAACCGGAGCATAATCTGTCAAGTTTGTTCTTGTGTTTATTTCACAGGATCAGTTTAACATGGATAAATCCAAATTAAACTGGCGGCTAATGTCGGGGATGTACCCCGCGGCGTAAACCGGCCGGAAGTATAACCCGGCCGGACTTGGCGATTACACGAAGAACCGGCCGACACTTGGCGGTTCACTTTGGCGACCAGCGGTTTATGGTTCATTGGTAATCCGGCGGGTCGAGGAGCGGCAAGACCGGTGGCCTGATGGCGGTTCATGAAGGCGGTTCAACTACGGTGGGCGGTTTAAGAAGAAAGGCGTGAGGAATATTTGTCTTACAAGGAGCTAAGACATGGACTTGTATCCGACTTGTAATACAAGATAGGCTAGTCCTAGTCCTAATAGGACTCCACATGTAACCCGCCCTTTCAACATATATAAGGAGGGGCAGGGCTCCCCAAAGGGGAGAGGCTACAAGCAAACAACAATATCTAGGGATAGAGACAACTAGAGGAGAGCCGGTTTACGGCGACTCCCTCATGACCATAATGAGACCTAGCCTCAAACAAAGACGTAGGGCTATTAATGGATGATGTTTCCGGGGCCCGGCTGTCTAAATCCCTGTCTTGTGTTGCGTCTCTCGATTCCGCTCAACCCCTCTCAAGCTACCACATAGATGCGTTGGCCTCGCGACTAAGTCCTGACACTAAGGACATCTGCCGTGACAATTCCACGACAACGCCTTTAAAGGTCGTCTTTGTGGGTTTAATCCTTGAGGGATCTATGCCCATTTTTCGCACTGTATCCTGATAAAGCAGGTTCAGGTTCTTTGCCGCCGTCCATAAGGACTCTAGTGAGGTGAAATTGGCCAATGATTGGGTCTAGAACCAATGCGGTGAATCCGCCATGGCGGATGCTAGTGGGGTGGTCCCTTCGATCAAAAGTGATCGGGCAAGAGGACCATGGGTTGAACTTTGGGGCGACTGGCTCCAACGCATATACGTCCCTGAGTGCACGCTTCCGCTCCCTTTTGGGGATGTGGGTTGCGTATATCATGTTCACCGTCCGCACTTGTGGGGGGAAGCCCTTCTGTCCCCTATTGTTCGGCGGCCGAGGCTCCTCCCTGTCATCGCTATGCAGCCCCTTGT
The DNA here is from genome assembly GCA_021605145.1 of Aegilops bicornis. Taxonomy (NCBI): domain Eukaryota; kingdom Viridiplantae; phylum Streptophyta; class Magnoliopsida; order Poales; family Poaceae; genus Aegilops; species Aegilops bicornis. The sequence continues at coordinate 336,382,189 of CM038675.1, forward strand.
CTCTGTTTTCGGCACTTAACTTGCCTGCCTGCTTGAACACCCAACAATCCCTGTTGGTGTGATTGGCTAGTTTTTCGGGGGTGCCGTGTATCCGGCACGAGCGATCGAGTATTCGGTCCAAACTGGACGGGCCCGGAGTATTTCTTTTAAATGGGTTTTTCCACTGACCAGGTTTAGAGCCTCTGAATCCGGCGTTAATCGTCAGATCCTCGGCATTGTCGCTGTGTCACGGCGCTTGTGCTTGTTGCGACCACGACCTGCCATTGCTGTCCTTGGTAACCGAATTACGGTGGCTCTTGGTCATGTTATTACTACGAGCTAGCCAGCTGTCTTCTCCAGCATAAAAGCGGGTCATGAGTGTTGTGAGGGCTGCCATGGATTTCAGCTTTTCCTGTCCTAGGTGCCGGGCAAGCCACTCGTCATAATGTTACGCTTTGAAGGCTGCAAGGGCCTCTGCATCCGGACAATCGACTATTTGATTTTTCTTGGTTAGGAACCGTGTCCGTAATTGTCCGCCGATTCCTCTGGCTGCTGAATTATGTGGCTTAGGTCATCGGCGTCTGGTGGTCGCACATAAGTGCCCTGGAAATTGTCGAGGAATGCGGCTTCCAGGTCCTCCCAACAACCAATTGATTCTGCTGGCAAGCTGTTAATCCAATGCTGAGCTGGTCCTTTAAGCTTGAGTGGGAGGTATTTGATGGCGTGTAGATCATCACCGCGGGCCATGTGGATATGAAGGAGATAATCCTCGATCCATACCGCGGGATCTGTTGTGCCGTCGTATGATTCGATGTTTACGGGTTTGAAACCCTTGGGGATTTGATGATCCATTACTTCATCTGTGAAGCATAGTGGGTGTGCGGCGCCTCTATACTGGGCTATATCACGACGTAGCTCAAACAAGCTTTATGCGCTTTGTTGACCCGGCCGGATTTACCATATCCGGCATGACGGTTATCGTCACGTGTCGTGGGGCGCCCACACGATCCATAGATCGATCTAGTTTGCCTTGCCTTGTTCTCCAATATATCTCGCAGGTCTGGCGCATTTCCCCGTTCCTTGGTATTCTTTGAGCGGCGCCGGGGTGCGGCTTGAGTGGAGGGCCGAGTGGCCTCTCTTTTGCGGCCACGAGGTGGCCGGTCGGCCGCATCATGCGCTGGTGATGTAGGTCTGGGTGCTTCCTCCTCTAATCGGGGTAGCAGCCTGCGCTTTGGGTAGCTCTTGGAGGGGTGTTCGAGTTCGTACTCTTCGGCCGCAAGAACTTGATCCATCATCGGCTAGCAAGTCTTTGTCGACTCTAAGTTGTTGCTGTTTTTTCTTGAGGCTGCTCGCCGTGGCCATAAGCCTGCGTTTGAAACACTCTTGTTCGACGGGATCCTCAGGCACGACAAATTCGTCGTCGTCGAGGCTTGCCTCGTCTTCGGAGGGAGGCATGTAATTATCGTCCTCTACCTCTCTCATGCCGCTCTCTCATGAGGGCTGGTTTCTCCATCCTCCTGCGCTGAATCCCGGCTGGAGGGGTTGTCTTCGACCGTCCGGGTGTTATTATCTCCCGTGCCGGAATCGTCGTTTTTGCTTTGGCGGGATTTAGAGCGGCGCCGCTAACGCCGGCGCTTAGGCTTCTTCTTGGAGGGGTCATCCTCTGTTGTTCCATCACCGTTCCCTTCTTTTGGGGTGTCCACCATGTATATGTCATACGACGAGGTGGCCTTCCAGTGTCCTAAAGGCGCTGGTTCTTGGTCGTCTCCTGCGTCGGCGTCCATACCGTCGATGTCATCGGAGTCGAAGTCGAGCATTTCGGTTAAATCATCGACAGTGGCTACGAAGTGGGTGGTGGGTGGGTTTTGAATTCCTTCGTCGTCCGCATCCCAACCTTGCTGACCATAGTCCGGCCAGGGCTCTCCTGATAAAGAGAGAGACTTTAGTGAATTCAGAATGTCGCCCGAAGGGCGAAGTCCGAAAGATGTCATGGCGGTGAACTCCATGATCGGCGCCCAATCGGATTCGATTGGCAGGGGCGCGGAAGGTTCAGAGTCCGGAGGGGAGTCCGGCACCTTGGAGTCACAAGCTTCGCAAAGGACAAGGCTGGTGTTCGGCTCAATCACCATAGAGATTGCAGCCCCCGAGGCGGTGTCCAGACACCCGTCCTCGATTGGCGCAGACGTGTCCGAGCTGAGGGTCAGAGCGGACACTGGTGCGGCCTCAAGGGCACTGTTCGGCGGCAGAGCTAGATCATGCCCATCGTGACAGTACGGCGCGCTTGGCTGTGGCTCGAATCCGTCGAAGATCAAGTCTCCGCGACGTCGGCCCGTGTAGTTCAAACTTCCAAATCTGACTGATGGCGGGCGTAGCTTTCGATCTGCTCGGATGGCCAAGTGAATTGGCCGCATGATGCAAAGCCACCGAATCTGAAGATCTGTCCGGGGACGAAGTCTCACCCTGGACCGCATCGTTGTTGATGATCGGAGGAGCCATCGGGCCTAAAGATGACGCGACAGAGGAACTCTCAATGAAAGCACCAATGTCGGTGTCAAAACCGGCGGATCTTGGGTAGGGGTCCCGAACTGCAAGGCCTAGGCGGATGGTAATAGGAGACAAGGGACACGATGTTTTACCCAGGTTCAAGCCCTCTCGATGGAGGTAAAACCCTACTCTGCTTGATTAATATTGATGATATGGGTAGTACAAGAGTAGATCTACCACCCGAGATCGAGAGGCTAAACCCTAGAAGCTAGCCTATGGTATGATTGTTGTTAGATCCACGGACTAAAACCCTCCGGTTTATATAGACACCGAAGAGGGCTAGGGTTACACTGAGTCGATTACAATGGGAGGAGATCTACATATCCGTGTCGCCAAGCTTGCCTTCCACGCCAAGGAAAGTCCCATCCGGACACGGGACGAAGTCTTCAATCTTGTATCTTCATAGTCCAGGAGTCCGGCCAAAGGTTATAGTCCGGCCATCCGGACACCCCCTAATCCAGGACTCCCTCAATGCCCCTCGACTTCAATCTGACCTCCATTAGCCGAAACTTCTTTGCAGGTATGTAGTGGGTCGCCGTACATCATTTCCCTCGACTTCGATCCGATCACCATCGCCCGAAACTTCTTGCAGGTGTGTACTGGGTCGGCATGAACTCGCACTGGATGGCTGCCATCAGAGAAGATGGGAAAAAGTTAGTGCTCGTGAACTTCCAGACCTCCCATGAGATTATCCTTCCTCCGTTGGATGATATAGATTTTACCGTCGCGGTCCAAGTCATCTAAATTACGTCATCGGTTGGACGCACCTTGTTTTGCAGAAGATTGTAATCTGCCAAGTGCCCCCACGACATGCGGATTTTGCACATTTCAAGATAATTGCCTTGTTCAACAAGGGACTCGCCTATCTTTTCGCCGGTGCCTTCTTTAGCTGGAGACAGTTCAGCTCGCAGTGGGTCGTCGTCAAAGCTGATACACACTTCTGTGATGCTATTTAACACAATGGCATCATCTACGCGATCGACAAAGCAGATGGCACCACGTATTACTGGGACGATGCGTGTAAGTTGTTTCTGTCTGATGTTAATGATGACGCCATGACACTGTTTGAACTTTTTTGTGGTGATTGACATATCCCTGTTTGAGCAGAATTTACGTAGAACTATGGCAATGTATTAGAGACACCGTAAATCAGCTATATTTGGAATGAGTTAATTCATGCGATTTTGACCATGTCATTACAGCCAATTTGTACCCCTGAATAATCAAACGGTTAGGAAGATATTGACATTCTCCTTATTTCATAGTAATCTATATACTACTAAATATGAGTGTGTATCAATGTCCATGTTAGTTTCGTCATTTTCATGATGTAGAAACATGCATCACACTATTGGTTTCATCTAACCATACATTAGGGAAGTAAATGTGCATATGGAGAACTCTATATTTGGAAGTAGTGAAATCTTGTAATGCTTACCATGTGTACATACCTATGTTCGCCCTTCAACAATCAATGGCTAGAATAATATGCTCACAAAAATTTTGCCCACAGAACATGAGTATATAACAATGCATGGTCTGTTAGTTTTCTTGAAGAATTTGTTTGTGAGGATAGAACATGATTACATAACATGCATGACATGGAGTTTCCTGTGAAGAATCGATTGTGAGATAACATGAGTATAACCATGCATGGCACTTCTATATTTTCAAACCCAGTATACATTTCACTGTATTTTCCTCCCAGTTCCAACAGGGACATATCAATGATGTTTCTTGCATTATCCTACTCATACTCTGAACAATGCTGATCTTACATTAACAATGCCTGTCCTTTTTGATATGGTGTGGTGTCCCTACAGTTACTGCCCTTTGTAATCACACCACCTTTGCCAAAAACAGGGAAGCACAACTGGTTCCTCGCTCGATCAGACGATGATTAAAAGACTGATGATCATTCGGACACATGAGCCGGAAAATTTATACTGCAAAAACCTCACTGTATGCAAGCACCATGAAATACGTGAGTATCCGGACAGTGGTTGTTACGTCTATGAGCAGGATACCAGCTTGTTGGGGCCTTCAGGATTTTTGAGTTGGAGGCAGGTAAACAGCCTTGGTTCACACTCTTTGTTTCTCAGACTCAATTATCCGATTAACCAGGACATCACCGTTGGAAAGGACCTAGATGGCAGAGAGGCTCTGTTTGTGTGGCACCCCGATCCGCATGGAGCAGGGGGCCTTCTCACGTCAGCCCAGGATAACACCTGACGCACGACAGGTCCATAATACAACATTCCAGGTACAAGAATATTCATCAAATACATGTATATGAGGGTACATCATTGATGAATACAATTATTGAAGGAAATATGCCCTAGAGGCAATAATAAAGTTATTATTTATTTCCTTATATCATGATAAATGTTTATTATTCATGCTAGAATTGTATTAGTCGGAAACATAATACATGTGTGAATACATAGACAAACAGAGTGTCACTAGTATGCCTCTACTTGACTAGCTCGTTAATCAAAGATGGTTATGTTTCCTAACCATTGACATGGGTTGTCATTTGATTAACAGGATCACATCATTAGGAGAATGATGTGATTGACATGACCCATTATGTTATCTTAGCACCCGATCATTTAGTATGTTGCTATTGCTTTCTTCATGACTTATACATTTTCCTATGACTATGAGATTATGCAACTCCCGTTTACCGAAGGAACACTCTGTGTGCTACCAAACGTCACAACGTAACTGGGTGATTATAAAGGTGCTCTACAGGTGTCTCCAAAGGTATTTGTTGGGTTGGCGTATTTCGAGATTAGTATTTGTCACTCCGATTGTCGGAGAGGTATCTCTGGGCCCTCTCGGTAATGCACATCACTTAAGCCTTGCAAGCATTGCAACTAATGAGTTAGTTAAGTAGATGATGTCTTACGGAACGAGTAAAAAGACTTGCCGGTAACGAGATTGAACTAGGTATTGAGATACCGACGATCGAATCTCGGGCAAGTAACATACCGATGACAAAGGGAACAACGTATGTTGTTAAGCGGTCTGACCGATAAAGATCTTCATAGAATATGTGGGATCCAATATGAGCTTCCAGGTTCCTCTATTGGTTATTGACTGGAGACGTGTCTCGGTCATGTCTGCATAGTTCTCGAACCCGTAGGGTCCGTGACGCTAACGCTTTCGCTGATTGGCTTATATTATGAGTTTATATGTTTTGATGTACCGAAGGTTGTTCGGAGTCCCAGATGTAATCACGGACATGACGAGGAGTCTCGAACTGGTCGAGACATGAAGAGTGATATACGGGAAGCCTATGTTTGGATATCGGAAGTGTTCCGGGAGAAATCGGGATTTTACCGGAGTACCGGGAGGTTACCGGAACCCCCCGAGAGGTAAATGGGCCTTAGTGGGCCTTTACGGAGAAGAGGAGAGGCAGCCAGGGCTGGGCCGAGCGCCCCTCCCCCCTAGTCCAAATAGGACAAGGAGAGGGGGCGGCACCCCCTTCCTTCTCTCCCTCCTCTTTCCCCCTCCTGAATCCTAATCCAACTAGGAAAGGGGGGGGGGAGTCCTACTCCCGGTGGGAGTAGGACTCCTCCTGGCGTGCCCTCTCCCTGGCCGGCCGCACCCCCCCCTTGCTCCTTTATATACGGTGGCAGGGGGGCACCCCAGAGACACAACAGTTGATCTGTTTGATCTTTTAGCCGTGTGCGGTGCCCTCCTCCACCATAGTCCACCTCGATACATCAGAAGCGGTGCTTAGGCGAAGCCTGCGTCCGTAGAACATCAAAATCGTCACCACGCCGTCGTCTTGTGAAACTCTCCCTCAACACTCGGCTGGATCGGAGTTCGAGGGACGTCATCGGGCTGAACGTGTGTTGAACTCGGAGGTGCCGTGCGTTCGGTACTTGATCGGTCGGATCGTGAAGACGTACGACTACATCAACCGCGTTGTGCTAACGCTTCCGCTTTCGGTCTACGAGGGTACGTGGACACACTCTCCCCTCTCGTTGCTATGCATCACCATGATCTTGCGTGTGCGTAGGAAAATTTTGAAATTACTACGTTCCCCAACAGTGGTAGCAGAGCCAGGTTTTATGCGTTGATGTTATATGCACGAGTAGAACACACGTGAGTTGTGGGCGATATAAGTCATACTGTTTACCAGCATGTCATACTTTGGTTCGGCGGTATTGTTGGATGAAGCGGCCTGGACCGACATTACGCCAGACGCTTACGCCGAGACTGGTTCTACCGACGTGCTTTGCACACAGGTGGCTGGCGGGTGTCGGTTTCTCCAACTTTAGTTGAACCGAGTGTGGCTACGCCCGGTCCTTGCGAAGGTTAAACATCACCAACTTGACAAACTATCATTGTGGTTTTGATGCATAGGTAAGAACGGTTCTTGCTAAGCCCGTAGCAGCCACGTAAAACTTGCAAAAACAAAGTAGAGGATGTCTAACTTGTTTTTGCAGGGCATGTTGTGATGTGATATGGTCAAGACATGATGCTAAATTTTATTGTATGAGATGATCATGTTTTGTAACCGAGTTATCGGTAACTGGCAGGAGCCATATGGTTGTCGCTTTATTGTATGCAATGCAATCGCCCTGTAATGCTTTACTTTATCACTAAGCGTCAGCGATAGTCGTAGAAGCATAAGTTTGGTGAGATGACAACGATGCTACGATGGAGAGCAAGGTGTCATGCCGGTGACGATGGTGATCATGACGGTGCTTCGGAGATGGAGATCACAAGCACAAGATTATGATGGCCATATCATATCACTTATATTGATTGCATGTGATGTTTATCTTTTATGCATCTTATCTTGCTTTGATTGACGGTAGCATTATAAGATGATCTCTCACTAAATTTCAATATAAAAGTGTTCTCCCTGAGTATGCACCGTTGCCAAAGTTCGTCGTGCCCAGAAACCACGTGATGATCGGGTGTGATAAGCTCTACGTCCATCTACAGCGGGTGCAAGCCAGTTCTTGCACACGCGGAATACTCAGGTTAAACTTGACGAGCCTAGCATATGCAGATATGGCCTCGGAACACTGAGACCGAAAGGTCGAGTGTGAATCATATAGTAGATATGATCAACATAGTGATGTTCACCATTGAAAACTACTCCATTTCACGTGATGATCGGTTATGGTTTAGTTGATTTGGATCACGTGATCACTTAGAGGATTAGAGAGATGTCTTTCTAAGTGGGAGTTCTTAAGTAATATGATTAATTGAACTTAAATTTATCATGAACTTAGTACCTGTTAGTATCTTGCTTGTCTATGTTGATTGTAGATAGATGGCCCGTGTTGTTGTTCCGTTGAATTTTAATGCGTTCCTTGAGAAAGCAAAGTTGAAAGATGATGGTAGCAATTACATGGACTGGGTCCGTAACTTGAGGATTATCCTCATTGCTGCACAGAAGAATTACGTCCTAGAAGCACCGCTGGGTGCTAGGCCTGCTGCTGATGCAACTGACGACGTTAAGAACGTCTAGCAGAGCAAAGCTGATGACTACTCGATAGTTCAATGTGCCATGCTTTACGGCTTAGAACTGGGACTTCAACAACGTTTTGAACACCATGGAGCATATGAGATGTTCCAGGAGTTGAAGTTAATATTTCAAGCAAATTCCCGGATTGAGAGATATGAAGTCTCCAATAAGTTCTACAGCTGCAAGATGGAGGAGAATAGTTTTGTCAATGAGCATATACCGAAGATGTCTGGGTATAATAATCACTTGATTCAATTGGGAGTTAATCTTCCGGATGATAGCGTCATTGACAGAATTCTCCAATCACTGCCACCAAGCTACAAGAGCTTTGTGATGAACTATAATATGCAAGGGATGGATAATACGATTCCCGAGCTCTTCGCAATGCTAAAGGCTGCGGAGGTAGAAATCAAGAAGGAGCATCAAGTGTATATGGTCAACAAGACCACTAGTTTCAAGAAAAAGGGCACAGGGAAGAAGAAGGGGAACTTCAAGAAGAACAACAAGCAAGTTGCTGCTCAGGAGAAGAAACCCAAGTCTGGACCTAAGCCTGAAACTGAGTGCTTCTACTGCAAGCAGATTGGTCACAAGAAGCGGAACTGCCCCAAGTATTTGGCGGATAAGAAGGATGGCAAGGTGAACAAAGGTATATGTGATATACATGTTATTGATGTGTACCTTACTAGAGCTGTGATGAGAACACAGGTATTTGATACTGGTTTTGTTGCTAATATTTGCAACTCGAAGCAGGGACTACGGATTGCTTAACACCGGCTAAGGACGAGGTGACGATGCGGCGTGGGAAATGGTTCCAAAGTCGATGTGATCATGGTCGGCACGCTACCTCTACATCTACCTTCGGGATTAGTTTTAGACCTAAATAATTGTTATTTGGTGCCAGCGTTGAGCATGAACATTATATCTGGATCTTGTTTGATGTGAGACGGTTATTCATTGAAATCAGAGAATAATGGTTGTTCTATTTATATGAGTAATATCTTTTATGGTCATGCACACTTGAAGAGTGGTCTATTTTTGGTGAATCTCGATAGTAGTGATACACATATTCAGAATGTTGAAGCCAAAAGATGCAGAGTTGATAATGATAGTGCAACTTATTTGTGGCACTGCCTTTTATGTCATATCGGTGTAAAGCGCATGAAGAAACTCCATACTGATGGACTTTTGGAACCACTTGATTATGAATCACTTGGTACTTATGTAACCGTGCCTCATGGGCAAGATGACTAAAACGCCGTTCTCCGGTACTATGGAGAGAGCAACAGATTTATTGGAAATCATACATACAGATGTATGTGGTCCAATGAATATTGAGGCTCGTGGAGGATATCGTTATTTTCTCACCTTCATAGATGATTTAAGCAGATATGGGTATATCTACTTAATGAAGCATAAGTATGAAACATTTGAAAAGTTCAAAGAATTTCAGAGTGAAGTTGAAAATCATCATAACAAGAAAATAAAGTTTCTACGACCTAATCGTGGAGGGGAATATTTGAGTTACGAGTTTGGTCTACATTTGAAACAATGCGGAATAGTTTCACAACTCACGCCACCCGGAACACCATAGTGTAATGGTGTCTCCGAACGTCGTAATCGTACTTTACTTGATATGGTGCGATCTATGATGTCTCTTACTGATTTACCGCTATCGTTTTGGGGTTATGCCTTAGAGATGGCCGCATTCATGTTAAATAGGGCACCATCAAAATCCGTTGAGACGACGCCTTATGAACTGTGGTTTGGCAAGAAACCAAAGTTGTCGTTTCTGAAAGTTTGGGGCTGCGACGCTTATGTGAAAAAGCTTCAACCTGATAAGCTCGAACCCAAATCGGAGAAATGGGTCTTCATAGGATACCCAAAGGAAACTGTTGGGTACACCTTCTATCACAGATCCGAAGGCAAGACATTCATTGCTAAGAATGGATCCTTTCTAGAGAAGGAGTTTCTCTCGAAAGAAGTGAGTGGGAGGAAAGTAGAACTTGATGAGGTAACTGTACCTGCTCCCTTATTGGAAAGTAGTTCATCACAGAAACTAGCTTCTGTGACGCCTAAACCAATTAGTGAGGAAGTTAATGATGATGATCATGGAACTTCAGATCAAGTTATTACTGAACCTCGTAGATCAACCAGAGTAAGATTCGCACCAGAGTGATACGGTAATCCTGTTCTGGAAGTCATGTTACTAGACCATGATGAACCTACGAACTATGAAGAAGCGATGGTGAGCCTAGGTTCCGAAAAATGGCTTGAAGCCATGAAATCTGATATGGGATCCATGTATGAGAACAAAGTGTGGACTTTGGTTGACTTGCCCGATGATCGGCAAGCAATAGAGAATAAATGGATCTTCAAGAAGAAGACTGACGCTGACGGTAATGTTACTGTCTAAAAAGCTTGACTTGTCGCGAAAGGTTTTCAACAAGTTCAAGGGATTGACTACGAGGAGACCTTCTCACCTGTAGCGATGCTTAAGTCTGTCCGAATCATGTTAGCGATTGCCGCATTATGTGATTATGAAATATGGCAGATGGATGTCAAAACTGCATTCATGAATGGATTTCTGGAAGAAGAGTTGTATATGATGCAACCGGAAGGTTTTGTTGATCCAAAGGGAGCTAACAAAGTGTGCAAGCTCCAGCGATCCATTTATGGACTGGTGCAAGCCTCTCGAAGTTGGAATAAATGCTTTGATAGTGTGATCAAAGCATTTGGTTTTGTACTGACTTTTGGAGAAGCCTGTATTTACAAGAAAGTGAGTGGGAGCTCTGTAGCATTTCTGATATTATATGTGGATGACATATTGCTGATCGGAAATGATATAGAATTTCTGGATAGCATAAAGGATACTTGAATAAGAGTTTTTCAATGAAAGACCTCGGTGAAGCTTCTTACATATTGGGCATTAAGATATATAGAGATAGATCAAGACGCTTAATTGGACTTTCACAAAGCACATACCTTGACAAAGTTTTGAAGAAGTTCAAAATGGATCAAGCAAATAAAGGGTTCTTGCCTGTGTTACAAGGTGTGAAGTTGAGTAAAACTAAATGCCCGACCACTGCAGAAGATAGAGAGAAGATGAAAGATGTTCCCTATGCTTCGGCCATAGGCTCTATCATGTATGTAATGCTGTGTACCAGACCTGATGTGTGCCTTGCTATAAGTCTAGCAGGGAGGTACCAAAGTAATCCAGGAGTGGATCACTGGACAGCGGTCAAGAACATCCTGAAATACGAAAAGGACTAAGGATATGTTTTCTGCTTATGGAGGTGACAAAGAGCTCATCGTAAATGGTTACGTTAATGCAAGCTTTGACACTGATCCGGATGATTCTAAATCGCAAACCGGATACGTGTTTACATTGAACGGTGGAGCTGTCAGTTGGTGCAGTTCTAAACAAATCATCGTGGCGGGATCTACGTGTGAAGCGGAGTACATAGCTGCTTCCGGAAGCAAAGAAATGAAGAAGTCTGGATGAAGGAGTTCATATCCGATCTAGGTGTCATACCTAGTGCATCGGGTCCAATGAAAATCTTTTGTGACAATACTGGAGCAATTGCCTTGGCGAAGGAATCCATATTTCACAAGAGAACCAAGCACATCAAGAGAAGCTTCATTCCATCCGGGATCTAGTCCAGGTGGGAGACATAGAAATTTGCAAGATACATACGGATCTGAATGTTGCAGACCCGTTGACTAAGCCTCTTCCACGAGCAAAACATGATCAGCACCAAGGCTCCATGGGTGTTAGAATCATTACCGTGTAATCTAGATTATTGACTCTAGTGCAAGTGGGAGATCAAGGAAATATGCCCTAGAGGCAATAATAAAGTTATTATTTATTTCCTTATATCATGATAAATGTTTATTATTTATGCTAGAATTGTATTAACCGGAAACATAATACATGTGTGTATACATAGACAAACAGAGTGTCACTAGTATGCCTCTACTTGACTAGCTCGTTAATCAAAGATGGTTATGTTTCCTAACCATTGACATGGGTTGTCATTTGATTAACGGGATCACATCATTAGGAGAATGATGTGATTGACATGACCCATTCCGTTAGATTAGCACTTGATCGTTCAGTATATTGCTATTGCTTTCTTCATGACTTATACATGTTCCTATGACTATGAGATTATGCAACTCCTGGATACTGGAGGAACACTTTCTGTGCTACCAAACATCACAACGTAACTGGGTGATTATAAAGGTGCTCTACAGGTGTCTCCAAAGGTATTTGTTGGGTTGGCGTATTTCGAGATTAGGATTTGTCACTCCGAATTTCGGAGAGGTATCTCTGGGCCCTCTCGATAATGCTCATAACTTAAGCCTTGCAAGCATTGCAACTAATGAGTTAGTTGCGGGATGATGTATTACGGAACGAGTAAAGAGAATTGCCGGTAACAAGATTGAACTAGGTATTTAGATACCGACGATCGAATCTCGGGCAAGTAACATACCGATGACAAAGGGAACAACGTATGTTGTTAAGCGATCTGACCGATAAAGATCTTCGTAGAATATGTGGGAGCCAATATGAGCATCTAGGTTCCGCTATTGGTTACTGACCGCAGACGTGTCTCGGTCATGTCTGCATAGTTCTCGCACCCGTTGGGTCCGCACGCTTAACGTTTCGATGACAGTTATATTATGAGTTTATATGTTTTGATATACCGAAGGTTGTTCGGAGTCCCGGAGGTGATCACGGACATCACGAGGAGTCTCGAAATGGTTGAGACATGAAGATTTATATATTGGAAGCATATGTTTGGATATCGGAAGTGTTCCGGGTGAAATCGGGATTTTACCGGAGTACCGGGAGGTTACCGGAACCCCCCGGGAGGTAAATGGGCCTTAGTGGGCCTTTACGGAGAAGAGGAGATGCGGCTAGGGCTGGGCCGCGCGCCCCTCCCCTAGTCCGAATAGGACGAGGTGAGGGGGGCGGCGCCCCCTTCCTTCTCTCCCTCCTCTTTCCCCCTCCCGAATCCTAATCCAACTAGGAAAGGGGGGATTCCTACTCCCAGTGGGAGTAGGACTCCTCCTGGCGCGCCCTCTCCCTGGCCGGCCGCACCCCCCTTGCTCCTTTATATACGGGGGTAGGGGGGCACCCCAGAGACACAACAGATCTGTTTGATCTTTTAGGTGTGTGCGGTGCCCCCCTCCACCATAGTCCACCTCGATAATACTGTAGCGGTGCTTAGGCGAAACCCTGCGTCGGTAGAACATCAACATCGTCACCATGCCATCATGTTGACGAAACTCTCCCTCAACACTCGGCTGGATCGGAGTTCGAGGGACGTCATCGGGCTGAACGTGTGCTGAACTTGGAGGTGTCGTGCGTTCGGTACTTGATCGGTCGGATCGTGAAGACGTACGGCTACATCAACCGCATTGTGCTAACGCTTCCGTTTTCGGTCTACGAGGGTACGTGGACAACACTCTCCCCTCTCGTCGCTATGCATCACCATGATCTTGCATGTGCGTAGGAAAATTTTGAAATTACTACGTTCCCCAACAATTATCTGGCATAGCCCTAAGGCTATTAAATGACAGCAGAAGTATGATTTAATGGCGACGGAAGTCTTGGTTTGGCAGCATAACAACTCTGGCTGGGCTCCACAACTCACAGGACTGGCAAGGTTACAGCCTAGCACGACGGATCAAGCGAACAATTCGAGTATGACCTACAAAACTGGCATGACACGCCAGTTCAGTACATTGAATGTACTTGCAAGACAACCAAATACATAGCATCCATCCAAGCAGAAAACAAAGCGAGAACTGAGCGCATGCAACATCCTATCTCATATCAATTACTAAACATGGCATCATAAAGATCAACTAAGCATGAACAAAATCTTAACATCTACTAACATGGCAATAACATGGCATATCGGATCATGCTTGTAACATGGCAAAGGCAAAACATAGCATATCATCTCAATCATGGCATAATTTAACATGTCGATCAAAGCATGGCACGACATCATGAAATTATGCTGAAAATAAACTACCAATAATATCCAATGCAGACATAGCATGTTAACTTTATGCAATCATGTTCTGTTCTGCCTTGGTTTTTAAATGCAACATATTACTTATGCAATGCAACCAAACTTGTGCACCGAGTCCCTCGGACTCTCTTACCAATGGGTTGCCTCGCAACCGAACGGTGATCTTTCCGGCGATCACAACCACGACCAACACTTGGTCTCCAACACTCACCGAGACCTCGTCTCGTGATCATATCAAACCATCGCCATGGTTTCTCACGACTATCTCAAAGTCCAAATCACCATATTTTTGTTATCACATATTTATTTACCAACTTAATTAATTCAGGTTTATCCTCCATTTCGACCAAGACCTGATAGTGGGACCTACTACAAACTGTTGCTATCGATAGACTTTATACACTCTGCAGAGGTAGCACACTGTACCCACACCACGGAACCCATGGCCTCGTCATCCCATTCGGGTGGACCAACGGCATTCCGACGAAACCGGCCTACTGCCATGACGCTCTCCTGGCCACTCCGACCCACTCCCAACTGGGCTAGTCCTGGGTGGCCCCGTGTCTACCAAAGACACCCCGACCGTCGTGGTCAAAACGTCCCTCACGGGGACCGGTACCAAAACTTCTAACAACGAGCACACAAGGTTATGTCTGCCTACCTGATCAGGGTAAGCACGCCCATAACCTTCCCTAGTGGGAGGCACCGGCGAGAGCCACAACAATAGCTCGCATTAAGGCCTCCCCATAAGGCAAATGTGGTTGCACTAATTTTTTTGATTTGGCGGCACTATGACTCGATCTCGTCGATGACGGAGGAGGTTTATTATTATTAAGTCATTTTAATACCTTCTCCATCATCATGAACATGAATGCAACCATGAGCATGAAGCATACAAATGCATGAACAAAATATTGAACTTCTCAAGTGCATAACTATAGCATAAAGAACATGACAATACCAAGTAATAGCATATCATCGGTGCATTACAATCCTCATAACATTTTATAACTATGATATGCAAATAAAGTAAAGTAGTGACATGGCATTATTAATAATGGCATTCTAATTAGCATGGCAAAGATATCCTGAAAACACAAGCATGCAAGATAGGCATAAAGAAATAACTGCCAATGAAAACGATATGAAACAACTGCAACTACACACACAAGGTGCAAGCAAGGTCAACATGCAAGTTCGGGGGCTCATGATAAGAGGTTGGCTTGCCTGGGGGTCGACAAATACTCTGGGAAGAAGTGCGAAACGATCGCGGAAAGATTTGCCGGAAACAGTTCTTTCTCGGAGGTTGCTGTTTACGGGCAAGGGCAAAATGGTCATTTTCACTGTGTGAAGATATTATGGAAATGATATCAACGGAACAGGCTCGACGAAACGAAGACGTGGGCTTTGGATTCACCTGATTCGGAGTTACGGGTAAAAAGATACGGACGTTTAAAGCTCAGGGACTAGTCCATAAAAATATTTCTACAAACAAGTCCCTGGTAGCTTAAGCAGAACGTGTCTTTTCTGAAAATACGTCATCCAGAGAGGGGAAACGTAATCCCGGCCAAAGGAGAGGAAAAATGCGCTTTCTGAGATTGAAAACGCATTCTCCAGGAAAGCGCTTTCGCGCGGAGAAAGCGGCCTCGCGGCAGGGGCGCCGCCACTTATCCACGCTGGCACTGGGCCAGGCCCTTCGGTCGCCGACGGGTGGGGCCGCGCGAGGAGGGGCCTGTCTGGCCTGGTTTCTTCCTCCTCCCGCTCGACACGCGCCTAGCCGAGGGGAGACACCTGCCCCGACGGCGCTTGCCGGCGCGTCCGGCCACGGCAGCGGACGGGCGACCTACCGATCTTCTCAGCATGAAGATGCGCACATAGTGGTGGTAGCTACTGCCTTCGAGGAGCACCAGGGAAGGGGCTGCAAGGCCCGCAGCGGAGAGGGGGCTCAGTCACCGGCGAGGTGGTGGCTACGATGGAGGAGAGGAGAGGTCTGTTGGGCTCTACGGTAGGGTGCGTCGACTGCAAATTAAAAATTTTCCTACGCGCAGAACATCCAGGAACATGCTACGGGAGATGGATCACAGTTCGTTACCACTAGATGCGCAGTGCCGTGCAGCGGAAGAAGAGTTGGGGCAGCGCGTCCGCGTGGATCGTCTCCTCCTCGTTCGATCTCCCTCGAACGGCCGGTCATCCGATCCCACGTATGAGTTCGCCGAAGCGGTGCAAGTGCACCGCCTCTAACGGTATCCGCGCGTGCAGGAGGAGCACCGTGCGGCGGACTGCTAGGTCCGATCACACAGTCGGCGGCGAGTGGAGGTGGCTATTCGCAACACATGCAAACCCTAGTCGCAGCGCCAAAGCGATCAACCGCGTGAGTGTGCCGCACCTCCACTTTATATCGGCGTCTGTCGCAGGCTCAACACTTGGGCCTCGCATGGACCCTAAAGCCCAAAGTCTACTCGGTCACTGTCCTAGTCGATTCGGATCACATCCGACCAAAGGTCTCACGAACCGACCTCATAGGTTCCTTCCCTTAAGCGTGCGACCCCTTAGGTTCATGTCGGCTTAGGTCACAGTTCGGATCACCTCCGACCTGCACGGTTGGTAGCGGCCTCTAGCAAGGCGTGCAGACCACCAAGCAGACTATGAAGCTGGTTAGGCGAACCTGTACAACATGTCACACTTCTGTTCCCTTTGCCACACGATATATGTTGTCGGGCTCAAGTCGAGAATGTCATCCTTGTGCTAACCCGACCTCTTTCTCGTTCAAGTGATACCGACCAGAAACCGGATTATCTCATAATCCTTGTCGCATGGCCATGCTTATCCTGGTTGGATCACACGAGGGGCCCAGAGTATATCTCTCCTGATTGGAGGGGCAAATCCCATCTTGCTCGACCATGTCCCGCAGCATGGGACTGGACAAACCCGAAACCTACCTTTGTAACTACCCAGTCACGGAGTAGCGTTTGGTCGGCCCAAAGCAAGTCTGTCACCATCCCGAGTACATGCGTCAGCTCAGGTCTTAGGACATAGAATGTATGTTGTACTAGAGACTCACAGATGACATATCGCCGCCTCTCATAGTTGGGTCTGTCCGACTCGGACCTTATCTCGACTCGGATCCGACTACATCGAATCCGACCAGACCTTTAAAAGTCCATATTATCCGGTTAGCATCCAATGCTCCATGGCTAGTGAGACCAAGCCATCGACCATGTCATATGCTAGTCTAGTCGGCTGCGCGTCCACACAGCCCTTTCGACTAGGGACCTTTTAGGACAGTCATCATACAATGCATAGTCCCACAAACAAGTCACGTACTTGCTGATACACATCATTGATAATGTCCAAGGACTATCTTTATTCATAAACACATAGGAAATATCATCATACTTGATTGCCTCTAGGGCATATCTCCAACAAGTCCGAGGCCACGGGAAGACTCGCTGGGCTCTGTGGGGTGCAGTGGTGGTGGAGGAACGGTGAGGAGGGCTCAGGAGTGCCGAAATCGATGGAGGCCAGAGGCACTGGCCATGGCGACGGTTGTCGGTGTCAAAACCGGTGGATCTCGGGTAGGGGGTCCCGATCTGTGCGTCTTAGGCTGATGGTAACAGGAAGCACGGGACGCAATGTTTACCCAGGTTCGGGCCCTCTCGATGTAGGTAAAACCCTACTTCGTGCTTGATTAATATTGACGATATGAGTAGTACAAGAGTAGATCTACCACGAGATCGTAGAGGCTAAACCCTAGAAGCTAGCCTATGATGATTATGATTGTAATTGTGATCGGCCTTCTAAGGACCAACCTCTCCGGTTTACATAGACACCGGATAGGGCTAGGGTTTACACGGAGTTGGTTACAAGGAAGTAAACATAATATCCGGATCGCCAAGCTTGTCTTCCACGCAAAGGAGAGTCCCATCCGGACACGGGACGGAGTCTTGAATCTTGTATCTTCACGCTTCCATAGTCCGGATGAAGTATATGGTCCGGCTGTCCCATGGGATGTGTGAACAACAAGAGGCAATATAAAAGGTTCACACAGGGGCTTAATCTAAAGAGAAACCTTTGAGCGGGGCCCTGCTGCACGTCTGCGCCTTTGTCTCCGTTGTGCCGTATCCTGGAAGGGTGTCGCGAATGTTGTCTCAGAAAAAAGAAAACTCGTGTAGGAGAGTACAACGTAAGTATGCGACGAATAGTAAAAGTGTACGACGTTGGCCTGCCAATAAGGTTGAGCCAAGTTTGGGGCTATATAAAATATTTATAGCCCCTGGTGTCCTCTATGGGATTATGTATACGGTGCCCTGGTTCAGTTTTATCTGGGCTGCCGGACTCGTCTAACCGTGTCTGTGGTCTTAATGACCAGTCATGCTTTCTGATATTGGAGGCCGCTTATAGTCCGGCCGCTAGGTCCGTCGCGTGTTCCTCTGCGCGTGAAGAGCGCTCTGTGTTTCCGTTAATGGTTATGACGCCACGTGGACCGGGCATTTTGAGTGTAAGGTAGGCATAGTGCGGTAATGCGTTGAAGCAGGCAAAGGCCGTTCTTCCAAGCAATGCATGATAGCCGCTTTGGAAGGGTGCGATGGTGAAGAGAAGTTCTTCGCTTCTGGAGTTGTCTGGGGAGCCGAATGTTATCTCCAGTATGACGGAGCCCCTGCCGTAGACTTCAACACCTGATATCACCCCTTCAAAGGTGGTGTTGCTTTGGCTAATTCTGGATGGGTCTATCCCCATTCTGCGGACAGTGTCCTCGTATATTAAAATGAGACTGCTGCCGCCGTCCATGAGGACGTGGGTGAGATGGTATCCGTCGATTATTGGGTCAAGCACCAAGGCCTCTGATCCTCCGCGTTGAATACTAGTTGGGCAGTCTATGTGATCAAAGGTGATCGGATAAGCCATCCAGTAGTTAGGTGTGGGTACGATGGGCTCTATAGCGTACGCGGCGTTGAGCGCGCGTTCGTGCCTTCTCGTGGATGTGTGAGTCGCGTGGATCATGTTTACTGTTTTAACCTCAGGTGGGAATTTTTTCTGTCCCCTAGTGTTCGGCTGACGAGGTTCATCCTCGTCTTCACTTGGTGTTTCCATTCCCTTGTGTTCGGCATTTAATTTGCTGGCCTGCTTGAAGACCCAGCACTCTCTGTGCGTGTGGT
This sequence comes from Aegilops bicornis, assembly GCA_021605145.1. Classification (NCBI taxonomy): domain Eukaryota; kingdom Viridiplantae; phylum Streptophyta; class Magnoliopsida; order Poales; family Poaceae; genus Aegilops; species Aegilops bicornis. Next base: position 336,401,409 of record CM038675.1, read on the forward strand.
TCGCAGGTTTGTCGGGGGTGCCATGAATTTGGCACAGTCTGCCCAGGACTCTGTTCAGACCGGACGGTCCTCTTTACTGCCTTTAAGTGGATTCATTTGCTGATCGGGTCGAGAGCCCCTGAATCCGGCATTTACCGTTGTGTTGTCCGGTCTCTCTTCCTTGTTTTGGCGTTTGTTTTTATTACGCCGTGGTTTCCCGTTGCCATCCCTTATTTCGGATGTGATGGGATCGCTGGTCCCTTTACGGGCCAGCCAGCTATCTTCACCTGCGCAAAAGCGGGTCATAAGGCTTGTTAAGGCTGCCATTGTCCTTGGCTTTTCTTGGCCGAGGTGTCTGGCGAGCCACTCGTCGCGGATGCTGTGTTTGAATGCCGCTAAGGCTTCAGCATCCGTACAATCGACAATTTGATTCTTCTTAGTGAGAAATCTGTTCCAAAGCTTGCGGGCGTATTCTCCGGGCTGTTGGATTATGTGACTTAAATCGTCCGCATCCGGAGGCCGGACATAAGTCCCTTGAAAATTGGCCCTGAAAGCGTCCTCGAGTTCCTCCCAACTCCCAATTGAATTTTCGGGGAGGCTCTTCAACCAGTGTCGAGCTGGTCCCTTCAACTTGAGGGGAAAGCATTTGATGGCATGGAGGTCATCCCCACGAGCCATGTGAATATGAAGGATAAAATCCTCGATCCAGACCCCTGGGTCTGTCGTTCCGTCGTATGCCTCTATGTTCACAGGTTTAAAACCTTGTGGGAATTCATGGTCTAGTACTTCTTCGGTGAAGCACAGGGGGTGGGCAGCTCCTCTGTATCTGGACGTGTTGTGGCATGCCGTCGGCTTTTGTTGTGTCCGGTGCTTATTCCGAACTGGTATTTGGTTGGTATGATTGTTTTGGTGACCATAGTCCCTCGTCGGGGTGTGTCCTTTAGATCCGTAGATGGACTTGGCCGCGCCGGCTTTCTTATCCAGGTGCTCGCGCAAGTCGTACGCGGCGTCGGCAGCCACTCTGTTGCGGTTATGAAGCGGTACGTCTGGCCTCCTGGTCATGTTATTCTTTGGTGGAACGGCCTCGTCGTCGAATTCTGGCAGTAGCTTATGTTTTGGATAGCTCTTTGTATGGCGATCGTCGCCGTATCTTTCTTCAGTGTCTAGCACTTTATTCCATCTGCGATTGAGAGTTTCCTGTGCGGCTTTTAGCCGTTGCTTCTGCTTCTTTAGACTTCTTGCGGTGGCCATAAGCTTTTTGTGGAGGTTATCTCGTTCCACTCATGTTTCCGGGATGATGAATGCGTCGTCATCCGGACTTTTTTCTTGTCCTGGGGCAGTTTGATGGACTCGTCCCTCAGGATCATTGTGATCGGGCGTCCGCCCGAATCGTGTTCGCATGACCTGCTCGCTCTGCCCCGCTCCATCGCAGGTCCGTATGGTCATTGTTACCTTGAGTTGACTGGGTGTCGATCTTTCCGGCGCTCTTGTCGCTATTTTTACTGTTGCTGGACTTTGAGCGCGTCGCTACCGTGCTTTTGGCTTTTGCCTGGGGGTTTTATCTTCCGGATTGTCGTCGTCGTCCTTGGGTGTGTCCACCATATATATATCGTGTGACGAGGTAGTAGTCCAGTGCCCCAGAGATTCTGAATCTTCTCCTGCATCTCGTCCATACCGTTGATGCCTTCAGAGTCAAAGTCAAGCACGTCGGTTAAATCATCAACCGTGGCTATGAAGTGGGTGGTGGGTGGGCAATGAATTCCTTCGTCGCCTGCTTCCCACTCGAGCCGGACATAGTTCGGCCAAGAGCCTCCTGACAAAGAAGAGACTTTAATGAGTTCGGCATGTCGCTAAAGGACGAGTGCTGGAAGACATCCGCAGCGGTAAACTCCATTACCGGAGCCCAGCCAAGCTCGGCGAGCTCGGGAGCGCGCGGACTTGAACCTACAACCGGATACGAGTCCGGGGGTCCGGAGTCACAGGCTTCCTTAGAAGTGAGGCATGTGTTCGGCTCTACCGCCGATGGTGTGCGGCCTGCGGGGCGGGGTCCATCCATCCGTCCTTGGACCATGCAGTCTGCCCCGGATTTAGGTCTCGGACTTCTGCCGGGGTAATATCCTGGGCATTGTCCGACAGCAGGTCTAAGCCATGCTCATCATGACTGTCCGGCACTCCTGGCATAGGACCGACTCCGTCGAAGATCAAGTCTCCGCGGATATCGGCCGTGTAGTTCAGGTTTCCGAGCCTGACCTGGTGGCCAGGGGCGTAGCTGTCGATCTGCTCCAGATGGCTGCTTAATTAGCGCCAGAGGTGCGACACCGCCCGAACACGAAGGTCTGTCCGGGGAGAAAAGTTTCACCCTGGACCGTGTTGTTGACGATGATTGAAGGAGCCATCGAGCCTTGCAGCGACGACACACAGGAACTCTCAATGAAAGCACCAATGTCGGTGTCAAAACCGGCGGATCTCGGGTAGGGGCTCACGATCTGTGCGTCTTAGGCTGATGGTAACAGGAAGCAAGGGACACAATGTTTACCCAGTTCGGGCCCTCTCGATGGAGGTAAAACGCTACTTCCTGCTTGATTAATATTGACGATATGAGTAGTACAAGAGTAGATCTACCACAAGATCGTAGAGGTTAAACCCTAGAAGCTATCCTATGATGATTATGATTGTAATTGTGATCGGCCTTCTAAGGACCAACCTCTCCGGTTTATATAGACACCGTAGAGGGCTAGGGTTTACACGGAGTCGGTTACAAGGAATGAAACATAATATCCGGATCGCCAAGCTTGTCTTCCACGCAAAGGAGAGTCCCATCCAGACACGGTACGGAGTCTTGAATCTTGTATCTTCACGCTTCAATAGTACGGATGAAGTATATAGTCCGGCTGTCCGGATACCCCCTAATCCAGGACTCCCTCAATTGTGGAGGTCAGAGAGGGGCTCCGGGCTCAGGGAGAGGCTCGGGGAGGCTTGTGGACCGCGAGAGAGCTTCGGGGGCGCGCTTAAATAGCCGCGGGAGAGCTCGAGGGGGAAGGGGAGGAGGTGGCATGCGGCATGCGACATGCCCGTGCGCCGGTGAGGGGCACAGCGTCGGCAGGCACGGCCAAAGCTCACGAGGAGCGGCGGGAAGGCGACGAGGAGGGTCCGGACGAGCGCCAGAGGCTCACGGAATCGAGCAAGGCTCGAGGACAAGAGGAGGAAGCGGACACCGGCGAGGAAGAGACGATGCACAAGAGCGCACTATTCCGGTCGTTGGCACGTCTCGCCAGAGAAGAAACCGAAGGGGGGCAGAGGTCCAGAGGGAAGACGACGTCGAGGGGGGGGCTGTAGGGCATTAATGGCGAGGCCAGAGACGGTCGGGGCAGCGCTGCCGACGTGAACAGTGGCTAGACCACCATTTTGGCTGGCTGCCCTCTTAGTCACCACTGGCATGGCGCGCTCTTGGGTTTTTACTGATGTAATTTCATGTCTACCGCGTAGTCCTTCCAGCGTGGAGTATTACCATGGTAAAGCAATGGGCAGAGACAAACTGAGCTGTGTAAATCAAGCTCCACAAGTTTGCTGTTGCAAACTTGGCCACACTCTAGAGATTAAACCAGAGAGGATAAAAGGTAAAATTGATGTCTGGGAGGCTTAGGGTAGAAAGGACTACGGTCCTGGGAGTTTTGAGGTAAAATGGACAACTATTTACCATAGTTGTTGTACAACCACCAAATCTGACCCAGAAACTGAATCATGATGAAGCACTCACTAGGAGTGATGGACTGAGCTATTACTTGGAAAATCTTGATGATTTGGACATACCATGATGCTGTAAAAAGTTCATATCAAATGGACTCACCAAAATGGCACTTCCTTCACAGCTATCATTTCTGTACAAAAACTTCAGAAAAATCCTCAGGGAAATTGGCTAGATGAAATGAGCCCAAACCTTGTGGAGATAGGTCATATGGATATGAGAATCCCTGGGAATATTTTTAGCCATAATGGAGCAAGATAAAATGCACTTGCTTCACAAACTGAAAAATCGGACAGAAACCAAGAATTGCTCCTGTGCTCACATAGTTCAATGAAATGAACTGAATTTGGTGGAGGCTAATTATTTGAGATACTTGAGAGGACGGAAAAGTTTCATCCCATTTGGAAACTCTATGAATGTAGTTCCTTCACAAATTTGTATTCTAGTCAGAAACTTTGAAAAATTGCACAGGGAGCTAGGAGGCACGGGTTGAGCTCATATTTGGCATCCATGGGTTATTTATCAATGTTAATCACCCTTCCAAATTGCATCTCAATTCGAATTAGGAATAAAGCACTTCCTTTGCAAAATTTCAGAGAAGGCAGAAACTTGCATTGGATCATGTGCCAAATTTTTGAACTGAGGAACATGATATGAGGATGGGACTAGTGATTATATAGCAAAGACAAGCTCCACAATTTATGTGGGAATTTTCTCTGCTATAAAAATAGTAGTTCCTTTGGAAAATGGCAGAAATGCAATATTGGCAATAAATAAGAAAAAGGCAATTTTCCTTATTTAATTATGGCCAATATACTTGCCAGAGCTTGGATTAGGCATAAGTATCAACTCCACCAATTCTCATGAATTTAGGAGATGGCTAGCTATGCCTTTGGATTTTATTCCTCAGAAAGGCAAGAAAAGGAATAAATCATAATTCAAAAATATTGCATTGGACTAAGCAATATTTTTGCGTATCCAAGGTTCAGAAAGATAGGATTATCTCTGGGAACAATTGGGAGGATCAACAGATCAAAGAAAATGAGATCTCCTTTGTATTCACAAAAGGGCATATCAAATTCCAAAAATTTGGAATTAGGGTTTGAGAGGATTTGAGCTGATGAAAATGAGGTCTTGCCCACTGAAAAAGACATGAGCAAGGGTTTGAAAGGTTGGAAATGACAAAATTTCTCAGAGTCATCCAGCAAACTCAGGAGAAAATTTTGAAAATGAGTGCCAGGAAGGAATAACAGCACAAAAATTGACAACCCAATTTTGGGGCCGTTACAACTCTTCCCCCCTTAAAAAGAATCTCGTCCTCGAGATTCCTAGGGTTACAGCACAACTGAAAGAATAACCACTGCGGGGAAAAACCTCGGGATTAATTTTTAACCCTTTGGTTAAATTCAAACGAGTTGGGGGCACCGATAATTGGTACACCCAAAGAGGGATGAGGCAAACCTGGTTATATCCATGGCTAGGGGCATTCGAGATCAAAATCCCGAAAAATGCTAGATGCACCCAATGAACAGTGGTTTCACCTGCTGACACGTGGGTCCAGGGCCCACTGACAGCCTCCTTCTTCTACCTCTGGCTTGCTGCTTCTCCTCCGCTGATGCTCCGCGTGTGGCTTGGCGCAGCACGCATCTAGCTCCTAGGGCGACGAGGATCCTAGAGCCATATTGCGCGGCGTGCACGACACCGGTGCAGCGACCACTCATGTCGCGGGCCAGCACCTTGTCGACACTGCTCGCAGATTTACCTCCTGGACGCCGGTGATCGAGCGACGAGCGGTTCTCCTGGACCTCGCTCACCGTACACCGGGGTTGGGCTATAAAAACGGCAGCACGGCTCTCCTCCAACGTACAAACACAATGCCGCTCTACTACCTCTTTGGTTTGGGAGAGATCGAGCCGAGCTCCTTCAGCGAGGAGTTGTTCTTGGTGGCGTTGCGGTTGTTCCTCGCAGCACTGCTGGGCACACTGATCGGCTCATCATTCCTGCTGCCGATTCTCATCAGGAATGAGCGAGCTCGGAATAACGCGCGACTCGGTGTGGTGGCTCGAGACGCGGGAGAAGATGGCGCACTGGTGGTCCAATTTTCGTGGATAGCTCCATGAAATACGGGTGTCGAGGTAGAATCGAGGGTGAAATCTGTATCGGAGTAGATGTACTGGATCGAGGAAATAAAGTTGGCAATGTTCCTCCGGAAATGAAATCGGGAAAAAGAATTAGAGACGAGGAATTTTCAGGCGGAAATGCCTCTGCGAGGCTCTGGATTTGAAAAATCCGGCACTCGGTGTATGCATAGATAGATAGGGATATGTGACTTTGCGTTTCCCCGAGTACTGCCCGAATGTACTCGTGGGTGAACCGGGTATGCGTGCAGTATGCAGTAAAATCTAAACTAGCAAACAAACAGATGCAATAAACAAGCAATGGAAAAACACACCAGACGAATCATACTAAAGTGTTTTAATGCTAGTGGGTATATGTACTCCTGGTATACATATACCTACACCAGCGCGCATTTTATTAAAGACTCGGGGGGAGTCAATGTTATTTAGTGTATGTGATCTACTAATTAAAATCTTGTTAGCAACATAGTGTCAACCCTGTCAAACATTTCTGCTTGACAGAGAGACAAGCAAAAACAACACAAAAACAAAAACACAAAAACATACATAGAACACATCATACGGATTACAACAGTACCAGCATACAACAAAGCACGAACGTGCTACGCGCTAAACGAAACAACTCATTCTGGGATACATGGTTCTATCCTCATATCGGGGATGAACCGACACACTGATCATCTCACTGCGTGACTGAGGTCATGCAGAGGACTTGCCTTGATGGGGCTCTCCGGGAGGACGAAGACTAAGCCAATCTCCATCTTCATCATCCGACACTACTATGGGTTGGGGTTCGGCTACCGGGGGTGTGGCTGAAATTGATCCAAGCAAATGCTGCTGGTGGATCTGTAAAAGAGCCTTGTCGAGGGTGACGATGTTGGGTCTAGGCCACAACGCAGGCTGAGGGGGTAGTACTGGTTCGGATGGCGTTGGGCAAATGACTTGAGATGCGAATTTACGAGCCTCACGGTAAGCTTCCTTGACAACTCGCACCACATCATTGTCCAGAGTTCTAAACTCGGCGAGCATCTGGGAAATCATCATCCCCTGGGCGGTGACACACTGCACCAGGCGAGCGATTGCGGGGTCATCTCCTTGGCTAGCGGGAGAAGGCTTCATTCCTACCTCTGTCACAATGGGGTAAAAGCAGAAATCCCGCCTCGCTGCCATATGCGGGTACCTGGTTCGGAGGTGAAGCATATCCACAACAGCGGCCTGAATGGCTAAATCAGAGGTAGGCACAACTCTACCCTGAAAAACCAACGGCTGGCCATCTGCTGCTAGGCTGATGCACACTCTGGCATCAAAGCGATGAAGGTGAGGGACGGGTGACAATTGGAACACCAGGTAATCGGGGCTAGCCTTACAGCCAAAGGCTTTGGTGAGCATCTCAGCAAGAAGGGCTGGAAAACCGTGGTGGTTGACGGCACCGGTATGGCTGTGAAACTTAGGAGCTCTGAAGGTGCCAGTCATGGCTGGAGTGCTACTAGCTAGGCTTCTCTTCAGGGACATGGCTGACTGAGGGGTGAGCGATATGGCGAGCCGAAAGGAGGCTTTTATAGGCAGCTATGCGGGACATGCCCGCATGGTGTGGCCCCTTTCCCTTAATGGCGAAGGGTGAGCGGTGTGGCCGACCCGAAAGGATATGGTTGCTATTCGCGCCACGGATAACTAGGCGGGGACAGCGGGGTGAGGACGTGTCGGTCCCGACTGCGCCACCTGTTGATTAACAGTGGCCATGCCGGATGCAGGGATGGGTCAAATCCCTTAGGGCCATTACGAATTAATGGAAGCGGTGATCTAATACTAGGATAACCTATGCCAGCCGGGCTGCTCTGATACCATGCCCTGTGGCACCCCGATCCGCATGGAGCAGGGGGCCTTCGCACGTCAGCCCAGGATAACACCTGACGCACGACAGGTCCATAATACAACATTCCAGGTACAAGAATATTCATCAAATACATGTATATGAGGGTACATCATTGATGAATACAATTATCTGGCATAGCCCTAAGGCTATTAAATGACAGCAGAAGTCTGATTTAATGGCGTCGGAAGTCTTGGTTTGGCAGCATAACAACTCTGCTGGGCTCCATAACTCACAGGATTGGCAAGGTTACGGCCTAGCACGACGGATCAAGCGAACAATTCGAGTATGACCTACAAAACTGGCATGACACGCCAGGTCAGTACATTGAATGTACTTGCAAGACAACCAAATACATAGCATCCAAACAAGCAGAAGACAAAGCGAGAACCGAGCGCATGCAACATCCTATCTCATATCAATTACTAAACATGGCATGATAAAGATCAACTAAGCATGAACAAAATCATAACATCTAATAACATGGCATATCAGATCATGCTTGTAACATGGCAAAGGCAAAACATAGCATATCATCTCAATCATGGCATAATTTAACATGTCAATCAAAGCATGGCACAGCATCATAAAATTATGCTGAAAATAAACTACCAATAATATCCAATGCAGACATAGCATGTTAACTTTATGCAATCATCTTACATTACGCCTTGGTTTTAAATGCAACATATTACTTATGCAATGCAACCAAATATGTGCACCGAGTCCCTCGGATTCTCTTACCAAAGGGTTGCCTCGCAACCGAACGGTGATCTTTCCGGCGATCACAACCATGACCAACACTTGGTCTCCAACACTCACCGAGACCTCGTCTCGTGATCATATCAAACCATCGTCGTGGTTTCTCACGACTATCTCAAAGTCCAAATCACCATATTTTTGTTATCACATATTTATTTACCAACTTAATTAATTAAGGTTTAACCTCCATTTCGACCAAGACCTGATAGTGGGACCTACTACGAACTATTGCTATCGATAGACTTTATACACTCTGCAGAGGTAGCACACTGTACCCACACCACGGAACCCATGGCCTCGTCATCCCATTCGGGTGGACCAATGGCATTCCGACGAAACCGACCTACTGCCATGACGCTCTCCCGGCCACTCCGACCATCTCCCATCTGGGCTAGTCTTGGGTGGCCCCGTGGCTACCAAAGACACCCCGACCACCGTCGTGGTCAAAACGTCCCTCACGGGGACCGGTACCAAAACTTCTGACAATGGGCACACAAGGTTATGTCTACCTACCTGATCAGGGTAAGCACGCCCACATCCTTCCCTAGTGGGAGGCACAGGCGAGAGGCACGACAATAGCTCGCATTAAGGCCTCCCCATAAGGCAAATGTGGTTGCACTGAAAAATTTCGATTTGGCGGCACTATGACTCGATCCCGTCGATGACGGAGGAGGTTTGTTATTATTAAGTCATTTCAATACCTTCTCCATCATCATGAACATGAATGCAACCTTGAGCATGAAGCATACAAATGCATGAACAAAATATTGAACTTCTCAAGTGCATAACTATAGCATAAAGAACATGACAATACCAAGTAATAGCATATCATCGGTGCATTACAATCCTCATAACATTTTATAACGATGACATGCAAATAAAGTAAAGTAGTGACATGGCATTATTAATAATGGCATTCTAATTAGCATGGCAAAGATATCCTGAAAACACAAGCATGCAAGATAGGCATAAAGAAATAACTGCCGATGAAAACGATATGAAACAACTGCAACTACACACACACAAGGTGCAAGCAAGGTCAACATGCAAGTGCGGGGGCTCATGATAAGAGGTTGGCTTGCCTGGGGGTCGACAAATACTTCGGGAAGAAGTGTGAAACGATCGCGGAAAGATTTGCCGAAAATAGTTCTCTCTCGGAGGAGGCTGTTTACGGGCAAGGGAAAAATAGTTATTTTCAATATGTGAAGATATTATGGAAATGATATCAACGGAACGGTCTCGACGAAACGAAAACGTGGGCTTTGGATTCACCTGATTCGAAGTTACGGGTAAAAAGATACGGACGTTTAAAGCTCAGGGACTAGTCTGTAAAAATATTTCTACAAACAGGTCCCTGGTAGCATAAACAGAATGTGTGTTTTCTGAAAATACGTCATCCAGAGAGGGAAACGTATTCCCGGCCGAAGGAGAGGAAAAATGCGCTTTCTGAGATTGAAAACGCATTCTCCAGAAAAGCGCTTTCGCGCGGGGAAAGCGGCATCGCGGCGGGGGCGCCGCCACTTATCCAGGCTGGCACTAGGCTAGGCCCTTCGGTCGCTGACAGGTGGGGCCGCGTGAGGAGGGGCCTGCCTGGCCTGGTTTCTTCCTCCTACCGCTCGACGCGTGCCTGGCCGAGGGGAGACGCCTGCCCCGACGGCGCTTGCCGGCGCTGGGTCTGCCACTAAGAAGGGATCTGGGCGACCTACCGATCTTCTCAACATGAAGAGGCGCATCTAGTGGTGGTAGCTACTGCCTCCGAGGAGCACCAGAGAAGGGGCTGCAAGGCCCGCGGCGGAGAGGGGGCTCGATCGTCGGCGAGGTGGTGGCTACGGTGGAGGAGAGGAGAGGCCGAGGCCACAGGGAGACTCGCTCGGCTCTGTGGGGTGCAGCGGTGGTGGAGGAACGGCGAGGAGGGCTCGGGAGTGCCGAAATTGATGGAGGCCAGAGGCGGCGGCCATGGCGACGGTGGAGGTCAGAGAGGGGCTCCGAGCTTAGGGAGAGGCTCGGGGAGGCTTGTGGACTGCGAGAGAGCTTCGGGGGCGCGCTTAAATAGCCGCGGGAGAGCTCGAGGGGGAAGGGGAGGAGGTGGCACGCGGCATGCGACGTGTCCGTGTGCCGGCGAGGGGCACAACGTCGGCAGGCGTGGCCAAAGCTCACGGGGAGCGACGGGAAGGCGATGAGGAGGGTCCGGACAAGCGCCAGAGGCTCACGGAATCGAGCAAGGCTCGAGGACAAGAGGAGGAAGCGGACACCGGCGAGGAAGACGATGATGCACAGGAGCGCACTATTCCGGTCGTTGGCATGGCTCGCCGGAGAAGAAAACGAAGGGGGCCAGAGAGGTCGGAGGGAAGACGACGTCGAGGGGAGTCAGAGGGCATTAATGGCGAGGCCAGAGACGGTTGGGGCAGCGCTGCCGACGAGAACAGTGGCTAGACCACCGTTTTGGCTGGCTACCCTCGTAGTCACCACTGGCATGGCGCGCTCTGGGGTTTTTACTGATGTAATTTCATGTCTACCGCGTAGTCCTTCCAGCGTGGAGTATTACCATGGTAAAGCAATGGGCAGAGACAAACTGAGTTGAGTAAATCAAGCTCCACAAGTTTGTTGTTGCAAACTTGGCCACACTCTAGAGATTAAACCAGAGAGGATAAAAGGTAAAATTGATGTCTGGGAGGCTTAGGGTAGAAAGGACTACGGTCCTGAGAGTTTTGAGGTAAAATGGACAACTATTTACCATAGTTGTTGTACAACCACCAAATCTGACCTAGAAACTGAATCATGATGAAGCACTCACTAGGAGTGATGGATTAAGCTATAACTGGGAAAATCTTGATGATTTGGACATACCATGATGCTGTAAAAAGTTCATATCAAATGGACTCACCAAAATGGCACTTCCTTCACAGCTATCATTTCTGTCCAAAAACTTCAGAAAAATCCTCACGGCAATTGGCTAGATGAAATGAGCCCAAACCATGTGGAGATAGGTTATATGGATATGAGAATCCCTGGGAATAGTTTCAGCCATAATGGAGCAAGATAAAATGCACTTGCTTCACAAACTGAAAAATTGGACAGAAACCAAGAATTGCTCCTGTGCTCACATAGTTCGATGAAATGAACTGAATACGGGTGGAGGCTAATGATTTGATATACTTGAGAGGACGGAAAAGTTTCATCCCATTTGGAAACTCTATGAAGGTAGTTGCTTCACAAATTTGTATTCTGGTCAAAAACTTTGAAAAATTGCACAGGGAGCTAGGAGGCATGGATTGAGCTCATATTTGGCATCCATGGGTTATTTATCAATGTTAATCACCCTTCCAAATTTCAGCTCAATTGGAATTAGGAATAAAGCACTTCCTTTGCAAAATTTCAGAGAAGGCAGAAACTTGCATTGGATCATGTGCCAATTTTTTGAACTGAGGAACATGAGATGAGGATGGAACTAGTGATTATATAGCAAAGACAAGCTCCACAATTAATGTGGGAATTTTATCTGCTAGAAAAATAGTAGTTCCTTTGGAAAATGGCAGAAATGCAATATTGGCAATAAATAAGAAGAAGGCAATTTTCCTTATTTAATTATGGCCAATATACTTGCCAGAGCTTGGATTAGGCATAAGTATCAACTCCACCAGTTCTCATGAACTTAGGAGATGGCTAGCTATGCCTTTGGATTTTATTCCTCAGAAAGGCAAGAAAAGGAATAAATCATAATTCAAAAATATTGCATTGGACTTAGCAATATTTTTGCATATCCAAGGTTCAGAAAGATTGGATGATCTCTGGGAACAATTGGGAGGATCAACAGATCAAAGAAAATGAGAGCTCCTTTGTATTCACAAAAGGGCATATCAAATTCCAAAAATTTGGAATTAGGGTTTGAGAGGATTTGAGCTGATGAAAATGAGGTCTTGCCCACTGAGAAAGACATGAGCAAGGATTTGAAAGGTTGGAAATGACAAAATTTCTCAGAGTCATCCAGCAAACTCAGGAGAAAATTTTGAAAATGAGTGCCAGGAAGGAATAACAACACAAAAACTGATAACCCAATTTTGGGGCCGTTACAGTTTGCTATGGAAAGTTGTGTCTACACGGCGAGCCCTAGGAGTTTGGGAGCAAACTCCCCTGATTGTCAACGATACAGCCTGCAGCCAAAAGAAGGTGAGAATGACAAAGGCATATGGATTAACTTTGATCCTTGGATGTGTCTAGTCTGGCAGGTAGTGATGTGGTTCAAGCCTTCAGGTTGATAGGTAATTGGGTTGTTGCATCGAAAGGGTGGAGTACTGGTGTCCCCGGATCCTTGGTGGCTGAACGAGGACTACAAATTATGATGGTGTTAGATCATCCCTCTTCGAATGACTTGTTGTCTTTGCTGCTTGTTCTGGATGGTTTGTTCTCTCTTTTGTTATGTATATTCCTTGTCATTTGGTCATCCTCGTCTATGTCACTCTTACTATGTAATAGTTGCCTCTATTTAGAATGTTATTTTCGTCTGGATCACGAGAGTCTGAGCACTGCAGATGGGTGCATTTTGGTGGTGTAGCAAGACTTCTTATGAACTATCATGTCTTGCTGTTTATGTCAGTAGTAGTCACTAGTCAGTGTTTGAATGTTGTATATATCGTTGTTTCGAACTGTTTATTGTCTCGAACTGCTGGTGGGCTAAATGAGGGCATCACCATTCTCCAGTGTTCAGAGTATATCTCCTTTTTCAAGTTATAATTTGAGCTTAGTGTCTTTTCGATGATGTACACTTGTTTGGGCCAGTGAGGTGTCGTTGAATATGGGCCGAGTAGTAACGCAATGCCAAATAGGTCAATTATGACTCTCAGGCCGGGCTCTTAAAAGATCCTCAAAAAAGGCCTGGCTCTCAAAAAAAGAAAGAATAGGGACTCTTAGGCCGACATGTGGGCGCCACCGGTGTTTTCGTGCACTTGCGCGCCGAGAGCATATTGGCGCGTGTTCGAAATTCATGCTACCTTTTCATCCCCAATCTACCCCCACCTCTGGAATCTCGATTCCTACTCCAGTTCCCCCAAATCCCCCTCCTGTACTCCCTGTACTCAAGCACACTATCATGTCGCCGGTCAACGCGGATCTCCAAGCCGGAGATCCTGAGGTCCGTCCTGCCTTCGGGCGTTGCGTGTTGTCGCTCAATAGTGGCATGCCGGCGCTTGATGACCAGTTTGCCGGATAAGTGCTGATCGTAACCATCAACGGCGAATGGCATCCTGTCTCGCCGGACAACCTTGTCAAAGCTCTTGGCATTGCGCATGGCATCCAAATAAGTGACTTGCTCGTCGAAATCTGTCCGCCACCGGCTGATGTCTTCGTCCGTTTTCGGACAACTTTCGACTGTAGTCGTGTGTTAGAATCTTCCCGGCGTTTGTTCTGCGATGGCGCACTGGTGAGCTTTGATCGGTGGCACCTAGGATGGGGCTCGGTTCCCTCTGAGCTTGAGTTTTTAACAAAGCTTACCTTCCACGGGATGCCTCGACGTGCTTGGAACAACGAGTCAATGAATGAGCTTATCAATGACCTTGGAGGTGAGCTCGTAAGTATGTTTGTTCCTCTAGACAGCTGGGCCCTGACAGTTATGGCATGGATGAAGAAGCTATCCACCATACCGAAGGTGATTGGTGTTGAGATACCGGTGCAGGAACTGGGGTTGTACTACTCGTCGCCACCAAGGCCGCCGCGGACCATGTTAGGGATGTACCTGTATCGAGTGTTCGTGCATGTCGAAGAAGTGGTCAATCCATCAATCAAAGTCCTGCCGCCGCCGCTGGTGCCCGGGTCTGTCGACGACGTCCATTACAGGAGTCAACGTCAGACTTTCCCCGTGTTCCTCAGAACAATGGATGGCACAGGGCCTACTCCATCGCGCGGCGGAGGCCACTGCTTCTTTGGGAGAAGAGGCAGGGCTGGCTGCCTAGATGTGCTCTAATTTGAGGTAACAACTGAATCTTGTCAGATATTGTAGTAGTTAAATCCGAGCTATGGGTGTGAAGCACTGATGTGCCAATACATTTGATTGTGACTTGTTCTATTTTTTTACCTGAACTTTTTTTTAGAAAAGGCTGTACGTCAACTTAATGTTCTAGCAGAACTTATATATTGTGTTGTCTGTCTGTTTTCTTTGCACAGCATTCAAGATATTTCCCCGTCATTGATAAAGACAATGAACCGTTATGTACAAGTTCGTTGGTTTCAACATAGCCCTACCCATAGCGATGCACTTCTTCCACCCTGATTGTGTCACCTGCGTGAAATTTTCGTATGCAAGTTCAGTCTGCTATGATGTTCTATATGATTGTGTCAACTATATAAGTTTTTACTGTGCATCATCAATGCATATGGCTGAAAGATGTATTTACGAGCATCGACCGATGGGTCTTTCTCTCTCTCTCTCTCTCTCTCTCTCACACACACACACACACACACACAAACACACACACACACACGCACACATGCACAAGTGGGACCCGTTGAATTATTTCTTCGCTCGTGACAGCTTTTAATTAGGTTCCAAATGTATTCTAATTTTTTTCTTAAGTTATTACTTGAGCTCGGTGACTTCAAAAAGTTGTACAGAAGCCTTGTTTGGGCCTTTCCGGCGTCGCTGAATGTGGCTGAGTAGCCATGTAAGGTTGTACTGTACTACACAGGCCTTTTTTTCAACATCAGCAATGCAACTGCGCCAACAGTTGTACACAATCCAGGTCAACTTGTTATTCTCCGCCCCGCTGGACTGCAAATCTTTCCTAGGAGGGATGCATTAGGCTTAACAAGAAAATGGGCTTTAAGAAATAATAAATGGGATGTAATTATAAAAACTGGGCAGTAACTATAAAAAATGCACCAAACACGTAATTAGTTTATAAAATATTACTTTTGGATTTTGAAAATTTTAATTTCATTAATTGTTGCGCGCGCAATGTTTCGTTGGATTTTTACGTAATACAAATTTATATTGAAATTGTATTTAATCTGACTAGAAATTTCGAGATAAAAATATTTCTGATCCCATCAAAATGTGGAAAATTTTATTGAATTCTGTTTTGAACGGTTAGTTGAAATTATTAATCGTTGTCCTAGCTAGAAAGTGGACTGTAGTTTTAACAAACTGTAAATGGGTTGTAGTAAATTCCATTAGAATTCAAAAATGGGCTGTACATTCTTGCAAATCGCAAATGGGCTATAAGTTCTCTGCCACACACTTGTGGGCCTACTAAGATGTCGCGTCCCCTAAAAAAGAGTAAGTTGATGCGTATGCAAGGCTTTGTCAACTTATAGTCAACACACGGTTCTAGCAGCAGTGGCCGTTGGATATCCGTCCAACGGATGTCGTGCTTCTTCTTCAATCCCAGATATTCTAACTTCAGCCGCCCAAAAAATGATTCCTCCCCCTGACATCTGGGACGCACCGTTTCGGAGGCTGACCTATGGGCCTACTAAGCTAACGCGTACCAAGGGCTTTGTCAACTTAGTCAATATAAATGATTCTAGCTATAGTGACCGTACGATGTCCATCCAACGGCCGTCGTGATTCTCCAACCTCTGGTCTTCTTGCTCCAGCCGCCCAAAGCAGCGCCGGGCGTGCCACCTGCTCCTGCCTCTCGTGGCCGGCTGTGCTGCCGCGGAGGCCTCACCGCCCCTAGCACTCCCACCGCTGGCCAGGCCCTGCGGCGACGGCATCCTCACATCGCAGCCGAACCAGTGAACCCTCGTACTCCTCTCTACGTGGGCATCCACTACCGCGTCTTCCCCGGCTCTGCGTCATCCCCTTCCTAGGCCTGGCCGTCGTCCATCGCCTTGGTGCTCTCGGCACGGCGTGGTCAATGTGGTCAACGACCGACTTCCGTCGGAAGAGTACTGTACGTGGAGAGGCTGGCAGGTGGGTCAAAGGCCGCAGCAAGGAAGTGCATCCTTATTACGCGGAAAATAATGGTTCCTCCACCTGATAGCAGGGACCCACCAGATGGGCCACCGTGTTTCATGAAAAAAATGTTTCCCCCTGACTGCCGGGACCCACCAGCTACATCTTCGCACGCAAGGAAGTGCCTGACAGTCGGGACCCACCTGGTCGAAGCGTACGTAGCATTGTCATTCTGGTCGCGAACGTGTACGTACATATTGGTCGATGTAGAGGCGCGCACGTGTCGTAGTAGAGGCGCGCGCATAGCATGTACATGTACGTACAACGACAAGGGTGCAAGAAAGTAAATACGGCCACGTACGTACATACGGGCGGGGTCTCGAACACCTACTCGCGCATATATATATACGGACGACCAGGGCTTGTATACATGGAGAGGCAACAGACAGCAGCAACGACATCCTGTTCAACGGGCAGCGAACCGGCTGGATCGGATCGTAGAAACAGCATCCTGTTCATCGGGAGGCAACCGACTGGGTCGGAATACGTCGTGTTCATCGGGAGCCAACCGCCTTTGACGGAACAACCGATGGAAACGAGGTCTGGCGTACCGCAGAATGGAGGAAAAGGCCATGTGTTTGACTGGCCACGGTCGAAACGGGATCCTGTTCATCAGGAGGGGTCTGGTGCTACCTCTTGAGCACTGCGTTGGTTCTCCCTTGAAGAGGAAAGGGTGATGCAGCAAAGTAGGGTAAGTATTTCCCTCGGTTTTTGAGAACCAAGGTATCAATCCAGTAGGAGACTACACGCAAGTCGCCTCGTACCTACACAAACAAATAAGAACCTTTCAACCAACGTGATAAAGGGGTTGTCAATCCCTTCACGGTCACTTGCAAAAGTGAGATCTGATAGAGATAATAAGATAAATATTTTTTGGTATTTTTATGATATAGAATGAAAGTAAAGATTGCAAAGTAAAATAGATTGGAAACTTATATGATGGAAAATAGACCCCGGGGCCATAGGTTTCACTAGTGGCTTCTCTCAATATAGCATCTACGGTGGGTGAACAAATTATCGTCGAGCAATTGATAGAAAAGTGCATAGTTATGAGAATATCTAGGCATGATCATGTATATAGGCATCACGTCCGCAACAAGTAGACCAAAACGATTCTGCATCTACTACTATTACTCCACACATCGCTATCCAGCATGCATCTAGAGTATTAAGTTCATAAGAACAGAGTAACGCATTAGGCAAGATGACATGATGTAGAGGGATAAACTCAAGCAATATGATATAAACCCCATCTTTTTATCCTCGATGGCAACAATACAATGCGTGCCTTGCTGCCCCTGCTGTCACTAGAAAGGACACCGCAAGATTGAACCCAAAGCTAAGCACTTCTCCCATCGCAAGAAAGATCAATCTAGAAGGCCAAACCAAACTGATAATTCGAAGAGACTTGCAAAGATAACAAATCATACATAAAATAATTTAGAGGAGATTCAAATATTGTTCATAGATAATCTTGATCATAAACCCGGATCTCGACAAACACACTGCAAAAAGAATTACATCGAATAGATCTCCAAGAAGATTGAGGAGAACTTTGTATTGAGATCCAAAGAGAGAGAAGAAGCCATCTAGCTAATAACTATGGACCCGAAGGTCTATGGTAAACTACTCACACATCTCGGAGAGGCTATGGTGTTGATGTAGAAGCCCTCCGTGATCGATTCCCCATCCGACGGAGCGCCGGAAAAAGCCCCAAGATAGGATCTCACGGGTACAGAAGGTTGCGGCGGTGGAAATAGGGTTTTGTGGTGCTCCTGGATGTTTTCGGGGTATATGAGTATATATTGGCGAAAGAAGTCGGTCAGGGGAGCCACAAGGGGCCCACGAGGGTGGGGGCGCGCCAACCCCCCTGGGCGCGCCTCCCTACCTCGTGGCCACCTCGTCGCTTCCTTGACGTCCACTCCAAGCACTACAAAAAAATACACTTCCGTGATGATACGTGTTTGCCACAGTAGGTCGCGTTTTTTGTCATGCATGTACATCCATGACAAATTTATGACAGAATCAAGATAGTCATACGGGCTTTGTCAGAGAAGTGTTCCATGACATTACGAAAATTATCATCACGGAAGTGTCCACTTCCATGACGATAAATCACGCGTCACAGAAGTGCTTTCGTCAAGGGTGACCGACAGGTGGCATCCACCATAACGGAACGCCGTTAAGCTATCGGGTCGGGTTTTGGATCCGATAACCCGTTAACAGCCCCGACCAATGGGAAATTTCCACGTGTAAAATTCTTATTGGCCGGACGAAACACGTGTCAGCTTGTCAGTGGGTCAGATAGGCGCCTATGATATGTCGACACGTGCCACGGCCCACCACTGGCCCATTTAGCTTATAAAGTTGGCCCGTTTCACTTGGTCAAAAGTTAACGGGCTGGCCCATGAAAAGCCTGTTAATGGTCTTGAAAGGATCGATATAGTTGACGAGAGGGGGGGTGAATAGGCAACTAACAATTTTTAGCTTTTCTTTACCAAATTAAACTTTGCATCAAAGTAGGTTGTGTAGAAATGCAACTAGGTGAGCAACCTATATGATGCCACAACAACAAGCACACAAGCAAGCAAAGGATATAACACAAATAAGCTTGCACAAGTAAAGGTATGAGATAACCAAGAGTGGAGCCGGTGGAGACGAGGATGTGTTACCGAAGTTCCTTCCTTTTAAAGGGAAGTACGTCTCCGTTAGAGTGGTGTGGAGGCACAATGCTCCCCAAGAAGCCACTAGGGCCACCGTATTCTCCTCATGCCCTCGCACAATGCAAGATGCCGTGATTCCACTATTGGTGCCCTTGAAGGCGGCGACCGAACCTTTACAAACAAGGTTGGGGCAATCTCCACAACTTAATTGAGGCTCCCAACAACACCACGAAGCTTCACCACAATGGATTATGGCTTCACGGTGACCTCAACCGTCTAGGGTGCTCAAACACCCAAGAGTAACAAGATCCGCTAGGGATTAGTGGGGGAAATCAAATTTCTCTTGGTGGAAGTGTAGATCGGGGCCTTCTCAACCAATCCCGAGCAAATCAACAAGTTTGATTGGCTAGGGAGAGAGATCGGGCGAAAATGGAGCTTGAAGAAACAATGGAGCTTTTGGGGGAAGAGGTAGGTCAACTTTGGAGAAGAAGACCCACTTATATAGTGGGGGGAATAATCCAACCGTTACCCCCCCACCAGCCCCGCAGAGAGCGGTACTACCGCTTAACAGTTTAAGCGGTACTACCGCTCGAGAGCGGTACTACTGCCTCTCCTGCCGCGGCTAGTACCATAGAGTCCGACACGAGAAAAAGAGCCCTCGAATCGAGGCGGTACTGGCACAAAACTGGAGCGGTACTATGGCTGGGGGCTATGAGCGGTACTACCGCTGTGGAGCGGTACTGCCGCTTATAGCACCCAAGCGGTACTACCGCTCCGGCTCGCGGTACTACCGCTCAGACAAGATCAGACGCAAAGAGGACAGGAACGAGCTCTCCATTGAAGGGGAAAGGCTCGGAGGGTGTGCAAGGGATGTGTACGTGATGATTCCACCCTAGCCTTTCCAAAGCGGACCCCCTCTTGATAGTACGGTGATCTCTACGAAACTAGTCCACCAAACTAAATCGAGAAGACTACGCCGTCTTCGCTTCAAACTCCGAGGGGAGGGAATCGTCTCGTGCCAAGGATGAATCTCTGAAAAGCTCAGTGCACATGATTAGTCCGCAAAAGCATTGTCGTCAATCACCAAAACATCATAGGGCTACAGATGCCCTTAGAGGTCTCTTCGCAAATAGCCCATTTTACGGCCCGTTAGGCCCTAAAGGAAATCGGCCCAACAACGTCATGTGGGCCGTCGAATATAACACCAAATTTCATTTCACTTTCGCCCATGTATGTCCCATGACGTCTTTCGCCCATATGAGGCCTTTCAGATCTTTCGCCCTTTACATGCCCACGGTGACTCTAGCCCATAATGAACAGTAATTTTCTTTGTACCCGTTAACGGCCCGTGATTTACATGGGCCGCTTCTGCACCGTGTTAGCTTTCGGCCTATTGACGGCCCATACGTTCTTGGGCTCCTTTTCGGCCCTCGATTACTTCCGGCCCGTTACTGGCATGTTCCCCTAATGGGCGAAATTCGGCCCATGGAAAGAGTCGGCCCGTTACTGGCATGTTCCCCAAATGGGCCCCCATGGCAAGAGTCCGCCCGTCACTGGCCTGTTACCCTGATGGGCCAAATTCGGCACATGGCAAGAGTCGGCCCATTTCGGCTCATTAACCCGTTCGCCGCTTTCCACCGGCCCTATATTCTGGACCATTAACGACCCGTTATGCCTGTGACAGAGTTAAGCCTTTGCAGTCCTACGGCCTGTTAACGGCCCATGTAGACCCATTTATCCGACAGCCCGAGGCCCACCGATTACAGGCCCATTTATCGACGGCCCGAGGCCAACCGATTATAGGCCCATTTATCGACGGCCCGTAGGAGACCCATGGATCCTATGGCCCGTATATGGCCCATGGTAGTTGCGGCCACTAGCAAACTAGGGGAAAAGAAGACTAGGAAATAAATAAGGCCGAAACTAACGCTAGGCTATTAAGGCGATTGCACAGATTACATCCACTCGGCATCAAAGATCGCCACCAGTGCAAATATAGGGAACACCCTACACTATACAAAAATGGCTTGCTATTTTCTTCAACCGGTGGCTGCACGTTAAGAATAAATTTTGTATCGCACCAAAACAAATTACAACTATATAACAAAAGGAAGGTTGGCATAAAACTTAACAGTCTAGCAGATAAATTCACCACCAGAAGTTCAGAAGCTTAGTTCATTTGACCTGACTGTTACGTTTTCATGTTGTATTGTCCGATGGAGCACCATAACCGTCGCCTTCATTTCCCCTAGGCTCCTGAACAACATAGCAAATGTCTGATAGTCTGGTTTCAAAACCATGCATATCTTGACGACATTGAGCAATGTTTCTCCTTGTTTCACAAAGGGCCTCTATTAGGGAATGGACTTGTGTCTGGAGCGCATATACAACATTGCTTTGAGCTTGCATATCTTGATCATGAGGCAGTTTGGACGATATAGCCTTAACAACCAACCCAGTATTACGCAGGAACGTGCTTTTGGCCTTTGTTAGTGGACAGTCTTGACCCACCGCAAAGAAGAGTCGACATTGCGGTTATAGTTGCCTCGCCACCTTCGTAAGGTGGCGGTTCCACCACTTTTTCCATAGCTCGCTGAAAAGTTGAGGTTTTACATTAGTAGTACCGTAACAAAAGATATTAAGGAGGCAGCAAAACCAAACAAAATAGCTTTGGTCTATATACGTAACTTATTACGTGAACCCATGTAAAATATTGGTTGTATTTTATTGCAAAGTACATAATAAAACCAGGTTCCAAACATATGACCATGTACCATCGCTAATGTATTGTCTATTTCTTCACATTGTATTGAGGGCTAAGGATAAAGAGATGAAGTTTATAATACGGTAAGCATAGTATGACATCATTCATATCACAAACAAGCGAGAATGCAGACAAACAGGCAATTGTAACATTGTGTGGGCAAGTCCATCACGGAACTAGATTACGGGTCAAGATCAAAGGAACATCACTCCTCTCTTTTAAACCTTGTAAGGTGCAATGATACGCTAAGACAATTGTGTATAAAATTGCAAAGAGTAATAGACATTGGCTGCAAACCATGAAGTTCAAGGCACAAGTCAGAGTAAGTAGTAGTTAAAAGGCATGAGGATTAAGGACTTACAACAAATGGGCTTTGATCGGTGTTGTCATTCCCTTCTTCTTGCTGGTGTGACAGTCCTTGAAGATTTCCACGGCATTTGGTTCAGGTACTTTTGGTCCTTGCGGGCTTTCCTTTGCATTTCGAACAAGTCAATATAGATCTGATAATATGGTACAACGAAAAGAGTGAAACGGCAGCTAATTACAAGAGCCTCGCAGTGTGCAATATAGCTACGAGATCACGTAAATGCATTGGAATTTCACTTTTGTACGGTTGGCCTTGTTCTTTGAAAAGTTCACCTACAAGAAGATAGACTTGTGTGACACATGCGTAAATAGGACTTCAACACGTGATCTAATCACATATATATAATGTACCTGATACTTCGGATCAGACCAGTGTTTAATAAGGCCCCTCCAGTCTTCATCCGATATACTTTCCACTGGAGATGTTTGGGAAAGTTCACTGTTAGCCTTGCCTTCAAAGTGAGTTTTCCTCAAGTTATACCAATACTGTCACAGAGCAGACTTGAAAACGGGGGTGCAAGTTTGTCTGGTTGCATCATCTTGGCTATCCAACTTGAACCTCATCTGTTGAAAATTATGGGAGTCTCTTCCTCGCCGGAGACCGCACCTTCACTTCATGGGTCTTGAACCCCGCCCCCGTACATAGAGATCACAGATGGAGGACGTCGGTCACCGCCGTAGAGTAGGTTTAGGGTCGGGTTTCTTTTATTTTTCTGTCCTATAAAAGTTGGAAATCTAATGAAAATCTGCCGTGTTTGCATTAATCTCGGCCGGTGTATATGAACTTTGAGAATAATATACATATTGTGGGAGTACTAGCAAGATGCCCGTGCGTTGCACGAAAGATCAAGATCTTGTGGGTGAAAAGGATGAACGAGGGAAAGCCTTATCTGCAAATGTGGAGAGGAGTGCGGGTAAATTGTCATAGTTTCCTTCCTATCCTTTAGATATAGATCAGATGGCCTATATTGCAGGATGACAGGCACACCATCATCACCAACCGAGACAAATCTAAAAACCCAACTAAGCCAACCTCCTAGCATATCGCGCGGGAAAAGACCCGGCCGCACCGTTTTAGTCGGGATTACCGGATTACTAGTAGTAGTATCGATGGATCGCACGAAGCAACAATTTTTTTTAGGGGGCGAAGCACCTACTAGTTTAAAAGGAAAAAGGCGGTACACTCATAGCACTCCTGTCGCGGTCGCATTGCACCCCACACACGTTTGGTCCTGCACACGGCTCACGCAAACGGAACGCGCTTCGGCTTGCCTCTTCACTGACACGTGGGACTGCACTTGGAGAAACCGACCATGCGCCAAACTCTCCCCGCCCACCGCGCGAAAATCCTCCTCCCCCACACAAAAATTCTCCCCAAATCCGATTCAACCGCCCTTCGGCCAAATATTCCTCAAACCCCCCTCCCCCGTCCCCCTTCCACTCCATTCGCTCCGCCAAAGCCACCCTCCCCGCCGCGCCGATACATCGGCGCCGCGGTTCATCGAGGGGACGCACGGTGATCCTCTCGCTCCCACAGTACGCTCTCATAGACTGCCGTTTTCAGCCGCTACCGCCACCTCGCTACGTTCTTGTGGAGGCGCACGGCGGTCGGCCACCACCGGGCGACGTTCAGGTGGAGACGCACGGCGGTCAGCTTTCTCCCACGGTACGCCGCATTCTAGACCGAGGCCCTGTTCATGTCGGTGTAGCGCTGAATGTTAGCCGATAGACGCTGTTAATCTCACTGCTTGTCAAGTAGTTTCTTGTCAATATGCTCGCTTAAGAAGCTTCCTTGCCCTGCTCGCACTCAATCTGCTTAGCTGAGATGGCATGCCAAGGCCTATTAGTTGCTAAAATATCTTGCCATATATTTATTGTGACGTAGAATTGCCATGGTCTAGTAGCCAATCTGTTAGGTGAAATAGCTCTACACCGTTTTATACTCGATCTTTGTTGCTGCGATGGCCTTCGATAGTTCGATGGCTGTGTTCTCGGCCTCATTGACTGCTGAAACAGCCTGCCATAATTTAGCACTCAAATATGTTTGCTGAATTAGCTTTACATATATTTCGTTTCTTAGATCTCGTCCAAATATCTTGCCATAGCTTTAGACATCGACCTAGGTATCTTTTACGGACTTCATAAAAAAGCATATATGTTTTTCCTGTAATATCTAGTAGAAGAACTAATTTGTATGTCTAACAGATGGACAGGACTTGGATAACTTCTGCTCGAAGATTCTCCGCTGCATATGTCGAGGGGGTTGAAAACTTCATGAACTTTATCAGAGCTGAGTACGGTGGTCTGAAATCAGATGTGCTCTGCCCGTGTAGCAGTTGTATGAATTCAGTTACAAGACCCTAGTCAACTATGCAAAATCATCTACACTTGTATGGAATGTCGGTCACATATACTAGGTGGGTTCATCATGGTGAAGCTGTGAACATCAATGTTATTGACTATGTGGAAGCAGCAGATCACCATCTTGATCTGCCTGATGCTCAGGTGGAAGAGGAGGAGGAGGTGGTGGTGGCGGAGCGATGAGTTTGACCAACATTGAAACAATGCTACGAAATGCTCGTGCATTCCGTGAACTTTCACTGCAGAAGAAAACGGTGGGCCCGCATGTTGGAACAATGCAACGTTCGTCACCCTGTGAAATAAGTTGTCGGTATTCTTAGCTATGGTCACCTTTCTTGGTGAAGACATCCGAGCGGATGACCAACAAATCATTCGATGCAATGTTGGCTGCTTTCCGCAAATCTTTCCCAGATGCGTCGAGCTGCCACACACCTCTGATAAAATGAAGAATTTTCTTCGTGCAGTTGGAATTGGATATGATATGATCCATGCTTGTAAGAATAATTGTGTTCTATTCCGGAAGGATTATGCCAACTTAAGTGAATGCCCGAAATGCAAATCATCAAGATGGAAAGATGGCGATCTTTGTGAAGAGGATTCCTCGTAATGTTCCGAGACATTTTCCAATTACACCAAGATTGCAGAGGTTGTTTCATGATGCCGCAATAAGAGAGGAGGTCCGGTGGCATTCTAGGAACCAGGAGTACAGAGATCATAATGTAATGAGCCATCCATCTCATGGTAGTGAGTGGAAAAGCTTCAATGATAAACACAAAGAGTTTGCTGCTGACCCGAGAAACATTAGACTTGGCTTAGCTTCAGATGGATTTAACATGTGGCCAGTGCTTGTTATCTCTTACAACATGCCTCCAAATGTCTGCACCAAAGAATCAAACTACATGATGGCCTTTCTCATCCCAGGTCCAAAAAGTCCTGGAAAGGATTTTGATTTGTTCATGGAGCCTCTTGTGGAGGAACTTCAACAGCTATGGAAGGGTGTTCTCACTCGAGACCTATATAGCAGCCCACCTGCTGATTTCTTTCTACATGCTGTTGTAATTTGGTGCATCCATGATTATCTGGCTTTGGGCACTATGTCAGGGTGAACGACACATGATTACAATGCATGTGTTCACTGTGACAGGAATCCGCTGTCATACGCAACACTTAGCAAGATCTGTTACATTGGACACCGCCGTTTCCTTCCCAAGGACAAGCCGCATCCTAGAAAATACCGAAGACATGTGTTCAATGCAAAGCATGAAAACCGTGATGCGCCAAAGAGGCTCACCGCCGATGAGTTGCAAGTGGAATTAGAGAAGGTCAGGCATATTACACCGTGAAACCATCCTGGTAATAGTAGCGGAAAAGGAAGCGTGTACGGTAGAAGAGAGATTATTGTTTACCCACAGGTCCACTTTGTGGGACTTGGAGTATTGGAAAGATTTGGATCTGCGGCATAATATTGATGTGATGCACATCGAGAAAAATATATGTGACAGCATTATCGGCACACTTATTAACATTGAAGGCAAGACGAAAGATACCTTAAAATCTAGGATTGATTTGACACACCTAGGTATCAGAAAGGATTTGCAGGTGCAAGATGAAGGTAAACCACGGGATATGGCACCAGCTGTGTACGTCTTGGACAAGGTAAAAAGAAAAGAATTCTACGAGGTCCTGTCACGTGTGAGATTCCCACATGGATTTGCTTCCAACCCTGAAAGGAGAGTCAGTGCAGATGGAAACAAGGTACAAGGGTTGAAAACTCATGACTGCCACGTCCTACTTCAAAGGGTTTTACCTGTTATCCTTACAGGATTGGGCCGTCCTAACTTATACAGAGAAGTTGCAGAGTTGGGACAATTCTTCAAGGAACTCTGCAGTAGAAATATCAGGATAGATGCTTTGGAGCGTCTTAGAGACAAGATACCAACTATCCTATGCGACCTTGAGAAGATATATCCTCCAGCCTTCTTTGATGTGATGGTGCATTTGGCTATTCATCTACCTGATGAGGCACTACTTAGAGGTCCAGTACAGTATGGCTCGATGTACCCTATTGAAAGGCGGCTAGGCACTTTCAAGGGCTATGTTAGGAACAGAGCTAGACCCGAGGGTTCCATTGCAAAGGCCTACATTGCTACAGAAGCATTGACATTCTGCTCAAAATACATTGAAACGGTGATCAGCTTAGCAAAGAGGTGGGTGAAGACAATCCCGGGCTCAATGTTTTCGATTATTCTATTCGAGTTACAGGGAAGAGTCGACAAGAGGACAAACCTAAAGATTTGGACAAAATGGTTTGGTATGTGTTGAATAATTGTCCTGAGATACTACCTTATATCAAGTAAGTGCAGTACTGCAGCTTATACATCGTAATCTACTAAACTTGCAGCACATTCTTATATATTTAGATGTTTGACGTGATCACTATGTTGTGCAACATCTACAAAGAGGAGTTACTACCGCAAAATCCAAGAAACATTGACACACTGGTTATGACAGGATTTGCGAAATGGTTCAAGAACCATGTAAGCTTTTGAAGTGCATTGTTAGTTTTTTTTAATATATTGAGTACATAAGATGATCAGCTTGTCTATTTTCTAACCATCGGTTAAGAAGATGCAGGAGGATGGGCAGGCAGTTGATGATGCCCTTTACTCACTAGCAATGGGTCCTGATACTCGGGTAAGACATTATGAATCTTGCATTGTTGGAGATGTGCGCTACAACACCCTTGCACGAGACGAAGGCAGGAAGACACAAAACAATGCCATCATGAGTACGGATACGTATGACAAAAGATAACTTAAATGTATGCTAACATAACAGACATTGTTGATTGCGATATATCTCCGATTCGAGGATCATCGGTGTGTGGTTACATTGTCTTTGTCGTTGGTATAACCTGTTTTCCAGGATCGCATAAAACCAGAGCTGATGATTATTTCAAAATCCATCAATGTCAAGGCGGCGTACTGCACCAACTAGCCTTTTATTTTGGCAAATCAAGCAACACAGATATTTTTCTTGGAAGACACATTTGCACGTAGCGATGATCGGAGAGTATTGCAAAGGTTTGAGCAGAGGAATTCGTTTAATGAAGTTGCACAACAAGATAATGCTTACTTGCTCACGATGTACAAGATAACACAGATGTTCCTAATATCTTTGAGAACCATCACGTCAATGACGCCGGCAAAAAGATTGCATGTCGTGCTGTGGACATACAAGAGTTGATCAAGAAGAAGCCAACGTTCGAGGACGTTGAGGACGAAGAAGATGACACCGTGGGGAATTACGATTCAGACTGATACACATGGCGAATATGTTGACGCTGCTGCTGCGGATGATGATTACATTGCTTTTGTCGTATTTTCCTGTCAGAAGATGTTTTTTATCTACTATGTGAAATTGTGTTTGCTATGACAACTGAAACACGATGAACATGTTGTTTAGTATTTTCTTTGTGAGAACATCACTTGTTATGTATGCTGATTTGTGTTTGGTGATTGTCTGACAACTAAAACATGATGACATTGTTGTTTACTTGTACTCATATTTGGCTGTGAAACTTGAATTTGAGGACATAGTTTGCTGTTGGACTGCAATTTGCTCGACGTCTTCAAATGAGAACAAAGCTGACCTGACAGCGCCTCTACTATTTATTTATTTATATGAGCAAAAGGGGATACCCCTGATTTCCGTTAATAGAAATCATTAGATGTTCACAACACTACGCCCAACCTGCTACACAGGTTTCATACATTACTAGTTTCAGCAAAGTGCTCATGTCGTAGCCCTTGAATACATCACGTAGTGCTACATAAGCGCAAATAAAGAGACAATCATCCTCTGAGCACATTGATTTTGCCCATTATCTTCACAAGCTCTTTCATCTCCTCATTGTTGTCTAGGCCGTTCGTTGTTGTTGCTTGGCCATGATCGGAGGAACTGCATCTTTAACCTTCTACTCGTGCATCTTCCTCTTCCGCCGTTCCTTGATTACTTGTCCAACACCCCAACCTGCTGGTATTGGGATTCCTCGTCTAACCAAATAATCAAAGCATAGTTGCATTCCCCCACATCAAGAACTTCCCGTAAATACAAATCACATGAATCTTCCCTTTTACGCACGAATCAAATTGGAAGATCATCAACCAAACCATTAAAAATCAGCAACTGAAAGCAGCAGAACAACACTTAAACATATTATTACCCCATGATTCGGGCATTTTAGAAGACTCGGCGTGGTTGCGGATTACGGTTGAGACGCAGCGGATGACTCTGCATGACTTGCGGCGGTGGCACCACACCAACGGCAGCGGGTTGCGATGAGCAATCGGTTGCGGTCTTGTAAGGGCGGGGGTGTGATGAGACCCACGGTGATGGTACGGGTGGCGTCTTGGCGCATATCTGGTTGTTTCCTGCTGTAGAGCGGGTGGTCGAGCAGCCAGCGGACTTGGTTGTTGCGGTCAGAGCTTCTGATGCTAGGCAGAGTAAGTAGAGAAGAGGAGAAGCGAACGTTGGATATGTCGGTTTCATTACTTGCGAGTAGCATAGCACCATATATAGTCATAGTCTAGGTTTGGATTCGAACCAGCTACAGGAGCACGTCTTTATTTTTTCTAAAACTCGGCAACATCTCTTTACTGGTACACTAGCTTGTTCTGTACGCCTTCCCAAGTCTTTGATTTTCTTTCCCTTTTTTGCGCAGAAGGAAAGAGGACAAAATTGAGAGTTCCTCGGACTCGAACCAAGACCTCTCGGTTGAAAACCAAGGGTGCTAGTCACTTATGTGGCGAACTTTCCCAGTGAGGAGGACGATAGACTAACGCATTTTCCTCGCAGTTTTCTTCCTATATATAAAAAAGAATGCTACTTGGTGTCCGCTTAGTCAAAAAATGATTGTGCCAACCTTGACCGTTGGATTGACATTCAACGTCTGTCGCGTTTCTTTAGTCTCTTCTTCCTCGAGTTGCCAAAGCCAAACCAGCGCCGGCGGGACCGCCTGCTCCTGCCTCCCACGGCTAGCTGTGATCTTCCCCGGCTCCTGTTCGTTCCCGTTCGAGGCCTCACCATCCTCCTCCGCCTTGGTTTGCTGGCTTGGCTCCGCCTCGGTGTTGTCAACATGGTCAACAACCGATGTGAATAAGGAGATGACTGTACATGGTGAGGATGACAAGAGGGACCCAATGAGCGGCAGATAAATTTTTTTTTCGGGACGGAGAAGGGTATCAACTGGGTTGTGCAGACCCGTGGCCCATCTATCCTGTGCTTTTATTTCATATGTTTAGCACATGACCAGCCCAGTTTGTTTTTTTCCTTTCTGAAAAATGGCTAGCCAGCTATTTTGTTTTTTGCAGAATAACCAACATAGGCCTACTTGCTTTTCTACGCCCTGCTGGGCCAGAAATCTTTCAAGACGAGGAGGGATGCATTTTGCCCAGAAAATGGGCTATAAGTAATAAGAAATGGGCTATAAAATGAAAAAAATACAGTAAACAGGCAATTAGTTCCAAAATACTGTTTTCTTTCGGATTTTGATATTTTAAATTTCATTGTTTTTTTGCGGGTAAAATTTCATTGAATTTAAATTAAGGTATATTTAGATTTAAAATTAATTTGAATCTGGCTAGAAATTTCGGGTTGTATCTTTGTTTGGGACAGATTTGGAGGCTGACTTGTGGGTCTACTAGGTTGACGTGTACTTTGGGTTTGTCAACTTAATCCACAAACGATTCTAGCAAAGATGGACCGTTGGATGTTAATCCAACTTGCCGTCTTCTTCTTCAATATCGATCTTCTTGCTCGGCCGCCCAAACCAGCTCGGTGGGACTGCATGCTCCGCCTCCCGTGGTCGGCTGTCTTTGCCTTGCAGCCGCACCGCCCACCCTACTTCATTGCTGGCCAGGCCATTCCTCTACTCACCCACACCTCCTATTATTTTCCGGCCGAGTGCGGCCGGACCGATGGCTCCCTCGTACTCCCCACCACGTGGGCAACCATTGCCGAGTCTTCCCCGGCTCCATGTCGTTCCCTTCCTAGGCCTCGCCGTCGTCCACCGCCATGGTCCTCTCGGCGTGGCCTGGTCAACATGGTCAACGAACGACATCCATCGGCCATGGACTGTACGCGCAAAATAATGATTCCTCCACCTGACAGCTGGGACCCACCGGAAGGGCCTTTGTATTTCGCGAAAAAAACGTTCCCCCCGCTGACATGTCGGACCCACCAGCTATATCTTCGCACGCAAGGAAGTGCCTCCTTATTACGCACAAAAAAATGAATACCCACCTTGCTAGCTGGGACCCACCATAGTGGGAGGATGACTTGTGGGCCAACTAAGTTGACGGGGATGGAGGGCTTTGTCAACTTAGTCAATATGAACGACTCTAGCTCTAGTGACCGTACGATGTCCATCCAACGGCCGTAGTGCTTCTTCAACCTCTGGTCTTCTTGCTCCAGCCGCCCAAAGCAGCGCCGGTCCTGCCGCATGCTCCTGCCTCTCATTGTCGGTCATTTGTTGCCACGGAGGCCTCACCGCCCCCTACTATTCCCACCGCTGGCCAGGCCCTGTGGCGACGGCAGCCTCACACCGCAGCCGAACCAGTGACCTTGTACTCCTCTCCGCGCGGGCTTCCACTGCCGCGTCTTTCCCGGCTCCGCGTCGTCCCCTTCCTAGGCCTCGCCGTCGTCCACCGCCGTGGTGCTCTGCGGCCCGGGTCAACGTGGTCAAGGAACGACTTCCATCGGATGTGGATCATGCGTGGAGAGGCCGATACCGGGTCCACGACCGCAGCAAGGAAGTGCCTCCTTATTACGCGGAAAATAATGATTCCTTCACCGACACCTGGGACCCACAGGATGGCCACCGTATTTCACGGAAAAACGCTTTCCTCGATCGCTGGGACCCACCAGCTTCATCTTCGCACGCATGTATGTGCGTCCAGGCAAAAAAACAATTCGCCCCCCTGACTACTGGGACCCACCAGCTACACCTTCACACGCAAGGAAGTGCGTCCGGGCAAAAAAAACGATTCGCCCCCCTGACTGCTGGGACCCACCAGCTACATCTTCGCAGGCAATGAAGTGCCTGACACTCGGGACCCACTTGGTCGAAGCGTACGTAGCGTTGTCATCCTGGTCGCGAATGTGTACATACATACTGGTCGATGTAGAGGCGCCAAGACGTGTCATAGTAGAGGCGCCAAGACGTAGAATGTACACCTACGTCTGCCGGCGTGGTGCAAGAAAGAAAATACGGCCACGTATGTGTACATACGGGCGGGGTCTCGAACGCCTACTCACAAGACACGTACAGCCAGGGCTCGTGTACATGGTTGGGTCGGAACGGAGAAACAGCGTCGTCGTCGTGTTCATGGGGAGGCAACGAAATGCGTCGTGTTCATGGGGAGGCAACGAAATGCGTCGTGTTCATGGGGAGGCAACAGAATGCGTTGTGTTCATCGGGAGGCAACAGAACGCGTGGGAGTCAACCGGCTTGGACGGAACAGGCGATGGAAATGAGGCCTGGCGTACCGCAGAATGGAGGAAACGGCCTTGTGTTCAACTGCCACGCTCGTAACAGGGTCCCGTTGATCGGGAGGGTGTGGCGCATCGCAAAAGCGGAGGAAATGGACCTCCTACGGTCGAAACGGGGTCCTGTTGATCGGGAGGGTGTGGCGTACCACAAAACGGACGAACGGACCTCCTACAATAAACAGGGTCCTGTTGATCGGGAGGTGTGGCGTGCCGCAAAAGCAGATTTAAACGGACCTCCTACGGTCGAAACGGGGGTCCTGTTCATCGGGAGGGGTGTGGCGTACCGCAAAATGGGACTCCACGGGATACTGTTCATCTCCACCGTCGACCTCCTCCAGCCTCCACGGGCTACCGTCGACCTCCTCCAGCCTCCACGGGCTCCTCGCTCATCCAGCCTCCACCGCGCTTACTCCACCGGGCTACTATTCAACCACCCCTCCACCGCTTCACTGCTCATCCAGCCCTCCACACCACGGGGTCTGTTCAACCACCCCTCCACGGGCACCCCTCCACCGTCTCACTGTTCATCCAGCCCTCCACACCACGGGTCCTGCTCATCCGAGGCAAACACCACCGCCACTGTTCATCCACCCCCGCAACGCCAATCGCTCATCCCAGAGGCAGCATCGATCGGCTTGATTAGTAGAAGTAGCAAAGGAATCACTTTCGATCGGGTTCGATTAATGACCATCAATCGATCGCTCGGGTTCGAACGATAGCTGCGCAGTGCAATCGCCGGGTTCGATTAGAGCCCAACGCCTCGCTTCGGGTTCGATTAGAGCAAACACCTCACACACACCGCAGACGCGTGTACGAGAGCAGCGCGATCGCCGCCCCGACCTCCCACCGTAACCGCAACTCCCCGAAATTTTCCTCGCCCTCGCTTCTACCATGGTTTTTTCCGTCATGGACGGCCCAAAGAATGTCATGCATCTGCGTCTCCGGCCCGCCCAGGACGAAAAGCCCATTTTCTGTCATGATTTTTTGCCATAGAAGTAGGAGCCCACCACATCTATGATGATACGGGGTTTCGTCACAATTATCGTCATAGAAGTGTCATATGTATGACAGAAAAAAAATTCGTTCGGCCCAAAATGTCACGGATGTGTCTTTTTTTTGTAGTGAAGTCTCCTGGATTGCGTTTGTTCCAAAAATCACTCTCCTGAAGGTTTCATTCCGTTTGGATTCCGTTTGATATTCCTTTTCTGCGAGACACTGAAATAGGCAAAAAAAACAGCAATTTGCACCGGGCCTTTGGTTAGTAGGTTAATCCCAAAAAAAATATAAAAGTGTATAATAAAGCCCATTAAACATCCAAAACAGATAATATAATAGCATGGAACAATCAAAAATTATAGATACATTGGAGACGTGTCAAGCATCCCCAAGCTTAATTCCTGCTCGTCCTCGAGTAGGTAAATGATAAAAATAGAATTTTTGATGTGGAATGCTACCTAGCATATTTTTTCAATGTAATTTTCTTTATTGTGGCATGAATGTTCAGATCCGAAAGAAAGTTCAAGCATACTAACTAAGCAATCATGTCTTCTCAAAATAACATGGCCAAAGAAAGTTCATCTCTACAAAATCATATAGTTTGGTCATGCTCCATTTTCGTCACACAAAATGCTCTCATCGTGCACAACCCCGATGACAAGCCAAGCAATTGTTTCATACTTTAGTAATCCCAAACTTTTTTCCAACTTTCACGCAATACATGAGCGTGAGCCATGTATATAGCACTATGGGTGGAATAGAATATAATGATGGGGGTTATGTGGAGAAGACAAAAGAGGAGAAAGTCTCACATTGACGCGGCTAACCAACGGGCTAGGGAGATGCCCATCAATTGATGTCAATGCAAGGAGTAGGGATTGCTGCTACCTCTTGAGCACTGCCTTGGATTTCCTTGAAGAGGAAAGGGTGATGCGGCAGAGTAGAGTAAGTATTTCCCTCAGTTTTTGAGAACCAATGTATCAATCTAGTAGGAGGCTACATGCAAGTCCCTCGTACCTACACAAAACAAATAGCTCAATGCAACCAACGCGATTAGGGGTTGTCAATCCCTTCACGGTCACTTACGAGAGTGAGATCTGATAGAGATGATAGATAATATTTTTGGTATTTTTGATATAAAGATCCAAGGTAAAATAAAAGCAAACTAAAAAAAAGCAAAGCAATAATAAAGTGATTGAAGATTGATATGATGAGAATAGAACCGGGGGCCATAGATTTCACTAGTGGCTTCTCTCAAGAGCATAAGTATTTCTACGATGGGTGAATAATTTACTATTGAGCAATTGACAGAATTGAGCATAGTTATGAGAGTATCTAGGTATGATCATGTATATAGGCATCATGTCCGAGACAAATAGACCGATCCTGCCTGAATCTACTACTATTACTCCACTCATCGACCGCTATCCAGCATGCATCTAGAGTATTAAGTTCAAGAAAACAGAGTAACGCCTTAAGCAAGATGACATCATGCAAAGGGATAAATTCATGCAATATGATAAAAACCCCATCTTGTTATCCTCGATGGCAACAATACAATACGTTCCTTGCTGCCCCTCATCACTTTGGGAAAGGACACATAAGATTGAACCCAAACCTAAGCACTTCTCCCATTGCAAGAAAAACCAATCTAGTAGGCCAAACCAAACTGATAATTCGAAGAGACTTGCAAAGATAACCAATCATACATAAAAGAATTCAAAGAAGATACAAATATTGTTCATAGATAATCTTGATCATAAACCCACAATTCATCGGTCTCAACAAACACACCGCAAAAAGAAGGTTACATTGAATAGATCTCCATGAGAGAGGGGGAGAACATTGTATGGAGATCCAAAAAGAGAGAAGAAGCCATCTAGCTACTAACTATGGACCCGAAGGTCTAAGGTAAACTACTCATACTTCATCGGAGAGGCTATGGTGATGATTTAGAAGCCCTCCGTGGTGGATTCCCCTTCCGGCGGAGCTCCAGAACAGGCCCCAAGATTGGATCTCGTGGGTACCGAAGGTTGCGGCGGTGGAATTAGGTTTGTGGCTCTGTATCTGATTGTTTGGGGGTACGTAGGTATATATAGGAGGAAAAAGTATGTCGGTGGAGCTTCGGGGGGCCCACGAGGCAGGGGGGTGCGCCCTAGGGGGGCGCCCTCCATCCTCGTGGCCGCCTCCCTCCTTTCTTGACGGAGGGTCCAAGTCTCCTAGATCATATTTGTTGAGAAAATCACGTTCCCGAAGGTTTCATTCCGTTTGATATTCCGTTTCTTCGAAACACTGAAATAGGCAAAAAACAGCAAATTTGGGCTGGGCCTCCGGTTAATAGGTTAGTCCCAAAAGTAATATAAAAGTGGAAAATAAAGCCCAATATGGTCCAAAACAGTAGATAATATAGCATGGAGTAATCAAAAATTATAGATACGTTGGAGACGTATCAGGCATCCCCAAGCTTAATTCCTGCTCGTCCTCGAGTAGGTAAATGATAAAAAAGAATTTTTTATGCGGAGTGCTACTTGGCATAATTTCAATGTAACTCTTCTTAATTGTGGTATGAATATTCAGATCCGAAAGATTCGAGACAAAGTTCATATTGACATAAAAAATAATAATACTTCAAGCATACTAACAAAGCAATTATGTCTTCTCAAAATAACATGGCTAAAGAAAGTTATCCCTACAAAATCATATAGTCTGGCTATGCTCTATCTTCACCACACAAAGTATTTAAATCATGCACAACCCCGATGACAAGCCAAGCAATTGTTTCATACTTTTGACATTTTCAAAACTTTTTCAATCTTCATGCAATACATGAGCGTGAGCCATGGATATAGCACTATATGTGGAATAGAATGGTGGTTGTGGAGAGGACAAAAAGAGGGGAAGATAGTCTCACATCAACTAGGCGTATCAACGGGCTATGAAGATGCCCATCAATAGATATCAATGTGAGTGAGTAGGGATTGCCATGCAACGGATGCACTAGAGCTATAAGTATATCAAAGCTCAACAAAAGAAACTAAGTGGGTGTGCATCCAACTCACTTGCTCACGAAGACCTAGGGCACTTTCAGGAAGCCCATCATTGGAATATACAAGCCAAGTTCTATAATGAAAAATTCCCACTAGTATATGAAAGTGACAAAATGAGAGACTCTCTATCATGAAGATCATGGTGCTACTTTGAAGCACAAGTGTGGTATAAGGATAGTAACATTGTCCCTTCTCTCTTTTTCTCTCATTTTTTTATTTGGGCCTTTCTCCTTTTTTTATGGCCTCTTTTTTTCGTCCGGAGTCTCATCCCGACTTGTGGGGAAATCATAGTCTCCATCATCCTTTCCTCACTTGGGACAATGCTCTAAAAATGACGATCATCACACTTTTATTTTTCAACAATTACAACTCGATACTTAGAACAAAATATGACTCTATATGAATGCCTCTGGCGGTGTACCGGGATATGCAATGAATCAAGAGTGGCATGTATGAAAGAATTATGAACGGTGGTGTCACATCCCTAGTCCTGGCATGCACTAGGCTAGCCTTCATGTTGCATCATGTTTAAAATTTTTTGAAACTTGAATTGAGGAGATTTGGAAGCCTCAAAATTTAAATAAAAGGAGGGCAAAACCCCTAAAATCTCATTCAATGTTCCCAAATGTCCTTCCTAAATGTTTGATAATTTTTGGCAAGGGTTACGGTCCCAAACAAAATATTGAACATTTATAAGGAATTAATCTTGGGATTTTGAATTTAAATCATTAGCTATTTGAATTTGAATTATATTCATATAATTAGAATATAATTTCAAATACCCTGAAATATTTTATGAGCTTTTGGAAAAGTCCATCTAGCAGAATAAACATATTCAGAGGAGTTTTTGACATTGTTTGAATTGTTTTAAATTCAAAAGCAGTGGCAAAAGATTTAAAACAAAATGTAAGCAGAAAACAATAAAAGAACAGAATCAGACTGGCTTACTGGCCCACGAACCGGCCCAGCCTTCTTCCCTCCCTCATGGCCCGGTGGTGGCCCAGCCCACCACCGCCTCACCGTTCGTCGTCTCCCTCTGTGGAAAGGTGAGGCGAGGCGTGGCGAAGGCCAGCGATGCCGACGGCCACCTCCTGCTGGCTACTGCGTCCCCGCCCGGACGCCTCCATGTGTCGCCACGCGCCTCCCGACCCCTGGACCCCTCGCTCTCTCCCTCTCCCTCGTTCTCTCCTCTGCTCCCTCTCTCTCGCCCGGGACCGAGCACCGCCATCGCCGCCCCTTGCTGCCCCTCAAGGCCACCGCCACCCTCTCTCCTCCCCGACATGCCCACGAGCTCCGCCCGACCTCCTCTTCCTCCCCACCGAGCCGCCCGCCAAACGCCTCAAGCACCCTCCCGACCCTTCATCCCCTCGGGTGCCGAAGATCTCCATCGCCGCCCGCTTGCTCCGGCCCCTCCCGAGCCCGGTGATCACCTCTGCGAACCGCGGTGAGCTCCTCGCGCCTCGCCCCTCTCCCGTCCGACGCGTTCGTCCTCTAGCCCCGATCCCCAACCTTGACCAAGGCGTCTCGCCCGCCGCCATGGCGTAGCGTGGCTACATATAAGCTTTCGCAATTGAGCGTGCCACCATGCTCAAGACGTTCCTAGGGGTCGATCATGACCATCCGCGCTCTGCCGTACCCTCACAACGCCAAAACCGTGGGTGCCCGAGCTCGGCAGCTGCCGGGCTGCCGTCGTTGTCTCCGGCCACCCCGCACCTCCCGCTAGTCTCCTTAGATGCGCTTGTGAGCCCGGCGTCACGTAGGGCCCTCCGCCTCTCTTTTGGTCACCGGAGGAGGAAACCGCACCCTCCGTCGTCTCGGCTCCGCCCGGCGATGAGTCAGCCATGGTCAACTCCGGCGAGTTGGCCGGGTTTGACCATGGGTTGACCTCCCCGTCGTCAGCGATGTGTGGGCCACCCCGACATTTTAGTTAGTATTAGCTTAACACTAATTAACCTAGGTTAGTTAGCTAGTTAGCCAGACTAGTGGGCCCGGCCCCACAAACAAAGCAGTAGTTAGAATAAACTTAAGGCTAAATAAGCTGGGTTAACTAGTTGTGCCATCGACATGGGACCCACAGGTCAGGTTTGACCTGGGCGCCCAGCTGACCTCTTGACGTCCACGGTGGCGTGGTCTTGACGCCATAATCATTTTCTGTATTAATTTAATTCAGGAAATTCCAGAAAATACTCTAAACTTCTAAAAATCATATAAATTCAACCGTAACTCGGATGGAAATAATTTATATATGAAAAATGATCAGAAAAATATGAAGAATCTGTTTATGCCATGATCATGCATGTTTGAACAAGTTAACCTCACTGAATAGGATGAATCATGATTAGGGTAATTTATGAACTAGCATTTGGAGTTGGAGTTCAACCTTGTTTGAATTCCACTTCAACTAACTTGGGTTATTATTGCATTAGGTGAATTCAGTACCTTAATATGACATGTCATTCATGTGAATGTGCATTGCATTGATTGTGTTCTCTCTTGTTTGCTTAGGTAATTGTCCCCTCGGTGAGACGATGTTAAACGATTGTTCGATGACACCGATGAAGAACTATATTATCTTTAGAAGTGCTGTGCAAGCAAAACCCCCTTGTTCATTCCGATACAATCCTACTCTCTCGCTCCTGCTCTATTTTACTGCATTAGGACAACAACGAATCATGTGTCACTTGCTGCGGTAGCTGAACCCCTTTATCCTCTGCATGACCTGTCATTCCACAGTAATTAGATGAAACCCACTAGCATGAGTAGGAGTTGTTTGAGCCATGTTGTGCCTACTCATTTATGCTTGTTGTCATGCACTCTTACTGCTTAGAGTTGAGTCAGGTCCGATTCATCGGGAATGAATTGGAATTGTTATGAACATGTCCTATTGTGTGAGAGCTAAGTGTGTGAACACGATTTGGTAAAGGTAGCGGTGAGAGGCCATGTAGGAGTACATGGTGGGTTGTCTCATTGCAGCCGTCCTCGTGAACTGAGTTACGTGTTTGTGATCCATGATCTGATTACTACCACGCATTGGGCCCGAAACCAATGGACCCTCTCGGCTTCTTGACCACCCTTGTCCTCGGTCAGGGAGTTGCAAGTAGTTTCGTGTTTGTAGCATCTTTGGGGGCCGCAACGCTGACCTTAGGGGTGGGTTGTGTTGCGGTAGGCACCGTGGCCGGTGTACCGAAAGTGCCCGTTTGGTATCTCGGGAACCCTGCACACATCGTTCGGGGCTGTATGGGAAACCTCGGCGGACTCCTGCGGATGGAACCCGAATAGGCGATAAACTGGACTAGGGACTTGAGTGTTTAGGTAGGCCGTGGCCGACACCCACGTTGGGCTTCGCTTGAAGGTTGCCGAGTACATGTCGTGTAAACGGCGGTAAGTGGTGAGCGTGTGTGAAGAAGTACACCCTCGCAGGGTTTAATATGATCTATTGAATAGCCGTGTCCACGGAGAAGGACTTCTGGGTTGCCTATATCGGTTCATAGACAAGTGAAAGTGGATACTCTAAAATGCGCAAGATAAGCGTGAGTGCTATGGATGGCGTTCTCATAGGGAGACGGGAGCGGGTCCATAGTGGTGTATTGATATGGTGAATATGTGGACTCGTAGCGCCACCTCAAAAGAGTTACTTGCGTCGTAGTTCAGGATAGCCACGGGTCAAAGCTGGCTTGCTGCGGTCAAACTCCACCACCCCCTTTGATACCGATGCATATGTAGTTAGTTCTCGATGTAAGTCTTGCTGAGTACAATTGTACTCACGTTTGCTTATTTTATGTTTTGCGAGAGACGTCGGTCTCGCTTAGTAGTTCCGCTTGGACTTGACGTTTAGCTTGTTACCTCAGCTACGATCTTGTGCCTTGGCAGGATCCGGTAGATAGTCGCTTCTCGGCCTTTTTCATTTATAGTTGTCCGTACTCGGACATGATTAGCTTCCGCTTGTGCTTTGACTTGTATGTTTCGAGTGTTGGGTCATGAGACCCATGTTTGTAATATCTCGCTCCTCGGAGCCTATTGATAATATCTGAGTCGTAGAGTTATGTTGTGATGCCACATCGTATTTACACATATTGAGCTTATTGTGTGTATGTTTGAAATGCTTGGTATGTGTGGGATCCGACAAACTAGTTGTTTATCCTTGGTAGCCTCTCATATGGGGAAATGTAGTCTCGTGCTTCTGAGCGATAGTAGTCCGCTTCTGCCCGGTTCACCGGAGTCCTGCTAGCCCAAAGACTACTGCTTGGACACTTGACTGGCGGCATGTGTTTCACTTCGTTCCTTATGTCCGTTCCTTCGGGAAATGTCACGCGGTGGTATTCGAGTCCCGCTTAGCCTTTCTACAGCCGGGATACCGGGGTCCTGTTAGCCAAAGTGCTACCGAATATATACGTTGATGACCGACATGCTCGATGTGATTCATGTATGCCTGTCCCCATAGGTTAGCGCCGCTTTGGGTTCACGACTAGCCATGTCGGCCGGGTTCTTCGTCATATGGATGCTAGCGACACTATCATATACGTGATGCCAAAAGACGCAAACGGTCCCGGGACATGGTAAGGCGACACCCATGGGAATACCGTGCGTGAGGCCGCAAAGTGATATGATGTGTTACATGCTAGATCGGTGTGACTTAGGATCGGGGTCCTGACAGCGTTGGTATCAGAGCTCGACTGCTGTAGGGATTACCAAGCCAAACTGGTCAAGTTGTGTCTAGAAATGCTTTAGTTATATAAGGGAATTGTTTGTGGAAGGGAACGTAAGGCTCTTTTTACTCCTTATACCTCATGGCCTTACGATCCGAGTCATCCTCTTCTCTTCTACGGGTTTAAGAACTAGGCTTCTCATCTATCCATTAGGATGACGTGTTACTAATCCATAGACTTATAGGATTGTTGGTTTTAATCCCCGATTCAGTTCTTACTACTCTGTATGATAGCTGTTGATCTCGGAATCTTGTTATGATGTTGTTGAGTGGTTATGCCACCATTTTTGCAGGATGTCTCAAATCATTTTGAGCATTTACAGCCGTTATCTTGTCCGAAGTCATCCTGTGTCTCTAAATAGTCGATGCATTTGCAAATCCTTCCTTTCCGTTCGATGTCCTTATTGGTCGAATAAGCACACTAACCGCAGGTGCGTTGAGGTAATTTATTGCCTTGACATATATGTTGGAATTATTATTATGACCCTAGGTGTTTAGGAAGTCACCTAGCAATTTAGCAATGCTTTTGTATCCCTAGTGTGATGATTACGCCAAGATTCTTGAAAGCATCCCGTGATGCCATTTAGTAGTAAGTATTCTACTCTGGGTTTACGAACCCGAGATTCATCCTACTTCATGTTGTTAGTATTTGATAGTGCCCTTAGGATATTAGTAACCTTGCGATAGTCCTCAAGGTCCGTGGTATATCCTTCTTCCAAATACCATGAACCACTTATGGCGAAGTTTGTTGAACCAAAAGATCACAACTAGAGTGCTCTTGAGGAGTTCTCCGTTCATAATTGTGACTCTGCCAGTTCTACTTTCTCGCATGGATTATCCGGAAGAAATGTTGAGCTTCGTTCGACATACTAATCTGTGCATCCACAACTCGGAAGTTATATGTTCCTCTCGAGTTGCTCTTTTGATTGCATTCTAACCTTCATCTATCAATTGATAGCCAAGGGTATGCGTGCATTTGTGTTCATCGATGCATTTTGTCCTTGTGGTCCGTCAAGCCATTCTATTCCGGAATGACTAGGAGAAACAAACTCGAGACCTCATCCATTTCTAGGACTAGGTCAAAGTAGTTGTATTCCGCAGATCAAAATGCCAATTCAGCTTTTGATTCTGTTCCACAGAGTGTTACCATCTTTATGTCAATAATGTCATAAGAATTGCACCTTCTCTTATGAATTCTTGATGTAGTGATACTCTCGCCATCATCGTTCATTCCTCGGTTCCGTGTTGATGCAACCGGAAAGCCGACAAGTGACTTGTGATGTGTGACATCAATACTCCGAGCAATTCGTTGCTTGGCAGCTAATGGACATTATCCTCATTCTTAGCGTGTTGGTTATTAAATCATCATCCACGAGATTGATCGTGCTACCTAGTCCTTACTTACGGTGCACCCTCGATTGATGAGTTAGGATTGTGCCAAGTCCTCACTCGCTTGATCATATCGTCTTGCCCTCAAAAGCAAGATTGTTCTCGAGCTTAGTAACATACGGTGGTTCGTGACTTTCCAAATATCTTCTTGGAAGTGTTACCGTGTTGTTTCCAGACTGTTATGTTGGGCTCGTGATCAAGTTGGGTTCTTGTGAACCACCCCTTCTCCAAGAATGCATGTTGGATACCCCTGAGCTAGTTGGTCAAGCCAAACAACAACTTGGAGAGTTGGAAGATAAAAGCTTGCCTAATTTAGTTCGTTCCAAAGGGATATTCTTGTGTAGTGTGTGTTGAAGAAGATGATATCTTCATCAATTGGTTCCTGTGATCAGTTGTTGGATCTATCATCCTACCAATCCTTTGATTTGAGTATGGGCTATCATCAAATCAAATCAGTACCAACGGTGCTCGTAATGTTGTCTTACTCGTGGTTGATCCCTCGAGCATACACCATTATATTTTTGGTCCGACCAATGCTAACACTGTGTTCACATGATGGTGGAAGTCCGTGATATGGAAATTCCGATGAGTTGCTGTTGAGCCCATCAAGAGCATTTTGTCTCCCCATGAGTCATGTTGAGCATCAACCTAGTATTGGAAACTTGTGTAAGCAATTCTTCGTGTTTCGTTCATGAAGCATATGTTTGGATGAAAGTAGTGACTTCCTCTAGTTCATGTGCATCGATGTAAGTTGCCGCCATGAATTTGAGAAAGGTTTGTTTTGCTTCCTCTGGAATCATCCCAAGTCGGTCATGCATGTGCGAAGTATTCTATGGTTTGATAGGTGATCATCTTCATTCCGTATGTATTCCTAGCACCCCCAAGCCAATCGACTGATTTGTTCAAGGAGAAGAAGTTCCTTCATAAGAGCTAATCCGGATTTATGAAGTGATTTCAATATCCTCGATGATGGTTTCCCCACCCGAACTTCGGTAGTATTTTATTATAAGACTACCTTGTGGTCATGCTTATGCGGGACAATGTCTTCACAGGTTAGTAGCAGAACCAGCTCAAGATTTCGAGCTAGCTATCGAAGTTCATATCCCGAGAATCACGCAACGCCATATCGTCAAATTGTGTTGCAACCTTTCCTTTTTCAGACGTCTTTGAGTCTGAAATATCCTAACACCAACCAGATCTGAATCTCGGCGGATATGATGGTTGGAACATTCGAAACGATTGCATTTCGTTCCCGACTTGCACCGTCCTTGTGGCATTTCGTTATGGGCTGCCTTCTTAGTAATTCTTGTCTAGGATCATCCTCAAAAGTGGATTCACCATGGGTCCCCCCCACCTTCGATGATAAGCAAAATCATCCATTGCGTTGTCCTCAACAAGGTAGTCTACATCAGCCATTTTAGTCCGGGTGTACCATTCCTTTGCATCCCACTAAATGATCGTTGTGAATTGCCTTAGGCTGGTATAAAGAGTTCCAATGATCTATGGATCAAAAGTAATTCTTTTGCCACTTAAGGGAATAGTTCTTGCGTCACCCTTCTCGAGGTGTCCTGTTACGGGATCATGATAAATATTCCTCGCCACCTTGACACCATCCACCATCTCTCTAAGCGTGGAATTGTTGCCACCAATCAAACCCCGTCCTTTGTTCTTCCATCCCTCTCAATGTGTTTTGTGTCTCAACTCGAGATGTGTCAACGTCTCTGTCCGTGAGTCGTTAATGTTTACTTGATCTTCGTGAAGATCAAATCATGTAAGGT
This sequence comes from Aegilops bicornis, assembly GCA_021605145.1. Classification (NCBI taxonomy): domain Eukaryota; kingdom Viridiplantae; phylum Streptophyta; class Magnoliopsida; order Poales; family Poaceae; genus Aegilops; species Aegilops bicornis. Next base: position 336,445,471 of record CM038675.1, read on the forward strand.
TTCCCCCTTCTTTACATTGTCGTGTCGGGTGAAGATCTCAAGACGTCAAGACTAAGATAATGGAGTGAATCAACATCTTGAGAAGGGCAAATGGATCATGAAGATTGTGATAGTTTGTGACTTCCCTTTTCCTCTTACCTCACGTCTTGAATCTCGGGGCGAGATTCTTGTTTAGTGGGGGTGAGTTGTCACATCCCTAGTCCTGCATGCACTAGGCTAGCCTTCATGTTGCATCATGTTTAAAATTTTTTGAAACTTGAATTGAGGAGATTTGGAAGCCTCAAAATTTAAATAAAAGGAGGGCAAAACCCTAAAATCTCATTCAATGTTCCCAAAATGTCCTTCCTAAATGTTTGATAATTTTTGGCAAGGGTTACGGTCCCAAACAAAATATTGAACATTTATAAGGAATTAATCTTGGGATTTTGAATTTAAATCATTAGCTATTTGAATTTGAATTATATTCATATAATTAGAATATAATTTCAAATACCCTGAAATATTTTATGAGCTTTTGGAAAAGTCCATCTAGCAGAATAAACATATTCAGAGGAGTTTTTGACATTGTTTGAATTGTTTTAAATTCAAAACAATGGCAAAAGATTTAAAACAAAACAGAAACAGAAAACAATAAAAAGAACAGAAACTGTACCTGGCTTACCTGGCCCACGAACCGGCCCAGCCTTCTTCCCCTCCCCTCGCTGGCCCAGCTGGTGGCCCAGCCCACCACCGCCTCACCGTTCGTCGTCTCCCTCTGCCAGAAGGCAGAGGCGAGGCGTGGCGAGCGCTGGCGATGCCGACGGCCACCTCCTGCCTGGCTGCCTGCGTCCCCGCTGCCCGGACGCCTCCATGTGTCGCCACGCCTCCCGACCCCTGGACCCCTCGCTCTCTCCCTCTCCCTCGTTCTCTCCTCTGCTCCCTCTCTCGCCCGGGACCGAGCACCGCCGCCGCCCCTTGCTGCCCTCGCGGCCACCGCCACCCTCTCTCCTCCCCGACATGCCCACGAGCTCCGCCCGACCTCCTCTTCCTCCCCACCGAGCCGCGCCCGCCAAACGCCTCAAGCACCCTCCCGACCCTTCATCCCTCGGGTCGCCGGAGATCTCCATCGCCGCACCGCTTGCTCCGCCCCTCCCGAGCCCAGTGATCACCTCTGCGGAACCGCGGTGAGCTCCTGCGCCCCTCGCCCCTCTCCCGTCGTAGCGTTCGTCCTCTAGCCCGATCCCCAACCTTGACCGAAGCGTCTGCCGCCCGGCCATGGCGTGGCCGTGTACAACGCCTTAAGCTCGCAATTGAGCGTGCCACCGTGCTCAGCACGTTCCTAGGGGTCGACCGCGACCATCCGCGGCTCCTGCCGTACCCTACAACGCCAAAACCGTGGGTGCCCGAGCTCCGGCCGCCGCTGCACTGCTCGCCGTCGTTGTCTCCGGCCACCCCCGCACCTCCCGCTAGTCTCCTTAGATGCGCGCGAGCCCGGGCGTCACGTAGGGCCCCTCCGCCTCTCTTTTGGTCACCGGAGGAGGAAACCCGCACCCTCCGTCGTCTCGGCTCCGCCCGGCGACGAGCCAGTCAACTCCGTGAGTTGGCGGGTTTGACCATGGGTTGACCTCCCGTGCGTCAGCGATGTGTGGGCCACCCCACGACATTTTAGTTAGTATTAGCTTAACACTAATTAACCTAGGTTAGTTAGCTAGTTAGCCACGTGACTAGTGGGCCCCGCCCCACAAAGCAGTGTAGTTAGAATAAACTTAAGGCTAAATAACTGGGTTAACTAGTTGTGCCACTGACACGCGGGACCCACAGGTCAGGTTTGACCTGGGGCGCCCAGCTGACCTGCTGACGTCACAGTGACGTGGTGCTGACGCCATAATCATTTTCTGTATTAATTTAATTCAGGAAATTCCAGAAAATACTCTAAACTTCTAAAAATCATATAAATTCAACCGTAACTCGGATGGAAATAATTTATATATGAAAAATGATCAGAAAGATATGAAGAATCTGTTTATGCCATGATCATGCATGTTTGAACAAGTTAACCTCACTGAATAGGATGAATCATGATTAGGGTAATTTATGAACTAGCATTTGGAGTTGGAGTTCAACCTTGTTTGAATTCCACTTCAACTAACTTGGGTTATTATTGCATTAGGTGAATTCAGTACCTTAATATGACATGTCATTCATGTGAATGTGCATTGCATTGATTGTGTTCTCTCTTGTTTGCGGTAATTGTCCCTCCCGGTAGAGCGATGTTCAAACGATTGTTCGATGACACCGATGAAGAACTATATTATCTTTAGAAGTGCCGTGCAAGCAAAACCCCCTTGTTCATTCCGATACAATCCTACTCTCTCGCTCCTGCTCTATTTTACTGCATTAGGACAACAACGAATCATGTGTCACTTGCTGCGGTAGCTGAACCCCTTTATCCTCTGCATGACCTGTCATTCCACAGTAATTAGATGAAACCCACTAGCATGAGTAGGAGTTGTTTGAGCCATGTTGTGCCTACTCATTTATGCTTGTTGTCATGCACGCCATCGCTTAGAGTTGAGTCAGGTCCGATTCATCGGGAATGAATTGGAATTGTTATGAACATGTCCTATTGTGTGAGAGCTAAGTGTGTGAACACGATTTGGTAAAGGTAGCGGTGAGAGGCCATGTAGGAGTACATGGTGGGTTGTCTCATTGCAGCCGTCCTCGAGGAACTGAGTTCTGTGTTTGTGATCCATGATACTGATTACTACCACGCATTGGGCCCGAAACCAATGGACCCTCTCGGCTTCTTGTCCTCACTTGTCCTCAGTCAGGGAGTTTCAAGTAGTTTCTGGTGTTTGTAGCATGCTGGGGGCCGCACGCAACGCTGACCTTAGGGGTGGGTTGTGTTGCGGTAGGCACCGTGGCCCGGTGTACCGAGTGCCCGTTTGGTATCTCGGGAACCTGCACACATCGTTCGGGCTGTATGGGAAACCTCGGCCGGACTCCCTGCGGATGGAACCCGAATAGGCGATAAACCTGGACTAGGGACTTGAGTGTTTAGGTAGGCCGTGCCCGACACCCACATTCGGCTTCGGCTTGAAGGTTGCCGAGTACATGTCGTGTAAACGGCGGTAAGTGGTGAGAGCGTGTGTGAAGAAGTACACCCCTGCAGGGTTTAATATGATCTATTCGAATAGCCGTGTCCACGGAGAAGGACTTCTGGGTTGCCTATATCAGTTCATAGACAAGTGAAAGTGGATACTCTAAAATGCGCAAGATAAGCGTGAGTGATATGGATGGCGTTCTCATAGGGAGACGGGAGCGGGTCCATAGTGGTGTATTGATATGGTGAATAAGTGGACTCGTGTGCGCCACCTCAAAAGAATTACTTGCGATCGTAGTTCAGGATAGCCACGGGTCAAAGCTGGCTTGCTGCGGTCAAACTCCACCACCCCCTTTGATACCGATGCATATGTAGTTAGTTACGATGTAAGTCTTGCTGAGTACAATTGTACTCACGTTTGCTTATTTTATGTTTTGCGAGAGGCGTCGGTCTCGCTAGTAGTTCCGCTTGGACTTGACGTTTAGCTTGTTACCTCAGCTACGATCTTGTGCCTTCGGCAGGATCTGGTAGATAGTCAGGCTTCTCAGCCTTTTTCATTTATAGTTGTCCGTACTCAGACATGATTAGCTTCCGCTTGTGCTTTGACTTGTATGCTCTGAGTGTTGGGTCATGAGACCCATGTTTGTAATATCTCGCTCCTCGGAGCCTATTGATAATATCTGAGTCGTAGAGTTATGTTGTGATGCCACATCGTATTTACACATATTGAGCTTATTGTGTGTATGTTTGAAATGCTTGGTATGTGTGGGATCCGACAAACTAGTTGTTTATCCTTGGTAGCCTCTCATATGGGGAAATGTAGTCTCGTGCTTACGGCGATAGTAGTCCGCTACAGCCGGTTCACCGAGTCCTGCTAGCCCAAAGACTACCGCTTGGACACTTGACTGGCGGCATGTGTTTCACTTCGTTCCTATGTACATCCCTTCGGGAAATGTCACGCGGTGGTATTCGAGTCCTGCCTAGCCTGCTACAGCCCGGATACCGGGTCCTGTTAGCCAGTGCTACAGCCCGAATATATACGTTGATGACCGACATGCTCGATGTGATTCATGTATGCTGTCCCCATAGGTTAAGCGCCGCTTTGGGTTCACGACTAGCCATGTCGGCCCGGGTTCTTCGTCATATGGATGCTAGCGACACTATCATATACGTGAGCCAAAAGACGCATAAGCGGTCCCGGACATGGTAAGGCGACACCCGTGGGAATACCGTGCGTGAGGCCGCAAAGTGATATGATGTGTTACATGCTAGATCGGTGTGACTTAGGATCGGGGTCCTGACAGGTGGCTTTTCCACAAATACGATGTCAACTACATGATCATGCTAAGCAATATGACAATGGTGGAGCGTGTCATAATAAACGGAACGGTGGAAAGTTGCATGGCAATATATCTCGGAATGGCTATGGAAATGCCATGATAGGTAGGTATGGTGGCTGTTTTGAGGGAGGTACATGGTGGGTGTATGATACCGGCGAAAGGTGCGCGGTATTAGAGAGGCTAGCAATGGTGGAAAGAAGGAAAAGTACATGTAATCCATGGACTCAACATTAGTCATAAAGAACTCATATACTTATTGCAAATATCTAGAAGTTATCAAAGCAAAGTATTACGCGCATGCTCCTAGAGGGATAGATTGGTAGGAAAAGACCACCGCTCGTCCCCAACCGCCACTGATAAGGAAGACAATCAATAAATAAATCATGCTCCGACTTCATCACATAACGGTTCACCATACGTGCATGCTACGGGAATCACAAACTTTAACACAATTATTTATCAAATTCACAACTACTCAACTAGCATGACTCTAATATCACCATATTCATATCTCAAAACAATTATCAAGCATCAAACTTTTCTTAGTATTCAACGCACTCAAAATAAAGTTTTACAAATCTTGAATACCAAGCATATTAGAATTTTTAAGCAAATTACCATGCTGTTTAAGAATCTCAAAATAATCTAAGTGAAGCATGAGAGATCAATAGTTTCGTTAAAACAAATCCACCACCGTGCTCTAAAAGATATAAGTGAAGCACTAGAGCAAAAACTATATAGCTCAAAAGATATAAGTGAAGCACATAGAGCAAAACTATAAAGCTCAAAAGATATAAGTGAAGCACATAAAGTATTCTATCAAATTCCAATTCATGTATGGCTCTCTCAAAAGGTGTGTACAGAAAGGATGGTTGTGGTAACCTGAAAAGCAAAGACTCAAATCATACAAGACGCTCCAAGCAAAACACATATCATGTGGTGAATAAAAATATAGCTCCAAGTAAAGTTACCGATGGAAGTAGACGAAAGAGGGGATGCCTTCCGGGGCATCCCCAAGCTTTGACTTTTGGTGTCCTTAGATTATCTTGGGGGTGCCATGGGCATCCCCAAGCTTAGGCTCTTGCCACTCCTTGTTCTATAATCCATCAAAAGATTTCACCCAAAACTTGAAAACTTCACAACACAAAACTCAACATAAATCTCGTGAGCTCAGTTAGCGAAAGAAAACAAAAGACCACTTCAAGGTACTGTAATGAACTCATTCTTTATTTATATTGGTGTTAAATCTACTGTATTCCAACTTCTCTATGGTTTATAAATTATTTTACTAGCCATAGATTCATCAAAATAAGCAAACAACACACGAAAAACAGAATCTGTCAAAAACAGAACAGTCTGTAGTAATCTGTAACTAACGCAAACTTATGGAACTCCAAAAAATCAGACAAAATAGGAAGACCTAGGAAATTTGTTTATTGATCTTATGCAATTTGAATCAGTATTTTATCACGTTCTGGTGATTTTTAACAATTGTTTTTGTGAACAGAAAGTTTCTGGAATTTTCAGCAAGATCAAATAACTATCATCCAAGAAGATCCTATAGGTTTAACTTGGCACAAACACTAATTAAAAGATAAAACCACATCTAAATAGAAGGTAGATGGATTATCTATTCCTAAACAGAAACATAAAACAAAAAATAAAATAAAATTGGGTTGCCTCCCAACAAGCGCTATCGTTTAACGCCCTTAGCTAGGCATAAAAGCAAGGATAGATCTAGGTATTGCCATCTTTGGTAGGTACTTCTTCAATGAGACATCTATCATCTTTATAATTTACTTTCTTTTTAGTAATTATCAAACTTTTAGGCACAAGATCGAAAATATTCATTCGTAGCAAATGGTTCCTTAGTGATAGCAAAAATATTAGGATGAATACTTATAGATTTAAGATCCGCAATTTCCTTACTAGAGGATTCACCCTTATTTTTAGGAACATACATAAGCTTGGAAATTTTAGTAGGAGGACTTGGAGTATTCTTTACGGAAGAAAAAGCGGTTCCCAAGTTGGTAATGATACCCTCAAATTTATCGATTCTAGTGGAATCTTGATTTATTCTTTCATTAACTATGTGTTCCTTCTCCTTAATATTTTTCAAAGTTACTCCTGTCATGGTTCTAAGTCTGACAGTAGAATGAGGGTAGGTATGGAGAGGCAAGATCCTAGCTATGGAGTAGTTGTATACGCAAGATGTTTACGAGTTCAGGCCCTTCTCGGAGGAAGTAACAACCCTACGTCTCGGAGCCCGGAGGCGGTCGATTGTATTATGTGTATGAATTACTGTGGGTGCGAACCCTTTACACTGAGGAGGGGGGTGGCTTATATAGAGTTCGCCAGACCCCTCCAGCCCTCAGTTATGTAGGTATTAAGGTACATTAAGATAGGGAGCTACTGGTAACATCCCACATAAAGTGCTATGACGACCATAAAGCCACTTAATGACCGACCGTTTGCGTGCAGATTGACTGTAGATCTTCTGGCGGTCGCAGTGGTTGGGCGATGGTCGAGTGTCTTCAGTCCGTCGAGTGGAATCCTTCCAGGTCGACTGAAAGGTGTTTTCTTCAAGAGATGTCCTTGGGGAGGGTATTTTGGACAGGTCCATGACCCTACCCTAGGTACATGACTTCATCAGTAGCCCCCGAATGGATCTAGGTTTGAGTTGGGAAGGAGTTGAGAACTCTTCCGACCCACTTTTCGTGCGATGAGCATGTCCTGTTCTGGATCAATGAGCTTAGGTGACGACTTCAGCTTCTTTTTCAGTCACCTTGATCCATTCTTTGTATCCGTCGAGTGTGTTTTTCATGCTTGGAGAACTCCGAATGACAGGACGGAGGAAATCTTTTGTCTGGTGATTTGCTCTGTGGCGCGCGGATTTAGCGGGATTTGAATTTTGGGAAGTGAGCGGGGCGAAAGGAGGCCGCAGTAATCGGAGGGGATAAGGCAGGGACGCCTCGATCTCCGCACCACCTTTTTCGCCACGTGTCGCGCGGACGACTGCTATGGATTTGACAGATCGCCGGGCCTACCGGTCGATCCTCGGAAGCAACCTCATATAAGGCCCCGGACGGGGGTTTTTGAACAGTGTGTTCCCCTTTCCTCCTCCCTTCTCCAGATTCATCCGCCGTGTGCGATTCCACCTCAGCGTTGCTGATCTGTGCGCATTTCGTCAGTGACAATGGTGAAGGACAAGACGGCAGCTTTGGAGCAGGCGAAGAAGGTGACGGCGAAGGCGAAGGGAAGAGCGACCAGTCAGGGCGGATCCTCGTCGAGGGCTGTCTTGCCGCAGGGCTGGATCCAGGGCGACTGGATCCGCTCGACAATCAGCCAGAAGGATCTCGACGACATGGCCAATGAGGGACGGATCCCCCATGGATCAGCGCGGCTCCCGGGGAAGGAGTGGGAGCCACAACCTCTGGAGGGTGAGTGTGTTCTCTTGGCCACCCATGTCGACCGCTGGGTTTTCTGCCGCCTCACCCTTTCTTTCGGGGATTTCTGAACTTCTTCGGGGCACAACTTCACCACTTCACTCCCAACTCCATCGTATATCTCGCTGCTTTCGTGTCTTTGTGCAAGAATTTCTTGGGTTGTCGGCCTCATTGGGGTCTTTTCAAGCACATTTTCACTTGTCGCTCCCAGACGGTGAAAAAGGCCAATCCGAGTGACGAGAGAACTCAAGTGATTCAGATGTGTGGGGTCTTGGGGTTCAAATGAGAGGAAAAAGTTCCTTTCTGGCCATGATCTTACCCGAGTCAGTCCGTGGATGGCAGTCGACTTGGTTCTACTACAAGGACCAACCAACGCCAGGGCAGTCGACTGGACTCCCTCGTTTTTCCATGGACCGAGTGAGCAAGCCATCTTCTTTGAAGGTAATCACGGAAGAGAGGGCGCAGGTGAAGGTGTTAGTCGAACGAGTTGTCCAACTCATCCGAGACGGGGTGACTGGCATGGATCTCTTGGAGGTCTTCCTTCGACGATGCATCCAGCCGCTTCAAGCCCGAGACCATCCGATGTGGTTGTACTCAAGATCGAGGACACCACTCGGATCCACCCGGAGGAGATCGAGGATGCCATGCTAGAAAGGTGTCTTGCGGGCATCACAGGAAACAAGGACAACCCTCGAGGAGCCAGGAGGATCCCTCCACTCGACCAGTCATACGAAGTAGACAAGGTCCATTCCTGCATCTTTGACTGTGATCCCGCTTTCTCCATTTTGTTTGCTTAAAATCGGTCGATTGACTTTTGTTTTGTTTGTCGTATTCTAGGCCACCACTGAGATGTACTCGATGCCCAACGGGGCGCAAGAACCAGTTGAGGAGGAGGAAGGGAGCGGAGGTGAAAGCCAGGAGGAATGGCAATCTGATGGTGCGGAGGACGAAGACGACGACAGCTCTGGAGAAGAGGAAGAGGAGGAAGAAGTCGACCCTCCTCGCATGGAAAGGCGGTCCAAGCTCACCCATGACCCCGCGGTCGAGCGTGGCAAGGCTATCGCGCCTGTCGGGCAGTCGACGAAACGCCCTCGGATGACCTCTCCGGCGCCGACTGAAAAAGCGCCTAAGCAACCCCGAGCGACGCCATCAAAGTCGACGAAGGCTTTGCCCAAGATGAAGATGGCCATTCCCACCATTTCCGGGTACAGCAGAACTTGTGTTTTCTTGTTCAGTATGGACATACTTTTGGTCGACTTGTTGACTGATCAACTGATTTCTGAAATTTGTAGCGCTGCCACCTCCGAGACCTCAGCCAGGAACGAAGACCAAGAGATGGAAGATGCTGCTACCTCTAACCTTGGTATGATCGCTGTAGTTTCGCTTTTGGTCGATTGGATTTCTGTTTTTAACTTTGAATCTTTCATGTAGTCCCTCCTCATGTCATTGATCTCCCTGATGATGATGATTAGGCGCCGCTGAGGCGGAGGAGGAATAAAAAGGCGCCTGCTGGCAAGGCTGCTCAAGTTGTATCAGTGCCTGAGACGCTGGTTCATGAGGGTGGCAACATCACTCGGACTTCTGTGTCTTTCGGCAGTCACCGACGAGCATCCGACCTTCGCTGCCGATCGCTGATCTGCCCTCCTTTTCGCCACACACCACGTCCCAGAGGACCAAGTGGTGCTTTGCTAAGGAAGCTATACGCCAAAGGGGATCATGATGGAGCAAGTGAAGGTGGTCCGGGAGGCTAGCCAGTGGCCTATGATGCCAGCTCGGCTCTTCGTGAGCAATGTCCGGTTAGTTGATCACCACTTGTTACATAGGATATGCTACTGAAAACTCTTCTTTACGAAGATCTTCGTGTCTGTACACCCACCGGGTGTGTCGATTGAATTTTGGATTGGTGGGGCACGCTGAGTGCACCCACTGGTGTAGTCCCCGAGACTATGGTGGATCACCGGCAGTCGACCGTAGTCTTTATACTTCGAATTTCTTTGGTAACTTCTTCACTCGGTCTGGTCGGACCATGTCGAATGGAATCTTGAAACCGGTGGGGGTACGCTGAGTGCACCCACTGGGTGTAGTCCCCGAGACTATGGTGGCTGCTGGCAGTCGACCATAGTCTAAAGAACTCTCCTCTTTTTTTTCCTCGGTCAACTGATTGAACCGAGTCGGTAGAATCAGTGGGGGCACGCTAAGTGCACCCGCTGGGTGTAGTCCCCGAGACTACTGTCGAATATTTTGATTCGGCTGTAGTCTTAGAAACGCAACGATTTTTCTTTAGTCACTCGGAAGTAACCTATCTTTGATGTCTGTCGATTGATTCTTTGCAGAAATCCTGCGAGCTTGTGGCTCGCTATACTGAACTGGAAAACAAACAGATCCAGCTCAACCTTGACTTGAAGCTTGCTCAGGAGAACTTGCAGAAGGCGAGAGACGAAGCAAAAGGTATGGCTGGTGAGAACTTGAAGAAAGTCTTTGTCTTTACGCCCTTCCTAATTTCGATCTCACTTTGTCATTTTGTAGACAAAATGGAGGAGGCTCGAGGAAGAAGGATCATGACCTTACCAAAGCAGTAAAGCGGCTTTGGACAAAACAAAGCTCAGAGAAGAAAAACTGACTTCGGCCAAGAACTTGAAGAAGAGAACGCCAATCTGAAAGTTGCTCTCGACGCGGCCAACAAGGAGGTTAGCCGACTGAAGAATGACAAGATAGCTCTGAGTGACAAGGCTGGCGAACTGGCGGGGAAGAGGAACGATCTGGAGGCTTATCTGGGAGGGCTTGCCAAGAAGTTATTCCTCATGCTTGAAGGTAATTCCTTTTATCCGACTGACTTGCTATCACCGACTCATCATCGAACCATTAACTTGAACTCGAGTTGCGTTTATGCACTCGCCGAACTTCGAGGAGGAGACTAGTCGAGTGGAGACCAGCCTGGACCCCATTAACTCTCCCGTGAAGGATGAAGCCGCTATGAATGTGCTCTAACTGGAGTCTCGTGTCGCTGCTGTGGTGGACTACCTCGCTCGACTGAAGGTTGCGGTGTCGCGGATCGAGTCAACACTCTGGCCAGGCGAGACACTTCAAAATGACCTCGAGTCTTTAATGACTCGACTGAATGACGTTCCAAGTCGAGTGCAGGAATGGAAAAAGTCTTCTGCCAGATGTGGTGCCAATGTTGCTCTGTCCCTGGTCCGCGTTCACTGCAAGGAGGCGCGAGAGGAAAAGCTGGCGTCCATCAAAGTTGCCAATACCAAGAAGTACGACTTTCGATCTTTCGTGGAGACTTTCATTGGTGCTGCCACCCGGATCGCCGACGGATCGACTGGACCAGTTTGTCGCGCTTCCAGTCCTCCACCGAGGAGTAAAAACGTCTATGATTCATCTTAAATTTGCCTCGTAATGCCGAGTGGTCTTGTAACCGATAAAATTTAATGTGCTTGATGCTGGGTACTTACGCATCCGTAGGGATGTTATCCGAACTTGGCTTATCGTCGAATATGCTTTCATTTGCCTTTGAGCGAACTTTGTTCTTCACTCGGAATATACTTCAGTGCTTGAGATGCTGCTCTGAGGTGAAAAATCAAGTCGACCTACACTTCATTGTTCTTTGCGGGTAGGGATGGAGCACGGATTGTACTTGTGGCGCGTCTCCACAGGAGAAGGTAACAGTCAACCTGCACCTCGTCCTCCTTGCGGATCGGGATGGAGCGCACGTTGTACCTGTGGCGCAGCTCCGAAGGAGAAGGCAACATGCGACCTGCACCTCGTCGTCCTTGCGGATCGGGATGGAGCGCACGTTGTACTTGTGGCGCAGCTCCGAAGGAGAAGGTAACAGTCGGCCTGCACCTCGTCGTCCTTGCGGATTGGAATGGATTGCATTTAGGCGTAGCATCTTGGACTGCAGCTAAGCCTCCGAGTGGGAGGGTTGCTCTCCACTCGGTAGGATTTTCAGATACTTAGGTAGTCTTGGACTGCAGCTTAAGCTCCCGAGTGGGAGGTTTGCTCTCCACTCGGTAGGATTTTCAGATACTTAGGTAGTCTTGGACTGCAGCTAAGCCCCCGAGTGGGAGGTTTGCTCTTCACTCGGTAGGATTTTTAGATACTTAGGCGAGTACTGGACTGCAGCTAAGCCCGCGAGTGGGAGGTTTGCTCTTCACTCGGTAGGATTTTTCAAACTTAGGCGAGTACTGGACTGCAGCTAAGCCCCCGAGTGGGAGGTTTGCTCTCCACTCGGTAGGATTTTTCAAACTTAGGCGAGTACTTGACCGCAGCTAAGCCTCCGAACGGGAGGATTTTTTTGTGTCGTAGCTCTGAAGGGGAAGGTATAGCACATGCCTGCTTGAGTCCTTACCAAAGCGCACATTGTATTAAATACTTAGGCGAGTACTTGGACTGCAGCTAAGCCTCCGAGTGGGAGGCTGGAGCACCACTCGGTAGGATTTTAGATACTTAGGCGAGTACTTGTACTGCAGCTAAGCCCCCGAGTGGGAGGCTGGCTTTCCACTCGGTAGGATTTTAAACACTTAGGCGAGTACTTGGACTGCAGCTATGCCCTTGAGTGGGAGGCTGGCTCACCACTCGGTAGGATTTTCAGATACTTAGGTGAGTACTTGTACTGCAGCTAAGCCCCTGAGTGGGAGGTTGGCTCACCACTCGGTAGGATTTTTAAGTACTTAGGCAAAACGGATTCGCAGCTAAGCCCCCGAGTGGGAGACTGACTCTCCACTCGGCAGGGATTTTTCTTTACAAACTTAGGTGAAACGGGTTCACAGCTAAGCCACCCACTGGGGGGAAATTTCTCACGTAAACAAAAAGTAATAACAATCACTGGGAAAATTATAACATTCTTGTCTTCGATAAACTACAGAGGTACTTTTATTACATCTCACCCGAGTGAGTACTTAAGTATAAAAGGGGCGGAGCAGCTCCGCATTCCAAGCTCGAGGCTCATCAATCTGGCGATCGACGTTGTAAAGATGGTATGCTCCATTGTGGAGAACTCGGTGACGATGAAGGACCTTCCCAAGTGGGAGCGAGCTTGTGTGGTTTCTGTTGATCCACTCGGAGGACCAAGTCTCCTTCTTGAAAGGTTCGGCTCTTCACATTTCTAGCATGGAATCGACGCAAGTCCTGCTGATAGATGGTCGAGCGGATCAGGGCCATCTCTCTCTCCTCTTCTAGGAGGTCGACTGCATCTTGCCGGGCTTGCTCCGCTTCATCTTCAGAGTAGAGTTCGACTCGGGGTGCATTGTGAAGCAGGTCACTCGGCAGAACTGCTTCGACTCCATATACCAGAAAGAATGGAGTTCTCCCAGTCGACCGATTAGGAGTGATCCTCAATCCCCAAAGAACTGACGGGAGTTCGTCAACCCACGCTCCTGCTGCATGCTTGAGATCACGCATCAGCCGGGGTTTCAGTCCTTTGAGAATTAGACCGTTTGCTCGTTCAGCTTGTCCATTCGATCGGGGTGAGCAATCAAGCATAGTCAACTTCGCGTGCCTTGAGAGGCAAAAGGCTTTGAACTTGTCGGAATCGAAGTTTGACCCATTGTCGGTGATGATGCTATGCGGAACTCCATATCTGAATATCAACTCTGATGAAACCGATAGCGTGCACGACGAGGTTCTTGATAGGTTCAGCTTTGATCCACTTCGTAAACTTGTCGACTGCCACTAGCAAGTGAGTGAAGCCGCTTCTGCCAGTTCTCAGTAGTCCAATCATATCCAACCCCCAAACAATGGTCTTAAAGTGGGCCAGACGAGTGGAATGGTCTTCAAGGGCTGAGGCGGGTTTGTGTGACATATTGGAATAGAACTGACACCCTTCACACTTGTCGACTATTTCCTTTGCCATTTCATTTGCTTTTGGCCAGTAAAATCCCGCTCGGTATGCTTTAGCCACAATGGTCCGAGAGGACGCATGATGACCACAGGTCCCCGAGTGGATATCATCAAGAATTATCAGACCTTCTTACGGTGTTATGCATTTACGGCCGACTCGGTCGCGCTTTCTCAGTACAACTGTCCCTTGATCACAAAAGGCCTTGGATCGGCGGACGATCCGTCGAGCCTCCTCTTCGTTCTCCGGAGCTCTTTCCTTAGGATATACGCGATGTATGGCCTTTATCCGGTCGGGAGTGATGACCACGACTTCCATGATCAGGTCGACCACACTGGGACCTCAACTTCATCGGATCGGTGGCACTTTTTGGCTAGGGGCTTCTTCGGTGAAAGGATCCTCTTGAATTGACGGTGTGGATGTGCTCCAAAACACATCACTGGGAATGGCTTCCCTCTTGGACCCTATTTTCGCCAAATCATCGCCAATTTTGATTTTTTCGGGGTACATGATGAAGCTCCAACCCCTCAAACTTCTTCTGTAGCTTCCTCACTGCATTGCAATAAACAGTCATGGCTGGACTTCTGACATCCCGCTCCTTCATCACCTGATTAACCACTAGATCTAAGTCGCCATAGACCATGAGGCGACGGACGTCGAGTGAAATGGCCATACGCAACCCATACAATAGTGCTTCGTATTCTGCTTCATTGTTGGAAGAATCAAAGTGAATCTGGAGCACATATCTCGAGCTTATCTCCTCGGGGAAACCAACACTACCCCAAAGACCGGAACCATTCAGCATCTTGGAACCATCAAAGAACATGGTCCAGTGCTCCGAGTGAACTTGAGTCGGCGATTGCTGTCAATCCACTCGGCGATGAAATCTGCTACTGCTTGGGACTTGATGGCTTTCTTTGCCTCAAACTTGATATCAAGGGGAAGGATTTCAATCGCCCATTTCGCCACTCGACCAGTTGCATCTCTGTTGTGCAGAATCTCTGACAATGGGGTGTCGCCGACGACTGTAATGGAATGGTCAGAGAAGTAATGAGCAACCTTCTTCGTGGTCATATAAATCCCATAAACAAGCTTCTGATAATGAGGGTATCTTTGCTTTGATGGGGTCAATACTTCAGAAAGATAATATACTGGGCGCTGAACTTTGAAGGCTTTTCCTTCTTCTTCCCGCTTGACCGTAAGTATTGTACTGACGACTTGTCATGTGGCTGCAATGTAAAGCAGCAAAGGCTCTTTGCTGATTGGAGCAGCAAGCACCGGCTGGGTGGAGAGCAGAGCTTTTAGCTCTGCAAATGCTACATCAGCTTCGGGAGTCCACTCGAACTTGTCTGACTTCTTCATCAGTCGGTAAAGAGGCAATGCCTTTTCACTGAGACGAGAGATGAATCGACTTAAAGCGGCCAAGCATCCAGTAAGCTTCTGGACATCGTGCACACACAGTATGCGTTTCATTGGAGTATAGTGCCAACTTTTTCTGGTTGGCGTCGATTCCTCGCTCGAAACGAAAACCGAGTAACTTTCCGCCAGAACCCCGAATGTGCACTTTGATGGATTAAGCTTGATATCATACCTCCGAGATTGGCAAATGTTTCAGCAAGGTCACCAACAGGTCGGAACCTTTTCGTGACTTGACCACAATATCATCCATGTATGCTTCCACATTCCGACCGATTTGAGTGAGCAAACACTTACGAATCATTCTCATGAACGTGGCTCCGGCATTCTTGAGGCCGAATGGCATGGTGACATAATGAAGCACCCGAATGGAGTGATGAAAGCTGTTTTGATCTCATCGGGTCCATACAGACGGATCGATGGTAACCAGAATAGGCGTCTAAGAAAGACAACCGCTCACATCCCGCAATGAGTCGACTATTTGATCGATGCGGGGAGAGGAAAATGATCTTCGGGCAGGACCGATTGATATGTTTGAAGTCGATGCACATGCGAAGTGACTTGTCCTTCTTAGGGACCATGACAACATTGGCGAGCCACTCGAGTGGTAAATCTCTGATGAACTCTGCCGCTAAGAGCCGAGCCACCTCCTCGCCAATGGCCTTTCTTCCGGACGGCGGACCGTCGAAGATGTTCTTTGACAGGTTTGACTTTTGATTCGACTCGTAGACGATGCTCAGCCAGTCCCCTGGGAACACCCGGCATGTCAGCAGGCTTCCATGCGAAGATGTCCCAGTTCTCACGGAGGAACTGGATGAGCGCTTCTTCCTATTTGGAGTCGAGTGTTGTTGAGATGTGAGTCGGAGCAGCATTGGGATCGGTCGGGTGAATGTGAATCGGTTTCGTCTCACCGGACGACTGAAATGCTGACTCCGTGGCGGGCTTCTTGGCTCGCAACAAATCACTCGGGTCTGCAGTTTTCTGGTACTCTTGCAGTTCTATCACTGCCATTTGAGCATCAGCGATCTTAGAGCCTTTCTGAAAACACTCTTCTGCTTTCTTCCGATTGCCACTGACAGTGATCACACCTTTGGGGCCTGGCATCTTCAGTTTGAGGTATACATAACATGGTTGAGCCATGAAATGAGCATACGACGGCCTTCCCAGAATAGCGTGATAAGCGCTCTGGAAATCCACGACCTCAAAGGTCAACTTTTCCTTACAAAAATTCTTGTAGTCACCAAAAACCACATCGAGAGCAATTTGGCCGAGTGACTCAGCCTTCTTTCCAGGAATGACTCCATGGAAGCTCATGTTGCTAGTGTTGAGTCTGGACATCGGAATGCCCATCCCTTTCAACGTCTCTGCATACAATATGTTCAGGCCACTGCCACCGTCCATCAAAACTTTAGTTAGTCGAGTGCCTTCGACGACTGGGTCGACCACCAACGCTTGCCTCCTGTGGGTGGCTATGTGTGTCGGGTGATCGACCGGGTCGAACGTGATGGCAGTCTGTGACCATTTCAGATAACTGGTTGTCGCCGGAGCGACCATATTCACTTCTCGGTTGATAACTTTCAATCGACTTTTGCTTTCAACATCAGCAAAAATCATCAGGGTGGAATTGACCTGGGGGTATCCACCGTCACTATCTTCCTTGTCCTCAACTTGTCCGACTCCTTCTCCTTCTCCTTGGGCTGCTTCCCCTGGAACTGCTGAATCAAGAGCCGACACTGTCGAGTGGTATGTTTTGTGTAAATGAGTTTACCCTCTTCATCTTTCTTCGTGTGAATGTGACATGGCAAGTCCAATACATCATTTCCATCTTGGTCTTTCACCTTCTTGGGGTTCCAAGGTCCCTTGGACTTCCCTTGAACTTTCCTCGAGTCACGGCCAAGGCTTCTCCGGGAAGCAGTAGCTCGGCTTTCCGCTTCGCTTCCGACGGAGTTCCCTCCCCGGTTTCATTAGCGGCTGACTTGTACTTGCCACTCCGAGCCGATCCTCTTCTTCACCATTGGCGCATTTGGTGGCAATCTCCATCATTCGACTCAGGATCATGTCTCCGGTCCGACCGAATTTCAAACTTAACTCTTCGTTCTTAACGCCTTCCTTGAAGGCCTGATCGCTCGATGATCGATACATTCTCTACCGTGTGATGCAATGTGATCCATCTCTGGATGTAATCCTCGAGTTTCATTCGACTTACGCACACACGATCGCAACTCACAACCGGCTGGTCGCTTGCAAGTTCTTTCAAATGTCTGACAAACACTCGGGCAAGATCTTCCCAAGTGTAAATGCTGCTTTGGGTGCTAATCGATTCAACCATGCTCTGCTGAGCCCTCCAACATAATACGCAGGTGTTTCATGGCCACTTCAACGTTGTCGCCGCCAAACTGAACAGCCACACGGAAGTCCTCAAGCCAAGTATCCGCTTGGACTCACCGATGAACTTATCGACTCAGCCGCCAACCCGAAGTTGGGAGGAATCAACGCGCCACGATGGCTCTGCTAAAACACTACAGGTCTGAGGCGTGTACTCTGCTGCTTTGGTGGGCACATCTACATCATGGCCTTCTCGGTGAGCTCTGTTCTGTCGACCGGACCTTGAACGATAATGGATCTCACATCAAAGCTCGGTTCCTCGGGTCGACTGGAATCCTTCGCCCAACACTGTGATGGCGTCTGTCATCTTGCTGTCGAGGCGCGTATGACCCACCCCTTGGGGGAGGAGTGGGCACTCGACGTTGATCAACATGATCGAATCGGTCCTCATACTCATCACGCCGGCCTCCATGTCCCTCACGCCTCGGGGGCGATCTTGGGCTATGAGCCGACTGGACTGTATTAGCAGCGAAGGATCTGCTGTGAATCCTATTCCGCGACTGCGATACAGCTGAATTTTGATCTCCCGCTGCTCGGAGTAAATCTCTGATCTGTAGCAAGCCTCTGCCAGCCTCGATGGGAAGGCTGAATGGACTCTGCTATACGGGCTGCAGCTGCTAGATTCTGAATTGGAGTTCGGTATACCTGAGTCGGTTGTGGAAAAAGTTGACGTCGACTGGACGATGGGACCCATTGTTGCGCTCGTTCGTCGAGCACTCGCTAGAGATTTTCCAGTCGAGTGCGCTCAGCCAAGTTGGCCAAACGCATGTCTTATAAGGCACGAGCCTCGGGGGTTTCTCCAACGATAGGAGTGTGAAGCGCATCCATGTTCCGGCAGCGAAGCTCCTCCCTCTGCAGCGAAGTGAGGGGCTCGGGTTGATACTCTTCGTGAACCTGCGCCGGCTCGCCTCCGCCAACGCCTCCGTTGGCGGAAACCAGGAGGACTACGTGGTCCGTCGACCATCAGAACCTCCTTGTTGGATCATCTTTGTCGCACTTTCGGATGCGATCTCTGCGAGCCGATCAGATCGAACAGGCCGTAGAGAGATTCGTCGGGCTCGATTGCCGCGACATGGGGAGTGGCCGACTGGCGGGCCACCGCGTGCCTCACCCACCGATGAAGCCTCGACCGACTGGAGTGCTTGAGCCGGCGAGAGACTGGGAGGGAGGACGGCACGGGAGCCGACCGATACTGGGTCGATGGATGCCGCACGAGGACGCCGCGGACGCACGCGCGAAAGTGCGTTGCCCCGCGGACGGGGAGTGCGTCGACATCGAGTGGAGCCTCCTGCAGCCAAGCGGAGTCGTCGGTGATGAACGTGAGCGCGCCGAGACGGATCTCGCGGCCCTCAACCAAAAATCCACCTGAAACCATGATGAAGGGGATCTGAAAAACTGCAACTTCTCCAACAAGTCGCTAAGACACCGGCCCCATGGTGGGCGCCAACTGTCGTGGTTCTAAGTCTGACAGTAGAATGGGGGGTAGGTATGGAGAGGCAAGATCCTAGCTATGGAGTAGTTGTATACAGAAGATGTTTACGAGTTCAGGCCCTTCTCGGAGGAAGTAACAGCCTACGTCTCGGAGCCCGGAGGCGGTCGACTGTATTATGTGCGTGTGAATTACAGGGGTGCGAACCCTTTACACTGAGGAGGGGGTGGCTTCTATAGAGTTTGCCAGACCCCTCTAGCCCTCAGTTATGTAGGGATTAAGGTACATTAAGATAGGGAGTTACTGATAACGTCCCACATAAAGTGCTATGATGACCATAAAGCCACTTAATGATCGGCGGTTATGCGTCTTGAACCATTGTAGATCTTCTCGGGTCAGTGGTTGGCTGATGGTCGAGTGTCTTCAGTCCGTCGAGTGGAATCCTTCCAGGTCGACTGAAAGGTGTTTTCTTCAAGAGATGTCCTTGGGGAGGGTATTTTGGACAGGTCCATGACCCTACCCTAGGTACATGACTTCATCAACTCCTACCTTAGATCCATATTGGGTAATTTGATTGTGGATCTTTTTATCTAGGTTTTCAATTAACTCAACGGTAGCAACTTTATTTTCAATAATTTCAAGTCTTTGCATTGCATGCTCCAAAGTTAACATAGTTCCATTAACCAAGAGAGGTGGTGAGACAAATAAATCTATCATAGCATTATAAGAGTCAAAAGTGTGGCTACCCAAGAAATTCCCTCCGGTAATGGTATCAAGGATATATCTATACCAAGGATTAGCACCTACATAAAAATTGCGGAGAAGGACTGAAGTAGATAGCTTCCTGGTAGATCTATTTTGAGCATTGCAAATTCTATACCAAGCATCTTTTAGATTTTTTCCCTCCCTTTGTTTAAAATTTAGGACTTCATTCTCGAGAGACAACGGAGAAGATATAATACTGGCCATAACGACAAGCGAGCGAGAAAAAGGCAAACGGAGAGAGGGCGAATAAAACGGCAAGGGTGGAGTGGGGGAGAGGAAAACAAGAGGCAAATGGCAAATAACGTAATGCGAGAGATAAGGGATTGTGATGGGTACTTGGTATGTTGACTTTTGCGTAGACTCCCCGGCAACGGCGCCAGAAATCTTCCTGCTACCTCTTGAGCACTGCGTTGGATTTCCTTGAAGAGGAAAGGGTGATGCAGCAGAGTGGAGTAAGTATTTCCCTCAGTTTTTGAGAACCAATGTATCAATCTAGTAGGAGGTTACATGCAAGTCCCTCGTACCTACACAAAACAAATAGCTCAATGCAACCAACGCGATTAGGGGTTGTCAATCCCCTCACGGTCACTTCATTTAGAGTGAGATCGATAGAGATGATAGATAATATCTTTGGTATTTTTGATATAAAGATGCAAGGTAAAATAAAAGCAAAGTAAAAAAAGCAAAGCAATAATAAAGTGATTGAAGATTGATATGATGAGAATAGACCCGGGGGCCATAGATTTCACTAGTGGCTTCTCTCAAGAGCATAAGTATTTCTACGATGGGTGAACAATTTACTGTTGAGCAATTGACAAAATTGAGCATAGTTATGAGAGTATCTAGGTATGATCATGTATATAGGCATCATGTCCGAGACAAGTAGACTGATCCTGCCTGCATCTACTACTATTACTCCACTCATCGACCGCTATCCAGCATGCATCTAGAGTATTAAGTTCAAGAAAACAGAGTAACGCCTTAACCAAGATGACATGATGTAGAGGGATAAATTCATGCAATATGATAAAAAGAACACATCTTGTTATCCTCGATGGCAACAATACAATACGTTCCTTGCTGCCCCTACTGTCACTAGGAAAGGACACCTCAAGATTGAACCCAAAGCTAAGCACTTCTCCCATTGCAAGAAAAACCAATCTAGTAGGCCAAACCAAACTGATAATTCGAAGATACTTGCAAAGATAACCAATCATACATAAAAGAATTCAGAGAAAATTCAAATATTGTTCATAGATAATCTTGATCATAAACCCACAATTCATCGGTCTCAACAAACACACCGCAAAAAGAAGATTACATCGAATAGATCTCCACGAGAGAGGGGGAGAACATTGTATTGAGATCCAAAAAGAGAGAAGAAGTCATCTAGCTACTAACTATGGACCCGAAGGTCTGAGGTAAACTACTCACACTTCATCGGAGAGGCTATGGTGATGATGTAGAAGCCCTCCATGGTGGATTACCCTTCCGGCGGAGCTCCGGAACAGGCCCCAAGATGGGATCTCGTGGGTACAGAAGGTTGTGGCGGTGGAATTAGGTTTTTGGTTCTATATCTGATCGTTTGGGGGTACGTAGGTATATATAGGAGGAAGGAGTACGTCGGTGGAGCTTCAGGGGGCGCACGAGGCAGGGGCGCGCCCTAGGGCTTTATTTTCTACTATTTTTTGATCCAGGAGACTTTGACCCCTCGTGGCCGCCTCCCTCCTTTCTTGACGGAGGGTCAAAGTCTCCTGGATCATATTTGTTGATAAAATCACGTTCCCGAAGGTTTCATTCCGTTTGGACTCCGTTTGATATTCCATTTCTTCGAAACACTGAAATAGGCAAAAAAACAGCAAATCTGGGCTGGGCCTCCGGTTAATAGGTTAGTCCCAAAAGTAATATAAAAGTGGGAAATAAAGCCCAATATGATCCAAGACAGTAGATAATATAGCATGGAGTAATCAAAAATTATAGATACGTTGGAGACGTATCAATTGCCATGCAACGGATGTACTAGAGCTATAAATGTATAAAAGCTCAACAAAAGAAACTAAGTGGGTGTGCATCCAACTTGCTTGCTCACGAATACCTAGGGCATTTGAGGAAGCCCATTGTTGGAATATACAAGCCAAGTTCTATAATGAAAAATTCCCACTAGTATATGAAAGTGACAAAACAAGAGACTCTCTATTATAAAGATCATGGTGCTACTTTGAAGCACAAGTGTGGAAAAAAGGATAGTAGCATTGTCCCTTTTTTGGGGGGGCTTTCCTTTTTTTGGCCTTTTTGGGACAATGCTCTATTAATGATGATCACCACACTTCTATTTATTTACAACTCAATGATTACAACTTGATACTAGAACAAAATATGACTCTATATGAATGCCTCCGGCGGTGTACCGGGATGGGCAATGAATCAAGAGTGACATGTATGATAAATTATGCATGGTGGATTTGCCACATATACGATGTAAACTACATGATCATGCAAGGCAATATGACAATGACGAAGCGTGTCATAATAAATGAAATGGTGGAAAGTTGCATGTCAATATATCTCGGAATGGCTATGGAAATGCCATAATAGGTAGGTATGGTGGCTGTTTTGAGGAAGATATAAGGAGGTTTATGTGTGATAGAGCGTATCATATCACGGGGTTTGGATGCACTGGCGAAGTTTGCACCAACTCTCAAGGTGAGAAAGGGCAATGCACAGTACCAAAGAGGCTAGCAATGATGGAAAGGTGAGAGTGCGTATAATCCGTGGATTCAACATTAGTCATAAAGAACTCACATACTTATTGCAAAAATCTACAAGTCATCAAAAACCAAGCATTACGCGCATGCTCCTAGGGGGATAGATTGGTAGGAAAAGATCATCGCTCGTCCCCGACCGCCACTCATAAGGATGACAACCAAAGAACACCTCATGTTTCAAATTTGTTACACAAAGGTTACGATACGTGCATACTACGGGAGTTGCAAACTTCAACACAAGTATTTCTCAAATTCACAACTACTCAACTAGCACGACTCTAATATTACCATCTTCATATCTCAAAACAATCATCAAGTATCAAACTTCTCAGAGTATTCAATGCACTTTTTATGATTTTTTTATTATACCAATCTTGGATGCCTATCATATTAGGACTAATTTTATAGCCAAAGCAAATTACCTTGCTGTTCTAAAGGACTCTCAAAATAATACAAGTGAAGCATGAGAGATCAATAATTTCTATAAAATAAAACCACCACCGTGCTCTAAAAGATATAAGTGAATCACTAGAGCAAAATTATCTAGCTCAAAAGATATAAGCGAAGCACATAGAGTATTCCAATAAATTCCGATTCATGTGTGTCTCTCCCAAAAGGTGTGTACAGCATGGATGATTGTGTTAAACTAAAAAGAAAAGGCTCAAATCATACAAGATGCTCCAAGCAAAACACATATCATGTGGTGAATAAAAATATAGCATCAAGTAAAGTTACCGATGGATTTAAGATTTAAAGAGGGATGCCTTCCGGGGCATCCCCAAGCTTAGGCTTTTGGTTGTCCTTGAATTTTACCTTGGGGTACCTTGGGAATCCTCAAGCTTAGGCTCTTTCCACTCCTTATTCCATAATCCATCAAATCTTTACCCAAAACTTGAAAACTTCACAACACAAAACACAACCGAAAATCTCATGAGCTCTGTTAGTGCAAGAAAACAAACCACCACTTTAAGGTACTGTAATGAACTCATTTATTTATTTATATTGGTCCTAAACCTACTGTATTACAACTTCTCTATGGTTCATACCCCCCGATACTAGCTATAGATTCATCAAAATAAGCGAACAACACACGAAAAACAGAATCTGTCAAAAACAGAACAGTCTGTAGTAATCTGTATCAAACGTATACTTCTGGAACTCCAAAATTTCTGAAATAAATTGGTGGACATGAGGAATTTATCTATTAATCATCTGCAAAAAGAATCAACCTAAAAGCACTCTCCAGTAAAAATGGCAACTAATCTCGTGAGCGCTAAAGTTTCTATTTTTTACAGCAAGATCATAAAGACTTCACCCAAGTCTTCCCAAAGGTTCTACTTGGCACAAACACTAATTTAAAACATAAAACCACATCTAAATAGAAGCTAGATGAATTATTGTTTACTAAACATAACCAAAAATAAAGAAACTAAAATAAAATTGGGTTGCCTCCCAACAAGCGCTATCGTTTAACGCCCCTAGCTAGGTATAAAAGCAAGGATAGATCTAGGTATTATCATCTTTGGTATGCAATCCATAAGTGGCTGTCATAATAGATTCATAAGGTAATTTAGTTTTCTTTCTAGGAAAGTTTTCCATGCCTTTCCTTAACGGATATTGGAATCTAATATTTCCTTCTTTCATATCAATAATTGCACCAATCGTTCCAAGGAAAGGTCTACCAGGAATAATAGGACATGAAGGATTGCAATCTATGTCAAGAACAATGAAATCTACGGGCACATAATTCCTATTTGCAACAATAAGAACATCATTAATTCTTCCCATAGGTTTCTTAATGGTGGAATCCGCAAGATGCAAGTTTAAAGAACAATCATCAAATTCACGGAAACCTAACACATCACACAAAGTTTTTGGAATCGTGGAAACACTAGCACCCAAATCACACAAAGCATAGCATTCGTGATCTTTAATAGTAGGTTCCCACTCATCATAAAGTTTTCTAGGGATAGAGACTTCTAATTCAACCTTTTCTTCATAAGATTGCATTAAAGCATCAACGATATGTTGGGTAAAAGCTTTATTTTGACTATAAGCATGAGGAGAATTTAACACGGATTGCAACAAGGAAATACAATCTATTAAAGAAAAATTATCATAATTAAATTCCTTAAAATACAAAATAGTGGGTTCATTGCTATCTAAAGTTTTGACCTCTTCAATCCCACTTTTACCAACTTTTGCATCAAGATCTAAAAACTACGAATCATTGGGACGCCTTTTAACTAAAGTTGACTCATCTCCAGTCCCATCTTTATCAAGATTCATATTGGAAAACAAAGATTTAATAAGAGACACATCAATCACTTTTAGACCTTCATTATTATTACCCTCTAGCTCTTCCGGTTTGGTGGTCATCTTATTAACTAAGGTGTCCTACTTATCTGAAATTTGGGCTATTAAGTTTTCAAGATGAGTGAACTAAGATTTCAAACCATAAAATTCTTTAGACATAACATCGAGCTCTTTATTCATGTACTCCATAAAACTTTTTTGTTCTTTAAGCTCGTTTCTGAAGAAATTATTATGCTCAAATTGCAAGGATATAAAACTTCTAACGTTGTTTTCAATTTCTTCCAACCTTCTAAGGTGAGGATCAACGCATTTTGGCAGAGCCATCGCGACAAACAATCCAACACACAAGCACACAAGAAGTAAGCGAAAAGAGGCGAACGGAAAAAGAGGGCGAATAAAATGGCAAAGGAGAAGTGGGAGAGAGGAAAACGAGAGGCAAATGGAAAATAATGTAATGCGAGGGATAAGAGTTTGTGACGGGTACTTGGTATGTCTTGACTTGACTTGACTTGGCGTAGATCTCCCCGGCAACGGCACCAGAAATCCTTCTTACTACTTCTTGAGCACTGCGTTGGTTTTCCCTTGAAGAGGAAAGGGTGATGAAGCAAAGTAGCGTAAGTATTTCCCTCAGTTTTTGAGAACCAAGGTATCAACCCAGTAGGAGACTACACGCAAGTCACCTCGTACCTACACAAACAAATAAGAACCTTTAAACCAATGCGATAAAGGGGTTGTCAATCCCTTCATGGCCACTTGCAAAAGTGAGATCTGATAGAGATAATAAGATAAATATTTTTGGTATTTTTATGATATAGACTAAAAGTAAAGATTGCAAAGTAAAATAGATTGGAAACTTATATGATGGAAAATAGACCCGGGGGCCATAGGTTTCACTAGTGGCTTCTCTCAAGATAGCATCTACGGTGGGTGAACAAATTACTGTCGAGCAATTGATAGAAAAGTGCATAGTTATGAGAATATCTAGGCATGATCATGTATATAGGCATCACGTTCGCAACAAGTAGACCGAAACGATTTTGCATCTACTAATATTACTCCACACATCAACCGCTATCCAGCATGCATCTAGAGTATTAAGTTCATAAGAACAGATTGACGCATTAGGCAAGATGACATGATGTAGAGGGATAAACTCAAGCAATATGATATAAACCCCATATTTTTATCCTCGATGGCAACAATAAAATGCGGGCCTTGCTGCCCTTGCTATCACTGGGAAAGGACACCGCAAGATTGAACCCAAAGCTAAGCACTTCTCCCATGGCAAGAAAGATCAATCTAGAAGGCCAAACCAAACTGATAATCCGAAGAGACTTGCAAAGACAACAAATCATACATAAAAGAATCCAGAGGAGATTCAAATATTGTTCGTAGATAATCTTGATCATAAAACCACAATTCATCGGATCTCGACAAACACACCGCAAAAAGAAATACATCGAATAGA
Source organism: Aegilops bicornis (assembly GCA_021605145.1). Classification (NCBI taxonomy): domain Eukaryota; kingdom Viridiplantae; phylum Streptophyta; class Magnoliopsida; order Poales; family Poaceae; genus Aegilops; species Aegilops bicornis. Next base: position 336,471,725 of record CM038675.1, read on the forward strand.
TCTCCAAGAACATCGAGGAGAACTTTGTATTGAGATCCAAAGAGAGAGAAGAAGCCATCTAGCTAATAACTATGGACCCGAATTTCTGTGGTAAACTACTCACACATCATCAGAGAGGCTATGGTGTTGATGTAGAAGCCCTCCGTGATCGATTCCCCCTCCGGCGGAGCGCCGCAAAAGGCCCCAAGATGCGATCTCATGGGTACAGAAGGTTGCGGTAGTGGAAATAGGGTTTCATGGTGCTCCTGGATGTTTTCGGGGTATATGAGTATATATAGGTGAAAGAAGTTGGTCAGGGGAGCCACGAGGGTGGGGGGCACGCCTACCCCCTGGGCACGTGCTACCTCTTGAGCACTGCGTTGGATTTCCTTAAAGAGGAAAGGATGATGCAACAAAGTAGCGTAAGTATTTCCCTCAGTTTTTGAGAACCAACGTATCAATCCAGTAGGAGGCTACGCGCGAGTCCCTCGTACCTACACAAAGCAAATAACTCCTCGCAACCAACGCGAATAGGGGTTGTCAATCCCTTCACGGTCACTTACGAGAGTGAGATCTAATAGAGATGATACATAATATTTTTGGTATTTTTATGATAAAGATGCAAGGTAAAAATAAAACCAAAGTAAAAAACAAAGGAAATAAATAAAGTGATGGAAGATTAATATGATGAAGATAGACCCGGGGGCCATAGATTTCACTAGGGCTTCTCTCAAGAGCATAAGTATTTTACGGTGGGTGAACGAATTACTGTTGAGCAATTGACAGAATTGAGCATTGTTATGAGAATATCTAGGTATGATCATGTATATATGCATCACGTCTGAGACAAGTAGACCGATCCTGCCTGCATCTACTACTATTACTCCACTCATCGACCGCTATCCAGCATGCATCTAGAGTATTAAGTTCAAGAAAACAGAGTAATGCCTTAAGCAAGATGACATGATGTAGAGGGATAAATTCATGCAATATGATAATAACCCCATCTTGTTATCCTCGATGGCAACAATACAATACGTGCATTGCTGCCCCTACTGTCACTGGGAAAGTACACCGCAAGATTGAACCCAAAGCTAAGCACTTCTCCCATTGCAAGAAAAACCAATCTAGTAGGCCAAACCAAACTGATAATTCGAAGAGACTTGCAAAGATATCCAATCATACATAAAAGAAATCAGAGAAGATTCAAATATTGTTCATAGATAATCTTGATCATAAACCCACAATTCATCGGTCTCAACAAACACACCGCAAAAATAAGATTACATCGAATATATCTCCACGAGAGAGGGGGAGAACATTGTATTGAGATCCAAAAAGAGAGAAGAAGCCATCTAGCTACTAACTTTGGACCCGAAGGTCTGAGGTAAACTACTCACACTTCATCGGAGAGGCTATGGTGTTGATGTAGAAGCCCTCCGTGGTGGATGCCCTCTCCGGCGGAGCTACGGAACAGGCCCAAAGATGGGATCTCGTGGGTACAGAAGGTTGCGGCGGTGGAATTAGGTTTTTGGCTCCGTTTATGATCATTTGGGGGTACGTAGGTATGTATAGGAAGAAGAAGTACGTCGGTGGAGCAAGGTGGGGCCCATGAGGGTGGAGGGCGCGCCTGGGGGGGAGGGCGCGCCCCCCTACCTCGTGCCCACCTCCTTTCTTTCTTGACGTACGGTCCAAGTCTCCTGGATCATATTCGGTGAGAATATCACGTTCCCGAAGGTTTCATTCTGTTTGGACTCTGTTTGATATTCCATTTCTTCGAAACTCTGAAATAGGCAAAAAACAACAATTCTGGGCTGGGCCTCCGGTTAATAGGTTAGTCCCAAAAATAATATAAAAGTGGAAAATAAAGCCCAATATTGTCCAAAACAGTAGATAATATAGCATGGAGCAATAAAAAATTATAGATATGTTGGAGACGTATCAGGCATCCCCAAGCTTAATTCCTGCTCGTCCTCGAGTAGGTAAATGATAAAAATAGAATTTTTGATGCGGAGTTCTACTTGGCATAATTTCAATGTGATTCTTCTTAATTGTGGTATGAATATTCAGATCCGGAAGGTTCAAGACAAAAGTTCATATTGACATAAAAATAATAATACTTCAAGCGTACTAACTAAGCAATTATGTCCTCTCAAAATAACATGGCCAAAGAAAGTTCATCCCTACAAAATCATATAGTTTAGTCATGCTCCATTTTCGTCACACAAGAATGCTCCCATCATGCACAACCCCGATGACAAGCCAAGCAATTATTTCATACTTTAGTAATCTCAAACTTATAAAGTTTCACGCAATATATGAGCGCGAGCCATGGACATAGAACTATGGGTGGAATAGAATATGATGATGGGGGTTATGTGGAGAAGACAAAAAAGGAGAAGCTCTCACATCAACGAGGCTAATCAATGGGATATGGAGATGCCCATCGATTGATGTTAATGCAAGGAGTAGGGATTGCCATGCAACGGATGCACTAGAGCTATAATTGTATGAAAGCTCAACAAAAGAAACTAAGTGGGTGTGCATCCAACTTGCTTGCTCACGAAGACCTAGGGCACTTGAGGAGGCCCATTGTTGGAATATACATGCCAAGTTCTATAATGAAAAATTCCCACTAGTATATGAAAGTGACAAAACAAGAGACTCTTTATCATGATGATTATGGTGCTACTTTGAAGCACAAGTGTGGCAAAGGATAGTAGCATTGTCCCTTCTCTCTTTTTCTCTCATTTTTTCTTTTTATTTTTTTCTTTCCTTTTTTTTCTTTTTTCCCTCTTTTTTTGGGCCTTCTCTTTTTTATGGCCTTTCTCTTTTTTGTTATATTCCTCATTTGGGACAATGCTCTAGAAAATGATGATCATCACACTTCTATTTATTTACAACTCAATGATTACAACTCGATACTAGAACAAAGTATGACTCTATATGAATGCCTCCGGCGGTGTACCGGGATATGCAATAAACCAAGAGTAACATGTATGAAAGAATTATGAACGGTGGCTTTGCCACAAATACTATGTTGACTACATGATCATGCTAGCAATATGACAATGATGATTGTGTCATGATGAACGGAATGGTGGAAAGTTGCATGGCAATATATCTCGGAATGGCTATGGAAATGCCATAATAGGTAGGTATGGTGGCTGTTCTAAGGAAGATATAAGGAGGTTTATGTGTGAAAGAGGGTATCATATCACGGGGTTTGGATGCACCGGCCAAGTTTGCACCAACACTCAAGGTGAGAAAGGGCAATGCACGGTATCAAAGAGGCTAGCAATGATGGAAGGGTGAGAGTGCGTATAATCCATGGACTCAACATTAGTCATAAAGAACTCACATACTTATTGCAAAAATCTACAAGCCATCAAAAACCAAAGCATTACGCGCATGCTCCTAGGGGGATAGATTGGTAGGAAAAGACCATTGCTCATCCCCGACCGCCACTCATAAGGAGGACAATCAAAGAACACCTCATGTTCCAAATTTGTTACATAACGTTTACCATACGTGCATGCTGCGGGAATTGCAAACTTCAACACAAGCATTTCTCTAATTCACAACTACTCAACTAGCATGACTTTGATATTATTACCTCCATATCTCAAAACAATCATCAAGCATCAAACTTTTCTTAGTATCCAACACACTCATAAGAAAGTTTTTACTATTTAAAATACCTAGCATATTAAGATTATTTAAGAAAATTACCATGCTATTTAAGACTCTCAAAATAATCTAAGTGAAGCATGAGAGATCAATAGTTTCTTTAAAACAAATCCACCACCATGCTCTAAAAGGTATAAGTGAAGTACTAGAGCAAAAATATATAACTCAAAAGATATAAGTGAAGCACAAAGAGTATTCTAATAATTTCCAAATCATGTATGGCTCTCTCAAAAGGTGTGTACAGCAAGGATGATTGCGGTAAACTAAAAACAAAGACTCAAATCATACAAGACGCTCCAAGCAAAACACATATCATGTGGTGAATAAAAATATAGCTCCAAGTAAAGTTACCGATGGAAGTAGACAAAAGAGGGGATGCCTTCCGGGGCATCCCCAAGCTTTGACTTTTTGGTGTCCTTAGATTATCTTGGGAGTGCCATGGGCATCCCCAAGCTTAGGCTCTTGCCACTCCTTGTTCCATAATCCATAGAAAGATTTCACCCAAAACTTGAAAACTTCACAACACAAAACTCAACAGAAATCTCGTGAGCTCCATTAGCAAAAGAAAACAAAAGGCCACTTCAAGGTACTGTAATGAACTCATTCTATAATTATATTGGTGTTAAACCTACTGTATTCCAACTTCTCTATGGTTTATAAACTATTTTACTAGCCATAGATTCATCAAAATAAGCAAACAACACACGAAAAACAGAATCTGTCAAAAAAAGAAAAGTCTGTAGTAATCTGTAACTAATGCAGACTTCTGGAACTCCAAAAATCCAGCCAAAATAGGACGACCTAGGAAATTTTTTTATTGATCAGAAGCAATTTTAATCACTATTTTATCACGTTCTGGTGATTTTTAACAATTGTTTTCGTGAACAGAAAGTTTCTGGAAATTACAACAAGATCAAATAACTATCATCCAAGAAGATCCTATAGGTTTAACTTGGCACAAACACTAATTAAAACTTAAAAACACATCTAACCAGAGGCTATATGGATTATTTATTCCTAAACAGAAGCAAAAACAAAAAAACTAAAAATAAAATTGGGTTGCCTCCCAACAAGCGCGATCGTTTAACGCCCCTAGCTAGGCATAAAAGCAAGGATAGATCTAGGTATTGCCATCTTTGGTAGGCAATCCATAAGTGGATCTCATGATAGATTCATATGTTAATTTTATTTTCTTCCTAGGGAAGTGTTCCATGCATTTCCTTAACGGAAATTGGAATATAATATTCCCTTCTTTCATATCAATAATTGCACCAATCGTTCTAAGGAAAGGTCTACCAGGAATAATAGGACATGAAGGATTGCAATCTATATCAAGAACGATAAAATCCACGGGCACATAATTCCTATTTGCAACAATAAGAACATCATTAATTCTTCCCATAGGTTTCTTAGTAGTGGAATCCGCAAGGTGCAAGTTTAGAGAGCAATCATCTAAATCGCGGAAATCTAGTAAATCACACAAAGTTTTAGGCATAGTGGAAACACTAGCACCTAAATCACATAAAGCATAAAACTCATGATCTTTAATCTTAATTTTAATAGTTGGTTCCCACTCATCATAAAGTTTTCTAGGGATAGAAACTTCCAACTCAAGTTTTTCTTCACAAGATTGCATCAAGGCATCAACTATATGTTTAGTAAACGCTTTATTTTGACTATAAGCATGAGGAGAATTTAGCACGGATTGCAATAAGGAGATACAATCAATTAAACAGCAACTTTCATAATTAAATTCCTTGAAATCCAAAATAGTGGGTTTAGCAACATCTAGGGTTTTGATTTCTTCAATCCCACTTTTATCAATTTTAGCATCAAGATCTAAAAACTCAGAATTTTTGGAACGCCTTCTAGGTAAAGGTGGATCATATTCAGTCCCATCATTATCAAGATTCGTATTGCAAAACAAAGATTTAATAGGGGACACATCAATAACTTTTATATCTTCATCTTTATTTTCATGGAAATTGGAAGAACACGCTTTAATAAAGGAATCTTATCAATGGAAATTCTCATGGCTTCGAGAGACTCATTGATATCATGCTTAGGAGGAATAGATCTAAGATTTAAAGAATCAACATCAAGAGAAATTCTATCAACGTTCCTAGCCAATTCATCAACTTTAAGCAATTTCTCTTCAAGCAAAGCATTAAAATTCTTTTGTGAATTCATAAACTCTTTAACACTAGTCTCAAATTCAGAGGGCATCTTATTAAAATTTCCATAAGAGTTGTTGTAGGAATTTCCATAATTATTAGAGGAATTACTAGGATAAGACCTAGGATTAAAGTTTTCTCTATCTGGCGTTGTTACCAAAATTATTCCTACCAACAAAATTCACATCCATAGATTCATTATTATTCTCAATCAAAGTAGACAAAGGCATATCATTAGGATCAGAAGGAACACTCTTAGTAGCAAATAATTTCATAAGTTCATCCATCTTTCCACTCAAAACATTAATTTCTTCTATCGCATGCACTTTTTTATTAGTAGATCTTTCAGTGTGCCATTGAGAATAATTAACCATAATATTATCTAGGATTTTAGTAGCATCTCCTAAAGTGACTTCCATATAAGTGCCTCCCGCGGCCGAATCTAAAAGATTTCTAGAAGCAAAATTCAATCCGGCATAAATTTTTTGTATGATCATCCACAAATTCAAACCATGAGTAGGGCAATTACGTATCATTAATTTATTTCTCTCCAAGCTTGTGCAACATGTTCACGATCAAGTTGCTTAAAATTCATAATATTGTTCCTAAGAGAGATGATCTTAGCGGGAAGAAAATACTTAGAGATAAAAGCATCTTTGCACTTGTTCAGAGAATCAATACTGTTTTTAGGCAAAGACGAAAACCAAGCTTTAGCACAATCTCTAAGAGAAAAAGGAAATAGCTTCAATTTAACAATATCATTATCAACATCTTTATTCTTTTGCATATCACACAAATCAACGAAGCTATTTAGATGAGTAGCAGCATCTTCCTTTGGGAAGGCCGGCGAATTGATCTTTGATGACAAGATTCAACAAAGCGGTATTGATTTCACAAGATTCGGTGTTGGTAAGAGGAGCAATCGGAGTGCTAAGGAAATCATTATTGTTGGTATTGGTAAAGTCACATAATTTGGTATTATCTTGAGCCATCGTGACAAACAAGCAATCCAACACACAAGCAAACAAAAAGAGAGCGAAAAAAAAGGCAAACGGAAAAGAGAGGGCGAATAAAACGGCAAGGGTGAAGTGGGGGAGAGGAAAACGAGAGGAAAATGGAAAATAATGTAATGCGGGAAATAAGGGATTGTGATGGGTACTTGGTATGTTGACTTTTGCGTAGACTCCCCAGCAACGGCGCCAGAAAATTTCTTGCTACCTCTTGAGCACTGCGTTGGATTTCCTTGAAGAGGAAAGGATGATGCAGCAAAGTAGCGTAAGTATTTCCCTTAGTTTTTGAGAACCAAGGTATCAATCCAAAGAGGAGGCTACGCATTGAGTCCCTCGTACCTACACAAAGCAAATAACTCCTTGCAACCAACGCGAATAGGGGTTGTCAATCCCTTCACGGTCACTTACGAGAGTGAGATCTAATAGAGATGATAGATAATATTTTTGGTATTTTTATGATAAAGATGCAAGGTAAAAATAAAGCAAAGTAAAAAACAAAGGCAATAAATAAAGTGATGGAAGATTGATATGATGAAGATAGATCCGGGGACCATAGATTTCACTAGTGGCTTCTCTCAAGAGCATAAGTATTTTATGGTCGGTGAACGAATTACTGTTGAGCAATTGACAGAATTGAGCATAGTTATGAGAATATCTAGGTATGATCATGTATATAGGCATCACGTCCGAGACAAGTAGACCGACTCCTGCCTGCATCTACTACTATTACTCCACTCATCGACCGCTATCCAGCATGCATCTAGAGTATTAAGTTCAAGAAAACAGAGCAACGCCTTAAGCAAGATGACATGATGTAGAGTGATAAATTCAGGCAATATGATAAAAACCCCATCTTGTTATCCTCTATGGCAACAATACAATACGTGCCTTGCTGCCCCTACTGTCACTGGGAAAGGACATCGCAAGATTGAGCCCAAAGCTAAGCACTTCTCCCATTGCAAGAAAAACCAATCTAGTAGGCTAAACCAAACTGATAATTCAAAGAGACTTGCAAAGATAACCAATCATACATAAAATAATTCAGAGAAGATTCAAATATTGTTCATAGATAATCTTGATCATAAACCCACAATTCATCGATCTCTACAAACACACCGCAAAAAGAACATTACAACGAATAGATCTCCACGAGAGAGGGGGAGAACATTGTGTTGAGATCCAAAAAGAGAGAAGAAGCCATCTAGCTACTAACTATGGACCCGATGGTGCGAGGTAAACTACTCACACTTCATCGAGAGGCTATGGTGTTGATGTAGAAGCCCTCCGTGGTGGATGCCCTCTCCGTGAGCTCGAACAGGCCCCAAGATGGGATCTTGTGGAGTACAGAAGGTTCTTGGCGGTGGAATTAGGTTTTTGCTCCATTTCGATCGTTTGGAAGTGCGTAGGTATATATAGGAGGAAGAAGTACGTCGGTGGAGCAAGGTGGGGCCCACGAGGGTGGAGGGCACGCCCGGGGGGAGGGGGGGGGGGTGGGCGCGCCCCCCTACCTCGTGCCCACCTCCTTTCTTTCTTGACGTAGGGTTCTAGTCTCCTGGATCCTATTCGGTGAGAAAATCACGTTCATGAAGGTTTCATTCTGTTTGGACTCCGTTTGATATTCAATTTCTTCGAAACTCTGAAATAGGCAAAAAAAACAGCAATTCTGGGCTGGGCCTCCGGTTAATTGATTAGTCCCAAAAATAATATAAAAGTGGAAAATAAAGCCCAATATTGTCCAAAACAGTAGATAATATAGCATGGAGCAATCAAAAATTATAGATAGGTTGGAGACGTATCAGCACGCCTCCCTGCCTCGTGGCCACCTTGTCGCTTCCTTGACGTCCACTGCAAGTCTCCTGGATTGCGTTTGTTCCAAAAATCACTCTCCCGAAGGTTTCATTCCGTTTGATATTCCTTTTCTGCGAAACACTGAAATAGGCAAAAAAACAGTAATTTGCACTGGGCCTTTGGTTAGTAGGTTAGTCCCAAAAATAATATAAAATTGTATAATAAAGCCCATTAAACATCCAAAATAGATAATATAATAGCATGGAACGATAAAAAATTATAGATACGTTGGAGACGTATCATCTGGCGTACCGCAAAACGGAGGAAACGGACCTCCTACGGTCGAAACGGGGTCCTGTTGATCGGGAGGGGTCTGGCGTACCGCAAAACGAAGGAAGCAGACTTGTGTTAGAGCGCTACGGTTGAAACGGGGGTCCTGTTCATCGAGAGGGGTATGGCGTACCGCAAAACGGGACTCCACGGGATACTGTTCATCTCCACTGTCGACCTCCTCCAGCCTCCATGGGCTACTGTTCATCCACCGTCGACCTCCTCCAGCCTCCACCCGTGACTGATCATCCACGGGATCCTGGTCATCCAGCCTCCACCACGCGCTCCCCCACCGGCTACTGTTCAACCAGCCCTCTCCACGGGGTCTTGTTCAACCACCCCTCCACCGTCTACTGTTCATCCAGCCCTCCACTGGCTACTGTTCAACCAGCCCTCCACCGGCTACTATTCATCTAGCCCTCCACGGGGTCCTGTTCATCCACCGGCTCGGTCGATCAGGGTCCTGTTCATCCAGCGGCAATGACCTCTACTACCATGGGGTCCTGTTCATCCAACCCCCCACCAAGAACTGTTCATCCAAACCCCCCAACAACACTCACTGTTCATCCAGAGGCAGCATCGATCGGCTTCAGTTAGCAGCAGTAGTGAAGGAATCACTCAGGTTCAGTTAACAACAAGGGATCGATCAATCGCTCGGGTTCAGTAACGCGTAGCCTGCAGTGCAATCGCTCGGGTTCAGTTAGAGCCGAACGCCTTGCTAGGGTTCAGTTAGAGCACAACGCCTCACACACACGCGCGTATGTACGAGAGAAACGTGCATCGCTCGGCCCCTGACCACCCATCATAATCGGGAACTCCCCTGATATTTTCCTCGCCCTCGCTTCCACCATGGTTTTTCCGTCATGGACGGCCCAAAGAATGTCATGCAGCTGCGTCTCCGGCCTGCCCAGGACGAAAAGCCCATTTTCTGTCATGATTTTTTGTCATAGAAGTAGGAGCCCACCACATCTATGATGATACCAGGTTTTGTCACAATTATCATCATAGAAGTTTCATAAGTATGACAGAAAAAAATTCGTTCGGCCCAAAATGTCACGGATGTGTCTTCTTTTTGTAGTGTAGATAGTAACCCCTGAGACTCTATTCGGCTTTTTCAAAGAAGGGCTGAACAGAGGATCAAATAGTTATTCGCGGGAGATAATATATGTGTCTATGTTGATAAACAAGCTTTACTGTTAGCGGCAACCGCCAAGGCCACCGAAGTGTCCAAACTTAAGCGGAAGTTGGAGCGGGCCGATGAAGAACTCGTCCGCACCAACAAGTGATTTGAGGAATCGCAAGGTATGGTTGGAAAAATTATTGACACACTTAAAGGAATATGTCAATACGGAGTCTAATCTCCTGTGTTGCTGATCATATTTGCAGATAGGGCGACTGAGTCGAGAACCTGAAGAGCGCCCTCGCCCAAGCCAAGGAGCAGGCGTGGGTGAGCCAAGCGGCCGCTGACAAAGCAGCTACGGATTTAGAGGCCGAGCAGGTCACCCGCCGTAAGTATGAAGAGTGGGTGACCGAAGTGGAGCAGGCGCTCCAGGATGCCGCCAACAAGTGCGAGGCCTTGGAGGAGAGTAATAAGACCCAGGCGGCCGAACTCACCAAGGCTCTTCAAGAGGCAAAGGAGGTGCGGACCGAGTCTCGGGCGGCCCGCGAGGAGGTCAAGCAAGCTGGACAGATAGCGGCTGGTAAGACTTTTCTTTTACAGAGTATATTTGGCGGTCAAAGATATGCTTTGCTAAATCAACTATGGAGTGTTCTAGACGCCTTTGCGGATCTCCCAAGGAGCGCTGCCGACGCTGCACAGTATTTCCGGGCCCAAGAAGGGAACGTGACGGAGAAGCTCTTCTGGTCGCAGATTCGGCGCCGAGCGGCCAGCCGCTAAACAACCAGATGATGCAGCTAGCGGAGCTACATAGGATATCCGGTTTGGCCACAAAGGACATCATTGTCCGGCTATGGCCAACCGGACCCATTCCTAGCAACTACTTCGGCCTGTTCAAGCGGCTCGGCGACACCTTGCCCCGAGTTGAAGCTGTGAAGCGCTCGGCGTGCATAGAGGGTGCGCGGATGGCCTTTGCCCGTGTCAAGATGCACTGGGCGAAGATGAAGGCCGCCGTCGTGGCAGTCGAGGGTCCGCCCGAAGGCAAGGACTACCGCAAGCCTGAGCGATACTTCTAGGACGTCCTGGAGGGTGCCCGTTTGATAGAGGGTCAAAGCTCGAAGGACATTATCTTTGAATGAATGTATCCGGGATACCCAGACTTTATGTTATGAAACAAGTCCTTTGTGATGTACTTGTGCTTTTATCTTAAATATTTTCCTCCTATGCGGCCGTATTTATATCTGAAAGTTTGCCAGTCGTCGGCTTCAGCCCCCACTTAGATACTACGGGGTGTTCAAAATATCACTTGACCACTCTTGACCGGACGTCTTGGTCCGTAAAGGCGGTGATCGTGCGGCGAACTAGGCAATCGGACTATGCGGCTTTATCACTCTCACTTAGCCATAGGAGTTTGACAATGGGATTATAGGCTTAGCCCCTGGTGTTTGTTCGATTATCCGAACTTGGGTGCTTTAAATACCTGACCGGGTGGAGGCTAGTCCTTCCTATAATACGAAAAATCGCGAAAGATTTATTGAGTCACCGAACCGCTGACCCGCTCTCACCATATCATGACAGTCATTTTTCAGCTTTCTCTACTGAGGTATTTGACCTGACAAGCCAGAAATACAATCGTTGTAGCTCTCCCTTTACTACCTTAGCCGAACGAGCGGAACGTAAGGTGGTAACCACAGGAGCCGGGCAACCCAACTATTGAACAAAGACATGATTCGGAGCCGATGGATATAATGCGGTATCCGGGATGCCGAAGTGTACTATGAAAGTGTTCAGACTTTTTGTTTTTGAATATATGTGGCCGAATAAAGCCCCTGGTAATTAATGCCAATGTGTATATGTCAATCAGTCATGAAAACGGAATATAGATTATGGGGTAGGCCAATACCGAATAAGGTAGGACAAAAACTGTTTCCGCTATATTCTGATTGATATATCAAACATGCTCTTTATAGACAATGCCATAATTATCAAGGCTATTTTACATGCCAAGAATTTGAGAACAAGGGAAAGCTGTATACAGGTCCTAAAAAATGGAAAGGTGGTCTTGAAGATCCTTTGGACACTCTACCGCACGTCTGCACCGCTTTTCGCCTTGGTGTATGATCCTTTGAGAGGATCAATTGATCGAGTATACATAAGGGGCCTGGAAAAGGACCCTTGGTACCATCGAAAAGTGATGTGGGTTACAAAGAACCTGAAAAAAGGGGAAGAATATGAGGGTCCAGATAGGGTCGAGCTGTATTGTGGACCCTTTTTCTAGTGTGCCACTGTCCCTGCCCATGGTATCTTTAGTGCGTAATTATGTATGTCCGGTATGTATGTCGCAATCAGGTTGGGTTTTGATAGAGGCTGAATTGCTAATCTAGCTCTCGACGAGACGGACTGTCATTCTACAGGGTAAACCGGACTCGTTTGACAGTGTCCGGGGGCTTGATTGCCAATTTAGTATTCAGCTTGATAAGGCCACCTTGTACTTCGACTGCGAGGGCCGTAGTATGCTCCTTAGTACGGAGGGAGCACTCCATGTTTCCATTGACTATTATAACGCTGTGTGGTCCGGACATCTTGAGCTTTAGATATGCGTAGTGCGGGACTGCATTGAAACGGGCGAAAGCGGTTCGTCCGAGCAGTGCATGGTAACCACTGCGGAAGGGGATGATGTCGAAGATTAAATCTTCACTTCAAAAGTTATCCGGTGAGCCGAAGACTACCTCCAGCGTTATTGACCCTGTGCAGCAGGCCTCTACGCCGGGTATTACTCCTTTAAAGGTGGTTTTAGTGGGCTTGATTCTTGATGGATCGATGCCCATTTTTCGGACAGTGTCCTGATAAAGCAGGTTAAGACTCTGCCACCGTCCACGAGGACTCTCGTGAGATGGAATCCGTCAATGATTTGATCGAGGACTAGTGCTGCCGAATCTCTATGACGGATACTGGTCGGATGGTCTCTGTGGTCAAAAGTGATTGGTCAAGCTGCCCATGGGTTGAATTTTGGGGCGACTGGCTCTATGGCGTAAACGTCTCTTAGTGCACGCTTGCGCTCCCGCTTGGGGATATGAGCGACATAGATCATGTTCATTGTTTTTACCTCGGGGGGAAATTTATTTTGCCCCCCTATGTTTGATGGGCGAGGCACATCATCACCCTGTGTTCGGTGTCTAGCTTTCCGGCCTGTTTAAAGACCCAACAATTTCTGTTGGTATGATTGGCAGGTTTATCAGGGGTGCATGGATCTGGCAAGGCCGATCTAGTATTCAGTCCAAACTAGATGGCACATCTTTGTTTCCTTTGAATGGCTTCTTCCGCTGACCGGGTTTAGAGCCACTGAATCCAGCGTTGACCGCCGTGTCTTCCGTATCTTCATTTTTGTTTCAACACTTGTGTTTATTGCGTCATGGCCTGCCGTTGCCATCTCTGGCTTCGGAGGTGCCGGGGTCGCTGGTGCTATTGCTTCTACGAGCTAGCCAGCTATCTTCTCCCGTGCAAAAGCGGGTCATAAGTGCGGTGAGAGCTACCATGGACTTCGGTTTTTCTTGGCCGAGGTGTCGGGCGAGCCACTCGTCCCGGATGCTGTGTTTAAAGGTCGCGAGGGCTTCGGCATCCGGATAGTCTACAATTTGGTTCTTTTTAATTAAGAACCTGGTCCAGAGCTTTCGGGCTGACTCTCCGGGTTGCTGGACTATGTGAATAAGGTCATAGGCGTCTTGAGGCCGAACATAGGTACCTTGGAAATTGTCTCTAAAGGCATCTTCCAAATCTTCCCAGCTACCAATGGAGTTTTCTGGGAGGCTGTTTAACCAGTGCCATGCTGGTTCCTTGAGTTTGAGGGGGAGGTACTTGATGGCATGGAAATCATCACCGCGAGCCATGTGGATGCGGAGAAGAAAATCTTCGATCCATACTGTGGGATCTGTCGTTCCATCGTATGATTCAATGTTCACGGGTTTAAACCCTTCTGGGAACTGGTGCTCCATTACCTCATCGGTGAAGCATAAGGGGTGTGCGGCGCCTCTGTATCGGGCGACGTCACGACGCAGTTCGGATGAAGTCCGTATGCGGTTTTCGTCCCAGGCGAGGTTGTGCCTTTCGCGCCAGGCCTGATGGCCGTATTCTCGCTTTGGGGCATGCCCCCTTGATCCATAGAAATCTGGCTTGGCCTGCTCTATTGTCCAGGTCCTGTCGTAGGTCGTAGGTGTATCCTGGAGCCGCTGACTCTCTGCCTCTACAACAAGGTGTTGCGGGTTGGTGTTCGGCATAGGTGGCTGCTTTATCTCGCCCGCGTGGTGGCCGGTCTGGTTCATCAACACGGTCATGTCTTGACGGTATGGGCTCGAAGGCCTCGTCGTCAAATCGTGGTAGTAGCCGACGCTTCGGATAACTCTTTGTTGGGCGTTGAAGGCTACACTCTTCGGCAGCTAGGACTTGGGTCCATCTGTCGTTGAGTGTATCCTGTTCGGCTTGGAGCTGTTGCTACTTCTTTTTAGTCTTCTCGCAGTAGCGATTGACTGGCGCTTAAAGCGCTCCTGATCGAGTGGTTCCTCTGGCATGATGAAGTCTTCGTCGCCGAGGCTCACATCATCCTCGGAGATCGGTAGATACTTACTATCCTTCGAGTCCTCGTTCCCGACCGGATCGTCAGGGTTAACTTGCCCTTCCTTCCAATCATCATGTTCGGATGTGGGATCGACGGGGGCACCGGCGTCTTCGGCGTTCTCCAGAGTGTCATTGTCTCCGGTGCCGGTATTGCTGTCTTTTTCGTGACACGATTTTGAACGGTGCCGCTGACGTCGACGCTTTGGGGGCACTTCAGCAGGCTTGTCCTGAACCAGATTCTTCCTGTCGTCGCCGTCATCCTCTTTGGTGTGTCCACCATAAACATGTCATATGTGGAGGTGGTTGCTACCTCTTGAGCACTGCATGGTTTTCCATTGAAGAGGAAAGGGTGATGCAGTAAAGTAGCGTAAGTATTTCCCTCGGTTTTTGAGAACCAAGGTATCAATCCAGTAGGAGACTACGCTCAAGTCCCACGCACCTACACAAACAAATAAGAACCTCGCAACCAACGCGAAAAAGGGGTTGTCAATCCCTTCACGGTCACTTACGAGAGTGAGATCTGATAGAGATGATAAGATAATATTTTTGGTATTTTTATGATAAAGAGTAAAAATAAAGATTGCAAGGTAAACGGTAATAGAAATAGCTTGTTGGCGGAAGATTAATATGATGGAAAATAGACCCAGGGGCCATAGGTTTCATGATACGTCTCCGTCGTATCTACTTTTCCAAGCACTTTTGCCCTTGTTTTGGACTCTAACTTGTATGATTTGAATGGAACTAACCCGGACTGACGCTGCCACGGGAGGGTAGGACAAAAGATGTCATGCAAGTTCTTTTCCATAAGCACGTATGACTATATTCGGAATACATGCCTACATTACATTGATGAATCGGAGCTAGTTCTGTGTCACCCTATGTTATGACTGTTACATGATGAACCGCATCTAGCATAATTATCCATCACCGATCCAATGCCTACGAGCTTTCCATATACTTGTTTACGCTTATTTACTTTCCTGTTATTCTTTATTACAATCATTACAAAACACCAAAAATATTACTTTTGCTTTCATTCTTGTTTTGTTACCGTTACCACTACTATCATACTACTTTGCTACTAAATACCTTCTTGCAGATATTAAGTTATCCGGTGTGGCTGAACCGACAACTCAGTTGCTAATACTTGAGAATATTCTTTGGCTCCCCTTGTGTCGAATCAATAAATTTGGGTTGAATACTCTACCCTCGAAAGCTGTTATGCGATCATGCGTTGCAGGAACAGGGGTTCCCAGACTTGATCGCCTGCGGCTGCGGCGTGGCTCAAAGGAGGCCCAGGACAGCCCATCTTCATCAACGCAAGCTCAAGACCCTCGCGAGGGGCCAAGCCTCACGGGGCGGACGACAAGGAGCTTCCTCAGGCACGGCCTCGTCAGGCTGGCTCATGAGGAGGCGGAGAGTTCAAGGCAGGGTACCTCGTGAGGTGCCCATGACGCAAGCCATGATGACCAAGGGCGCCAGTCAGGCGCCAGCCCGCGCGGTGTCCTCCTTTCCTCTTTGGTGCAAAGGGAGCAAGCACACGCAAGAGCATCAAGCAAAGGCGTCCATTTCGGTGCAACAAGACCAAGACCAGCCCCAACGGCTGGAAGGGAGTCATCATGGAGCCCAAGTAGGCGTCATCACCAGAGCCTTTGGCAGGCGAGGACCAACTTTAGTCAGGATAAGTGTACCCGCTGTTCCCCTTCAAAATGGCCAATTGTTGGCGCCCTTCCCGCTCAATATTTGGGAAGAGGCCCAGGGCCTTCACCTATAAATAGGAGTAGCCACACTCAGAGCAGGGGGATCGAAACGATCGGCATCTAGATCTGGGAGAGACAAAGAGAGACCAGTATCCTCACCAAGGAACCAGTAGCTAGGGCAACTGAACACCACCAAGCAGTTCATCGCACCCGCCAAGAACAGACCCTCGCGAGGCTGTTCTTCCCTGTATTGTTCCTCACCAGCCCAAGAGGCAATCTACCACACCACAACCTAGAGTAGGGTATTACACCACAACGGTGGCCCGAACTAGTATAAATCTTGTGTCTCTTGTGCTGTTCCGTTAGTAGTTTAGGTCCCTGCGATTCGGCGAGGTACGAGACGGTGGAGGGTTGGATCTCCACGCGCACCCAAGTGTTCGAACCTCAAGGGTCTGCCGGAACCCGAAATCCGACATTTGGCGCGCCCAGTAAAGTGCGCCGGAATCTGCCTTCCGTCGCCTCGCTCTTCCCCGACCACCGCAACCATGTCTGACGCTCGTCGGGCTCGCGCCGAGCGCCGAGCCGCCCTCGCCTCCCATGTCGCCTGGACGGCTTCCGACGGCGGGCGCCCTCGCCGTCCCTCACCGCCCGCCGTCAACATCGCCACCGGCCCGGCGGGGGACGGGCAGCAAGCATCGTCCCTGCGCTCCTCGGCGACCTCAGGGGAGGGGCCGCGCGGCTTCCTCGTCACCCGCCCCATCGCGCCGGTTCCTCCGCTCGTCGCGGCCCTCCTGGGCGGCTTGCGGCGCCGCCTTCCGGCCGCCATGTCAAGACATTCGTCCGCTGGTCGGCGCCGCCTCCCACGCGGCGAGGCTCCTCGGCCGGACGGAGTCGTCGGCCGGGCTGACCTTCGACTCTCAAGACCACCCCACCAACTCGGCCGGCTCGGTGCGCTCCCCATGCTCGCACACCCACCATCTGCCAGTTCTTGTCACCAGGACCCTCATCGACGGCGGCGCCCGGCCTCAGCGTGCTCTCGGGCCGAGGCCTTCAACCTCCTCTGCATACCCAGGTGGAGGCTGCAGCCCAGCGGCCTTTTTTCGGGCGTGGGAGGAGGGTCATCCAGCTCCTTGGGGCAAATCCGGCTTCCGGTGACCTTCGGCACCTCGACAACTTCCGCGACGGAACTGGTCGACTTCGACATCGCCCCCATCGGCCTCCCCTACAATGCCATCCTTGGCTATCCAGCATTAGCCAAATTCATGGCCGCAACCCACCCGGTACAACCTCATGAAGATGCACGGGAGCAGCGTGGCGTCCTCACCGTGCCGGGGATGCGAAGGTGCGCGGCGCCGAGCTCACCCTCAAGACGGCGGCCGTAGCGCAGCCCGCCGATGCGGAAGCCCCCAAGCCCAAGGGGGCTGCGCCAACCAAGAAGAAGCAGTTGTTCACTCAAGGCGGGGACCAAGCAGATACCTGTCGATGAGGACGGGTCCACAAACGCCACCTTCACCATAGGCGCCAACCTCGAGCCCGAACAAGAGGAAGCCCTTGTCAAGTTCCTGCGTGCGGACAAGAAGGTGTTCGCCTGGGAGCCTGATCAGCTGGCGAGGATTCCATGGGGCGTAATCGAGCACCACCTCAACGTGTGCCCCAACGTGCGTCGGTGAAGCGAAGCGAGAAGGCAGTCCAGCGAAAGCAGGCCTTCATCGTCCAAGAGACCCGCAAGCTAGAAGCCGCGGGGTTATTCGCGAGGTCCGATACCCAGATTGGCTGGCCAACCCGTGGTGGTGCCAAAGAAGGGAGGAAAGGAGCGCATGTGTTGACTTCACCAACCTCAACAAAGCATGCCCGCAGGATCGTTTCCGCTCCCTCGCATCGACCAGATCGTCGATTCCACCGCCGAGTGTGCCTGTTATGCTTCTTGGGCGCCTTTTCCGGTATCACCAAATCAAGATGGCGGTGGAAGGCGTGGAAAAGACGGCCTTCCTAACCCCGTGTGGAGTGTCTTGCTATACATGCATGCCATTCGGGCTGCATAGCCTTGAGGAGCAACCTTCCAGTGACTCATGCACATCACCTTGGGCCCACAGCTCGGGAAGAATGTGGAGGCATACGTCGACGACATCGTGGTGAAGTCTCGCGAGGCCAAGACCTTGATACAAGACCTGGAAGAAACCTTCGCGAGCCTCAACGCAGTGAGCCTGCGACTCAACCTGGAGAAGTGTGTGTTCGGAGTTCCCTCAGGCAAGCTCCTGGGTTTCCTCGTGTCCCACCGAGGCTTCGAGGCCAACCCAGAAAAGGTCAAGGCAGTGGAAGACATGAGCCCACCAAAGACCCTCAGGGAAATCTGAAGCTCACGGGCAGGCAGAAGCGCTGGGCCGTTCATCTCCCGATTGGGGAGCGGCGCTGCCTTTCTTCGGTGATGAAGAAGAAGGGGCCCTTCGAGTGGACTGAAGAGGCCGACAAAGCGTTCAAGACCTCAAGAAGTACGACCAGCCCTCCGGTGATGGTGGCCCCGCCCTCAGAGCCCTTGGTACTCTACTCGCCGCCACTCCCTACTCCGCTAGCGCTGCTCTGAGTCATGATTAGGGAGGAGCGTCGAGCCAAGACCACGGTGGCCACCCGAGCTAAGGCAAGACCGAATCGAAGGAACTAGCGAAGCTTGACACCGCAATGGAAGAAGATCACCGTCTGGCAGAGCGCACCAAGGGCGGGGAGGCCTCCCATCCAAGCACCCGGCTTAGGAGGCGCCCGTCGCCTCGGAGGCACCACAGCTTCGGAAGGCGCCACCGGCACCGGCGCCCCTAACCTCGTCGAGCACCGGTGTGCCGTCGGCACCGTGTTACGGGATGCGAGGGCACGGTACCCCATGCATGAAGCTCCTCCTCGCTGTTGGTGGCTTCGCGCAAGCTGCGGCACTACTTCCAGGGTCATCCAAACAAGGTTGTCTCGGCATACCCCCTGGAGAGGGTGCTCAGGAGCCCCAACTTGGCCGGAAGGGTCACCGAGTGGAACATTGAGCTGCAAGCATTCCAGCTCGAGTTCAAAGACAACCAGAGTCATCAAGGGGCAGCTGGCAGATTTCGTGGCCGAATGGACAGAAGCACCGGGCCTCAGGGCTGGCGAGGATCGGTCCCTCTCCCCAGGAAGTGAAGCGCCAGAAGGTTGGGTCATGTACTTCGACGGAGCGTTCTCCAGACGGTATTTGGGGCTGGGCGGTGCTCATATCTCCCGCTTCGGGACAAGCTCTACTATGCCGTGCAGCTCTGTTTCCGCATGGCGAGAAGGTCTCCAACAATATAGCAGAATCTGAGGGCGATGGCGGGCCTGAAGGCTGCCGCTGCCCTGGGGGTGAAGCGCCTTACCATCAAGGGCGATTCGCAGCTCCTCGTCAATTTCTCCAACAAGGTGTACGAGCCAAGAGATGAACACATGGAGGCCTACCTTGCGGAGGTCCACAGGATGGAGAAACAGTTCTGGGGGTTGGAGCTGCAGCACGTGCCCCGCGGCACCAATCAAGAGGCTGACGACATCGCCAAACGAGCCTCCAGGAGGTTACCCCAGGAGCCGGGCGTCTTTGAGGAACGGCTCTTCAAGCCCTCAGCCCTGCCGCCGTTATCAAGCACAGCACAGCCTCGGGAGGAGCTCCCTCAGCCACCTGCCTCGGTAGCCCCAGCCTGTGGCCCGGCCTCAGGAGCATGCCTGCTCTTAACGATGGAACCTCAAGAGGAGTGCTGGATCACGGAGCTCAAGAGTTACTTAACGCGTGGGACTTTGCCGGAGAAGGAGGAGGAGGCAGAGCGTGTGGCGCGGCAAGCCACGGCATACAACATCATGGATGAGAGCTCTACCGGAAATGACCGAACGACGTATCCCTGCGCTGCATCACCAGGGAACAGGGGAAGGAATTGCTGGCAGATATACATGGTGGAGATTGTGGGCACCATTCTTCGTCACGGACCCTCGTCGGCAAGGCATTCCGCAGCGGTTTCTATTGGCCCACCGCGCTCAATGACGCTATCGAACTCGTGAAGGCTTGCGAGGCTTGCCAATTCCATGCCAAGCAGATCCACCAGCCGCCAGGAGGTGCGCAAACCATCCCCCTCACTTGGCCATTCGCGGTCTGGGGGCTGGACATTCTGGGCCCTTTTCCTCGGGCGCCAGGGGGCTATCGCTACCTCTACGTCGCCGTGGACAAATTCACCAAGTGGACCGAAGTCGAGGCCGTCCGCGCCATCCCCGCTGGTTCTGCGGTCAAGTTCATCAAGGGCATCGTGAGCCGGTTCAGAGTGCCGAACCGCATCATCACCGACAACGGTTCGCAGTTCACGATAACCTTTTAAAAGCGTCTGCGCTAATCTTGGGGCGTAGATATGCTACGCTCGGTGGCGCACCCGCAGCAATGGACAGGCCGAAGCGGACCAATGCGAGAGGTCTGAGAGGCCTCAAGACCAGGGCGTTCAAGAAGAAAGCTGGAAGCTCGCAGCAGAGGCTGGTACGACGAGCTTCCATCCGTGTTGTGGTCCATCCGCACAACCACAACCAAGCCAAGCTGGAGACCCCCTTCTTCACGGTCTATGGAGCGAAGCGGTCCTCCCTCACGAGGTCAAGCTTGTCGATTTCTTTGGTCTGGCGTTCGATGAAACGCTGCAGACGCCATGCGAGGGACGGCCCTTGTCTTTGGGGAGGAGCGCCGTCGAGAAGCTGCTACAGCGACAAGGTACCAAAGAGCACTCCGGCGATACCACCGCCGCAACATCCGCCCAGAACTCTCGAGGTAGGGGACCTCGTGCTCAAGCCAGGTCCTCTCCGGGGAGGGACTGCATAAGCTCTCTCCCATGTGGGAGGGCCCATTCAAGGTTGTTCATGTTTCCGGGCACGGCTCCGTGCGCTTGGAGACTCAAGAGGGAGTATCTATACAGAACGCGTGGAACATCCAGCACCTCCGGAGGTTTTACCCCTAAAAGGCCCAGAGCCTGTGAGGAAGGCAAATGCCTGTGAAGCTCATCTTTTTGGAAAAGGCCCAGAGCCTGTGAAGAAGGCAAATGCATGTGAAGTTCATCTTTTTGGAAAAGGCCCAGAGCCTATGAAGAAGGCGAATGCCTGTGAAGCTCACCTTTTGGGAAAAGGCCCAGAGCCTGTGAGGAAGGCAAATGCCTGTGAAGCTCATCTTTTTGGAAAAGGCCCAGAGCCTGTGAAGAAGGCAAATGCCTGTGAAGTTCATCTTTTTGGAAAAGGCCCAGAGCCTGTGAAGAAGGCGAATGCCTGTGAAGCTCACCTTTTAGGAAAAGGCCCAGAGCACATGAAGAAGGCGAACGCTGTGAAGCTGTCAGCGTCTGGAAAGGCCCGAGCTGTGAAGAGGGCAAGCGCCCGTGAAGCTTGCTTCCCGGAAGAAAGGCCGGAGCACTGTGAAGAAGGCGAACGCTGTGAAGCTTCGCCGCCCGTGACACTCTCACGTAATAATGAGTTGGGGCTGTACACGCCCGGAGTCTCAGAGTGCGGCCTCGGGCCTGGGGCTCCCTCCCACGCCGATGGCAGCACTTAGCTCCGCTATGTTGGTGAGAAGACGTCGAAGACTAGACTAGGTGCCGGACGCGGCTTTTCATTTGCTTTCTGCAGTTGGCTAGTTATTCCCATTTGGAGTTTTTATCGAAACTATCGCCTTTTTGGTCCGTGGTTCTTGATCTTTTTCGCTCTCCTGCCTCGATTTCTCTTCTTGAGGGGACTCGTGAGGCGGAAGCCTCGGGAGCCCCCGCGAGCGTTCCTGCCCCTATCGCTCAAGTTTTCACGGCCCTGGTCCACAGCTAGAGCACCCCTCCTGACCATGCCTCACAGGAAGCACAACACGAACACGGGGCCTGGATCGGTCGCCCCCGCGGCCACGGCTGGGGTTCACTTGCGAATGGGCGCACGGCAGAAGGGAACGGTATCGGGATAACAAAAGCAGTACAATAATTAACGGCGTTGACCTAAACGCGCCCCCACGGGGCCACATATTGTTCCCTTTTTACGCAGGAGAAAAGAAAGGAAAGGGACAGAAGCAGGTGAAGCACGCCCCGTGCCGGCTCTCTTGGCAGGCTCGAGCCGCCTCCGGAGCTCAGGCGGACTCCCTCTCGCGCTTCACCGGGGCGTGGCGGCAAGCGGACCCGCTGCCACCCCCCAAGCAGTCTTGGCGTGGCGTGGGGGCTGGCGCCATTCTTGGAAGAATCACCACCCAAAGAACAGCTGGTGAAGCGTGAGGAGTCGCGGGCATTGCCGGCCGCCCGCGCGCTGCCCTCTCCGCCCACGCCGGGGCTGAGTCCTCGGCCACGGTCGTCGTCTTCAGGGCAGCACCCCATGCGGCGACCGTCTTCCCCGAACACCCTCACGTAGAGGGTGGCGTCGCCATCGTACTTGAAGTGCAGGGAGCACCGGCGGCGGAGACCACGCGCGCGAGCGAACGTCTGCCAGCCGCGGGCCAGGAACAGGTTCCCTGCAGCAGAGACCTCCAGAGAAGCCCACGAAGCCCGGCTGCAGCAGCCATCTGCCTGGAGCCAGAGGCCACTCAGGGCGCCATCTGGGAGCTCACCCAGGTGGAAGCACGGGAGCTGAAGCCGGACGCCGGACGGCTCCTCCGCCCTCACCATGAACTCCGGCAGCGCTTCAGAAGCATGTAGGCGCGGCCTCGGGACGCGCGGGGCACACACCCTCCGACCATGGCCAGCCGCTCGTCGCCATCTTGAGAGCCTCCCCACGATCATGGGGGACCGCCGTGGAGGCCACGGGGTGCTTGGGCGACCTCGACCACGCTTAGGCGGAGGAGAGGAAGACTCGACCTGACGGCCCTTCCCCTTCTCTGCGACAGAGAACTTCCTTGGTGGAGCCATGGAGAAGAAGGAGAGACAAGAAAGGATAGACTGGAAGGCGCGCCGTTCCGTGCCTTTAACTGCGAAGGCCGACCGTCGGCCTCCACGATCACCGGTAATCATGACCAACTCTGCATGCAGGGACTTGTCGAATCCGGGCGGTTACCGAGGCATCATGGGGAAACAGTGCCGCCCACATCCAATCAACCGCCACTTGGGCGCCCAAAGGCAGGCTGTTAGGGCCCATGAACGCCGCACTTGCCCTTTCGCCTCTCGCTCGGCCAAGTTCGGCACGCCCGTGGGCCAGGGAGACTCTTGTCGGCGTTCAGGAACAGGGGTCCCCAGACATGCCTGCGGCCTGCGGCGTGGCTCAAAGGAGGCCCAGGACAGCCCATCTTCATCAGTGCAAGCTCAAGACCCTCGCGAGGGGCCAAGCCTCGCGGGGCGTATGACAAGGAGCTTCCTTAGGCACGGCCTCGTCAGGCTGGCTCATGAGGAGGCGGAGAGTTCAAGGCAGGGTACCTCGCGAGGTGCCCATGACGCAAGCCATGACGACCAAGGGCGCCCGATCAGGCGCCCGCCATGTGGTGTCCTCCTTTCCTCTTTGGTGCAAAGGGAGCAAGCGCGAGCAAGAGCATCAAGCAAAGGCGTCCATTTCGTGCAACAAGACCAAGACCAGCCCCAACGGCTGGAAGGAGTCATCGTGGAGCCCAAGCAGGCGTCATCACGAGCCTTTGGCGGGCGAGGACCAACTTTAGTCGGGATAAGTGTACCCGATGTTCCCCTTCAAAATGGCCAATTGTTGGCGCCCTTCCCGCTCAATATTTGGGAAGAGGCCCAGGCCTTCGCCTATAAATAGGAGTAGCCACACTTTCGAGCAGGGGATCGAAACGATCGGCATCTAGATCTGGGAGAGACAAAGAGAGACCAGTATCCTCACCAAGGAACCAGTAGCTAGGGCAACTGAACACCACCAAGCAGTTCATCGCACCCGCCAAGAACAGACCCTCGTGAGGCTGTTCTTCCCTGTATTGTTCCTCACCAGCCCAAGAGGCAATCTACCACACCACAAACTAGAGTAGGGTATTACACCACAACGGTGGCCCGAACTAGTATAAATCTTGTGTCTCTTGTGCTGTTCCGTTAGTAGTTTAGGTCCCTGCGATTCGGCGAGGTACGAGACGGTGGAGGGTCGGATCTCCGCGCGCACCCCAGTGTTCGAACCTCAAGGGTCTGCCGGAACCCGAAATCCGACACGATCCCCTACACTTGTGGGTTATCAAGACTAATTTCTGGTGCCGTTGCCGGGGAGCAAAGCTCTATTCTTTGAGTCACTTGGGATTTATATCTGCTGGACACTATGAAGAATTTGAAAGACGCTAAGACAAAAATTTATCCCTCAACTACGTGGGGAGGTAAGGAACTGCCATCTAGCTCTGCACTTGATCCACCTTCTGTTATGAGTAAGCTTGCAACACCTAAACCTGCTTCTGCTATTCGTTCTGATATGTCGCATGTTATTGATGATGCCATACGCTATGCATGATACTTATGATGAAACTACTTCTATGCTTGATACCATCGTGCCCTTAATGAATTTCTTGATGAACAAATTGCTAGGGCTAGAGAGAAAGAAATTATTGAAATTGATAATGTTGATGAAATTGATGATGAAGATATGCCTGTTATTCCTGAGGGTTATGTTTTTATATGGAAGCTTCTGCAGCAATTTTTTCCTGCAAAGATAGAAACGAACTTAAGAGGCTATTAGTTAAATGGAGTAAAGAATCTCTTAGAGATAGAATGAAACCTGACCCTGCTTTTGCTACTTCACCTATTTGTGTTCCCGATAAGGATTATGAATTCTTTGTTGATCCTGATATAATTACTTTGGTTGAATCTGATCCTTTTCATGGCTATGAATCTGAAACTGTTGTGGCACATCTTACTAAACTAAATGATATAGCCACCTGTTCAAGAATGATGAGAGATCTCATTACTTTTATATCCTTAAAATATTTCCGTTCTCATTAAAGGGTGATGCCAAGATATGGTTTAATTCTCTAGATCCTCGTTGTGTGCGTAGTCCCCAGGATATGATTTATTACTTCTCTGCTAAATATTTCCCTGCTCATAAGAAACAAGCTGCTTTAAAGGAAATATACAACTTTGTGCAAATTGAAGAAGAGAGTCTCCCACAAGCTTGGGGAGGCTTCTCAAGTTACTTAATGCTTTGCTGATCATCCTCTTAAGAAAAATGAAATACTTGATATCTTTTATAATGGACTAACTGATGCTTCCAGAGATTACACGGATAGTTGTCTGGTTACATTTTAGGAAAGAACACCGGATGAAGCTGAAATTCTATTGAATAATATGTTGACAAATGAAAATAATTGGGCACTTCACGAGCCAGCTCCTGCTCCAACCATCGAGCCTATTCCTAAACCAACTCAAGAAGAGGGGTGTTCTATTTCTCAATCCTAAAGATATGCAAGAGGCAAAGAAATCTATGAAAGAAAAAGGTATTAAAGCTGAAGATGTTAAGAATTTACCTCCTATTGAAGAAATACATGGTCTTAATTTACCGCCTGTTGAAGAAACATATGATCCTAATCCATTACCTATTGAAGAACCTCCTGGTCTTGATAACCCGACATAGGTAGTAAAGGTAAATTCTCTCTATAGATTTGATGAAGGTGATATTCCTCACTATAAGTCTGCTAGACAATGCTTGGATGAGTTTGATAATTTTATTGTCAAACAAGAAAATTTTAATGCTTATTTTGGTAGACAATTAAAACAAAATACCTATATGATTAAACACTTGGGTGATTATATGGCTAATGTTAGATGTGAACTTAAACTCATTAGCAAACATGCTTCTATGGTTACCACTCAAGTAGAACAAGTACTTAAGGCTCAAAATAATTTGCTCAATGAAATGAATAGTAAGAAACATGATTATGCTGTTAGAGTGGCTACTAGAACTGGTAGAATGACTCAGGAACCTTTGTATCATGAAGGCCACCCTAAGAGAATTGAGCAAAATTCTCAGAGAAATAATACTGATGTGCCTAGTTCTTCTAAAAGGAAGAAAAAGAAAAATGATAGGAGTTTGCAAACTTCTAGTGAACCTATTGCTGAACCACCTGAGAATCCAAATGATATATCTATTTACGATCTTTGAAACACAATCTGGTAATGAACATGAACCTAGCAAAAATGTTAATGATGTTGTTCATGATGATGCTCAACCTAGTAATGATAATGATGTAGAAGTTAAACCTGTTGTTGATATTGATAACCCACAATCAAAGAATCAATGTTATGATAAGAGAGACTTTGTTCCTAGGAAACATGGTAAAGAAAGGGAACCATGGGTTCAGAAACCCATGCCTTTTCCTCCCAAACCATCCAAGAAAAAGGATGATGAGGATTTTGAGCGCTTTACTGAAATGATTAGACCTATCTTTTTGCGTATGCGATTAACTGATGTGCTCAAAACAAATCCTTATGCCAAGTATATGAAGGATATCATCACCAATAAGAGAAAGATACCGGAAGCTGAAATTTCCACCATGCTTGCTAATTATAATTTTAAGGGTGGAATACCAAAGAACTTGGAGATCCAGGAGTACCCACTATACCATGCTCCATTAAAAGAAATTATGTTAAAACTGCTTTATGTGATCTTGGAGCCGGTGTTAGTGTTATGCCTCTCTTTATATCGTAGACTTGATTTGAATAAGTTGACACCTACTGAAATATCTTTGCAAATGGCTGATAAATCAACTGCTATACCTGTTGGTATTTGTGAGGATGTGCCTGTTGTGGTTGCGAACGTTACTATTTTAACGGACTTTGTTATTCTTGATATTCCCGAGGACGATAGTATGTCTATTATTCTTGGAAGACCTTTTCTGAATACTGCAGGGGCTGTTATTGATTACAACAAGGGCAATGTCACCTTTCATGTTAATGGTAATGAGCATACGGTACACTTTCCGAGGAAACAACCTCAAGTTCATAGTATCAATTCTATTGGAAAAATTCCATCGATTATATTTGGAGGTTTTGGATTTCCTCTTCCTACTGTCAAGAAGAAATATGATATTCTTATTATAGGGGATGTGCATATCCCTGTTGAGGTAACATAGTGTTATTCGAAATTTCTCCGGTTCCATGTTATTCGGAATGAGTTTGTTAACAAGAGTTGATCAACCATGTTAGTGGATTCATTTTGATGGTCATGAGACAGATGAAACTAGAAGGCACAACCTTCTGTACCATCTTTATACTTTCTGTTATTTAGTTGAAATAAAATAAAAAATAGTATTTTTTACTGCATTTCCTGATTTATCATGCAATATAAAAATACCCCGAAAATAAAAGTCCTCCAAATGCCATGCCAATTTAATATGATTTTTTCAGGAATATTTGAAGATTTATGGTGCAAGAATTACCACGGGGGGAGCTGCCACCTGGCCACGAGGGTGGAGGGCGCGCCCTACCCCCTGGGCGTGCCCCCTGCCTCGTGGGCCCACGGTGGCCCTCCTCCACTTATTCCTGCACCCATCCTCTTCTTCTTCCTCCCACAAATACGAATATCTGGTTCAAGCACGAGTTCCAGCTCACTTTGCTGTGATTTTCGATCTCCTTGCTCAAAGCACCTCTCACCTAACTGCTTGGGGAGATTGTTCCTTGGTATGTGACTCCTCCATTGGTCCAATTAGTTTTTGTTCTAGTGCTTTATTCTTTGCAAATTTTGTGTTGCATAGGTGACCATGTTCTTGAGCTTGCATGTCAAATTTATGTGGTTCCAAGTAGTTCTAATGCTTGATTAAGGCTCTAGGAACTTGTAGGAGTAGTTGCTATCAATTTTATTGAAGTTGGTTCACTTTTGTTTTAAGTTACTAAAAATTTCAGAAATTTTTCAGAGGAAGCAATATGCTTAGGAAGATGTTCCAAGGTGGTTCTTCAAGGAAGCAAGGCCCCAGGCTTGCAATGCGTGATGCTGATGAGGAACCCCCAAGGGATGCTCCAGTGCGGCCTTACAAAAGGAAGACATATTATTACCAGAGAGGAGGAAGATGAGTACGAGAGGAGAGCGGAGGCAGCTCGACGCCACGCTGCAGCTCAGGAGGCGATAGCCGCTGCGTCACAGTACGACCACAGCTACACCTACGGGTATCCGCCAGGCCATCCCTGGCAATGAACCAACTTAGGCCAAAAGCCTAAGCTTGGGGGAGTACGTATTTCCCACCGACATTACATTTATGTTCACACACACTCATTACTAAATGTCGGTGCTCATACTCTTTCACTGTAATATCCATGCTAGTTTATTTTCTTTTTCCTGCTTTCTTCTTGTGTGTTTGTTAAACTTTAAGAAAACAACAACAAAAATTAGTGTAGCTTCTAGTTAGTTTACTTTTCCTGCTGTAGTAGTAATAATTAAAAAGAAAACCCAAAAATATTTCATGTTCTTCTTTTGCTTGTTGGGATCTTTCCCGTGTAAATAGGTTTATTTCCTCTCTTTTCTTTGGGGGGCGATAGGAGAAGACCATGATTAAATTGTTGAAGTGCATTATTGTTGATTTATCTAAGAGCCCATATTGCCTTGTCTTCTCCTACTTATTGAATGCTCACAGATTCCAGCTTAGTCTAATGCACGTGCACTCTTATTATTATCCACATCGTTCGGTCATGCAAGTGAAAGGCAATAATTATGATATATGATGAATTGATTGGGATAAGCGAAGCTGGTATGAACTCGACCTCTCTTGTTTTTGTAAATATGACGAGTTCATCGTTCTTGATTCAGCTTATTATGAATAAACATGTTTGCAATGACAATTAGAGATCATAGTTGCTTATGCCATGCTTGATTAGCTATGACTTATAATGGTTTACCTTGCGTGCCAACATGTTATTAAAATGGTTGCGATGTGGTATGATGGGGTGGTATCCTCCTTTGAATGATTTAAGTGACTTGACTTGGCACATGTTCACACATGTAGTTGAAACAAATCAACATAACCTTCACGATATTTATGTTCATGGTGGATTATATCCTACTCATGCTTGCATCCAATGCTTATTAATTTTAGTGCATGTTCATGACTGTTGTCGCTCTCTAGTTGGTCGCTTCCCAGTATTTTGCTAGCCTTCACTTGTACTAAGCGGGAATACTGCTTGTGCATCCAATCCCTTAAACCCCAAAGTTATTCCATATGAGTCCACTATACCTTCCTATATGCGGTATTTACCTGCCGTTCCAAGTAAATTTGCATGTGCCAAACTCTAAACCTTCAAATAAACATTCTGTTTTGTATGCTCGAATAGCTCATGTACCAACTAAGGCTGCCTTTATCTTCCGTGTTAAGCGGGTTATTCTCAAGAGGAGTGGACTCCGCTCCTCACTCACAAGAACATGGCTGGTCACCGGGATGCCCAGTCCCATGCTTTATGCAAACTAAATCAAAAATAATTTTGAACAAAACTCCCCCTGGGACCTGATGTTAGTTGGAGGCACTCGTTGTTTCGAGAAAGCCATGGATTGATGCTTGTTTGTGGAGGGGGTGGGGGTATAAACTTTACCATTCTGTTTGGGAACCGCCTATAATGTGTGTAGCATGGAAGATATCGCCATCTCTTAGTTGTTACGTTGACAATGAAAGTATGCCGCTCAAAATATTATTTATATCTATTTCAAAAACGAGCTCTGGCACCTCTACAAATCCCTGCTTCCCTCTGCGAAGGGCCTATCTATTTACTTTCATGTTGAGTCATCACCCTCTTATTAAAAAGCACTAGCTGGAGAGCACAGATGTTATTTGCATCCATTACGATAAATTTATAGTGGGTATGACTATGATTTGATCTCTTTTACCATGAATTACAATGTCGAGTCAGTCCTTGATCTTTAAAGGTGCTCTGCATTTATGTTTTGCGGTCTCAGAAAGGGCTAGCGAGATACCATCTTGTTATATCATATTATGATTGTTTTGAGAAAGTGTTGTCATCCGAGATTTATTATTATGACTCGCTAGTTGATTATGCCATTGATATGACTAAACATGAAGACCTAAGAATTATTGCAATGTGGTTAGTTATAATCTTTGCTGAAAACCTGAATGCTGGCTTTACATATTCACAACAACAAGAGCAAATAGTGTTTGTAAAAGTTTTTCTTTTTATCTTTCAGTTTATCAACTGAATTGCTTGAGGACAAGCAAAGGTTTAAGCTTGGGGGAGTTGATACATCTCCGTCGTATCTACTTTTCCAAACACTTTTGCCCTTGTTTTGGATTCTAACTTGTATGATTTGAATGGAACTAACCCGGACTGACGCTGTTTTCAGCAGAATTGCCATGATGTTGTTTTATGTGCAGAAAACAAAAGTTCTCAGAATGACCTGAAACTCCACGGAACATCTAGTCAAAAATAATAAAAAATCCTTGCCAAAGATGAAGACCAGGGGGCCCACACCCTGTCCACGAGGGTGGGGGCGGCCCCCCTAGGGTGCCCACCCTACCTCATGGGCCCCCTGGAGCTCCTCCAACGCTAACTACAACTCTATATATTTGCTTTCGGAGAGAAAAAAATCAAGGAGAAGAAATCATCGCGTTTTACGATAAGGAGCCACCGCCAAGCCCTAAAACCTCTCGGGAGGGCTGATCTGGAGTCCGTTCGGGGCTCCTGAGAGGGGGATTCGTCGCCGTCGTCATCATCAACCATCCTCCATCACCAATTTCATGATGCTCACCGCCGTGCGTGAGTAATTCCATCGTAGGCTTGCTGGACGGTGATGGGTTGGATGAGATTTATCATGTAATCGAGTTAGTTTTGTTAGGGTTTGATCCCTAGTATCCACTATGTTCTGAGATTGATGTTGCTATGACTTTGCTATGCTTAATGCTTGTCGGGCCCGAGTGACATGATTTCAGATCTGAACCTATTATGTTTTCATGAATATATGTGAGTTCTTGATCCTATCTTGCAAGTCTATAGTCACCTATTATGTGTTATGATCTGACAACCTCAAGTGACAATAATCGGGATACTTCTCGGCGATGACCATAGTTTGAGGAGTTCATGTATTCACTATGTGCTAATGCTTTGTTACGGTTCTCTATTAAAAGGATGCCTTAATATCCCTTAGTTTCCATTAGGACCCGCTGCCACGGGAGGGTAGGACAAAAGATGTCATGCAAGTTCTTTTCCATAAGCACGTATGACTATATTCGGAATACATGCCTACATTACATTGATGAATTGGAGCTAGTTCTGTGTCACCCTATGTTATGACTGTTACATGATGAACCGCATCCGGCATAATTATCCATCACCGATCCAATGCCTACGAGCTTTCCATATACTTGTTTACACTTATTTACTTTCCCGTTGTTACTGTTACAATCATTACAAAACACCAAAAATATTACTTTTGCTTTCATTACTCTTTTGTTACCGTTACCACTACTATCATACTACTTTGCTACTAAATACCTTGCTGCAGATATTAAGTTATCCAGGTGTGGCTGAACTGACAACTCAGTTGCTAATACTGAGAATATTCTTTGGCTCCCCTTGTGTCGAATCAATAAATTTGGGTTGAATACTCTACCCTCGAAAGCTGTTGAGATCCCCTACACTTGTGGGTTAGCATTTCACTAGTGGCTTCTCTCAAGATAGCATAAGTATTACGGTGGGTAAACGAATTACTGTCAAGCAATTGATAGAATTGAGCATAGTTATGAGAATATCTAGGTATGATCATGTATATAGGCATCACGTCTATGACAAGTATACCGACTCCTGCCTGCATCTACTACTATTACTCCACACATCGACCGCTATCCAGCATGCATCTAGAGTATTAAGTTCATAAGAACAGAGTAACGCTTTAAGCAAGATGACATGATGTAGAGGGATAAAATCATGCAATACGATATAAACCCCATCTTTTTATCCTCGATGGCAACAATACAATACGTGTCGTTTCCCCTACTGTCACTCGGATCGAGCACCGCAAGATTGAACCCAAAGCTAAGCACTTCTCCCGTTGCAAGAAAGATCAATCTACTAGGCCAAACCAAGCTGATAATTCAAAGAGACTTGCAAAGATAACCAATCATATATAAAAGAATTCAGAGGAGATTCAAATATTGTTCATAGATAATCTTGATCATAAACCTACAATTCATCGGATCTCGACAAACACACCGCAAAATAAGAGTTACATCAAATAGATCTCTAAGAGAATCGAGGAGAACTTTGTATTGAGATCCAAAGAGAGAGAAGAAGCCATCTAGCTAATAACTATGGACCCGAAGGTCTGAGGTAAACTACTCACACATCATCGGGAGAGGCTATGGTGTTGATGTAGAAGCCCTCCATGATCAATGCCCCCTCCGGCGGAGCGCCGGAAAAGGCCCCAAGATGGGATCTCACGGGTACAGAAGGTTGCGGTGGTGGAAATAGGGTTATGGCTCCGTTTGATATTCTTTTCCTTCGAAACACTGAAATAGGCAAAAAACAGCAATTTGAGCTGGGCCTCCGGTTAATAGGTTAGTCCAAAAAATAATATAGAAGTGTATAAATAAGCCCATTAAACATCCAAAACAGAATATATAATAGCATGGAACTATCAAAAATTATAGATACGTTGGAGACGTATCAAGCATCCCTAAGCTTAATTCCTGCTCGTCCTCGAGTAGGTAAATGATGAAAACAGAATTTTTGATGTGGAATGCTACTTGGCATAATTTTCAATGTAATTCTGTTATTTGTGGTATGAATATTCAGATCCGAAAGATTCAAGATAAAAGTTTAATATTGACATAAAAGTAATAATACTTCAAGCATACTAACAAAGCAATCATGTCTTCTCAAAATAACATGGCCAAAGAAAGTTATCCCTACAAAATCATATAGTCTGGCTATGCTCCATCTTCACCACACAAAATATTTAAATCATGCACAACCCCGATGACAAGCCAAGCAATTGTTTCATACTTTTGGTGTTCTCAAACTTTTTCAATCTTCACGCACTACATGAGTGTGAGCCATGGATATAACACTAGGTGGAATATAATGGTGGTTGTGGAGAAGACAAAAAGGAGAAGATAGTCTCACATCAACTAGGCGTATTAACGGGCTATGGAGATGCCCATTAAATAGGTATCAATGTGAGTGAGTAGGGATTGCCATGCAACGGATGCACTAGATCTATAAGTGTATGAAAGCTCAATAATGAAAACTAAGTGGGTGTGCATCCAACTCGCTTGCTCACGAAGACCTAGGGCAATTTGAGGAAGCCCATCATTGGAATATACAAGCCAAGTTCTATAATGAAAAATTCCCACTAGTATATGAAAATGACGAAACAAGAGACTCTCTATCGTAAAGATCATGGTGCTACTTTGAAGCACAAGTGTGGCAAAAGGATAGTAGCATTATCCCTTCTCTCTTTTCTCTCATCATTTTGTTGTTGGGCCTTTTCTCTTTTTTATGGCCTCTTTTTATTAGTCCGGAGTCTCATCCCGACTTGTGGGGGAATCATAGTCTCCATCAACCTTTCCTCACTTGGGACAATGCTCTAATAATGATGATCGTCACACTTTTATTTACTTATAACTCAAGAATTACAACTCAATACTTAGAACAAAACATGACTCTATATAAATGCCTCCGGCGGTGTACCGGGATATGCAATGAATCAAGAGTGACACGTATGAAGATAATGAACGTGGCTTAGCCACAACTACGATGTCAACTACATGATCATGCAAAGCAATATGACAATGATGGAGCGCGTTATAGTAAACGGAACGGTGGTAAGTTGCATGGCAATATATCTCGGAATGGCTATGGAAATGCCATAATAGTTAGGTATGGTGGTTGTTTTGAGGAAGGTATATGGTGGGTGTATGATACCGGCGAAAAGTGCGCGGTAATAGAGAGGCTAGCAATGGTGGAAGGACAAGAATGCATATAATCCATGGACTCAACATTAGTCATAAAGAACTCATATACTTGTTGCAAAAATCTATTAGTTATCAAAACAAAGTATTACACACATGCTCCTAGGGGGATAGATTGGTAGGAAAAGACCATCGTCATTCCCCGACCGCCACTCATAAGGAAGACAATCAATAAATAAATCATGCTCCGACTTCATCACATAACGGTTCAGCATACGTGCATGCTACGGGAATCACAAACTTTAACACAAGTATTTCTCAAATTCATAACCACTCAACTAGCATGACTCTAATATCACCATCTTCATATCTCAAAACAATTATCAAGTATCAAACTTCTCTTAGTATTCAACGCACTTATAAGAAAGTTTTTACTAATCTTGTATGCCTATCATATTAGGACTAATTTCACAATTAAAGCAAATTACCATGCTGTTTTGTAGGACTCTCAAAATAATATAAGCGAAGCATGAAAGAACAATAGTTTCTATAAAACAAACCACCGCCGTGCTCCAAAAGATATAAGTGAAGCACTAGAGCAAAAATTATATAGCTCAAAAGATATAAGTGAAGCACATAGAGTATTCTAATAAATTCTGAATCATGTGTGTCTCTCTCAAAAGTGTATTCAGCGAGGATGATTGTGGTAAACTAAAATCAAAGACTTAAATTATACAAGACGTTCCAAGCAAAACACTTATCATGTGGTGAATAAAAATATAGCTCCAAGTAAAGTTACCGATGGATGAAGAAGAAAGAGGGGATGCCTTCCGGGGCATCCCCACACTTTGGCTTTTTGGTGTCCTTAGATTACCTTGGGGTGCCTCGGGCATCCCCACGCTTAGGCTCTTGCCACTCCTTGTTCCATAATCCATCAAATCCTTACCCAAAACTTGAAAACTTCACAACACAAAACTTAACAGAAAATCTCGTGAGCTCCGTTAGCGAAAGAAAGCAAAACACCACTTCAAGGTACAGTATTGAACTCATTCTTTATTTATATTGGTGTTAAAACTACTGTATTCCAACTTCTATATGGTTTATAAACTATTTTACTAGCCATATATTCATCAAAATAAGCAAACAACACACGAAAAACAGAATCTGTCAAAAACAGAACAGTCTGTAGTAATCTGTAACTAACGCAAAATTATGGAACTCAAAAAATTCTACCAAAATAGGAAGACCTAAATAATTTGTTTATTTATCTTCTGAAATTTGAATCAGTATTTTATCACGTTCTGGTGATTTTTAACAATTATTGTTGTGAACAGAAAGTTTCTGGAATTTTCAGCAAGATCAAATAACAATCATCCAAGAAGATCCTATAGGTTTAACTTGGCACAAACACTAACTAAAACACAAAAATAAATCTAACTGGAGGCTAGACCAAAGATTTATTCCTAAACAGAACAAAAAAGCAAAAAACTAAAATAAAATTGGGTTGCCTCCCAACAAGCGCTATCGTTTAACGCCCTTAGCTAGGCATAAAAACAAGGATAGATCTAGGTATTGCCATCTTTAGTTGGCAATCCATAAGTGGCTCTCATAATAGATTCATAAGGTAATTTTATTTTCTTTCTAGGAAAGTGTTCCATGCCTTTCCTTAACAGAAATTGGAATCTAATATTCCCTTCCTTCATTCAATAATTGCACCAATCGTTCTAAGGAAAGGTCTACCAAGAATAATAGGACATGAAGGATTGCAATCTATATCAAGAACAATGAAATTTACGGGCACATAGTTCCTATTTGCAACAATAAGAACATCATTAATTCTTCCCATAGGTTTCTTAATAGTGGAATCAGCAAGATGCAAGGTTAGAGAACAATCATCAAATTCGCGGAAACCTAACAAATCACACAAGGTTTTTGGAATCGTGAAAACACTAGCACCCAAATCACATAAAGCATAGCATTCATGATATTTAATTTTAATTTTAGTAGTAGGTTCCCACTCATCATAAAGTTTTATAGGGATAGAAACTTCCAACTCAAGTTTTTCTTCATAAGATTGCATTAAAGCATCAACAATATGTTTGGTAAATGCTTTATTTTGACTATAAGCATGAGGAGAATTTAGCACGGATTGCAACAAGGAAATGCAATATACCAAAGAGCGATTATAATAATTAAATTCCTTTAAATCCAAAATAGTGGGTTCATTGGTATCTAAAGTTTTGACCTCTTCAATCCCGCTGTCGGTGTCCGGCCGTGATGATAGTTCGGCTATCCGGACACCCCCTAATCCGGGACTCCCTCAGTAGCCCCTGAACCAGGCTTCAATGACGACGAGTCCGGTGCGCATATTGTCTTCGGCATTGCAAGGCGGGTTCCTCCTCCGAATACTTCATAGAAGGTTTTGAACACCAGGATAGTGTCCGGCTCTGCAAAACAAGTTCCACATACCACCGTAGAGAGAATAACTTTTGCACAGATCTGCTGACGTATTCCGCGGCGTGACATCACACCACGGCCAGGCCTTTATATGAATCGTTTTTTACTGCTCCACCTCAGCGTGTTTAGCGAGGCGGTTTCCTTAGCACGTCTTATCAAAGCATAGATCATGCCCCCTTATTCCGGGGTTCTCATCAATTCGGACGTGGGTAACCCAACCGTGCCCGCTGACACGCCTCCTCTACCAAAGGCGAGTCCTAATCGACCACGGGGTGGGCTCTTGGTATTCAACCTCTTTATAATGAGACCAAGGCCCTCTTCTTTTTACACCCTGCATCGAGTTCGCCTCGCGCTTCGAGTTCCAACACCCAAAGCTTCAAATTCCGGCGCTTCGGACCCTCGACAATGTCCGGTTTCGACCAGCACGGTCGATGGATGCCTTCCTCCGTCACAGAGGAAGATGCGCTAAAGCTGCGAGACGCCAGATACCTATTACTTGAATCCGGAGTCCATCCTCCATATCTCGTCATTCATTGTCATATGTGAGGCCTTCCTCCATATTACCCCTCACTTTGGGTTGTGGCTCAAGACCTTCAAGGTGGAGCCAAAGACGATCGAGGGGCAGCAAGCAGAGTGCGGAGGGGCGGTCATAAGCAAATGTGTTGATGCTCCGTGGCTCGAAGGCTCTTTTCAAAAGGAGCTTGGTTTGTGGCAACAGGAGTGGTTTTATATTACCGCTCCTAGGGGCAACAAATGGGCGGCGCTTCCCGCCTTTCGCTCAGGTCCACCACAGCGGCTGGTGTCTTGGGTCAACAAGGGACTCGACTGGGGGCCGTCCAAAGACGTTCCTTTGCTGCAAGGCTGTATTCGAGACCTCCAAGAAAGAGAGATCAATCTAGTTGCAGTGGCACATGTTATGTTGATCCGGCGCCTTCAGCCTCGCAAACGCCGCCTTCGCTGTGGGAATTTAATCCGGAGGGACCGCGAGCTCTCCAAAATTTTATGGGCACTACGCCCGTGGAGATGTATAGACTGTTCTTCGGATCACAAGAGAAGTGTCCGTACCTGACTGAGGACGCAGGACTAAGCTGCAATCGCCCAGAACTCAAGTAAGTAGTCATGTAACCGGACAAGCTGTCCATTCATTTATCATATATACATGCCCTTCAAAGGAGCCGTTTTTTGAACATGAGTGAATAGCCAAAGCGAAGTTAATAAGGTGTCCGGCTCCCCTCCCAAAGAACACGCCGGACCCCATGCTGGCTAAGATGTTGCAGGCCGCGCCTTTTAAAGAAGGCGAGGGGAGCGGGGAGGCAACTGCCTCCACGAAGGAGGTCTTTGAGGAGGGAGGGATCAAAAATCCCACCCTCCAAGGAGAGAAGAGGACCGTTTCGGAAGATCTAGAGGTCAAGGCCTCAAAGAGGGGGAAGAAATCTTCGTCGGAGAGTCCGGCGCTGGGGAGTAGCCCAGCCGCACTATTTCCCCAAGGGGATCAGCCCTCCAGCGAGCCTTAAGTGAAAAGTAGGGGTCTTGTAAATAAG
Organism: Aegilops bicornis; assembly: GCA_021605145.1. Taxonomy (NCBI): domain Eukaryota; kingdom Viridiplantae; phylum Streptophyta; class Magnoliopsida; order Poales; family Poaceae; genus Aegilops; species Aegilops bicornis. Next base: position 336,509,901 of record CM038675.1, read on the forward strand.
GAACATCCCTGTATTTATTTCTGAAGATAATCGAAATTGTACCTTGTAGTTCGGATCTCAGCCCTTCGCAGCAGAGCTCGTCTTCGGGGGATCTTCTTCCGAAGATGATGGAGAGGAAACGCCTCCACCTGTCGCACCCTCATGCGAGGCGGACGTCCCTGAGGTGTCGTCGCGGAGGGTTCCCAGTCGGCGGGGCGGAAGGTCGGCGCCAAGGGTGTGCTTGGTCGGAGGAGCTGAAGGATCTGCTTGGGCGGCGGCTATCTCGTAAGATCACCGTGTTCTAATGGGTACGGTGATTGAAAGAATTGCATCCGCGAGAGCGGATTGCATGAAGCCATCGAAGCTTTGACGGGGTTCGAGGTACGCAAAAATGATGTACCTTCGGCGCTTATGCATATAAAATGCGCCTGTATAGATAGTAGCCACGAGACTCGGTATGTTGTCAAAATTGACAGCGTGCGAGGATCAAAATCTCAGTTATAACATATCGCCGCTCCTAAACAGGTGGCGGGCGTCCGATGGCCAGCGGATCGATGAATATGCCGAACTAAAGCGGCAGCTTGACGAGGCGGATGCGGACATCGCTACCGGGTCAATAAACGGTTCGACGAGTCACAAGGTATCACGACTTCTATGCGGACACCTGGTAAGGGAGCTTGACGCCCATGTCTTCTTGTTTGTATGCTTAATGCGAGATGGTGCCGCTGTTGTGGAGGAGCTTGGTGAACTCACCCGAGCGAAAGAGCAAGCCAGAAGTAATGTCGGCCGCTTTAAGGGCGCATCAAGAGCTAAAAGCGAAAGGGCTGCTCACTTGCCAAGAGGGAGGAAATGGCCGATATGGCGAAAGTTGAAGGATATTACCGACCACTGCGAGGTTCTTGAAAAAGAACGTCAAGTGGATCAAGAGGGCCTGAAAAAGGCCACCGCCGAATCCAAGGATGCCCGTTCCGCTTTGAGAGCTGCCAAAGAGGAGCTGAGTCAAGTCGGGGCTATTGCGGCTGGAAAACCGATTTTGCTGCAGAGGAAATATACAGATCCAAAGTATGCTCAATTTGACAAGTTGTTGAGTTCGGAGGATGCTTATCTGGACTTGGCGGCCAGCGCTGCAGACGTAGTTGAGCACTTCCGGGGCCAGAAGGGGCACAGAAGGGAAGAGCTATATTGGTCGTAATTCCATAGTCCGGAGCGTCTTCTTCCGTTAACTGATCGGTTGGCCGAATGGGCCGAGCTGAGCCGACTATCCGGACTTGCCATGAAGCATGTCGTGACTCATTTGTGGCCGGGCGGACCCCAGCCGAAGAGTTATTTTGGTTTAGTGCAGCAGTTCCTTGGTGCGGTACCACGTATCGACGCAATAAGGCGGTCGGCGTGTATTGAGGAGCGCGGATGGCTCTGGCCCGTGTCAAGACATACTGGGCAGAGATGAAGGCCACCGACGTTGCATCCCAAGATTCGGACAGAAGCCGAGTACCTGCCGAGCACTGCTTTGAAGAAGTCCTGCAGGGCGCTCGTTTAATAGAGGTGCAGCACTCGAAGGATGTTATGTTTAAATGACATGTATGATTTGTGAAAACAATGTTTCAATATAATATAAGAGCTTTTTATACTTGTGTGTTCAAGTAGTAAACTACTCCCTGTGCGGCCGTTTATGTATATGTATATATAACTGAAAGATGGCAGTCCTTGGCTTTAGCCCCCATTACATAGTGCGGGGTGTTTGCAAAGAAAGTGCTTTGTCACACTTAATCCAATGTCTTGGTCGTGTTAAGGAGGTGATAGCGTAGCAAACTAGGCAACCGGACTATAATGCTTTATCACTTTCACTTAACCATGGGAGTTTGAGGGTGGGGCTACTATATAGCCCCTGGGGGCACCGCACTCTCCCGAATTCGGGGTGTGTATGTGCCTGACCGAAAACCGGTCCTTCGTCAATGCGGAGGAATCTTAAACATTCCAGTGAGTTATCGAGTGGTTGACCAGTCTCTCGCTATATCATGACGGTCAGTTTTGGCTTTCTCTCGAGGTGCTCGCCCGGCGAACCGGGCACAATCGCAGTAGTTCTCCTCGTGCCGCGTTAGCCGATAAAACGGAACGTAAGGCAGCAAAACACAGGAGCCGTGCAAACCCAACATTTGACCAAGACATGATTCGGAGCTGATGCATATAAGGCCTAACTCAAGACGCCGAACACTCCCTAAGGTATTCGGTCTTTATAAAAACAGGCAGAATAACGCCCTAAGCGCCTGGTGTCCAGGTACGTGCAAAAATTCTGGTGCAGCCAATGCCAAAACGCCAGCCTCCTCCTCGGTTATAGCAAGAAACCGGGGGATGTATATCAACAAGAGACAGTAAAAAAGGTTTACACATGGTCTTAATCTGAAAAGAATCCTTGCAACGGGTCCCCATCGCACGTCTGCGCTTTGTGGTTCCGCGCAGCCAGATCCTGGACGGGTGTAGCACGTTGTTCATCTGTAGAAGAGAGGAACTTAGTTTAAAAAGAAAAAAAAGATCGTGCGAAAGATGTACTTTATATTAAATAAACAGAGTACGAGTCGAAGAATTGGATAAGATTGAGCTTTATTGTCTCTTGTGATACATGCATGCAGCCCCTTGTATGGGGGTATGTCGCTAGTAGGCGCCGGACTCGTCTAGCCGTGTCCGGGGTTTGAATGACCAATTCAGGTTCTTTGACTAGTGGTGTCGGCTAGGTGTGGTGCTGTCAAGGCAGTCTCACGTTCCTCCGTGCTCAAGTAACACTTAATATTCCCTTTTAATGAGATGATGCCGCGTGGACCGGGCATTTTAAGTGTGAGAGATGCATAATGCGGTATTGCGTCAAAGCGAGCGAAAGCTTCGCGTCCCAATAGTGCTTGATGGCTACTTTTGAATGGGGCGACATGGAAGATTAACCTTTCGCGGCGGAAGTTGTCGGATGAACCAAACACAACTTCTAGCAGTATGGAGCCCGTACAGTGGGCATATGGGCCTGGCATTGCTCCTTTAAAGGAGGTGTTGCTACAGCGAATTTTGGTTGGGTTTATCCCCATCCTGCGGATTGTGTCCTGATATAGCAGGTTTATGTCACTACCGCCATCCATGAGGACTTGTGTAAATTGGAATCCGTTGATTATAGGATCCAATATCAAGGCAATCCATCCTGCGTTCCGGATACTTTCGGAATAGTCCTGATGGTCGAAGGTGATTGGTTTTGACAACCAGTGTGCGGCGCGCATTTTAGTGGGCGCCGCTCTGTTTTTCCCTTTGATCATGTGAAGTGAGTTTACTGTTTTAACCTCGTGTGGGAAATTCCTTTGTTTCCCGGGGCTCTGCTTGTGGTGCTCGTCATCATCTTCGCTTGGTGTGTCAAGCCCCTTGTGTTCGGCGTTGAGTCTGCCAGACTGTTTGAAGACCCTACTTTTTCTGTGGGTATGGTTTGCGTGCCTGTGAGTACCGTGGATTTGACATATCTTGTCCATGATTTTGTGGAAGTTGGATAGCTCATCGCTATTGTCCTTGAGGGCAGTTTTTGTTGTTCTGTCGTGAGCTTTTGAATCGGCGTTATTTGCCTCGCTCTTTGGACCGTTCCTTTTAATCCGGCGCTGGTCCTTGTTGCGCTGCGTGGTTTCGCTTTCCATCCTCGACTTGGATGTACTTGGGTCGCTGGTGCTGCATCTTGCTAGCCAGCTATCCTCTCCCGCGCAAAAGCGGGTCATGAGGCTTGTTAATGCGGCCATGGTTCTTGGCTTTTCTTGCCCGAGGTGTCTGGCGAGCCATTCATCTCGGACGTTGTGTTTGAAAGCTGCTAAGGCTTCGGCGTCCGGATAGTCGACTATTTGGTTCTTTCTAGTAAGGAACCTGTTCCAGAATTTCCGGGCTGACTCTCCGGACTGTTGAGTTATGTGACTTAAATCGCTCGCAACCGGAGGGCGTATATATGTCCCCTGAAAATTTGCCCAAACGCTGCCCCTCGAGGTCTTCCCAGCTTCCAATGGTATTTTCTCGGGAGGCTTTTAAGCCAATGTCGAGCTGGCCCTTTGAGTTTGAGGGTAAGTATTTTATGGCGTGGAGATCATCTCCTCTAGCCATGTGTATGTGGAGGATGTAATCCTCAATCCAGAACTCTGTGGTCTGTTGTTCCGTCAGATGCCTCTATGTTTACGGGTTTGAATCACCGGAAATTCATGATCCAAAGACCTCATCGGTGAAACATAGGGGATGTGCGGCGCCCCTATATTTGGGTGTGCCGTGATGTTCGGAATTTTGGCCTGTTGCATTGCTTTGAAGAGCTTGCTTTCTTGGCCCATAGATGGACCTAACTGGGCCATCCTTTTGCTGTGAATCCATATGCGGATCGCATACCAGCTTGTGTGCGGCGCCATTTGCCGCTCTCTTTTTGCCGTGGGGTCGTCCATCCGACCGGGTGGCCTTTTTATTCTTTGATTGTGGGGGCTCTAAGGCCTCCTCGTCAAATTCGGGCAGTAGCTTTCTTTTTGGGTAGCTCTTTGTTCGGCGACTGTCGCCGTATTTGTCTGCGGTGTTGAATATTTTGCTCCATCTGATCCTGAGTGCATCTTCCGCTGTTTTGAGCTTCCGCTTGCTTTTTCAGGCTACGTGATGGCGACGAGCCTTTTTCGGAGGTTATCTTGCTCCAACGATTTGTCCGGCGTGAGATCGTCCGGATTGTTATCTTCCCGGGACGGGTGGTTTATCCAAGTTGTCTTGTTCGGACGATTGCTCGATAGCATGTTCGTCGTCCACCGGTTCGCCCTGCTCTATGGCTGGGTCTCTGTTGAGGCGGGGCTTGGTCCGGCGTCTATGTTGCCGTTATGACTGCTTTTCGAGGGATTTATCCTTCGTAGTGTCCCGTTGTTCCTCGTCTTCATTTCCTTTAGGTGTATCCACCATGTATACATCATGAGATGAGGTGGTTGTCCAGCATCCTGCTGTGTGCTGGTTCATTGTTGTCTCCTACATCATCGTCCATACCGTCGATGTCTTCGGAGTCGAAATCGAGCACGTCGTGTAAGCTTTCGACGGTGGCTACGAAGTGGGTGGTGGGTGGGCGTTGAATTTCTTCGTCGTCCGCATCCCAACCTTCCTGACCGTAGTCCGGCCATGGCTTTCCGGATAAAGAGAGAGACTTTTGTGAATTTAGGATGTCGCCAAAGGGCGAGTGCTGAAAGATGTCCGCGGCAGTGAACTCCATAACCGGCGCCCAATCGGATTCGATTGGTAGGGGCGCGGAGGGTTCGGAGTCCGGAGAGGAGTCTGGCACCCTGGAGTCAAGGTCTTCGCAAAGGACAGGGATAGAGTTCAGCTCAATTGCCGTAGAGATTGTAGCCCCCGAGGCGGTGTCCAACCACCCGTCCTTGATCGGGGAATCCGGCTCTGGATTAAGGGCCGGAGCGGACGCTGGTGCGGCCTCCAGGGCACTGTTCGGCTGCAGAGCTAGATCATGTCCATCGAGACAGTGCGGCATGCTTAGCTGCGGCTCGAATCCGTCGAAGATCAAGTCTCCGCGGATATCAGCCGTATAGTTCAAACTTCCAAATCTGACCTGATGGCCAGGGGCGTAGCTTTCGATCTGCTCCAGATGGCCAAGCGAATTAGCCCGCAGTGCAAAGTCACCGAATACGAAGATCTGTCCGGGGAGAAAGGTCTCACCCTGGTCTGCGTCATTGGTGATGATCGAAGGAGCCATCGGGCCTATCAGTGACGACACAGAGGAACTCTCAATGAAAGCACCAATGTCGGTGTCAAAACCGGCGGATCTCGGGTAGGGGGTCCCGAACTATGCGTCTAGGCGGATGGTAACATGAGACAAGGGACACGATGTTTTTACCCAGGTTCGGCCCTCTCGATGGAGGTAATACCCTACTCCTGCTTGATTAATATTGATGATATGGGTAGTACAAGAGTAGATCTACCACGAGATCAAGGAGGCTAAACCCTAGAAGCTAGCCTATGGTATGATTGTTGTTGTGTCCTCACGGACTAAAACCCTCCGGTTTATATAGACACCGGATAGGTTAGGGTTACACAGAGTCGGTTACAATGGTAGGAGATCTACATATCCGTATCGCCAAACTTGCCTTCCACGCCAAGGGAAGTCCTATCCGGACACGGGACAAAGTCTTCAATCTTGTATCTTCATAGTCTTGGAGTCCGGCCGTGATGATAGTTCGGCTATTTGGACACCACCTAATCCGGGACTCCCTCACCCACTTTTACCAATTTTAGCATCAAGATCTAAAAACTCTGAATTTTTGGGACGTCTTCTAAATAAAGTTGACTCATCTTCAGTCCCATCATTATTAAGATTCATATTGCAAAACAAAGATTTAATACGGGACACATCAATAACTTTTAGATCTTCATCTTTATTCTCATAAAAACTAGAAGAACACGCTTTTACGAAGCAATCTTTCTTAGCACGCATCTTAGCGGTTCTTTCTTTGCACTCATCAATGGAAATTCTCATGGCTTTGAGAGATTCATTGATATCATGCTTAGGTGGAATAGATCTAAGTTTCAAAAAATCAAGACCAAGAGAAATTCTATCCACGTTCCTAGCCAATTCATCAATCTTAGGCAACTTTTCTTCAAGCAAAGCATTGAAATTCTTTTGAGAAATCATAAACTCTTTAACACTAGTCTCAAAATCAGAGGGCATCTTATTAAAATTTCCATAAGAGTTGTTGTAGGAATTACCATAATTATTAGAGGGATTACTAGGATACGACCTAGGATTAAAGTTTCCTCTATAAGCGTTGTTACCAAAATTATTCCTACCAACAAAATTCACATCCATAGATTCATTATTATTCTCAATCAAGGTAGACCAAGGCATATCATTAGGATCAGAAGCAACACTCTTATTAGCAAACAATTTCATAAGTTCATCCATCTTTCCACTCAAAACATTAATTTCTTCAATCGCATGCACTTTTTTACTAGTAGATCTTTCAGTGTGCCATTGAGAATAATTAACCATAATATTATCTAGGAGTTTGGTAGCTTCTCCTAACGTGATTTCCTTAAAAGTGCCTCCCGCGGCCGAATCTAAAAGATTTCTAGAAGCAAAATTCAATCCGCCATAAAATTTGTGTATAATCATCCATAAATTCAAACCATGAGTAGGGAAATTACGTATCATTAGTTTCATCCTCTCCCAAGCTTGTGCAACATGTTCATGATCAAGTTGCTTAAAATTCATAATATCATTTCTAAGAGAGATGATCTTAGCGGGAGGAAAATACTTAGAGATAAAAGCATCTTTGCACTTATTCCAAGAATCAATACTATTTTTGGGCAAAGACAAAAACCAAGTTTTAGCACGATCTCTAAGCGAAAAGGGAAATAGCTTCAATTTAACAATATCATTGTCCACATCTTTCTTCTTTTGCATATCACACAAATCAACAAAGCTATTAAGACGGGTAGCGGCATCTTCACTGGGAAGGCCGGCGAATTGATCTTTCATGACAAGATTCAGCAAGGCAGCATTAATTTCACAAGATTCAGCATCGGTAAGAGGAGCAATCGGAGTGCTAAAAAAATCATTGTTGTTAGTATTGGTAAATTCACACAATTTAGTATTGTCTTGAGCCATCGTGACAAACTAACAATCCAACACACAAGCAAACAAGAGGCAAGCGAAAAAGAGGTGAATGGAAAGAGAGGGCGAATAAAACAGCAAGGGTGAAGTGGGGGAGAGGAAAACGAGAGGCAAATGACAAATAATGTAATGCGAGGGATAAGAGTTTGTGATGGGTACTTGGTATGTCTTGACTTTTGCGTAGACTTCCCGACAACGGCGCCAGAAATGGCTCGTTGTCGGGAGTTCAAGTGTTGACTTGACTTTGCGTAAGCCTCCCGGTAACGGCGCCAGAAATCCTTCTTGCTACCTTTTGAGCACTGCGTTGGTTTTCCCTTGAAGAGGAAAGGGTGATGCAGTAAAGTAGGGTAAGTATTTCCCTCAGTTTTTGAGAACCAAGGTATCAATCCAGTAGGAGACCACACTCAAGTCCCACACACCTACACAAACAAATAAGAACCTCCCAACCAACGCGATAAAGGGGTTGTCAATCCCTTCATGCTCACTTACGAGAGTGAGATCTGATAGAGATGATAAGATAATATTTTTGGTATTTTTATGATAAAGAGTAAAAATAAAGATTGCAAGGTAAACGGTAATAGAAATAGCTTGTTGACGGAAGATTAATATGATGGAAAATAGACCTGGCGGCCATAGGTTTAACTAGTGGCTTCTCTCAAGATAGCATATGTATTACGGTGGGTAAACGAATTACTGTCGAGAAATTGATAGAATTGAGCATAGTTATGAGAATATCTAGGTATGATCATGTATATAGGCATCACGTCCGTGACAAGTAGACCGACTCCTGCCTGCATCTACTACTATTACTCCACACATCGACCGCTATCCAGCATGCATCTAGAGTATTAAGTTCATAAGAACAGAGTAACGCTTTAAGCAAGATGACATGATGTAGAGGGATAAACTCATGCAATATGATATAGACCCCATTTTTTATCCTCGATGGCAACAATACAATACGTGTCGTTTCCCCTACTGTCACTGGGATCGAGCACCGCAAGATTGAACCCAAAGCTAAGCACTTCTCCCATTGCAAGAAAGATCAATCTAGTAGGCTAAACCAAACTGGTAATTCAAAGAGACTTGCAAAGATAACCGATCATACATAAAAGATTTCAGAGGAGGTTCAAATATTGTTCATAGATAATCTTGATCATAAACCCACAATTCATCGGATCTCGACAAACACACCGCAAAAGAAGAGTTACATCAAATAGATCTCCAAGAGAATCGAGGAGAACTTTGTATTGAGATCCAAAGAGAGAGAAAAAGCCATCTAGCTAAAAATTATGGACCTGAAGGTCTGAGGTAAACTACTCACACATCATCGGAGAGGCTATGGTGTTGATGTAGAAGCCCTCCGTGATCATAGCCCCCTCCGGCAGAGCGCCGGAAAAGGCCCCAAGATGGGAACTCACGGGTACAGAAGGTTGCGATGGTGGAAATAGGGTTTTGGCTCCGTTTGATATTCTTTTCCTTCGAAACACTGAAATAGGCAAAAAAACGCTGGGCCTCCGGTTAATAGGTTAGTCCCAAAAATAAAATAAAAGTGTATAAATAAGCCCATTAAACATCCAAAACATAATATATAATATCATGGAACAATAAAAAATTATAGATACATTGGAGACGTATCAGTTGGCTGTCCAACGTCCGGTAAACGGCGGGTCTTGGCCTTGTTCATCTCCGGCATCGTCGTTCATGCCGCCGATGTCTTTGGAGTCGTAGTCCAACATGTCGGTTAAATCTTTGACAGTGGCTATGGAGTGGGTGGTGGGTGGGACGTAAAATTCCCCGCTTTCAGCCCCTAGTCTGGGTTGGGCGTAATTCGGAGGTGATTCCTCTGTGATGGCGAGGGATCACATTAAGTCCAGCGCCTCGTTTAAGAGCGAGTTTTGGACGGGGAAACGAGAGTCCGTGGAGCCAGAGTCCGGGGGCGAGTCCGGTCTTTCAGTGATAGGAGGAACCCGGCCTGATTCTGAGTTTGCTGCAGTAACAATCGCCTCCGGATCTTTGATAGTGCGGTTTGCAGCGGAGAGTCCGGTGGGCTCCAAACTCCCATTTTTGGACATGGTAGTTCGCTCCGGATCTAAGGCCGGAGCGATGGTCGGGGCCGCGAACCCTTCAAGGATCAAGTCTCATCGGATATCGGCGACATAGTTTAGGTTCCCGAAACTGATCTGATGACCAGGGGCGTAGCTGTCGATCTATTCGAGGTGACCAATCGAGTTGGCACGCAGAGCGAAGCCGCCGAACACAAAAATCTGGCCGGGGAGAAAATTTTCCCCGGAAACAGCATCATTGTTGGTGATAGAGCGAGCCATCGAACCTTCTGTTGATGGCACAGTGGAACTCTCAATGAAAGCACCAATGTCGGTGTCAAACCGGCTGATCTTGGGTAGGCGGTCCCGAACTGTGCGTCTGAGGACCGAAGGTAACAGGAGACAAAGGGGGCACGATATTTACCCAGGTTCGGGCCCTCTTGATGGAGGTAATGTTGGGGAACGTAGTATTTCAAAAAATTTGCCTACGCACATGCAAGATCCATCTAGGTGATGCATAGCAACGAGCGGGGAGAGTGTGTCCACGTACCCTCGTAGACCGAAAGCGGAAGCGTTTAGTAACGCGGTTGATGTAGTCGAACGTCTTCGCGATCCAACCGATCCAAGTACCGAACGCACGGCACCTCCGCGATCTGCACACGTTCAACTCGGTGATGTCCCTCGTACTATTGATCCAGTTGAGGCCGAGGGAGAGTTTCTTCAGCACGACGGCGTGGTGACGGTGATGATGAAGTTACCGCAGGGCTTTGCCTAAGCTCTACAACGATATGACCCAGGTGGAAATCTATGAAGGGGGGCACTGCACACGGCTAAGACAACTGTCAACTTGCGTGTCTATGTGGTGCCCCCCTCCCCCGTATATAAAGGAGTGGAGGAGGGGAGGGCCGACCCTCTCTATGGCACGCCCCAAGGGGGATTCCTACTCCTAGTAGGAGTAGGTCCCCCCCCCCTTCCCTAGTTGGAGTAGGAGAAGAAGGGAATGAGGAGGAGGGGAGAAGGAAGGAGGGGGCGCCACCCCCTCCTACTCCAGTTCGGACCAGCCCATGGGGGGGCGCACGGCCACCCCTTGAGGCCCTTCTCTCCTTTCCCGTATGGCCCATTAAGGCCCACTACTTCCCCCGGCGAATTCCCGTAACTCTCCGGTACTCCGAAAATACCCGAACCACTCAGAACCTTTGCGATGTCCGAATATAGCCTTCCAATATATCGATCTTTACGTATCGAACATTTTGAGACTCCCCATCATGTCCGTGATCTCATACGGGACTCTGAATTACCTTCGGTACATCAAAACACATAAACTCATAATACCAAACGTCATCAAACGTTAAACGTGCGGACCCTACGGGTTTGAGAACTATGTAGACATGACCGATACTCATCTCCGGTCAATAACCAATAGCGGACCTGGATGCTCACATTGGTTCCTACATATTCTATGAAGATCTTTACTGGTCAAACCGCATAACAACATACGTTGTTCCCTTTGTCATCCGTATGTTACTTGCCCGAGATTCAATCGTCGGTATCATCATACCTAGTTCAATCTAATTCATCGGCAAGTCTCTTTACTCATTCCGTAATGCATCATCCCGCAACTAACTCATTACTCACATTGCTTGCAAGACTTATAGTGATGTGCATTACCGAGAGGGCCTAGAGATACCTCTCCGACAATCGGAGTGACAAATCCTAAACTTGATGTATGCAGACTCAACAAACACCATCGGATACACCTGTAGAGCATCTTTATAATCACCCAGTTACGTTGTGACGTTTGATAGCACACTAAGTGTCCCTACGGTATTCAGGAGTTGCAAAATCTCAGTCATAGGAACATGTATAAGTCATGAAGAAAGCAATAGCAACAAACTAAACGATCATAGTGCTAAGCTAACGGATGGGTCTTGTCCATCACATCATTCTCTAATGATGTGATCACGTTCATCAAATGACAACACATGTTTATGGCTAGGAAACTTAACCATCTTTGATTAACGAGCTAGTCAAGTAGAGGCATACAAGGGACACTCTGTTTGTCTATGTATTCACACATGTACTAAGTTTCCGGTTAATACAATTCTAGCATGAATAATAAACATTTATCATGTTATAAGGAAATATTAATAACAACTTTATTATTGCCTCTAGGGCATATTTCCTTCAGTCTACCACTTGCGCTAGAGTCAATAATCTAGTTCACATAGTCATGTGATTTCATACCAATAGTTCACATCTTTATGTGATTAGTTCACATCTCCATGGGACTAATACCCAAAGGGTTTACTAGAGTCAATAAACTAGTTCACATCGCTATGTGATTATCACCCAAAGAGTGATCATGTTTTGCTTGTGAGAGAAGTTTAGTCAACGGGTTTGCCACATTCAGAGCCGTATGTATTTTGCAAATTTCTATGTCTACAATGCTCTGCACTGAGCTACTCTAGCTAATTGCTCCCACTTTCAATATGTATCCAGATTGAGACTCAGAGTCATCTGGATTATTGTCAAAGCTTGCATCGACGTAACTCTTTACAACGAACTCTTTTATCACCTCCATAACCGAGAAATATTTCCTTAGTCCTCTAAGGATAATTTTGATCATTGTCCAAAGGATCTACTCCTAGATCACTATCGCATTCCTTGTCAAAATCATGCTAAGGTATACAATAGGTCAGGTACACAGTATAGCATACTTTATAGAACCTATGACTGAGGCATAGGGAATGACTTTTCATTCTCTTTCTATTTTCTACCGTGGTCGGGTTTTGACTCTTTACTCAACTTCACACCTTGTAACACAAGCAAGAACTCCTTCTTTGACTGTTCCATTTTGAATTACTTCAAAATCTTGTCAAGGTATGTCTTATCAAGCGTCTTGATCTATCTCTATAGATCTTCAAGCTCAATGTGTAAGCAGCTTCACCGAGGTCTTTCTTTGAAAAATTCTTATTCAAGTATCCTTTTATGCTATCCAGAAAATTCTACATCATTTCCGATCAACAATATGTCATTCACATATACTTATCAGAAAGGCTGTAGTGCTCCCACTCACTTTCTTGTAAATACATGCTTCACCGCAAGTCTGTATAAAACTATATGCTTTGATCAACTCATCAAAGCGTATATTCCAACTCCGAGATGCTTGCACCAGTCCATAGATGGATTGCTGGAGCTTGCACATTTTGTTAGCACCTTTAGGATCGACAAAACCTTCTGGTTGTATCATATACAACACTTATTTAAGAAATCCATTAAGGAATGCAGTTTTGACATCCATTTGCGAGATTTCATAAAATACGGCAATTGCTAACATGATTCAGACAGACTTTAAGCATAGATATGAGTGAGAAACTCTCATCGTAGTCAACACCTTGAACTTGTCGAAAACCTTTTGCGACAATTCGAGCTTTGTAGATAGTATCACTACTATCAGTGTCCATCTTCCTCTTGAAGATCCATTTAATCTCAATGGCTCACCGATCATCGGGCAAGTCAATCAAAGTCCATACTTTGTTCTCATACATGGATCCCATCTCAGATTTCATGGCTTCAAGCCATTTCACGGAATCTGGGCTCATCATCGCTTCCTCATAGTTCGTAGGTTCGTCATGGTCTAGTAACATGACTTCCAGAATAGTATTACCATACCACTCTGGTGCGGACCGTACTCTGGTTGACCTACGAGGTTTGGTAGTAACTTGATCTAAAGTTTCATGATCATCATCATTAGCTTCCTCACTAATTGGTGTAGGAATCACTGGAACTGATTTCTGTGATGAACTACTTTCCAAATCGTGAGAAGGTACAACTACCTCATCAAGTTCTACTTTCCTCCCAATCACTTCTTTCGAGAGAAACTCCTTCTCTAAAAAGGATCCATTCTTAGCAAAAAATATCTTGCCTTCGGATCTGTGATAGAAGTTGTACCCAACAATTTCCTTTTGGGTATCCTGTGAAGATGCATTTCTCTGATTTGGGTTCGAGCTTATCAGGCTGAAGCTTTTTCACATAAGCATCGCAACCCCAAACTTTTAAGAAATGATACTTTGGGTTTCTTGCTAAACCACTGTTCATACATTGTCGTCTCAAAGGATTTAGATGGTGCCCTATTTAACGTGAATGCAGCTGTCTCTAATGCATAACCCCAAAACGATAGTGGTAAATTGGTAAGAGACATCATAGATCACACCATATCTAATAAAGTACGGTTACGATGTTCGGACACACCATTACACTGTGGTGTTCCAAGTGGCGTGAGTTGCAAAACTATTTCACATTGTTTCAAATGAAGACCAAACTCGTAACTCAAATATTCGCCTTCACGATCAGATCGTAGAAACTTTATTTTCTAGTTACGATGAATTTCCACTTCACTCTGAAATTCTTTGAACTTTTCAAATATTTCAGACTTTATGTTTCATCAAGTAGATATACCCATATCTGCCCTAATCATCTGTGAAGGTTAGAAAATAACGATACCCGCCGCGAGTCTCAACTTCATCGGACCGCATACATCAGTATGTATTATTTCCAACAAGTCTATTGCTCGCTCCATTGTTCCGGAGAACGGAGTCTTAGTCATCTTGCCCATGAGGCATGGTTCGCAAGCATCAAGTGATTCATAATCAAGTGATTCCAAAATCCCATCAACATGGAGTTTCTTCATGCGCTTTATACCAACATGACCTAAACGGCAGTGCCAAAAAATATGTTGCACTATCATTATCAACTTTGCATCTTTTGGCTTCAATATTATGAATATGTGTATTATTACGATCGAGATTCAATCAACCATTTATATTAAGGGTATGACCATAGAAGGTTTTATTCATGTAAACAGAACAACAATTATTCTTTGACTTAAATGAATAACCGTATTGCAATAAACATGATCCAATCATATTCATGCTCAACGCAAACACCAAATAACATTTATTTTGGTCCAACACTAATCTCGAAGGTAGAGGGAGTGTGCGATGGTGATCTTATCAACCTTGGAATCATATCCAACACACATCGTCACTTTGCCCATAACTAGTATGTGTTTATTCTGCAACTCATGTTTTTAATTACTACTCTTAGCAACTAAACCATCATCAAATACTAAGGGGTTGCTATAAACACTAGTAAAGTACACATCAATAACATGTATATCAAATATACTTTTGTTCACTTTGCCATCCTTCTTATCCGCCAAGTATCTAGGGCAGTTCCACTTCCAGTGACCATTTCCTTTGCAGTAGAAGCACTCTGTTTCAGGCTTGGGTCTAACTTTGGGCTTCTTCATGGGAGTGGCAACTTGCTTGCTATTCTTCTTGAAGTTCCCTTTCTTTCCCTTGCTCTTTTACTTGAAACTAGTGGTCTTGTCAACCATCAACATTTGATGCTTTTCTTGATTTCTACCTCCGTCGATTTCAGCATCACGAAGAGCTCGGGAATTGTTTTCGTCATCCCTTGCATATTATAGTTCATCACGAAGTTCCAGTAACTTGGTGATAGTGACTAGAGAACTCTGTTAATCACTATTTTATCAGGAAGATTAACTCCCACTTGATTCAAGTGATTGTAGTACTCAGACAATCTGAGCACATGCTCACTGGTTGAGCTATTCTCCTCCATTTTGTAGGCAAAGTACTTGTCAAGTGTCTCATACCTCTCGACTCGGGCATGAGTATGAAATATAAATTTTAGCTCTTGGAACATCTCATATGCTCCGTGGCGTTCAAAACGTTTTTGAAGTCCCTGTTCTAATCCGTAAAGCATGGCGCACTAAACTATCAAGTATTTATCATACCGAGCTTGTCAAACGTTCATAACGTCTACATCTGCTCCTGCAATAGGTCTGTCACCTAGCGGTGCATCAAGGACATAATTCTTCTGTGCAACAATGAGGATAATCCTTTGATCACGGACCTAGTCCACATCATTGCTACTATCATCTTTCAACATAGTTTTTCTCTAGGAACATATCAAAAATAAACGGGGAGCTACATCACGAGCTATTGATCTACAACATAGTTATTCAAATACTACCAGGACTAAGTTCATGATAAATTAAAGTTCAATTAATCATATTACTTAAGAACTCCCACTTAGATAGCCATCCCTCTAATCATCTAAGTGATCACGTTATCCATATCAACTAAACCATGTCCGATCATCACGTGAGATGGAGTAGTTTTCAATGGTGAACATCACTATGTTGATCATATCCACTATATGATTCACGCTCGACCTTTTGGTCTCAGTGTTTCGAGGCCATATCTGCATATGCTAGGCTCGTCAAGTTTAACCCGAGTATTCCGCGTGTGCAAAACTGGCTTGCACCCGTTGTATGTGAACATAGAGCTTATCACACCCGATCATCACGTGGTGTCTCTAAGACGCATTTAACTTTCGCAACGGCGCATACTCAGGGAGAACATTTATACCTTGAAATTTAGTGAGAGATCATCTTATAATTCTACCGCCGTACTAAGCAAAATAAGATGCATAAAGGATAAACATCATATGCAATCAATATAAGTGATATGATATGGCCATCATCATCTTGTGCCTTTGATCTCCATCTCCAAAGCACCGTCATGATCACCATCGTCATCAGCTTGACACCTTCATCTCCATCAAAGAATCATTGTCGTCTCGCCAACTATTGCTTCTACGACTATCGCTACTGCTTAGTGATAAAGGAAAGCAATTACATGGCGATTGCATTTCATACAATAAAGCGACAACCATATGGCTCCTGCCAGTTGTTGATAACCGTGTTACAAAACATGATCATCTCATACAATAATTTATATAATCACGTCTTGACCATATCACATCACAACATGCCCTGCAAAAACAAGTTAGAAGTCCTCTACTTTGTTGTTGCAAGTTTTACGTGGCTGCTACGGGCTTAGTAAGAACCGTTCTTACCTACGCATCAAAACCACAATTTTTTTTGTCAAGTTTGTTGTTTTAACCTTCAACAAGGATCGGGCATAGTCACATTCGATTCAACTAAAGTTGGAGAAACAAACACCTACTAGCCACCTGTGTGCGAAGCATGTTGGTAGAACCAGTCTCGTGTAAGCGTACGCATAATGTCGGTCTGAGTCGCTTCATCCAACAAGGTAAGCAGTATGACTATTATCACCCACAACCTTTTGTGTTCTACTCGTGCATATAACATCTACGCATAGACCTGGCTCGGATGCCACTGTTGAGGAACGTAGTATTTAAATTTTTTTGCCTACGCACACGCAAGATCCATCTAGGTTATGCATAGAACCGAGCGGGGAGAGTGTGTCCACGTACGCTCGTAGACCGAAAGCGGAAGCGTTTAGTAACACGGTTGATGTAGTCGAACGTCTTCGTGATCCAACCGATCCAAGTACCGAACGCACGGCACCTCCGCGATCTGCACACGTTCAGCTCGGTGATGTCCCTCGTACTCTTGATCTAGTTGAGGCCGAGGGAGAGTTTCGTCAGCACGACGGTGTGGTGACGATGATGATGAAGGTACCGACGTAGGGCTTCGCCTAAGCTCTACAACGATATGACCGAGGTGGAAATCTGTGGAGGGAGGCACCGCACACGGCTAAGACAACTGCCAACTTCCGTGTCTATGGGGTGCCCCCCTCCCCCATATATAAAGGAGTGGAGGAGGGGAGGGTCGGCCCTCTCTATGGCGCGCCCCAAGGGGGATTCCTACTCCTAGTAGGAGTAGGTTTCCCCCTTCCCTAGTTGGAGTAGGAGAAGAAGGGAAGGAGGAGGAGGGGAGAAGGAAGGAGGGGGCGCCGCCCCCTCCTAGTCCAATTCGGACCAGCCCATGGGAGGGCGCGCAGCCACCCCTTCAGGCCCTTCTCTCATTTCCCGTATGGCCCATTAAGGCCCACTACTTCCCTCGGTGAATTCCCTTAACTCTCCGGTACTCCGAAAATACCCGAACCACTCAAAACCTTTCCTATGTCCGAATATAGCCTTCCAATATATCGATCTTTACGTCTCGAACATTTCGAGACTCCTCGTCATGTCCGTGATCTCATCCGGGACTCCTAACTATCTTTGGTACATCAAAACACATAAACTCATAATACCAAACGTCATCAAATGTTAAGCGTGAGGACCCTACGGGTTCGAGAACTATGTAGACATGACCGAGACTCATTTCGACCAATAACCAAGAGCGGAACCTGGATGCTCATATTGGTTCCTACATATTCTACGAAGATCTTTATCGATCAAACCGCATAACAACATACGTTGTTCCCTTTGTCATCGGTATGTTACTTGCCCGAGATTCGACCATCGGTATCATCATACCTAGTTCAATCTCAAGCATCGGCAAGTCTCTTTACTCGTTCCGTAATGCATCATCCCGCAACTAACTCATTAGTCACATTGCTTGCAAGAATTATAGTGATGTGCTTTACCGAGAGGGCCCAGAGATACCTCTCCGACAATCGAAGACACCTGTAGAGCATCTTTATAATCACCCAGTTACGTTGTGACGTTTGATAGCACACTAAGTATTCCTCCGGTAGTCGGGAGTTGCATAATCTCATAGTCACAGGAACATGTATAAGTCATGAAGAAAGCAATAGCAACAAACTAAACGATCATAGTGCTAAGCTAACGGATGGGTCTTGCCCATCACATCATTCTCTAATGATGTGATCCCATTCATCAAATGACAACACATGTCTATGGCTAGCAAACTTAACCATCTTTGATTAACGAGCTAGTCAAGTATAGGCATACTAGGGACACTCTGTTTGTCTATGTATTCACACATGTACTAAGCTTCCGCTTAATACAATTCTAGCATGAATAATAAACATTTATCATGATATAAGGAAATATAAATAACAACTTTATTATTGCCTCTAGGGCATATTTCCTTCATGTAATACCCTACTTCCTGCTTGATTGACTTTGATGAGTATAGGGGTTACAAGAGTTGATCTACCTCGAGATCGTAATGGCTAAACCCTAGATGTCTAGCCTGTATGATTATGATTGCTTCTATGGACTAAACCCTTTGTTTTATATAGACACTGGAGGGGCCTAGGGTTATACAGAGAAAGGAAACTACACATCCGGACGCCAAGCTTGCCATCCACGCAAAGGAGAGTCCTATCCGGACACGAGGGAAGGCCTTCTATCTTGTATCTTCACGGCCCATCAGTCCGACCCATGTCACATAGTCCGGATGCCCGGGGACCCCATTGAAGCCTCGAGGGCGCGGCGGGACATATTTGCCGCTGCCGCGGTGTAGCCGGACCAGTCCGCTACTTCAACGGCGCGGCGGGACCTTTGTGCTACTTCGGTAGCGTGGCAGGACCTTTGTGCTGCTACGACGGCGCAGCGAGACATGTCGGCGGCTTTGGTCGCGAGGCGGGACATCTCTCTTACTTCAGCTTCCATGCTCGCCTTTCTTCCTTGTAATTTCTGGACCCAAAACTCACACGGGCCACGATAGAGGCAAGGAAGGACGAAGAAAGACTTGTTCGTCTGGTGAGGAGGGCGATCGAGGAGGAATGTGCAGTCATCTTGGAGTACATAGGTAGTATTTATAAACCCAGTAATATGCTGATAAGTGGGAAACCGTTTAGGTTTTGATTGGCGTGAACGATAAATGTGAATGTGAAGGGAAGCAAGTCCAAAATTTATTGACGGTTTGTCGGTGGGAACGACACCTATGGGATCACTGGAATCCCTTCTATGGTTGGCGGACGCGGGGTTGTGGGAAGAGCAGGTTTAGGAGCTAGCACAAAGATCGTTTACCCAGGTTCGTGCCGCGAGGATGTGTAATACCCTAATCCTGCTTTGGTGTGTATTTCAGAGTGTTCTTGGGCTGTCGAACTAGCTATGGTGGCTGCGTAGTTCCAAAGAGCCGAATCCCTCTCCTGGTCGCCTCAGGCCTCCTTCTATAGGCAAAAGGGGTTGCCACAGTGGCACACAGGAGGTGGAAAGGCCTACAGTGCGCGAGCTTATCACCCAGCATTACGGGACAAAGCGCATTAAATGTGCTACTTAGGTGTTGATGTCTACTACACAACCTTCTTCTTGTAGACGTTGTTGGGCCTCCAAGTGCAGAGGTTTATAGTACAGTAGCAAATTTCCCTCAAGTGGATGACCTAAGGTTTATAAATCCGTGGGTGGTGTAGGATGAAGATGGTCTCTCTCAAACAACCCTGCAACCAAATAACAAAGAGTCTCTTGTGTCCCCAACACACCCAATACAATGGTAAATTGTATAGGTGCACTAGTTCGGCGAAGAGTTGGTGATACAAGTGCAATATGGATGGTAGATATAGGTTTTTGTAATCTGAAAATATAAAAACAGCAAGGTAACTAATGATAAAAGTGAGCACAAACGGTATTGCAATGCTAGGAAACAAGGCCTAGGGTTCAAACTTTCACTAGTGCAAGTTCTCTCAACAATAATAACATAATTGGATCATATAACTATCCCTCAACATGCAACAAAGAGTCACTCCAAAGACACTAATAGCGGAGAACAAATGAAGAGATTATGGTAGGGTACGAAACCACCTCAAAGTTATTCTTTCTGCTCGATCTATTCAAGAGTCCGTAGTAAAATAACACGAAGCTATTCTTTCTGTCCAGTCTATCATAGAGTTCGTACTAGAATAACACCTTAAGATACAAATCAACCAAAATCCTAATGTCACCTAGATACTCCAATTTCACCTCAAGTATCTGTGGGTATGATTATACGATATGCATCACACAATCTTAGATTCATCTATTCAACCAACACAAAGTACTTCAAAGAGTGCCCCAAAGTTTCTACCGGAGAGTCAAGACGAAAACGTGTGCCAACCCCTATGCATAGGTTCATGGGCGGAACCCACAAGTTGATCACCAAAACATACATCAAGTGAATCACGTGATATCCCATTGTCACCACAGATACACACATGCAAGACATACATCAAGTGTTCTCAAATCCTTAAAGACTCAATCCGATAAGATTACTTAAAAGGGAAAACTCAATCCATTACAAGAGAGTAGAGGGGGAGAAACATCATAAGATCCAACTATAATAGCAAAGCTCGCGATACATCAAGATCGTACCACCTCAAGAACACGAGAGAGAGAGAGATCAAACACATAGCTACTGGTACATACCCTCAGCCCCGAGGGTGAACTACTCCCTCCTTGTCATGGAGAGCGCCGGGATGATGAATATGGCCACCGGTGAGGGTTCCCCCCTCTGGCAGGATGCCGGAACAGGGTCCGATTGGTTTTTGGTGGCTACAGAGGCTTGCGGCGGCGGAACTCCCGATCTATTCTGTTCCCCTATGTTTTTAGGGTATATGGATATATATAGGCGAAAGAAGTCGGTCAGGGGAGCCACGAGGGGCCCACGAGGGAGGAGGGCGCGCCCCCCTGCCTCGTGCTTTCCTCGTTGCTTCCCTTACGTGCACTCCAAGTCCCCTGGATTGCTTCCGTTCCAAAAATAACTCTCCCAAAGGTTTCATTCTGTTTGGACTCCGTTTGATATTCCTTTTCTGCGAAACACTGAAACAAGGAAAAAACAGAAACTGGCACTGGGCTCTGGGTTAATAGGTTAGTCCCAAAAATAATATAAAAGTGTTTAATAAAGCCCATAAATATCCAAAACAGATAATATAATAGCATGAATATTTCATAAATTATAGATACATTGGAGACGTATCAGCATGCCCAAGCTTAATTCCTGCTCGTCCTCGAGTAGGTAAATGATAAAAGAAATAATTTATGAAGTGTGAATGCTAGCAGGTGCACAAGTTTGACCAATGATAATTTCAATCACCTTTTCTAGCATCATTATATGTCATAACAGTGGCTCAACTCATAGAACTTTGCATGATCAAGTAACAAACTATTCACATGATAAAGTATAGATCATAAACTTTTTTAAAACTAACAAACCGTGTTATTAGTCATCAAACAATTACAATTCATCTTATTTTCAGGAAGAGTCTATGTCAGAGCTTTGATTTAACAAACTCCACATACTCAACTATCATTTAGTCTTCCACAATTGCTAACACTCACGCAATATTTATGGGTTCAAAGTTTTAATCATACACAGAGAAAGATAGGGGCTTATGGATTCGCCTCCCAACCTTTTACCTCAAGGGTAATGTCAACAATAATAGTTCATGATGCCGTACATCCAATTGGATATATATATCAAAATATTTCCAACACGAGGTGCTTGCCAAAGGATAAAATGAAAAAAAGGAAAGGTGAAGATCACCATGACTCTTGCATAAAAGTAAAAGATAGGCCCTTCGCAGAGGGAAGCAGAGGTTGCCATGCGCTTTTATAGTTGGATGCACAAAATCTTAATGCGAGGGAACGTCACTTTATATTGCCACTTGTGATAGGGACCTTTATTATGCAGTCCGTCGCTTTTATTTCTTCCATATCACAAGATCGTATCAAGCTTATTTTCTCCACACTAAAAGATCATACATATTTAGAGAGCAATTTTTATTGCATGCACCGATGACAACTTACTTGAAGGATCTTACTCAATCCATAGGTAGGTATGGTGGACTCTCATGGCAATACTGGTTTAAGGGATGTTTGGAAGCACAAGTAGTATCTGTACTTGGTGCTAGGAATTTAGCTAGCATGAGGGGGGAAAGGCAAGCTTAACGCGTTGGGCGATCCATGACAATATACTTTTTTCGGATATAAGAAAACATAACCCATTACGTTGTCTTCCTTGTCCAACATCAACCTTTTGTCATGTCATATTTCAATGAGTTCTCACAATTACAAAAGATGTCCAAGATAGTATATTTATATGTGAAATCTCTCTTCCTTCAATATTCTTTCATGAATTGTTCAAGTGACCAATACAATGTTTGCTAACCTTCAATAGATTTACCACATCTACTTATTATATGTGAAGTCATTACTCCCCATGGGATAAGCATATGAAACATATATAATTTCACATTTATGATATTCAATTCATTCAACCATTTACTCATACGATATAAGTGAAGCACATGAGTAAATGACAAACTACTCCAAAAAGATATAAGTGAAGATTAATGAGTAGTTAAATAATTATGTAGCTATGTGAAGACTCTCTCCCATTTAAGAATTTCAGATCTTGGTATTTTATTCAAACAGCAAGCAAAACAAAACAAAATGACATGACGCTCCAAGCAAAACACATATCATGTGGTGAATAAAAATATAGCTCCAAGTAAAGTTACCGATGAACGAAGATTTAAAGAGGGGATGCCATCCGGGCATCCCCAAGCTTAGGCTCTTGGTTGTCCTTGAATATTACCTTGGGGTGCCTTGGGCATCCTCAATCTTAGGCTCTTGCCACTCCTTATTCCATAGTCCATCGAATTTTTACCCAAAACTTGAAAACTTCACAACACAAAACTTAACACAAAACTCGTAAGCTCCGTTAGTATAGGAAAATAAATTAAATCACCACTTAGGTACTGGTGTGAACTCATTATTTATTTGTATTGGTGTTAAATATACTGTATTCTAACTTCTCTATGGTTTATAAACTCTTTTACTGGCCATAGATTCATCAAAATAAGCAAACAACACATAGAAAACAGAATCTGTCAAAAACAGAACAGTCTGTAGCAATCTGTATCAAACGTATACTTCTATAACTCCAAAAAAACTAAAATAAATTGGTGGACCTGATTAATTTTTCTAGTAATCATCTGCAAAAGGAATCAACTAAATAGCACTCTCCAGTAAAATGTTTTAGCTAATCTCGTGAGCGCTAAAGTTTCTGTTTTTTACAGCATGATCATAAAGACTTCACCCAAGTCTTTCCAAAGGTTCTACTTGGTACAAACACTAATTAAAACACAAAACCACATCTAAACAGAATCTAGATGGATTATTTATTCCTAAACATAACCAAAAAGCAAGAAACTAAAATAAAATTGGGTTGCCTCCAAACAAGCGCTAACGTTTAACGCCCCTAGCTAGGCATGATGATTTCAATGATGCTCACACAAAGGATAAGAATTGAAACATAAAGAGAGCATCATGAAGAATATGACTAGCACATTTAAGTCTAACCCACTTCCTATGCATAGGGATTTTGTGAGCAAACAACTTATGCGTACAATAATCAACTAGCATAGGAAGGCAAAACAAGCATAACTTCAAAACTTTAAGCACATAGAGAGGAAACTTGATATTATTGCAATTCCTACAAGCATATATTCCTCCCTCATAATAATTTTCAGTAGCATCATGAATTAATTCAACAATATAACCATCACATAAAGCATTCTTTTCATGATTTACAAGCATAGAAAATTTATTGCTCTCCACATAAGCAAAATTCTTCTCATTCGGAATAGTGGGAGTATCATAAGAGACTTGAATACTATAAATTGTTTCCACATTAAAAGAGTAATGTTCAGAAAAAGGATAATCATAATCATGACAGGTTTTATAAATATAATCATCAATACTTTTTAGCATAAGTTTCATCACGGTAATCATCATAAGTAGCATCTATGTTCTCATCATAATCGACTGAAACCTCTTCCAAGATAGTGGACTCATCACTAAATAAAGTCATGACCTCTCCAAATCCACTTTCATAAATATTATATGATTCAAAATCCTCCAAAATAGTGGGATCATTACTTCCTAAAGTTGACACTCTTCCAAACCCACTTTCATCAATATAATCATCATAGGTAGAAGGCATGCTATCATCATAACAACTTTGCATATCAAAACTTGGGAGGCTAAAAATATCATCTTCATTAACCGTAGCATCCCCAAGCTTGGGACAAACATTAATTTCAGAAAATATATTCTCAAATATGTCATCCTCATCAAACATAGCTTCCCCAAGCTTGGGCCTTTTCATATCATAAGCATAATCATTCTCATCATTAATAGTATGGATAGCACCAATAGTATAGCAATTATCATCATCACAATGAGTAGTAGGAGCAACATCATTTGGGAGGCATACCTTTTTACCTTTGCTTCTCCGTTTGTTTTCTTTTTCACATCATGTGCGGGTTTATCCCTCTTTTTTGAGCTCCTTATTGATGAGGTTGGTTGAATAGAAAGCTCCTCCTCGTTACATGATTCATCATAAGAAATAATAGGAGGATATTGGGAAGTCTCTTCCCTTTCATTAGTATTGTATTCATCTTCTATTTGCTTTCTTTTCTTTATGTAATTGGCAATATAAGGATTTTCAATGCAATTCACCGCACAATACATATAAATTTCCTCTAGATCAAAATCAAGAAGTTTATAACGGGCAAATTCTGGAAGATAGTTAGTTATACGTTTCATTTCTTCATAGCCCATAAGCAAACTAAGTTCATTATGATGTGCAAGGGAAATCAAGTCATCACAATTTTTGGACACGATTAGATCATGAAACAATTTGCATCGGACAGTTAAATGACCACGTTCATTGCAAAGTTCACAAGTACAGCTAAGAAAATTTAAATTTTCAGCACAAACATCTAGCCTTTCTTGCAACCATTTAGTTTCTAAGTACTTATGCCTCTTACAAAATCTATCTTCCCTTTTTGGTATCTATTTGCAAACTCTATGCACTCCACAAAAATCGACATGCTTATAAGAGATATTTTCATCATGACTAGTGCAATCATCATTAGTACCATGGTTATTCAGGGAGTTCATACTAACAGCATTTCAGTCATGCTCATCATTCAAAGATTTAGTGCCAAACATTTTAATGCATTCTTCTTCTAACACTTTGGCACAATTTTCCTTTCCATCATACTCATGAAACATATTAAAAAGATGAAGCATATGAGACAAACTCAATTCCATTTTTCTGGGTAGTTTTCTTTTATAAACTAAACTAGTGATAAAACAAGAAACTAAAAGATTTGATTGCAAGATCTAAAGATATACCTTCAAGCACTCACCTCCCCGGCAACGGCACCAGAAAAGAGCTTAGTTGACGGGGTGTGAGTGCCGCTTACCTAGCCTCCCCGGAAACGGCGCCAGAAAAGAGCTTGATGTCTACTACACAACCTTCTTCTTGTAGACGTTGTTGGGCCTCCAAGTGCAGAGGTTTGTAGGACAGTAGCAAATTTCCCTCAAGTGGATGACCTAAGGTTTATCAATCCGTGGGAGGTGTAGGCTGAATATGGTCTCTCTCAAACAACCCTGCAACCAAATAACAAAGAGTCTCTTGTGTCCCCAACACACCCAATACAATGGTAAATTGTATAGGTGCACTAGTTCGGCGAAGAGATGGTGATACAAGTGCAATATGGATGGTAGATATAGGTTTTTGTAATCTGAAAATATAAAAACAGCAAGGTAACTAATGATAAAAGTGAGCACAAACGGTATTGCAATGCTAGGAAACAAGGCCTAGGGTTCATACTTTCACTAGTGCAAGTTCTCTCAACAATAATAACATAATTGGATCATATAACTATCCCTCAACATGCAACAAAGAGTCACTCCAAAGACACTAATAGCGGAGAACAAATGAAGAGATTATGGTAGGGTACGAAACCACCTCAAAGTTATTCTTTGTGCTCGATCTATTCAAGAGTCCGTAGTAAAATAACACGAAGCTATTCTTTCCGTTCAATCTATCATAGAGTTCGTACTAGAATAACACCTTAAGATACAAATCAACCAAAACCCTAATGTCACCTAGATACTCTAATTTCACCTCAAGTATCCGTGGGTATGATTATACGATATGCATCACACAATCTTAGATTCATCTATTCAACCAACACAAAGTACTTCAAAGAGTGCCCCAAAGTTTCTACCGGAGAGTCAATACGAAAACGTGTGCCAACCCCTATGCATAGGTTCACGGGCGGAACCCGCAAGTTGATCACCAAAACATACATCAAGTGAATCACGTGATATCCCATTGTCACCACAGATACGCACATGCAAGACATACATCAAGCGTTCTCAAATCCTTAAAGACTCAATCCGATAAGATTACTTCAAAGGGAAAACTCAATCCATTACAAGAGAGTAGAGGGGGAGAAACATCATAAGATCCAACTATAATAGCAAAGCTCACGATACATGAAGATCGTACCACCTCAAGAACACAGGAGAGAGAGGGAGAGAGAGAGAGAGAGAGAGAGAGAGAGAGAGAGATATCAAGCACATAGCTACTGGTACATACCCTCAGCCCCGAGGGTGAACTACTCCCTCCTAGTCATGGAGAGCGCCGGGATGATGAAGATGGCCACCGGCGAGGGTTCCCCCCTCTTGCAGGATGCCGGAACAAGGTCCCGATTGGTTTTTGGTGGCTACAGAGGCTTGCGGCGGCGGAAATCTTGATCTATTCTGTTCCCTGATGTTTTTAGGGTATATGGATATATATAGGCGAAAGAAGTCAGTCAGGGGAGCCACGAGGGGCCCATGAGGGTGGAGGGCGTGCCCAGGGGGGTGGGTGCGCCCCCCTACCTCGTGCCTTCCTCGTTGCTTCCCTTACGTGCACTCCAAGTCCATTGGATTGCTTCCATTCCAGAAATAACTCCCCCGAAGGTTTCATTCCGTTTGGACTTTGTTTGATATTCCTTTTCTGCGAAGCACTGAAACAAGGGGAAAAACAGAAACTGGCACTGGGCTCTGGGTGAATAGGTTAGTGAAAGTGCGTTATGTCGACTAGAGGGGGGGTGAATAGGCGATTTTTATGAATTCTTCACTGAGGAATTTGCCGGTGAGGAAATTCCTTAGCGAAGAACTACTTGCAGCGGAATAAGTACTCAGAAGTAAGCATAAGAGAATGCGGGCATGGTCATCATGATGAAATGAAGACAATCAAAGAGTACAGAAAGCGTAAACACTGGATAGCACAAGATGAAGACAAACAGACTGAAGATATTGAACTGAGGAAATTGAGAAAGTCTTCAGTCAAAGTCTTCAAACATAGATATGAATGAACACTCAACACATTAGTGAGGAAATGAGAGGGTTGAGGAGATAGAACCAGTAAGGTTGGTGAAGACAATGATTTGGTAGACCAGTTCCAACTGCTGTCTCGGTTATGCGTCACAGTTGGAGCGGCTGAGTATTTAAACTCGAGGACACACAGTCCGGACACCCGATCGGCTGAGCACGCAGCTCGGGACACCAAGTCCTCACCGTATTCTCCTTGAACTAAGGTCACAGGACCTCGTCCAATCACTCGTGGTAAGTCTTGAGCGACTTCCAAACCTTCACAGACTTGGTCACTCGGCGATCCACAATTCCTCTTGGATGCTCTAGACCATGACACCTAACCGTCTGGAAGAAGCACAATCTTCAAAGGTAACAAGCGCCGGATCCACGCAGGATCAATCTCTTCAGTGATCCTCAATCACTTTGGGTTTGTAGGGGTTTGGTTTTTGGGTTTTTCCTCACTCGATGATTTTCGCTCAAAGTCTTCGGGGGATGGGTTGCTCTCAAATGACAAGTGTCAAGTTTCTCTCGGAGCAGCCAACCAGCTAGTGGTTGAAGGGGGCGGCTATTTATAGCCTAGGGAGCAGCCCGACATGATAAGACATAAATGCCCTTCAATGATATGACCGTTAGGTGGATAAGATATTTTGGGACAGTCATGCCAAGAAGATAAAGAACGGTCGGAATTTTGAATCTCAAATTCCTCGGGGCTATCATGTTCCTCCTTTGTGTAGGCAATCCGCCTTTGGCGACTTCCTAACTCCTCGGTCAGAACAAATTCCTCGGCGACGGAAGAACTTCGTCTCACATCGAAGAAATTGACTGAACTGTATGAGATTTCCAAAAGGCTTCACTCGAAGGGATTGGTAGGTGTAGGATTTTGAGTTGAGCAACACATGGAAATTTTTCCTTAGTATTTCCTTGACCCCCTTTAACAGTACGGTGTTTCCTATGACTCAAGAAAGAGAAAAGCGAAGCAGCGAAAACAAAAGTCTTCACGCTTCATGTTCCTCAAATGAATACCAAGTCTTCAAGGTAACACCAATTTCTTCACTTTCAAAGTCTTGAAAGTCTTGAACATCAAAGTCTTGATCGAAGAACTTCATTTTAGGGTCGACTTTCTCTGTAAATATCAAACTCCTCATAGACTTATAGACCTGTGTACACTTATAAACACATTAGTTTCTTAACCTATAAGTCTTCAATACACCAAAATCACTAAGGGGCACTAGATGCACTTACAGTTAGTCCCAAAAATAATATAAAAGTGCTTAATAAAGCCCATAAACATCCAAAACAGATAATAGAATAGCATGAATACTTCATAAATTATAGATACATTGGAGACGTATCAGGTGTCTGTTAGCTTTATCGGGTACAGGAACGGGGCCCGTCCCGTCTGTCGCCGCCCCGCCTCACTTCGACACGCGCCCAGGCCAGCGATGCGTGCAGCGCCATGTAGGTAGGCAGGCTGCTGAGGTGGCACGGTGGCAGGGCCTTCACGAAGAGTTGCACGCCACCACGCAGGTGCTTGCTGAGTCAGTCTAGAGGCCACCCGTCGCCATGCAGGTGCCCACCCAGCTGGTTGAGCTAGCAGCTGCTCGGGGGTGGCGGTGGAGTCTTAGGTGCGGGCTGGCGGTGGCCTTGATGCCCTCGGCAAGGGTCTTGCCGGGGGCCCGGCAAGGGTTTTGCCGTGGCGTTGCAGTCGTCCCCGGCAAGGCGCTTGCCGGGCGTCTTGTAGATCTCCTCGGCTAGGATCCCGCCGAGGGTCGTCGTCTTCTGATCCTCATCTGATCTCACATGTTTATGATCTTGATGAAGATCTGCATGCCACCACAGGGGTGCCTCCCGAGCCTTGGTTTCAATGTAGTTGGTTGAGTTGGAAGCCGTGGGCTCAAGGGAGGCTCGCTCTGCTGGCATCGGGCAGGCTGCCCTGGCAAGGCTCTTGCCGGGGCTGCGGAGGCTGCCTCGGCAAGGATCTTGCCGAGGGAGTCTACTTCGCCCCCTTGTCCTCCTGTGTTTCTGGTCTTGGCGTTGCCTTGGTTGTCTTGTGCTTTGGCTTCTATCTGGCTTCCCTCCTCTACCCTGCTAAGTGTGGCTGCGGCTCGTGGCTCTGACTGCCCGTGCACAAGTAAAGGGGTCAAAAGGAGAGCCCCTACTTTTGTACACCGACAGGAGCCCCCGGGGCTGGGCCAGACATAAGCGCGATGCGTCGTTGGGCCAGGCCCAGAACGGTGCGTGGGCAGGTGGGGCGGATTTTTACCGTAGTAATTGTTTCGTCCATTGCGCTTCCCCACGACCTGCGTTGAACGCGCAACGTGGAGTGTCGTGCATGGCGTGGGGGTCATGCGTGGGGCGGTTCCCGCATGCATGTGTCACATCGTGGTAAAGAGGCGGCTCACACCTTCCCCATAAAAAGACGGAGGCGTGGAGGCGCGGCTCATTTACTGGGTGGACTCGGGTCGCGGTCTTCAAGGCGCCCACGCCCCACGATCACGGGGCGGGGAACGGTCGCCTCACCCGTCCCCTCGATCCTGCTCGCTCGCCACGCGTCCTTCATGCAGGTGGCAGGTGGTGGAGGCGGGAAACCGGGCCGTCGCTGATTGGGGCAGCAGGTCGGTCCTGATTCCCCACGCCTCCGATGGCTGGATTGGTCGAGTGGGGCGGCCGAGCCTTGGCCCCGCCCCTTTATAAGGAGGGGGAGGGGGCGCCATCCCACATTCTCCCAGCATCCATCTTCTTCCACTTCCGCTCCTTCCTTCCACCCGTCATGGCGAGAGTGGGCGCAGGCCCTTCAACGGTGGGGGCGAGGGTCGCCGCTCGACAGCGCGTCCCTCCATCCCACGAGCTCGCGGCGGCAGAGCCATCCACGAGAGGAAGGGGGAGGGGGCGAGGCCGAGGTTGCCACGGCGTTCAGGGGAGAGGGGGACGAGGCGGCGCGATGGTCGTGCCTCCGCCAGCGATGCCGCCCGTGATGGAGGGCCACGTCGGGGACCAGCCCCGCGAGTTCTTCTTCAGGCTGCGCCGGCCACCGCGGCATCGTCTCCGCCTCCCCACCCCATTTTCTCGGAAGATGGAGCTCAATCCACCCCAGACCCTCAGGCTGCACATGAGGGGCTGTGGGAATGGCGGCACGTGGGTCAACGTCGACTTCCCCGCTCCTCGTGTTATGTACCTTCGTCGCGGATGGAAGACGTTTGCTCGCGTCCACAGCCTGACGGCGGGGCTCGTCCTCTACTTTAAGTTAATGGAGGGTGGCCTGCTCTCCGTCAAGGTCTTTGGAGATCTTGGAACTCGCCTAAAGTGCTGCGTGGAGAGCTCCTCCGACGATGAAGATTCCTCCTCAAGCAGGAGTGACGAGGAGGACAGCGACAGCGACGACGAGGGAGTCGAGCGACTGGATGCCGACTCCGACTTCGACTGACTGCACCGCCCCTCACTCGGCCACGCGCCCTGCCGGGGGCCTTCCTCGCCAAGCTCTCCATCGGGGCACTCCCCATCGTCTCCTTGGGCGGCTCGCGTAGGAGGGCCGGAGAAGGCGAAGAAGGCAGGTGGTGGTCGTCAAGTCGGAGTACGCGGGCACCCAAGCCTTCGTCGCGTATTGTCGGCCCGCTGCCTCGTCTTCCACCTCTCCTATCGGCGCCGAGATGCTCTCTTGGCGCCTTCTGCTCCTCGCACCTCGCCTAGGAGCTCTTTTTGCCCTCCTGCTGTCTTGTTCCACTTTCTGAGGAGCGGGACAAGAAAGGGATTACGGCACCTTATCTCTTTTTAGTTTGTAAGCCTGCGGGCACTTGTTAATTTTAAGACTTGTAATCCCCTTGATCATGTTTTTAATTCCGTATGAACTGTACATGTATGGGATGTTTTTAATGAAAAATGGAGTTTGCCGGGTTCTTTGTGCATGAGCGAGGCCCATGCCAAGGAATGAATCCTCGTTATTTTTAGGATAAACATTGTCGCCCGGCAACAGGCCTTGCTGTCCCCTGACTTCAGTTGACCTTTCTCACTGAAAGTGCAACTATCCCTAGGTGGTTTTGGTAATTCATAACAACATATAGCTCATTGAGCTAATGCTATTCCAAGACCATTATTTCAGGAAAGCTCAATGAATGGCATGGCATGGATGATGAAAGTGGATCCCTCAAAATACTTAGGACAAAGGATTGGCTCAAGCTCAAAAGCTCAAGACTCTTCATTTTACATTTTAGTGATCCAAGATCACATTGAGTCTATAGGAAAAGCCAATACTATTGAGAAGGGATGAGGTGTTGCTTAATGAGCCTTTTGCTTCATGTGCTTAGTGATATGCTCCAAAACCCTCAACTACTTTCCCACATCCACAAATGACCTAAACCTAAAGCCAAAATCGGTCACACCGATTCTTTCTATCCGCGCCACCGATTCCAAAAGTCATAGCCATCGCCACAAACCGTAAGCAAATCGGTCTTACCGATAGGGATCTCAGTCTCACCGAGATGGGGTTGCAATCTCTCCGTCCCTTGGTAACGCTTTCGGTCTAACCGAAGTGAGCGATCGGTCCCACTGAGATTGCAATGTAAACTCTCTGTTCCTTTTTGTAACATTCGGTCTCACCGAAAAGAGCAAATCGGTCCCACCGAGTTTACGACCAACTCTACGGTTAGCTAATTACCAAAATCGGTCTCACCGAGTTTGTGTAATCGGTCTCACCAAGATTACGTTATGCCCTAACCCTAACCATATCGGTCTCACCGAGATGCATGTCAGTCCCACCGAAAATCACTAACGGTCACTAGGTTTACTAAATCGGTCTAACCGAGTTTAACTATTCGATCCCACCGAGTTTGGTAAATTGTGTGTAACGGTTAGATTTTGTGTGGAGGCTATATATACCCCTCCACCTCCTCTTCATTCGTGGAGAGGGCCATCAGACTTAACCTACACTTCCAACTTACCATTTTTGAGAGAGAACCACCTACCCTTGTGTTGAGGCCAAGATATTCCATTCCTACCATATGAATCTTGATCTCTAGCCTTCCCCAAGTTACTTTCCACTCAGATCATCTTTCCACCAGATCCAAATCCTATGAGAGAGAGTTGAGTGTTGGGGAGACTATCATTTGAAGCACAAGAGCAAGGAGTTCATCATCAACACACCATTTGTTACTTCTTGGAGAGTGGTGTCTCCTAGATTGGCTAGGTGTCACTTGGGAGCCTCCGACAAGATTGTGGAGTTGAACCAAGGAGTTTGTAAGGGCAAGGAGATCGCCTACTTCGTGAAGATCTACCGCTAGTGAGCAAGTCCTTCGTGGGCGACGGCCATGGTGGGATAGACAAGGTTGCTACTTCGTGGATCCATCGTGGGTGGAGCCCTCCGTGGACTCGCGCAACCGTTACCCTTCGTGGGTTGAAGTCTCCATCAACGTAGAGGTACGATAGCACCACCTATCGGTACCACGCCAAATACATCCGTGTCTCCAATTGCGTTTGAATCCTCTAAACCCTTCCCCTTACTTTCTTGCAAGTTGCATGCTTCAATTTTCGCTGCCAATATACTCTTTGCATGCTTGCTTGAATTGTGTGATGATTGCTTGACTTGTCCTAAAATAGCTAAAATCTGCCAAACTATAAAATTGGGAAAAGGTTAAGTTTTTATTGGTCAAGTAGTCTAATCACCCCCCTCTAGACATACTTCAAGGTCCTACAAGTGGGATCGTAGCTTTGGTCTCCATTTGCTTTGATTTCCATAGCTTTTGGTGGTCATAGCCTTGGTTTCACAACCTAGGAGAGTATGGCGTCTAGCGAGGGAAATTATCACCGTAGAGGTCCTTACTTTGATGGTACTAATTTTGCTAGTTGGAAGCATAAGATGAAAATGCATATTCATGGACATAACCCCGCCGTTTGGGCTATTATTTGTATTGGCTTGCAAGGTGAATTTTTCGATGGGAGAGAACCGAACCATGAAGCGAATGCGGAAGAATTGAAGATGCTACAATACAACACTCAAGCATGTGACATCATCTTCAACGGATTGTGCCTCAAGAATTCAACAAAATCAGCCGTCTTGAGAATGCAAAGGAAATTTGGGATACTTTGATTGATATGCACGAAGGTACCGAATCACAAGGAATCCAAGTTGGATGTGCTCCAAAGTCAGCTTGACAAGTTCAAAATGAAGGATGGTGAAGGTGTCATTTGAAATGTACTCTAGGCTTGCTCTTATCACAAATGAGATTGCCGGCTTAGGGAGTGAAGAGATAACCGACAAATTCATCATCAAGAAAATCCTAAGAGCATTGGATGGAAAGTATGATGCCGTGTGCACATTGATCCAAATGTTGCCAAACTACAAAGATCTCAAGCCAACGGAAGTCATTGGAAGGATTGTTGCTCATGAGATGTCACTCAAGGACAAGGAGGAACTTCACAACAAGTCAAGTGGTGCTTACAAAGCCTCAAGTGAAGCCCCCACATCATCAATCGAGAAACCAACCTTCAATGAAGAATTGAGCTTAATGGTGAAGAACTTCAACAAATTCTACAAGAGTAGAAGCAAAGAAAGAAGCTCCAAGTCAAGGTCTTACAATGACAAGAGATCTTCTAGTCGAGAGCGAAATTGCTACAATTGTGGGAGACCCGGACACTACTCCAATGAGTGTACGGCACCCTACAAAAGAAGAGAAGATTCTCCAAAAAGAAGAAGCAAAAGAGAAGAATCACCACCAAGAGAGAGGAGGAGTAGAGATGATCGTTATGAACGAAGACCCTCATGGAGAAGCAATGATTCGGAAAGAAAGGACAAGTCATCAAGGAGCTACACAAAACAAAGACATCAAGCTCATGTTGGTGAATGGGTATCCGGCTCTGACTCCGACAATCACTCCGAGAGAAGCTATCACTCCGACTTCGAACATACTCAAGATGAAGGTGTTGCCGGTCTAGCACTTGTGTCAACCAACTCCTACGACATATTTGATTCACCAAATGAAGGAATTGGAAGATGCTTCATGGCCAAAGGTCCAAAGGTAACACATCCCGAGTATGTTGATTTCAATAGTGATGAAGATGACTTGCTAGGTGATGATGATTTACTTGTTGACAACTCTAGTGATGAATACTATGATGAAATGTCAATTAATCATGCTAATCAAACAAATGACAATGATAAGGAGAAAATTGAGCTTCTAACTAAAGAACTAAACACTCTTAAGTTGTCTCATGAAACTATCTTCGAAGATCATCGAGAACTTTTAAGGGCTCATGAGAAGTTACGCTTTGAAAAGCTCAATCTTGAGCAAGAGCATGAGTTCTTAAAGGCAATCAATGATGATCTCCGCAAGAAAAGTTCTTCTTACATTGCCAAGCGTTTACTCTTATCTACTTACATGCCTCAAGTCAAGTCTAGTAACAAGTACAAGAAAGATACTTCCTCTAGTAGTAACAATACTAATGTCAAATCCAATGTTGTTGCTTCTAGTAGTTCTCTTGATTCCACTAATGATTCTCTTAGCCAAGTTACACTTGAGCAAGAAAATAGTTTATTGAAGGGAATTATAGAGAAAGGTGTTTACAAGAGCCTTGCCGGGAGTAAGCAATTCGAGGAAATTGTACGCAAGCAAGGAAGGCACCGGAAGAATCAAGGTGTTGGTTTTGAACTAAAGTTCAACGCCAATGGAGTTGAGTGGGAAGTAGATCAATACCCCAAGATAAAGTTTGTTCCTCAACAAGAGAAGTATGATCCTACTTCCTTCAAGGGGACACAAGCTCAAGATGATCTTCCACCACAAGACCACAAGAACAAAGGCAAGGACAAGCTTCAAGAAGAGATTGATGCATTTGAAGAAGCACCTAAAGCCTCGTTCGAGTGGGTCCCCAAGACTACGTCAAGTTCTACTTCATCAAGTACAACTACAACTCCAAGGATTCCCATCAAGATGATGTGGATCCCGAAGAAGAAGAACTAGAGAGTTGTTGAGGGTGACTCCGCCAACATTCTTCACTCATATCATTTTGGCAAGAACAAGTGCAATCAACTTTCACATCTTGCACTAGTTCAAGGAGTCACAAACCCTCATGTTGGTAAGGCAAGGGACAAGGCAAGTTGAAAGTGCAACTCACTCCAAAGGATTGCTCCAAATGATCTACATCAACATTGAGCATCTACATCTTCAACACCTACATGAAGTCATCATCGACAAAACCCAAGGTTAGTTCATCCCTCTAAGGGGGATCTCACATCTAGGGGAGCTTAACTCTAAGAATTGAGTCAAAGCAACTCTAATGGTGTGAACACATTAATGCATTATGTAAAAGTGGTAACCCCACTTGAGCTTAAATGATGAGTATGACCTATGATCAAATGTTCTCATTTGACTCCTAAGTCAATATACTCATATATAGATGACCTAGTCATCGCCAATTGTTTGATAGTTGCTAGAATTGGTTGTGCATGCTTTGCCACATATTTCATTTGCCATCTTATTGTGTGAGCATGTTGGTGCATATTTTAATCATTCAAGGACATCCACTTGTTGTTTTGTTTGTTTGGATTCTCCTTTTTGTGCCAAGTGGATGGACAAGAATGCCTAAGAACCTTCTTTAGCTATCTATGCTTTTCTCGTCTCAAACTCTATTCATGCTACATCACAAAATTTGATCAAGTCGATTCGAACCACTCTGTGTGAGGAGCACTTTCGGAGTCCCCGATTCGTCATAGACTTAAACTTCCAAAACCTCTTAGTGATTCTCGGTCTGACCGATCCTTCCATTTCGGTCCTACCGAGATCATCAAGTTGATCTGAGTTTTCAATCTTGGTGCAACCGATTTGAACTTTTCGGTCTCACCGATTTGCTGTAACTGAACACAGTTATGCATCTCGGTGCCACCGAGTTGTTCCACTCGGTCACACCGACAGGGTCGGGCTATATATAGTCACGGGCAAAATTTTGGAAATTTCTCTGAAACCCTTCGCCCGCGCATCAGCTCGCTCTGCCATCATGGTCTCCGGATCGTCTCCTCGTCGCCAGCCTCCTCACATCGTTGGTCTTCGCCCGTCAACGGATTTCGTCCCCGCCGTTGCCGCCGTAGCAAGTCCACCGCCAAGTTAGGGTATGGACTTGATCTTTGTGCTATCCACGTATGATTCCTAGCACATTGTTTTCACATTGAATCTTGCCACGATTGCAACTCATCTATCCAGCAAAAGTAGTTCATAGATTAGATGTGATTCAAATTTTTAGGCTTAGGTTTCCGCCAAAACCATCTCGGACCCACTGAGTTGAAAAACTCGGTCTCACCGATTTGGCTTATGCCATTGCACTAGTGACTCTCGGTCTGACCGAGAATTACTAATCGGTGCAACCGATTTGAGGATTCTATGAAACCCTAGCAGTCTCGGTGCCACCAAACTGAAACTCGGTCCAACCGAGATCATCAGTTTAGGTTCCAAAACTGCTTCGGTATCACCGAGTTTGAAAATCGGTGGATCCGGAATTCTTTCTGTGGAACACTAAAACTGAACTTTTGAGTCATTCTTTTGCAAAAACCTCTGCATTTTGTGATGCTCAACTTTTCTATCTCATCTATAAACTCTTCACGTGGTCGTGATCGACTTTTGCGGTATGTCCGATCAAAGTGACAGCGAGCAACAGGTCAAGAGCAGATAGACTTGAGTGAGGGCACTAGTCCCTCAACTTCAGATGAAGGGAGCATAAGTACTCCTAGCAATTTGCCTAAGGCTGCAACTAGGCAAAGGAGGAAAAGAACTTGATTAGGAGGATGAAGATTACAGGGCTGAGGAAGATGAGGCTACTTCCAAGAAAGTTGTGCTCAAGAAGGAAAGGGTCATGAAGATCAAAAGGCCTGCAGGAAGACAACCAATGTCCAAGGCCAGAACATCAACTCAACTACCTGAAAATCCTGATCCCAAAGAGCCAGCTGCTGAGAGCAAGAAGAGGAAGGAAAGGGTTAAGAAGACCATAGCCAGAGTTGTTGGGCAAGCTTCCATGATGGAAGAGGAAGAGCCTACTGCACCAACACCAAAGGCACCAAAGCTTATGGGTGATGCTATTAGATCAGGGGCTGCCACATCTAGGCCCAAGGAAGCACCCAAAGCTGTCCCCAAGGCCAAATCTGCACCAAAGAGGAATACTAGGAGTATTCCAGCTGCTGAGAAGAACAAGGCCCCAGTGCCTGAGGTTGATGAGGAAGATGAAGAAGGACAAGTTCTGAGGAAGCTTAAGCCAAAGATACCAGACCACAATGATGCGCATCCTGTGGCGTAGAACATGAGAATCAGGAAGGATTTAGGGCTGAGACTGTGGAGAATGGAAGATCCATATGCTTCAAGGAGAAGAACTGTTGTTGACTACATGTTTCATACAAAGGAACAGCAGGACTTCTATGAGACAATCTTGTTGGACAAGAAGCCCATTGTGTGTGATATGAGGTGGGTCGACTGGACCTACATGAAGGAAAATGAAGAGCACTATCCTGGAGTGCAAGACAACTTTGTGAGTTGTGGAGTTGCAGATTTTGTTAGGCAGAAGCTCACAAATTGGAATGATGAGCTTATCATGCAGTTCTACTCCACAACACATTTTTACCCAGATGGAAGAATTGTTTGGATGTCTGAAGGTACAAGGTACCAGTCAACTGTTGAGGAGTGGGCAAAGCTGATAAATGCCCCAGAGGAGAATGAGGATGACCTAGACATTTATGCCAAGAGGAAAAAGGATCACAATTCAATGGCTCACATGTACAAGGAAATTCCAAACAAGGCATTAGCAACTCACAAGTTTGGATCAGTTCACTTTCTGCTGTCAGGGTTGCCAACCATAAATTGGATTCTGAGGCACACCTTGTTGCCCAAGTCAGGTGACCATAACATGATCAGAGGGCATGCCATCAACATGTTGCATGTGTTTGATGTGCCACAGAAGTTTAAAGTCATGAGCCTGATCATTGAAACTATCAAGAGGACTGCAGCAGATCAGAAGAGGAGCTGTGGATATGCACCTCAGATTCAAGAATTGATAAACTCAAAGATGGGCACAGGAAAATATCAGTTGGATAAGGAACACTTTCCACTTTATCCAGACTTTGAGGACAATGAGGTTGTCATGAATGAAGATGATCCACAATCAGTTCAAGCTCAGGAGAAGAAGGAGAAGGCAAAGAGGGAGAAGGCTGCCAAGATGCCAACTCAAGAGGAGGCATCTGAGTATGTCTTGAAGAACAAGCAGGAGCAGCTTGGTTACTTAATAGCATCAACTCTGAGGATTGAGAAGGGATTGGCCACCCTAACTCAAAATCATGAGAGCTTGGAGAGAATCATAGAACAAAAGTTCTACAACTTAGATGTGAAAGTAACTGAGATTCAGACTGCAGTGGAGGAGCTACAAGATGACATGCAGGAGAGGAAGGGCAAGACTACAACCAATGTGTTTGCCAGAGTGCCTAGAGCCCAGAGGTCATCAGCTGTGCTAGTTTCTGACACAAGAGCAACTTCGTCTGCACCAGCTACAGCCTCAGTGCCACCAACTCCAGCACCTACATCAGCTCCAGCTCCATCTACATCAATTGAAGTCTTCGTCCAAGGAGCCATATCTACACCACCACCAGAAGATCAAGCCTGAGAGTCGATCTAGCACTATGCATTTTCTATGAACTTTTTGGTAACTTGTTGCCAAAGGGGGAGAAAAATGTATAGATCATAGGCTTCGAGAGAGAGAGAGTGTGTTGCTTTTGTTCTCTCTTGCTTTATTTGGTGTTTTTCAAACTTTGTTTGCTTTTGATTGAGATACTATGTTTGTGAGACATTTATGATCATGTGTTTGATCATAAGCTACACTTATGCATGCTTGATGTTATCCTATCTATCTTATGTGATCACTCACTATGCTTGGTGATGAGTGCATGTATTCATTGTTTATTATTTTGAGCGCTCCACCAAGATGTATGTGACATGGAAGAGTAACCCATAAGCCTAATTCATTGTGCATTTGTAGTCCAAAGCAAATCTAAAACTATGCACAAATTTAGGGGGGAGCTCTTGCTTATCACATACTTCTCAAAGCTGACGATGTTATTTAAATCTTATTATCTTTTGTCGAAGCTTTGATCTATATGTTGTCATCAATTACCAAAAAGGGGGAGATTGAAAGTGCAACTATCCCTGGGTGGTTTTGGTAATTCATAACAACATATAGCTCATTGAGCTAATGCTATTCCAAGACCATTATTTCAGGAAAGCTCAATGAATGGCATGGCATGGATGATGAAAGTGGATCCCTCAAAATACTAAGGACAAAGGATTGGCTCAAACTCAAAAGCTCAAGACTCTTCATTTTACATTTTAGTGATCCAAGATCACATTGAGTCTATAGGAAAAGCCAATACTATAAAGAAGGGATGAGGTGTTGCTTAATGAGCCTTTTGCTTCATGTGCTTAGTGATATGCTCCAAAACCCTCAACTACTTTCCCACATCCACAAATGACCTAAACCTAAAGCCAAAATCGGTCACACCGATTCTTTCTATCCGCGCCACCGATTCCAAAAGTCATAGCCACTGCCACAAACCCTAAGCAAATCGGTCTTACCGATAGGGATCTCGGTCTCACCGAGATGGGGTTGCAATCTCTGCTTTCCCTTCAGAACGTTTCGGTCTAACCGAAGTGAGCGATCGGTCCCGCCGAGATTGCAATGTAAACTCTCTGTTTCCTTTTTGTAACATTTCGGTCTCACCGAAAAGAGCAAATCGGTCCCACCAAGTTTACCTGACCAACTCTCTGGTTAGCTAATTACCAAAATCGGTCTCACCGAGTTTGTGTAATCGGTCTCACCAAGATTACGTTATGCCCTAACCCTAACCATATCGGTCTCACCGATATGCATGTCAGTCCCACCGAAAATCACTAACGGTCACTAGGTTTACTAAATCGGTCTGACCGAGTTTAACTATTCGGTCCCACTGAGTTTGGTAAATTGTGTGTAACGGTTAGATTTTGTGTGGAGGCTATATATACCCCTCCACCTCCTCTTCATTCGTGGAGAGGGCCATCAGACTGAACCTACACTTCCAACTTACCATTTCTGAGAAAGAACCACCTACCCTTGTGTTGAGGCCAAGATATTCCATTCCTACCATATGAATCTTGATCTCTAGCCTTCCCCAAGTTGCTTTCCACTCAAATCATCTTTCCACCAGATCCAAATCCTATGAGAGAGAGTTGAGTGTTGGGAGACTATCATTTGAAGCACAAGAGCAAGGAGTTCATCATCAACACACCATTTGTTACTTCTTGGAGAGTGGTGTCTCCTAGATTGGCTAGGTGTCACTTGGGAGCCTCCGACAAGATTGTGGAGTTGAACCAAGGAGTTTGTAAGGGTAAGGAGATCGCCTACTTTGTGAAGATCTACCGCTAGTGAGGCAAGTCCTTCGTGGGCGACGGCCATGGTGGGATAGACAAGGTTGCTACTTCATGGACCCTTCGTGGGTGGAGCCCTCCGTGGACTCACAAGAACTGCTACCCTTCGTGGGTTGAAGTCTCCATCAACGTGGAGGTACGATAGCACCACCTATCGGAACCACGCCAAAAACATCAGTGTCTCCAATTGCGTTTGAATCCTCTAAACCCTTCCCCTTACTTTCTTGCAAGTTGCATGCTTCAATTTCCGCTGCCTATATACTCTTTGCATGCTTGCTTGAATTGTGTGATGATTGCTTGACTTGTCCTAAAATAGCTAAAATCTGCCAAACTATAAAACTGGGAAAAGGTTAAGTTTTTATTGGTCAAGTAGTCTAATCACCCCCCCCCCTCTAGACATACTTCAAGGTCCTACACTCACGCTTTTGGCGGAGGCAGGAGCGAAGTAGAGTTAGGCCTCTTGTTCATTTCCTTGCCACCGTGTCTACGACCCGGTTCTGTCCCAGGGACTTGGGTACAAGAAAAAGGGGGAGCACGGTGGTCTTGGAGAAAAACGAGGTTTCATTTGCCCCAGTTCCATACAGAAGTGCATAACAGGGGATGAAAGACTTATCTGAATCCACAACCCCCGACAAAATTTGCTTGCCGTGGTTGGATCCTTGTGTCTTCAGCCCTCGGCAATCTTGACTTGCCGGGGCCGGAGCGCCGGTTCGTCCCCTTCCTCCCAAGCGGCTCAGCAGAAGTATCCACGTGTCCTGCAAACCAAAGAGGGTAGAGAGACGCAAGCTCGACCTCTAGGCTAGGGGTTAGTCGCCGCTAAGCACTATCAACCCTAACCGAGGGAGAGACTCAACCTAGCATGCATGCTATAACTTAGGGCACCAGCGCTTCATTTATTTATGCTCAGGGTCTACGCCTGGCTTTGTATAGAGGGTTACATGCCTTGCCGGCAAAGCTTGTAAAAAAGGTGGCTTGCTGGGGGGCCCGGTAACCGCGCCTTATGGGTAGAACTTGTGAAGATATTCGATGTTCCAGGAGTTGCTCACTGGAACAGCATCTTCGGTCTCCAGGCAGAATGCGCCGGGCCTGGTGACTTGTATTACCCGATAAGGGCCTTCCCACTTCGGCGTCAACTTTTTGGAATTCTTGGCCGACTGAACGCGCCGAAGAACAAGGTGGCCTTCCTCAAAGCTTCGGGCATGAACCTTGCGGCTATGGTAGCGGCGCAAGGCCTGCTGGTAGTGTGCCGCTCTCTGCTACGTCTTGAGCTTGCGTTGGTGTTCCTCGAAGAGGAGAGGGTGATGCAGCAAAGTGTAGCGTAAGTATTTCCCTCAGTTTTGAGAACCAAGGTATCAATCCAGTAGGAGGCTCCTCAAAAGTCCCACGCACCTACACAAACAAGCGAGAACTCGCAACCAACGCAATAAAGGGGTTGTCAATCCCTTCATGGCCACTTCATAAAGTGAGATCTAATAAAGATAGTATGATAAGATAAATATATTTTTGGTATTTTATAATATAGATGCAAAAAGTAAAGATGCAAATAAAAGTAGATTGGAAGCAAATATGATAAGAGATAGACCCGGGGCCATAGGTTTCAGTAGTGGCTTCTCTCAAGATAGCATAAGTATTACGGTGGGTGAACAAATTCTTGTCGAGCAATTGATAGAAAAGCGAATAATTATGAGATTATCTAGGCATGATCATGTATATAGGCATCACGTCCATAACAAGTAGACCGACTCCTGCCTGCATCTACTACTATTACTCCACACATCGACCGCTATCCAGCATGCATCTAGAGTATTAAGTTCATAAGAACAGAGTAACGCATTAAGCAAGATGACATGACGTAGAGGGATAAACTCATGCAATATGATATAAATCCCATCTTGTTATCCTCGATGGCAACAATACAATACGTGCCTTGCAACCCTTTACATCCGGGTAAGGACACCGCAAGTTTTAACACAAAGCTAAGCAGTTCTCCCATGGCAAGAAAGATCAATCTAGTAGGACACACTAAACCGATAATTCGAAGATACTTGCAAAGATAACTTAATCATACATAAAAGAATTCAGAGAAGATTCAAATATTATTCATAGATAAACTTGAAAATAAACCCACAATTCATCGGATCTCGACAAACACACCGCAAAAAAGAGATTACATCGAATAGATCTCCACAAGAGAGGGGAGAACATTGTATTGAGATCCAAAAGAGAGAAGAAGCCATCTAGCTAATAACTATGGACCCGTGGGTCGGTGGTAAACTACTCACAACACATCGGAGGGGCAAGGATGTTGATGTAGAGGCCCTCCGTGCTTGATTCCCTCCGTGAGTGCCGTG
This sequence comes from Aegilops bicornis, assembly GCA_021605145.1. Classification (NCBI taxonomy): domain Eukaryota; kingdom Viridiplantae; phylum Streptophyta; class Magnoliopsida; order Poales; family Poaceae; genus Aegilops; species Aegilops bicornis. The sequence goes on from CM038675.1 coordinate 336,553,291, forward strand.
AAGGCTCCAAGATGGGATCTCACGGATACAAAAGGTTACGGTGGTGGAAATTGTGTTTCGTGGTGCCCTGGATGTTTTCGGGTGCGAGGGTATATATAGGAAGAATAAGCACGCCGGTGGTCAGCCGAGGGGCCCACGAGACAGGGGGCACGCCCTATAGGGGGGGGCGCCCTCCTATCTCGTGGAGGCTCCGGTTGCTTCTTGACTTGCACTCCAAGTTCTCTGGATCACGTTCGATGAGAAAATCACGTTCCCGAAGTTTCATTCCATTTGGACTCCGTTTGATATTCCTTTTCTTCGAAATACTGAAATAGGCAAAAAAACAGCAATTCTGGGCTCGTCCTCCGGTTAATAGGTTAGTCCCAAAAATGATATAAAAGTGGAAAATAAAGCCCAATATGGTCCAAAACAGTAGATAAAGTAGCATGGAGCAATCAAAAATTATAGATACGTTGGAGACGTGTCAGGCATCCCCAAGCTTAATTCCTGCTCGTCCTCGAGTAGGTAAATGATAAAAGAGAATTTTTGATGCGGAGTGATACTTTGGCATAATTTCAATGTAAATCTTCTTAATTGTGGTATGAATATTCAGATCCGAAAGATTCAAGACAAAAGTTCATATTGACATAAAAATAATAATACTTCAAGCATACTAACTAAGCAATTATGTCTTCTCAAAATAACATGGCCAAAGAAAGTTATCCCTACAAAATCATATAGTCTGGCTATGCTCCATCTTCCCCACAAAAAATATTTAAATCATGCACAACCCCGATGACAAGCCAACAATTGTTTCATACTTTAGCATTTTCAAAACTTTTTCAATCTTCACGCAATACATGAGCGTGAGCCATGGATATAGCACTATATGTGGAATAGAATGGTGGTTGTGGAGAAGACAAAAAGGGAGAAGATAGTCTCACGTCAACTAGGCGTATCAACGGGCTATGGAGATGCCCATCAATAGATATCAATGTGAGTGAGTAGGGATTGCCATGCAACAGATGCACTAGAGCTATAAGTGTATGAAAGCTCAACAAAAGAAACTAAGTGGGTGTGCATCCAACTCGCTTGCTCACGAAGACCTAGGGCATTTGAGGAAGCCCATCATTGGAATATACAAGCCAAGTTCTATAACGAAAATTCCCACTAGTATATGAAAGTGACAAAATGAGAGACTCTCTATCATGAAGATCTTGGTGCTACTTTGAAGCACAAGTGTGGTAAAAGGATAGTAACATTGCCCCTTCTCTCTTATTCTCTCATTTTTTTTCTTTGGGCCTTTTCTCTTTTTTTATGGCCTCTTTTTTTTCGTCCGGAGTCTCATCCCGACTTGTGGGGGAATCATAGTCTCCAAAATCCTTTCCTCACTTGGGACAATGCTCTAATAATGATGATCATCACACTTTTATTTACTTACAACTCAAGAATTACAACTCGATACTTAGAACAAAATATGACTCTATATGAATGCCTCCGTGATGTATGGGATATGCAATGAATCAAGAGTGACATGTATGAAATAATTAGGAACGGTGGCATTGCCACAAATACGATGTCAACTACATGATCATGCTAGCAATATGACAATGATGGAGCGTGTCATAATAAACGGAACGGTGGAAGGTTGCATGGCAATATATCTCGGAATGGCTATGGAAATACCATAATAGGTAGGTATGGTGGCTGTTTTGAGGAAGATATATGGTGGGTGTATGATACCGCTAAAAGTGCGCGGTATTGGAGAGAGGCTAGCAATGGTGAAAGGATGGGAAAAAGTGCGTATAATCCATGGACTCAACATTAGTCATAAAGAACTCATATACTTATTGCAAAAATCTAGAAGTTATCAAAGCAAAGTACTACGCGCATGCTCCTAGGGGGATAGATTGGTAGGAAAAGACCATCGCTCGTCCCCAACCGCCACTCATGCTCCGAGTTCATCACATAACGGTTCACCATACGTGCATGCTACGGGAATCACAAACTTCAACACAAGTATTCTTTAAATTCACAACTACTCAACTAGCATGACTCTAATATCACCACCTTCATATCTCAAAACAATTATCAAGGATCAAACTTTTCTTAGTATTCAACACACTCAAAAGAAAGTTTCACATATCTTGAATACCAAGTATATTAACATTAAGCAAATTACCATGCTATTAACGACTCTCAAAATAATCTAAGTGAAGCATGAGAGATCTATAGTTTCTTTAAAACAAATATACCACCGTGCTCTAAAAGATCTAAGTGAAGCACTAGAGCAAAAATTATCACGCTCAAAAGATATAAGTGAAGTACTATGAGCAAAACTATCAAACTCAAAAGATATAAGTGAAGCACATAGAGTATTCTATCAAATTCCAATTTATGTATGGCTCTCTCAAAGGGTGTGTACAGCAAGGATGATTGTGGTAAACTAAAAAGAAAAGACTAATATAACACACGACGCTCCAAGCAAAACACTTATCATGTGGTTAATAAAAATATAGCCCCAAGTAAAGTTACCAATGAGCGAAGATTTAAAGAGGGATGCCTTCCGGGCATCCCCAAGCTTAGGCTTTGGCTATTCTTGAATATCTTGGGGTGCCATGGGCATCCCCAAGCTTAGGCTCTTGCCACCCTTTATTCCATAGTCCATAAAAGCTTTACCCAAAACTTGAAAACTTCACAACACAAAACTCAATAAAAATCTCGTGAGCTCCATTAGAGAAAGAAAACAAAAGACTACTTTAAGATACTGTAATGAAATCATTTTTTATTTATATTGGTTTTAAACCTACTGTATTCCAACTTCTCTATGGATTATAAACTATTTTACTAGCCATAGATTCATCAAAATAAGCAAACAACACACAAAAAACAGAATCTGTCAAAAACAGAACAGTCTGTAGTAATCTGTAACTAACGCAAACTTCTGGAACTCCAAAAAAATCTACCAAAATTATACGACCTAGAAAATTTGTTTATTGATCATAAGCAATTGGAATCACTATTTTATCACGTTCTGGTGATTTTTAACAATTCGGGCACTGAGCGCAAAGTTTCTGGAAATTACAGCAAGATCAAATAACTATCATCCAAGAAGATCCAATAGGTTTAACTTGGCACAAACACTAATTAAAAGATAAAACCACATCTAAACAGAGGATAGATGGATTATTTATTCCTAAACATAAACAAAAACAAAAAACATAAAGAAAATTGGGTTGCCTCCCAACTAGCGCTATGGTTTAACACCCCTAGCTAGGCATAAAAGCGAAGATAGATCTAACGAGTGCCATTTTTGGCACTAAACTCATAAGTAGCACGCATGATAGATTCATAAGGTAATTTAACTTTCTTTCTTGTAAAGTGCTCCGTGACTTTCTTTAAGGGAAATCGGAATCTAATATTCCCTTCCTTCATATCAATAATCGCACCAATTGTTCTAAGGAAAGGTCTACCAAGAATAATAGGACATGAAAGATTGCAATCTATATCAAGAACGATAAAATCTACGGGCACCAAATTTATATTTGCAACAATAAGAACATCATTGATCCTACCCATAGGCTTTTTAATGGTGGAATCCGCAAGGTGCAAATTTAAAGAGCAATCATCAAGATCATGGAAACTAGAATATCACATAAAGTTTTCGGAATCGTGGAAACACTAGCACCCAAATCACACAAAGCAAAACACTCATAATCTTTAATTCTAATCTTTATAGTAGGTTCCCACTCATCATTAAGTTTTCTAGGTATATAAACTTCCAAATTAAGTTTTTCATCATAAGATTGCATCAAGGCATCAACAATATGCTTGGTAAAAGCTTTATTTTGACTATAAGCATGAGGAGAATTAACAACGGCTTGCAACAAGGAAATACAACCTTTTAAATAGAAATTATCATAATTAAATTCCTTGAAGTCCGAGATAGTGGGTTCAACATTATTAAAAGTTGAGGATTCTCCAATCTCACTTTTACCAAATTTATCATTAAGATCTAAAGATTCCGAATTCTTGGGACGCATTCTAGGCAAGATTGATTCATCATCAGTCCCATAATCATCAAAGTTCATATTTCAAAACATAGATCTAATTGGAGATGCATCAATAACTTTAAGATCCTCATCATTATTTTCACGGAAACTAGACGAACACGCTTTTATAAAGCTTTCTTTCTTAGCACGCAATCTAGCGGTTCTTTCCTTGCACTCACAATGGAAATTCTCATTACTTTGAGAGAATCATTGATATCATGCTTAGGAGAAGAAGACCCAAGTTTAAGAGAATTAACATCAAGCGAAAGTCTATCAACATTCCTAGCCAAATCATCAACTTTGAGCAATTTTTCTTCAAGCAAAGCATTAAAATTCTTTTGAGAGATCATAAATTCTTTCACACTATTCTCAAAATCAGAGGGCATCTTATTAAAATTACCATAAGAATTATTGTAGGAATTTCCATAATTATTAGAGGGATTACTAGGAACGGTCTAGCATTAAAATTTCCTCTATAAGCATTGTTTCCAAAACTATTCCTACCAATAAAATTCACATCCATAGATTCATTATTATTCTCAATCAAGGAAGACAAAAGCATATCATTGGGATCAAGAGGAGTATTTTTAGTAGCAAACATCTTCATAAGTTCATCCATCTTTCCACTCAAAACATTGATTTCTTCTATAGCATGCACTTTTTACTAGAAGATCTTTCGATTGTGCCATTGAGAATAATTAGCCATAATATTATCAAGTAACTTTGTAGCATCTCCTAACGTGATTTCCATAAAGGTGCCTCCAAGGCCAAATCTAAGAGATTTCTAGAAGCAAAGTTCAAACCGGCATAAATATTTTGTATGATCATCCATAAATTCAAACCATGAGTAGGGCAATTGCGAAGCATCAACTTCATTCTTTCCCAAGATTGGGCAACATGCTCATGATAAAGTTGTTTAAAATTCATAATATCGTTCCTAAGAGTGATGATCTTAGCGGGAGGAAAATAGTTAGAGATAAAAGCATCTTTGCACTTGTTCCAAGAATCAATACTATTTTTAGGCAAAGATGAAAACCAAACTTTAGCGCGATCTCTAAGTGAAAACGGAAATAACTTCAGTTTGACAACATTGTTATCCATATCTTTCTTCTTTTGCATATCACACAAATCAACAAAGTTGTTTAGATGAGTAGCGGCATCTTCGCTAGGAAGGCCGCTTAATTGATCTTTCATAACAAGATTCAAAGAAAGCGGTATTGATTTCACAAGACTCATCATTATTAAGAGGAGCAATCGGAGTACTAAGGAAATCATTATTATTGGTATTCGAGAAGTCACACAATTTGGTATTATCTTACGCCATGGCAACAAGTAATCCAACACACAAGCAAACAGAAAAACGGCGAGCAAAAAGAGAGAGGAGATTGGGAAAGTGATGGCGAATAAAACGGCAAGGGTGAAGTGGGGGAGAGGAAAACGAGAGGCAAATGGCAAATAATGTAAATGAGAGGGAGATAGGTTTGTGATGGGTACTTGGTATGTCTTGACTTGAGCGAAGACCTCCCCGGCAACGGTGCCAGAAATCTTCTTGCTACGTCTTGAGCTTGCGTTGGTTTTCCTCGAAGAGGATAGGGTGATGCAGCAAAGCGTAGCATAAGTATTTCCCTCAGTTTTGAGAACCAAGGTATCAATCCAGTAGGAGGCTCCTCAAAAGTCCCACGCACCTACACAAACAAGCGAGAACTCGCAACCAATGCAATAAAGGGGTTGTCAATCCCTTCACGCCACTTCATGTAAAGTGAGATCTAATAAAGATAGTATGATAAGATAAATATATTTTTGCTATTTTATAATATAGATGCAAAAAAGTAAAGATGCAAATAAAAGTAGATTGGAAGCAAATATGATAAGAGATAGACCCGGGGGCCATAGGTTTCACTAGTGGCTTCTCTCAAGATAGCATAAGTATTACGGTGGGTGAACAAATTACTGTCGAGCAATTGATATAAAAGTAAATAATTATGAGATTATCTAGGCATGATCATGTATATAGGCATCACGTCCATAGCAAGTAGACCGACTCCTGCCTGCATCTACTACTATTACTCCACACATCGACCGCTATCCAGCATGCATCTAGAGTATTAAGTTCATAAGAATAGAGTAACGCTTTAAGCAAGATGACATGATGTAGAGGGATAAACTCATGCAATATGATATAAACCCCATCTTGTTATCCTCGATGCCAACAATACAATACGTGTCGTTTCCCCTACTGTCACTGGGATTGAGCACCGCAAGATTGAACCCAAAGCTAAGCACTTCTCCCATGGCAAGAAAGATCAATCTAGTAGGCCAGACTAAACCGATAATTCGAAGAGACTTGCAAAGATAACTTATTCATACATAAAAGAATTCAGAGAAGATTCAAATATTATTCATAGATAAACTTGATCATAAACCCACAATTCATCGGATCTCGACAAACACACCGCAAAAAGAGATTACATCGAATAGATCTCCACAAGAGAGGGGAGAACATTGTATTGAGATCCAAAAGAGAGAAGAAGCCATCTAACTAATAACTATGGACCCAGAGGTCGGTGGTAAACTACTCACAACTCATCGGAGGGGCAAGGATGTTGATGTAGAGGCCTTCCGTGCTTGATTCCCTCCCAGAGTCTTGCCAAGGCTCCAAGATGGGATCTCATGGATCTGAAGGTTACGGTGGTGGAAATTGTGTTTCGTGGTGCCCCTGGATGTTTTCAGGGTATGTAGGTATATATAGGAAGAAGAAGTACGTCGGTGGCCGCCCGAGGGGCCCACGAGATAGGGGGCCGCGCCCTATAGGGGGGGGCGCCCTCCTATATCGTGGAGGCTCCGGTTGCTTCTTGACTTCCACTCCAAGTTCTCTGGATCACGTTCGGTGAGAAAATAACATTCCCGAAGGTTTCATTCCGCTTGGACTCCGTTTGATATTCCTTTTCTTTGAAATACTGAAATAGGCAAAAAACAACAATTCTGGGCTGGGCCTCCGGTTAATAGGTTAGTCCCAAAAATGATATAAAAGTGGAAAATAAAGCCCAATATGGTCCAAAACAGTAGATAAAGTAGCATGGAGCAATCAAAAATTATAGATACGTTGGAGACGTATCACTCTCACAGCCGCCCGTAGACGATCTTCCTCAAGGAGCATTGCGTCATCTTGCCGCAACTGCTCTTGCTCAAGCTCGTCATAAGCGAGAACTCGAGGTGACCCGTATATGAGTTCCGTGGGGAGAACTGCCTCCACCCTGTATACCAGGGCAAAGGGCGTCTAGCCCGTGGCTCGATTTGGCGTCGTTCTGATCGACCAAAGAATCGCCTGCAACTCATCAATCCAGCGCCTTCCACTCTTGTGCAGCCTGTCAAAAGCCTTCGTCCTCAGGCCTCGCAGCACTTCAGCATTTGCCCTCTCCGCCTAGCCGTTGCTCCGTGGATGTGCCACGGAAGCTTAAAATGCACTTTGCCGCCGAGGTCTTGGATGTATTGCATGAAGGTGTGGCTTGTGAACTGTGTGCTGTTGTCGGTGATGACTCTGTTTGGCACACCGAAACGGCACACTAGTCCCTTGAAGAACTTGGCGGCTGACTGTGCTGTCACCTTCCTCACTGCTTCCACCTTCGGCCACTTTGTGAACTTGTCGATCGCAACGTACAAGTACTCAAAGCCCCCGACAGCGCGAGGGAAAGGGCCCAGTATGTCGAGCCCCCAGACCGAAAACGGCCAGGAGAGGGGGATTGTTTGAAGGGCTTGGGCTAGTTGATGGATCTTCTTCGAATGGAACTGGCACGCTTCACACCTGGTTACTAGTGCCGTCACATCCTTGAGGGCGGTGGGCCAGAAGAAGCCTTGCCGGAATGCCTTGCCGGCAAGGGCCCTCGACCCTATGTGGGAGCCACATATGCCTCCATGTATCTCTGCCAATAGCCCCAGTCCTTCCTCCCGGGGGATGCACTTCAATTTCACACCGTTCGGTCTTTTTTCAGACAGACGCTGCCGATTTAACCGGAACAGAAAGGCATCGACGGGCTACCTTTTCTGCTTCTTCCTGCTCCTCAGGAAGCTCCCCTGTTTGGAGGAATCGGACAGTATGTTGTGCCCATGTCGGAGCCTGGGGCTCGACGGCAAGGACCAAAGGCATTTCTTCTGCCATGGGAGCGGGCATCTCCACGGTCAGGGCTTGACGGCCTACCAGAGTCGGTCGCCCCTCGGCAGGCTCAGGATCCACGGCAACACCCTTGCCGGAGGCCCCTTGGGGCTCAACGGGACAGTACTTGCCGGGGCATGATTTCCTTCGTTTGTTCTGCTCCGTTGATGGTTCGACGGATGGTTGAGTTAACCGAAGCAAAAAGGTCCCTGGTTCCACAGGTAGCTTGAATGCAGCGCGCTTCGACAGGTAATCAGCGATGTCGTTCTCCGCTCGGGGAACGTGCTCCGCTTGTATACTGTCGAAGCGCTCCTCCAGCTTCCTCACCTCATCTACGTAGGCCTCCATCAAGGGGCTCTGATAATCTTTGTTGACTTGTTGACGACAAGCTACAAATCACCCCTGACGATGAGCTTCTTAACCCCGAGGTCTGCCGCGATCCTGAGACCGGCAAGCAGCCCCTCGTACTCAGCAGTGTTGTTTGTGGACATCTCCCTAGGAAAGTGCATCTGGATTACATACTTGACGTGCTCTCCGGTGGGTACGACAAGAAGCACACCAGCACCGGCGCCTTGCAGCGAGAAAGCCCCATCAAAGTACATGATCCAGTCGCGACTTGCTTCCTTGCCGGGGAGAGCGGTCTCCTGGATTTCTTTGTCGGGCGTTGAGGTCCACTCTGCAATGAACTCCGCCAGGACTCTGATCTGGATTGTTGAAGTACTTTCAAACTTAAACCCAAAGCTTGACAACTCCAAGGCCCACTCCACAATCCTTCCGGTTGCGTCTGGGTTGTGCAGTATTCGTTGCAACGGGAGGCGGGTGACAATGGTGATCTCATGCGCTTGGAAGTAATGACGCAGCTTCCTCGAGGCCATAAGGAGGCAAAAGAGCAATTTATGCACACTGGAGTACCTTGACCTAGCCCCCTGCAAGAGGGAGCTGACAAAGTAAATCGGGTGCTGCATCATCTTCTTCTTCAGCACCACTTCACTTGGCTGCGCGGGCCCTGCCCGATGGCGTCAGACTCTGCCGGGGGCCTTGCCTTGCCGGCATCAGGCCCTGCCGGGGGAATCTCTGACGTGCCATCCACCGGTCCTGCCGTTGCCACTGCCTCTTCGTCGACCTCCCTCTGCATCACTAGCGCGGCGCTGACCACTTGATTCGTCGCCGCCAGATACAGCAGCAACGGCTCTTGTGGTTTAGGTGCCACCAGTACTGGTGTAGAAGAGAGGTATTTCTTCAGATCCTGTAGTGCTACTTTGGCCTCCGAGGTCCACTCCATTGGGCCCGCCTTTTTCAGAATCTTAAAAAAGGGAAGGGTGCGCTCGGCAGACTTGGAGATGAATCGGCTCATGGCGGCAAAGCAGCCAGTGAGCTGACGCACATCCTTGATCCGCTTGGGCACCTCAATCTGCTCGATAGCCTTGATCTTGCCTGGGTTTGCCTCGATCCCACGCTGTGACACAAAGAACCCGAGAAGTTTGCCGGACGGGACGCCGAAGACACACTTCTCAGGGTTCAGCTTGAGGTTGATCTTGCGCAGGTTGTCAAACATCTCTTCTAAGTCTTGTACAAGAGTTGCCTTGTCCTTGGTTTTGACCACTATGTCATCCATGTAAGCTTCCATATTTCTATGTAGATGGGGTTCAAAACCAATTTGGACCGCCCTTGCAAACGTTGAGCCAGCACTCTTCAACCCGAAAGGCATCCGTAAAAAGCAATACGTACCACATGGGGTGATGAATGTTGTCTTCTCTTCATCTTCTCTGGTCATGAAGATCTGATGATATCCTGAGTAGGTGTCAAGGAATGACAACAGATCACACCCGGCCGTGGAGTCAACAATCTGGTCGATACGCGGCAATGGAGTCAACAATCTGTGTAATCAATACACAGCCTCCACTTCCCGTTTGTCTTGCGTACCACCACCGGATTGGCCAACCACGTCAGATGGAGCACTCCTCTCACCAAGCCCGCCACTTCCAACTTCCTGATCTCTTCTGTGATGAACTCTTGCCTTTCCAGAGCCTGCTTCCTGACCTTCTGCTTGACGGGCCACGCATGAGGACAAACAGCAAGGTGGTGCTCAATCACCTCCCTGGGAACACCGGGGATGTCGGATGCTTGCCACGCAAACACATCGACATTTTCCCGCAGGAAGGTGACGAGCGCGCCTTCCTATTTGCTGTCGAGGGTGGACTTATGGTGAAAGCCCCTCCCGTGCCATCCTCCCTGACGGACACCTTCTTGGTCTGTGGCGGTGCAGCTCTGGATTTCTTGCTCTTGCCAGTGGAGCTCTCTGGCACGTCCTCGATGATAGCGCAACACTCCGAAGAGGCGCGCTTGCCAGAGTGGGTGCGAGAGGTCTTGCCGGTCTTCTTCTTCTCTCCCGGGGCTTCAACGGCAGGAGCAAGTGCCTTAGCGGCAACTGCTGCAACTACTTCCTGGTAGAGTAGGTCGGCGCAGATCAGCGCATCCTTCTTGTCGCAGGGGACAGTGATGACGGTCATCGGCCCAGGCATCTTCAGCGTGTTGTAGGCGTAATGCCACGCCGCCATGAACTTGGCTAGTGCCGGGTGGCCGACGATCCCATTGTAGGGCAAGGGGATCTCGGCGACATCGAAGACAATCCTATCCGTCCTGTAGTTCAGCTCGCCTCCAAACGTCACAGGCAACGTGACCTTCCCCTTCGGCTGGCTCCTTCCCGGGTTGACCCCTTGAAACGTGCCCGTCTCCTCGAGGTCTCCGTCGGGAATTTGCAGCCTCTTGATCACAATGGGCGAGATTAAGTTCAGACCGGCCCCACCGTCAACCAGCATCTTATTCATCTTGAGGTTGCGTATCGTTGGTGAGACCAACAACGGCAAACACCTGACCGCAGTGGTGCGATCAGGGTGGTCCTCGGTGTCAAAGATGATGGGCGTGCTGGACCACTTCAGCGGCTTCTGAGCGTCGAACGATGGCTCCGCTGATGTGATCTCACGCGCCCACTACTTGAGCTGGCGGTGAGAAGTGTGCAGAGAGGCGCCACCAACGACGCACATGGCCTCCATAGCCTTCTGAAACTCTTGCTTGCCGGACTCGTCATCCTCGTCATGATCATCGTCTTCCTGCTTCTTGTCACGGCCCCAAGCGGGCCTCTCTTGCTGGTTATCCTTGCCGCCGCAGCCTCCTTGCCCGCCACGCTTTTTGCCGGATCCTTCGGCACCATCCTGGCCCTTCTCCTTGTCCCGCCTCTCATACTCAGCCTTTTGCTTTTGAAGCGGCTCGACTGTCGGCGATTCACGGAGGTCGTGGCCCTTGGTGCGGTGGATCTTGCAATACTGCTTGTCGGAGCTTCCTGGCTTGTCGGCAGCTGCCAAGGCCCGGCAGGCGGCTGTAACAGCCTGGATTTTGGCCCTTTTCTTTTTCTTTTTGATTTATTGGTTTTTGCTCCGTTTTTCTTTTTGGAGTGGTTCTGTGGCCTTGTCACCTGTGAAATCATCCTCTTTTCCCTTCCCAAGTGGCTCATCATTCTCAAAACCCTGCCTAGATCATGTCACTCCACTGCTTGACCAAACCCTAATTTATTTTTCTCAGGAATATTCCTTTTTCTATTAAAGGAATAACCCTGTTTGCACTAGGTTGTGAAGCAACCTTTATTTCCATCACTCCTAAAATTCCCAAATAATTCTCATAAATTGTTTGGGTCATATCTTTATCAAATATGGCAAAATATTTCATTTGTCATGTTTATCATCTTGCTCAAATAATTCATTTCCTATTCTGCCCTAAATGGCACATTGTGAAGCAAGTGCTATTTTACCTTTCCCAATTGACCTCAAACTCCTTGGACACCTTTTCATGTCCATATCATTGCCACATGCCCAAATTGTGATGCCCCAAGACCGACGCTCCAGATGCCTTCCTTGTTTTTCGTTGTTGTCGTGTGTTTTATTTGCTTGTTGCATTCATCACGGCATCATCCGCATTGCATCGACACTCGTTGTCGTCATTGTTTTTAAAACTTGCACCCGTTCGTAGTTGTCGCGTCCCCCCTTGCCTTCGTTGGCCGTTCCAAGACCAACCGTGTTTTCGGTTCCCTCTTGTCAATCCAACTAACCTCTCTTGTCAGCCCGCGATCCCCCTCGCTTGCTCGTCCGAAACTCCCCCGAACCCGACTCAGGTTGTCGTTATCGATGGATCCGGATCATCCCCAAACATCTATAAAACATCTGCATTCTCTTACTTGGTCTACCTAACCTAATTATCTGAACCGTTCGATTTTAATTGGAGGGTCCTTTTACTCCTAACTCTAGCCACCTACTATATATATATAACAGTCCAAACCTAAAACCTAGGGAGCTGTCCCATCCATCCCCACGCCGCCGCCACTCTCCTTGTTTTCAGCGTCGAGCCAACCACCAGCCAGATCCATTCCAGCCCGCAGCTTCCCTTCTCCACCCTCGGATGAAGATCCAAGGGATCTCCTTGCGCCAGCCAGGGCCTTCCCGCAGCTTCCCTCGCTCTGGATCGGGCTCCCGAGCGCCTCGCCGCGTCGCGCCGGCCGGCCGCCGACGACCTAAGGCCAGGCGCCTTGCGCCCGCGACCCTCGCCCGAGCCGGCGACCTCCAGCAGCTCCTCCCCGTCGTCCTTGCGGTGCCTCCAGGGCCCTCCCGAGCCCTGCCTCGTTCCCACCGTCCTCGCCCGTTCGTCGTGCCGCCAAGCCGCCAGGACCCTTCCTCCTCCTCCCGTGCGCCTCGTCGGACCAGCCGCCGCCGGCGACCCGAGACCAGGCGCCACCAGCAGGCCGTCCTCGTCGCTCCTGCTCCCTTCTCTTTCTCTTCTTCGCTGAAGCTCTCCTGACCACCCCCTTGTCATGTTTCTCTCACAGGGAACCATGGCGCCGCCACTTGGAGCTCCATGACCACACCTCCCTCTCCCGTCTCCAGCCAGATCCATGGCCCAGGGACCAGATCCGCAGCCGCGCGCTATTCCCTGCTTCACCGGACCACCTTCCTGCCGCCAAGTCCACGCCGCAGCCTCTGCATCCTCCTTTGCATCGAGCAGGTGCTCGCCTGCGCGTCCCGCTCGAGCCTCTCTGCTCGTTGACCGCACGCTCGTCCAGCGCCTCGCTTGGACCGCTGCCAAGGCCCAGCCTGCTTCCCCTCCTCAACCGGCCTGCTACCTCTTCCACCGAACGGCCCAAGGCCACTTGGTGAGCAGTCCCAGATCCAGCGCTCACTAGTCCAGCCCAGTTCCAGTGGATTCAGCCCAGTGCATGTTTTTTTCGCTGCCTGCGATTTTATCAATTATCCAGAGACTGCAGTTTTTCAGAAAACCCCTTAATGTTCATGCATCAATAATTCACAAACCATGCATCAGAATTAAATAAACTATATATGTAACTTGCTTAGAATTCTGTCTAGTTTCACAATATGCCACTTTTATCCATGTTAAAAATGTTCAAAATGTTGTTTGCATTTAATTTGCATAAATCCCATGTTAAAATGATTTACTTCATAAGTACTTAACCGTAGTTCCGAATTTAATAAACTTTATATGTAAATAGGGTGGAAAAATGCCTAGTTTAACATGGTGCATTTATTTTGCATGTTTAACAACTCTAAAATATGGCTTAGGATAGAACAATACCAAATCAAAAATATGGACATGAGGATTTTCCGGAATTGTTGTTTGTTGTTCCGGCCTCATTTAAACTTGCCTAGATAGTTAGTTTTCTTATGCCTCACCTCTTGCCATGTTAATCAACATTTACTATTGTTGGGTACATAAACGAGAGAGAACTAAATAATTGATGTGGTGTTTCGTCAATATGCAACTCGTTGCATATTGAGCTCCACTTAATTTGTAGTGTTGTTTGTTGCACTTTGCCATGCCATGCCTCATTAAATCGGACATGCATCATACTTGTTTGTGCATCATGCCATGTATATGTGGTGGTTGTTTACTATGTTGTTTGTTTCTTTCCGGGTTGCTTCTCTCGTTAGCTTCGGTTTCGTTCCGGAGTTGTGAGGATTCGTTCGACTATGTCCGTTTGTCTTCTTCATGGATTTGATCTTCTTCCTATCGGGATCTCAGGCAAGATGACCATACCCTCGAAATAACTTCTATCTTTGCTTGCTAGTTGTTCGCTCTATTGCTATGCCGCGCTACCTACCACTTGCTATATCATGCCTCCCATATTGCCATGTCAAGCCTCTAAACCACCTTTCCTAGCAAACCGTTGTTTGGCTATGTTACCGCTTTGCCCAGCCCCTCTTATAGCGTTGCTAGTTGTAGGTGAAGTTGAAGTTTGCTTCATGTTGGAACATGATTATTTTGGAATATCACAATATCTCTTATCTTAATTAATGCATATATATACTTGGTAAAGGGTGGAAGGTCGGCCTTATGCCTGGTGTTTTGTTCCATTCTTGCCGCCCTAGTTTCCGTCATACCGGTGTTATGTTCCTTGATTTTGTGTTCCTTACGCGGTTGGGTGTTATGGGAACCCCTTGATGATTCGCTTTGAATAAAACTCCTCAAAGAAGGCCCAACATTGGTTTTAACATTTGCCACCTAAGCCTATTTTCCCTTGGGTTCTGCAGACTCAAGGGTCATCCTTATTTTAACCCCCGGGCCAGTGCTCCTTTGAGTGTTGGTCCAAACTAGAGCCCTTTGCAGCGCCACCTTGGGGAAACTTGAGGCCCGGTTTAGTTGTACGGACTGCTCATCCGGTGTGCCCTGAGAACGAGATATGTGTAGCTCCTATCGGGATTTGTCGGCACATTCGGGCGGCTTTGCTGGTCTTGTTTTACCATTGTCGAAATGTCTTGTAACCAGGATTCCGAGCCTGATCGGGTCTTCCTGGGAGAAGAAATATACTTCGTTGACCGTGAGAGCTTGTGATGGGCTAAGTTGGGACACCCCTGCAAGGTTTAAACTTTCAAGAGCCGTGCCCGCGGTTATGTGGCAGATGGGAATTTGTTAATATCCGGTTGTAGAGAACTTGACACTTGACTTAATTAAAACGCATCAACCGTGTGTGTAGCCGTGATGGTCTCTTTTCGGCGGAGTCCGGGAAGTGAATACGGTCTCTGTGTTATGATTGTGCGTAAGTAGTTTCAGGATCACTTCTTGATCACCTCTAGCTTCTCGACCGTTCCGTTGCTTCTCTTCTCGCTCTTATTTGCGTACGTTAGCCACCATATTTGCTTAGTGCTTGCTGCAACTCCACCTCATTACCACTTCCTAACCATAAGCTTAAATAGTCTTGATCTCGCGGGTTTTGAGATTGCTGAGTCCTCGTGACTCACCAGATACTACCACAACAGTTGCAGGTTCCGATGATACGGTCAAAGGTGTGATGCAATCGAGCCGAGATGGGAGCTCAACGAAGATCTTGGTCGTTGCTATGTTTTGTTTCATGTTGATCAAGAGTGGAGCCAGTTGGGACGATCGGGATCTAGCAGTTGGGTTATCTTCTTTCCTTTTGGCTTCGTCCGTAGTCGGACTATGTGTGTACTCTGAATGATGTATGATTTATTTAAGTACTTGTGTGAAGTGGCGATTGTAAGCCAACTCTTTATTCCAGTCTTGTTCATTACATGGGATTGTGTGAAGATGACCCTTCTTGCGACAAAACCACAATGCGGTTATGCCTCTAAGTCATGCTTCGACACGTGGGAGATATAGCCGCATCGTGGGCGTTACAAAAATGCAACCTCATTTGCCTAGTAATTATTTAATTATGATTTTCCAAAGTTTCTATCCAGAAAGAAGCTTTGTGAAGGAGGTGCAAGCTAGGCATATCCAAATGAGTTGCCATTTTGCATGATCCCTCATATCATCATATAATAGCCCTCCACCAAAGTAGAGCTCATGTCATGCCTCCATGTGAGCTCATCTTCAATTCTTTGATTCTGCCCAAAATTTCGGTTTGTGAAGCAAGTATATTTTATCTTGCTCCATTATGGCTGCCAATTTTTCCAGGCCTTCTATTATCCATATAACCTACCTCCACCCATTTCGGGCATGGCTCATCAAGCCAATATTTCTCTAGAATTTTTGCAAGATTTTGGACAGAGAGAATAGTTGTGAAGGAAGTACCATTTTGGTAAAACCAATTGGTATGAAATTGTTACAACACCTTTATCTGGCCAAATCACTAAGCCCTGCCAAGTTTTACCTCAAGTTGTTACTCCATGTGAGTGCATCATCCAAATCTTGATTCTGGACACATAATGTGAGTTACAAAGCAACTATGTTAGTTTGTGATCCATTATGCCTCAAAATCTCCAGCATCATAGTCCTTCCTTAGTTAATCACCCCAGACAAACTCTTTGGCACCAGTAAAATCTCTGTTGATCACCAGTGTTCACCCAAGGTTACTGCAGTAAACTTTTGAGGGTGATTTCCAGTTAACCAGAGCAGTTTTAACCAAACTACCACCACGGTTGCAACCTCCCCTGGACGGGCAAACCCCCAGACATTGTTTGGCTTAGCTTGTGGCACTGTGTGCACCAGTGCGTGCAGTGACCACCGACTTGGCATGCAGTGCCGCGTCCAGAATGGCTTCTTGCTCGGGCCCCTCCTCTGCTCGGCGTCTCAGCGAGCACGAGCATGTCCAACTGTTTTACCGCGTCGTCGCCGTCCTCCTGGACCTCTCTCCCTCTCCGTAAAACCCCTCGCCGACGCTCACCGACGCTCGCCCACGGGCGCACTGTGGCCGACCGAGCATTAATGGCGCCGTGGCTTCTTCCTCTTCTTGTCCCCGAGCTCCGCTCGTCTCCGTGACCTCTGCGGCTCGTCCGCACCCCCCCTCGTCGCGTTCCCGCGCCTCCCTGTGATCGCTGGCCGTCGCCAGAGCCTAGGCCTGACATCCCCGGTGACACCCGAGCCCGTGCCCCTCGCCCCCGCCTATATAAGGCCACCCCGAGGCCCTCCCGAGCTCACCAGCCTCCTCACAAACCTCCCAGCTCCCTCCCCAACCTCTCCATTGAGCTCGAACGGCCCTCCTGCTCCACCATTGCCACCATGGCCGCTTTGGGTCTCCTCCTTGATAGGCTCGAGCCGAGCCCATCCCTCCTCATTTCCACCTCCAGAAGAGCTCCTCAACCCCGGAGAACCCCTCCCGAACCATGCCTCCCCTTGCCCTCCACCGTAGCCTCGATTCCATCTTCGCTGTCGCCGCCGTCCGTCTATGGAGCCATAGCTCTGCTCCCTCTGCTGCTTCTTAGCGGGAAAGAACCCTCCAGGCGGATGCGGCTCTTCTTCCTGGTCACTCCGGTGGCCGGAGTGTCGCCGGAGATGGCCGGTGGCGCTGATACGTCTCCAACGTATCTATAATTTTTGATTGCTCCATGCTATATTATATACTATTTTGGGAAATATTGGGCTTTATTTTCCACTTTTATATTAATTTTGGGACTAACCTATTAACAGGAGGCCCAATTTGATTTTTTTTTTTTCCTATTTCAAGATTTCAAGAAAATGAATATCAAACGAGTCAAAACGAACGAAATCAATCGGAGAAGTTATTTTTGGAAGGAAAGCTACGGATGGACTTGGACCCCACTTGAAGGAAGGAACGAGGAAGCCACGAGGGTAGGGGGGCGCCCACCCCCTAGGGCGCGCCCCCTGCCTCGTGGGGCCCTCGTGGCTCCCCTGACGTATTTCTTCCGCCTATATAACTCCACGCACTTAAAACTTCCGAGCAGAGAATAGATCGGGAGTTCCGCCACGCAAAACCTCCAGAGCCACCAAAAACCAATCGGGACCTGTTCGGCACCACGGGAGGGGGAACCCTCACCGATGGCCATCTTCATCATCCGGCGCTCACCATGACGAGGAGTGAGTAGTTCACCCTCGGGCCGAGGGTATGTACCAGTAGCTATGTGTTTGATCTCTCTCTCTCTCTCTCTCTTTCTCTCTCTCTCTCTCTCTCTCTCTCTCTCGTGTTCTTGATTTGGCACGATCTTGATGTATCGCGAGCTTTGCTATTATAGTTGGATCTTATGTTTCTTCTCCCCCTCTACTCTCTTGTAATGAATTGAGTTTTCCCTTGAAGTAATCTTATCGGATTGAGTCTTTAAAGATTTGAGAACACTTGATGTATGTCTTGTCGTGCGTATCTGTGGTGACAATGGGATATCACATGATTCACTTGATGTATGTTTTGGTGATCAACTTGCGGGTTCCTGTAACATCCCAAATTTTCAATTTGGAATGTTATACATAGAGCATCATTGCATATCATTTTTTTTCATTGCATTTTTGCTCGATCCTAGAAATTCTACACAACTCAAGGACCCACGGAGAGAGTTGGGGATTTTCGTTATTGTCATATTTGAGTTTTCTCAAATTTTGAAAACAGGATCATTTGATTTTAATTATTTTATCTTCAATTATTTCTATTACCAAAAATATGAGAGAGGGAATAAAATGACTTTCCCAAAATAAAGAAATAATGAAGATTTAATAATAAAATCGAATAAGATTTTATTTCGGAGTTTTTCGCCTTTTTATTTGAATTTAGGAAAATGCTGCGTTTTCAAAATTGCATTTAGGCCCCAAATAAATGTTCATTAAATCCGGCTTGATTTTAGAAGCCGGGAAAAATTTATTTCGGGATTTTTGGAGTCTGTTTAGTATTTCTTTTTATTTTTTTCCGCGCGTAATTATTTTAAAAAACGCAAGACCGCCTTTACTGGGCCAGACCAAGCGGACTCCTTACGGGCGCTTTTATAAGCGCCGCCTCGAGCGCCTCCCCCACCCGAGCGCCTCACCCACCCGAAGCGCCCGCCTGACCTAACCTTTAGCCCCGCCGAGCCGCCAATACCATTGTCGCCGATTGGCCACGACGAGGTTCGCCACCGCTTTTATGTGTCATTGGTTTTTTAAAAACCGAGCGGTTTTTCTTCGGTTTTATTTCGGTTTTTTTTGTTTTTATATTTTTATTTTTCGTTTTTTATTGTTTAGTTTTTTTTCGATTTAGGCTAATTAACGAACGTTCGTTCGTTAGTTCGTTTAAACGAACCGTTCGTCGTTTTTCTTTTTCTCGGATTTAATCCGCGATTTTTTCGATCGCGATTCCAGATCCGATTTTTGTTTTAGTATAACTTTTCATTGCTTATCGGAATCAGGCGATTCAAGCGCCTGGAGTTTCGTCTTGAAACCCTCTTTCTGAATAATCTACTTAAACAAGTTTTTGCTACTGTAAAATTTGACTTAGATCCAGATTTGTAAAACGAAGCTGTTTTCTTCTACCGTTTGACTTTCGTTGCTTCGTTTGATTTGATTCTTTTTGCAAACCGGAGTTCTTAAGTTGAACTATCTTGTTAGATCTATTCGAGTTTTACCTGCATTAGATGAGTACTTATTGTATGCTTGTTTGTTTGTCTGCGATAGAATACCCGGAGTGCGCCGCTTGTTACTTCGAGTCTCTAGGTTTCGCGGATCATCAGCAAGGCAAGTAACACTTTGATCATACTCTTCTCATACCCAGTTTTTATGCATTAGATCTATCCTCAAACATTGCATGATTAGGATCTAATTAAATTGTGGGATGGGAAGTAGATTGAGGTAGTACCTATTACACTGCTTTTATTATCAAACCCTTGGGAGTTACTTCTACGTTTGCTTATTATGCCATGCTATGCTAGTAGACGTGGATTGGGTGAGTGAATCCATGATGACGTGAGATTATTATTTAATGGTTTATTTAAGGTGGCAACTTAAACACACATCCGGGTGGATTGAGGCACTGGTTTCCATCAGACTTGCCTGTTTTTCTTGGACCGCCACCTGTGCTCAAAGGGATCATGAGATTATTCAAACTAGAAACTTACGTGTGCAGCCACAAGCCATTATGGGCTCTGGCGTAGTTGATTAAGTTGTGTGAACTCTTACGGGTAGGCTAGCAGATGTAGGGGATGTAGGTTGGTACGGTCTACCCACATGTAAGGTGCTAAGCGCTTACGAAGACTATGTCTCGGTCATCCGCTTTCTCAAACATCATGTCTCGCGAGAAATCAAGCGGAGGCGATCGAGTCTTGTGGGGAAAAGTGCGCAAACCTCTGCAGAGTGTATAAACTAATCATGGTTAGCCGTGTCCCGGTTATGGACATCTTGAGTATCTAGTACTTGGATATCATGTGAATCTCATCATGTTACTTCTAAGTTAATATTGTTGGGTTTGTTAATGAGTACTTTTAATTGGGATTGAGCATGCTGTCAACCATTCTCAATGTTTAACAACCACCATGATAGTTAAATAAATTTATTCCTTTGCAGTAGGGAAAATTGGCTTTATGCAAAACTGTAACCATAGAGCTTTTCCACCAGCCATATATGCATGTAGTATAGGCTTATCATTCCATTATCCTCTATGTGTTACATTGCCAGCATATTCCATGTGCTGACCCGTTTTCGGGTTGCAACGTTTCATGTTGCAGACTTTTTCAGACGACGAGTAAGGTGCTTAAGTCGTGGTTCTATACTCAGTGATGCCGTTGGAGTTGATGGACTCGCTTTTCTTCCAAGCCTTCCGCTGTTATCGTATTAGATGGCCTTAAGCCATATTTATTTATTAAGTTCTCCCTAGAGACATTCGATTTGTAATAAGTGTGTGATTGCTACTCTGTTATAAATCCTTTGAGTACTGTGCGGTGTCAGCATTACTGATCCAGGGATGACACTGAGCACAGAGATCAGACTGTTTGAGGTCTGGTCGCTACAGTTCCGCCCATGAACCTATGCATAGGGGTTGGCGCACGTTTTCGTCGTGATTCTCCGGTAGAAACTTTGGGGCACTCTTTGAGGTTCTATGTGTTGGTTGAATAGATGAATCTGAGATTGTGTGACGCATATCGTATAATCATACCCACAGATACTTGAGGTGACATTGGAGTATCTAGGTGACATTAGGGTTTTGGTTGATTTGTGTCTTAAGGTGTTATTCTAGTACGAACTCTGTGGTTGTTTGTGACACTTATAGGAATAGCCCAACGGATTGATTGGAAAGAATAACTTTGAGGTGGTTTCGCACCCTACCATAATCTCTTTGTTTGTTCTCCGCTATTAGTGACTTTGGAGTGACTCTTTGTTGCATGTTGAGGGATAGTTATATGATCCAATTATGTTATTATTGTTGAGAGAACTTGCACTAGTGAAAGTATGAACCCTAGGCCTTGTTTCCTAGCATTGGAATACCGTTTACACTCACTTTTATCACTTGCTACCTTGCTGTTTTTATATTTTCAGATTACAAAAACCTATATCTACCATCCCTATTGCACTTGTATCACCATCTCTTCGCCGAACTAGTGCACCTATACAATTTACCATTGTATTGGGTGTGTTGGGGACACAAGGGACTCTTTGTTATTTGGTTGCAGGGTTGTTTGAGAGAGACCATCTTCATCCTACGCCTCCCACGGATTGATAAACCTTAGGTCATCCACGTGAGGGAAATTTGCTACTGTCCTACAAACCTCTGCACTTGGAGGCCCAACAACGTCTATAAGAAGAAGGCTGCGTAGTAGACATCAAGCAGTTTCTGGCGCTGTTGCCGGGGAGGTGAGTGCTTGAAGGTATATCTTTAGATCTTGCAATCAAATCTTTTTGTTTCTTGTTTTAGCACTAGTTTAGTTTATAAAATAAAACTACGCACAAAAAATGGAATTGAGTTTGCATCATACGCTTCATCTTTTTAATATCTTTCGTGAGTATGATGGAAAGGAAAATTGTGCCAAAGTGTTAGAAGAAGAATGCATTAAAATGTTTGACACTAAATCTTTGAATGATGAGCATGATTGCAATGTTGTTAGTATGAACTCCTTGAATATCCATGATGCTAATGATATGCAAAGCCACAAGCTTGGGGAAGCTATGTTTGATGAAGATGATATTTTTGTCCCCAAGCTTTGATGAGCAAATTTACTATGATGAAAGCATCCCTCCTATCTATGATGATTATTGTGATGACACGTATGCTTTAAAGAATAATTATAACCATGAAACTTGTCACCTTGATCTTAATTTTCAATCACATGATAGTTGTTTTGTTGAGTTTTCTCCCACTACTATTCTGAATGAGAAGAATTTTGCTTATGTGGAGAGTAATAAAATTTTATGCAAGTAGATCATGAAAAGAATGCTTTAGGTGCTGGTTATATTGTTTAATTCATTCATTATGCTACTGAAAATTATTATGAGGGAGGAATATATGCTTGTAGGAATTGCAATAATACCAAGTTTCCTCTCTATGTGCTTAAGGTTTTGAAGTTATGCTTGTTTTGCCTTCCTATGCAAGTTGATTATTGTTCCCATAAGTTGTTTGCTCACAAAATACCTATGCATAGGAAGTGGGTTAGACTTAAATGTGCTAGTCATATTCTTTATGATGCTCTCTTTATGTTTCAATTCTTATCTTTTATGTGAGCATCATTGAAATCACCATGCCTAGCTAGGGGCGTTAAACGTTAGCGCTTGTTGGGAGGCAACCCAATTTTATTTTAGTTTCTTACTTTTTGGTTCTGTTTAGTAATAAATAATCCATCTAGCTTCTGTTTAGATGTGGTTTTGTGTTTAATTAGTGTTTGTGCCAATTGGAACCTTTGGGAAGACTTGGGTGAAGTCTTTATGATCATGCTGTAAAAAATAGAAACTTTAGCGCTCACGATATTAGCTAGAACTTTTTTACTGGAAAGTGATATTTAGTTGATTATTTTTGCAGATGATTACTAGACAAATCCCTCAGGTCCACCAATTTATTTTAGAATTTTTGGAGTTCCAGAAGTTTGCGTTAGTTACTGATTACTGCTGAGACTATTACATTTTTTGACAGATTCTGTTTTCATTGTGTTGTTTGCTTATTTTGATGACTCTATGGCTAGTAAAATAGTTTACAAACCATAGAGAAGTTGGAATACAGTAGGTTTAACACCAATATAAATAAAGAATGAGTTCATTACAGTACCATGAAGTGGTGTTTTGTTTTCTTTTGCTAATGGAGCTTACAGGTTTTCTGTTGTGAAGTTTTCAAGTTTTGGGTAAAGATTCGATGGACTATGGAATAAGGAGTGGCAAGAGCCTAAGCTTGGGGATTCCCAAGGCACCCCAAGGTAATATTCAAGGATAACCAAGAGCCTAAGCTTGAGGATGCCCCGGAAGGCATCCCCTCTTTCGTCTTCGTTCATCGGTAACTTTACTTGGAGCAATGTTTTTATTCACCACATGATATGTGTTTTGCTTGGAGCGTCATTTTATTTTGTTAGTATTTGCTTGTTGTTATTTAGAATAGTGTTCTGCATCTCTAGTTTTAATAAAAATGTCAATGATAGCCTTTACCATGCTTATTTTGCAAGTATACATGTTGCTGTTTCAAAACAGAAAGTTTACCGCTGTTGCAAAAATTCCCTAGAAAAGTCGAATGTGATAAAATGATGAAACCTTTTGCATATTAAGCTCTGATAAATTTACTACAGTGGGAATTTTCTTTCATAATTTTTGGAGTTAGGGAAGTAGGATGAATCTTGCATTCTTTGCAGACTATACTGTTTTGACAGATTGCTGTTATGTTTGCATTGTTTGCATATGTTTGTTTGTTTAATGATTCTATTTGAGGATAGGAGTATTAAATATGCAGAGACATTTAGTATGCAATGTTGAATAATAATTTTAGTGATTTGTTATAGTAGAAGATGATAAGGTTTTGCATTGGTTTATACTAACTTATCTCACGAGTTCTTGTCGAGTTTGGTGTGGATGAAGCTTTCAAGATTTAGGAAACCGAGATATAAAAGGAATTAAGGAGACACAAAAGCTCAAGCTTGGGGATGCCCAAGGCAACCCAAGATATTATTTCAAGAAGTCTCAAGCATCTAAGCTTGGGGATGCCCCCGTTGGCATCCATCCTTTTTCTTTAACAACTATCGGTTAGTATCGGTTGAATCTAAGTTTTTGCTTCTTCACATGAGTTGTGCTATCCTTGCAATGTAGTTTTATTTAGCTTTGCTTGCTGTTTGAATAAAGTATCAAGATCTGAAATTCTTAAATAGGAGAGTCTTCACATAGTTGCATAACAATTCGACTACTCATTGATCTTCACTTATATCTTTTGGAGTAGTTTGTTGTTTGCTCTAGTGCTTCACTTGTATCTTTTAGAGCACAATGGTGGTTTTATTTTGAAGAATTAGATGAACTCTCATGCTTCATTTATATTATTTTGAGAGTCTTAAATAGCATGATAATTTGCTTAAATAATCCTAATGTGCTAAGCATACAAGATTTGTAAGAATTCTTATGAGTGTGTTGAATACTAAGAGAAGTTTGATGCTTGATGATTGTTTTGAGATATGAAGGTGATAATATCAAAGTCGTCCTAGTTGAGTAGTTGTGAATTTGAGAAATTCTTGTGTTGAAGTTTGCAAGTCCCGTAGCATGCACGTATGGTAAACGTTATGTAACAAATTTGAAACATGAGGTGTTCTTTGATTGTCTTCCTTACGAGTGGCGGTCGGGGACGAGCGATGGTCTTTTCCTAACAATCTATCCCCCTAGGAGCATGCGCGTAGTGCTTTGGTTTTTGATGGCTTGTAGATTTTTGCAATAAGTATGTGAGTTCTTTAGGACTAATGTGGAGTCCATGGATTATACGCACTCTCACCCTTCCATCATTGCTAGCCTCTTCAGTATTGTGCATTGCCCTTTCTCACATTGAGAGTTGGAGCAAACTTCTCCGGTGCATCCAAACCCCGTGATATGATACGCTCTTTCACACATAAACCTCCATATATCTTCCTCAAAACAGCCACCATACCTACCTATTATGGCATTTACACAGCCATTCCGAGATATATTGCCATGCAACTTTCCACCATACAGTTCTTCATGACACATTCATCATTGTCATATTGCTTAGCATGATCATGTAGTTGACATAGTATTTGTGGCAAAGCCACCGTTCATAATTCTTTCATGTCACTCTTGATTCATTGCATATCCGATACATCACGGAGGCATTCATATAGAGTCATACTTTGTTCTAGTATCGAGTTGTAATCATTGAGTTGTAAATAAATAGAAGTGTGATGATCATCATTTTCTAGAGCATTGTCCCAAAAAAAAGAGAAAGGCCAAAAGAAAAAGAAGGCCCAAAAAAAGGGGGATAAATAAAAAGGTGCAATGTTACTATCTCTTTTCCACACTTGTGCTTCAAAGTAGCACCATGTTCTTCATATAGCGAGTCTCATATATTGTGCTTCAAAGGAGCACCATGTTTTTCATATAGAGAGTTTCATATTTTGTCACTTTCATATACTAGTGGGAATTTTTCATTATAGAACTTGGCTTGTATATTCCAACGATGGGCTTCTTCAAATGCCTTAGGTCTTCGTGAGCAGGAAAGTGGATGCACACCCACTTAGTTTCTTTTGTTGAGCTTTCATACATTTATAGCTCTAGTGCATCCGTTGCATGGCAATCCCTACTCCTCGCATTAACATCAATCGATGGGCATCTCCATAGCCTATTGATTAGCCTCGTTGATGTGAGACCTTCTCCTTTTTTGTCTTCTCCACATAACCCCCATCATCATATTCTATTCCACCCATAGTGCTATATCCATGGCTCGCGCTCATGTATTGCGTGAAGGTTTATAAGTTTGAGATTACTAGAGTATGCAAAAATTTCTTGGCTTGTCATCTGGGTTGTTAATGATGAGAGCATTCTTGTGTGAAGAAAATGGAGCATGACTAAACTATATGATTTTGTAGGGATGAACTTTCTTTGGCCATGTTATTTTGAGAAGACATAATTTCTTAGTTAGTATGCTTGAAGTATTATTATTTCTATGTCAATATGAACTTTTGTCTTGAATCTTTCGGATCTGAATATTCATATCACAATTAAGAAGAATTACAATGAAATTATGCCAAGTAGCACTCCGCATAAAAAATTATCTATTTTATCATTTACCTAGTCGAGGACGAGCAGGAATTAAGCTTGGGGATGCTTGATATGTCTCCAACGTATCTATAATTTTTGATTGCTCCATGCTATATTATCTACTGTTTTGGGCAATATTGGGCTTTATTTTCCACTTTTATATTACTTTTGGGACTAACCTATTAACCGGAGGCCCAACCCAGATTTGCTGTTTTTTGCCTATTTCAGTATTTCAAAGAAAAGGAATATCAAACGGAGTCAAAACGGAACGAAATCAACTAGAGAAGTTATTTTTGGAAGGAAAGCTACCGGATGGATTTGGACCCCACGTCAAGGAAGGAACGAGGAAGCCACGAGGGTGGGGGCGCGCCCCCTGCCTCGTGGGGCCCTCGTGGCTCCCCTAACGTATTTCTTCCGCCTATATAACTCCACGTACCCAAAAACTTCCAGAACAGAGAATAGATTGGGAGTTCCGCCGCTGCAAAACCTCCAGAGCCACCAAAAACCAATCGGGACCCTGTACCGGCACTCTGCCGGAGGGGGGAACCCTCACCGGTGGCCATCTTCATCATCCCGGCGCTCTCCATGACGAGGAGGGAGTAGTTCACCCTCGGGGCTGAGGGTATGTACCAGTAGCTATGCGTTTGATCTCTCTCTCTCTCTCTCTCATGTTCTTGACTTGGCACGATCTTGATGTATCGCGAGCTTTGCTATTATAGTTGGATCTTATGTTTCTTCTCCCCCTCTACTCTCTTGTAATGAATTGATTTTTCCCCTTGAAGTAATCTTATCGGATTGAGTCTTTAAAGATTTGAGAACACTTGATGTATGTCTTGCCGTGCGTATCTGTGGTGACAATGGGATATCACGTGATTAACTTGATGTATGTTTTGGTGCGGGTTCCGCCCATGAACCTATGCATAGGGGTTGGCACACGTTTTCGTCGTGATTCTCCGGTAGAAACTTTGGGGCACTCTTTGAGGTTCTATGTGTTGGTTGAATAGATGAATCTGAGATTATGTGATGCATATCGTATAATCATACCCACGGATACTTGAGGTGACCTTTGGAGTATCTAGGTGACATTAGGGTTTTGGTTGATTTGTGTCTTAAGGTGTTATTCTAGTACGAACTCCAGGGATGTTTGTGACACTTATAGGAATAGCCCAACGAATTGATTGGAAAGAATAACTTTGAGGTGGTTTCGTACCCTACCATAATCTCTTGGTTTGTTCTCCGCTATTAGTGACTTTGGAGTGACTCTTTGTTGCATGTTGAGGGATAGTTATATGATCCAATTATGTTATTATTGTTGAGAGAACTTGCACTAGTGAAAGTATGAACCCTAGGCCTTGTTTCCTAGCATTGCAATACCGTTTACGCTCACTTTTATCACTTGCTACCTTGCTGTTTTTATATTTTCAGATTACAAAAACCTATATCTATCATCCCTATTGCACTTGTATCACCATCTCTTCGCCGAACTAGTGCACCTATACAATTTACCATTGTATTGGGTGTGTTGGGGACACAAGGGACTCTTTGTTATTTGGTTGCAGGGTTGTTTGAGAGAGACCATCTTCATCCTACGTCTCCCATAGATTGATAAACCTTAGGTCATCCACTTGAGGGAAATTTGCTACTGTCCTACAAACCTCTGCACTTGGAGGCCCAACAACGTCTACAAGAAGAAGGTTGCGTAGTAGACATCAGGCGCCGGGACGGCCGCCGGCGCCGAGCCTCTGCTCTGCCCCATCGGGCGAGCGAGGAGTTGAAGACGACGACCGCGCCCAACGACCCCACCTGCCCTGGGACCCACCCGTCAGCCGCTCTGGACGTTGACCCACGCGACAATGACGTGGATAAGTAGTCACGTACCCGCCAGAATACGTTTTCCAGGTTAGAAGACGTATTCTCGTGTTTCCTTAGAATAATATACGTTTTCCTGATTCAAAAGCGCACTTTGCCTCTGTTTCGGCTAAGAATACGTTTTCTGCTTGCAGAAGGCGTATTTCAGTAAAAGGCGCTTTCAGTTTTTCTGTCAAGGGCTTGTCTGTGAGGATTTTATTGCAGAAAGGTCCCTGGCAGAAAAACATTCATATCTTTTTGCTCCTAACTCCAAATGAGGTGATTCCAAAGCCCACTTCTTCGTTTCGTCGAGCCCGTTCCGATGGAATCATTCTCACCATGTTTTGACATTCTGAAAATGACCATTTTGCCCCTGCCTTATTCAGCCCCCTCCGAGAGAGAACGTTTTCCGGCGATTCTTTCCGCGAGCTTCTCGCACTTCTTTTCGGTGATTTCTTCCACCCCAGGCAAGCCACACCCTCCATTTGCATCACTGTAATGCAGTGACATGGTTTAATCTTTTTGAACTTGTTTAAAATATTTCTTTAGCTACATGACTTTGTTCATGGCATTTTTCGGAGTATTGTTTGATCTTGATATTGCCATGATATTGCTTGGAGTTCTAGGATTAATATTTTGATGATTATGTGGATGACATGTGCCTTTGGATTCTTAGTGGCTATTATGTTTATTTTTCATGGTGGTATCTGGTATTATTTTGTAGTATTAGTGGTTGGTATTATGATTATTTCCATGATGGTATCTGTTATTATATTTGGAGTACTACTTTAGATATCATGCTGCATTTGGATTATTAGTGGTTAGTATGATTATTTTCATGATGCTAGTTGATGTTCTGTTGCTTGGAGTATTATTTCGGAGATGATGTTTACATGTGGATCTTAGCCGAATAGCTTTATTCATGTTATTGCAGTAGTAGGATTATTGTTTTCGGATTCATCATGACAGTAGTGTTGTGCTACCCTTGGAGTATTTTGAGACGATGAGATTATGCTTGGATTATTTGTTGGATATTGCTATGACTTGGATTATAGGTTGATAGATGATATCGGAGTATCAGTCATTACTATTATATTTTGGGGTTAAATTCCGTCATTAAGTTGGTTAGGTGCCACCGAACCGGGATTTTTTTTCCAGTGCAACCACATTTGCCTTTTATGGGAAGGCCCTAATGCGGTCTATTGTCGTGCCTCTCGCCGGTGCCTCCAACTAGGGAAGGTTATGGGCGTGCGTACCCTGGCCCGGTAAGCAGACATAACCTTGTGTGCCTGTTGTTGTTGTTGTTGTTGTTGTTATGGATCCGGTCCCCGTGAGGGACGTTTTGGCCACGACGGTGGTCGGTGTGTCTTTGGTAGACACGGGGCCACCCAGGACTAAACCCAGAAGGGATGTTGGTCGGAGTGGCCGGGAGAGTGTCATGGCAGTAGATCGGTTTTGTCGGAACGCCGTTGGTCCACCCGAATGGGAGTACGAGGCCATGGGTTCTGTGGTGTGGGTACAGTGTGCTACCTCTGCAGAGTGTATTAATCTATCGATAGTCGTGTCCTCGGTCATGGGCATGGGTTCGTACTAGGTCCCACCGTTCGATCAACACTCACATGACGGAATGACTTATAGGTGATTTATATGTTGATATGTTGAGCGGTACAGATTGGCAGGATGTTGATGATGACGTTTGAGACCAAGTGTTGGTCATGGTAGTGATCGCCGAAAGGATCACGTTTGAGACCAAGTGTTGGTCATGGTAGTGATCGCCGGAAGGATCATGTTTGAGACCATGTGTTGGTCGTGGTTGTGATCGCCGGAAAGATCACCGTTTGGTTTTGATCACGAGGTGATCGAGATGGTATATTGCTTGGCCGGTTAGCCAAGAGAGATATGGTTATGGAGATCTGAGATGGTGATTTATCAGTATCGGAGTAGTTTCATATCATGCTTAGTAGTTGCTGTTGTATCATGGTAGATGTTAATTTAATTAACCTGCTTAATGCTATGTTGTTGTTTTGCCTTGATGCCTCTGGTTGTTGTGAGCTTGCAAGTACATTCAATGTACTGACATGGCGTGTCATGCCAGATTGCAGGTGCTGCTGTGATTGCTTGATTGTTTGTTGAGGTGTCCGTTTGTGCGAGCTAGATCGTGTCCCAGCTAGAGTCCCATGCGGAGTGGAGTTCACCACCTTTGTCGTTGTTCCGCTGCTAGAAGTTTTCCGCTGCTACGAGTTGTTCCGCTGCTAGCATAGAGCAAGTGTAGCATTGCAGGCGTAGTGTCGCCATGCTGATGTGATCATTGTAACATCAGACCCGTGTAATTATTATTTTTGTAATAAGAGCTGATTTGTTCTATGTCAAGCAGTGCCGTATTCCAGAGACTTCTCCTCGATCTCTGGGTTGGAATACGGGGCGTTCCGGTTTCTCTGAGCCGGGGTGCCATAGCGGCGCACCCGGCAATCTCCTTGCCAGGTCGTCTGCCTTGGCATTCTTGGTAGCGCCGGTGTCGTCGGATCCCTCGACGGCAAGCACAGCCTTGCCCTTGCGTTTCCTGTTGCAACGCCGGCCCTTCTTCGTCGGGGCGGCGGTGTCTTCATCAGTAGAATCGGTTTCCACGCCGGCGTCCTCGCCGGGGTACTTCCTTCCCTCTTCAGCCCGGGCGCACCTATCGGCCAGAACATAAAGTTCGGCCACATCCTTAACCTTGTCCATCGCCAGCTCTTCACGCATCTTGCGATTGCGCACATTCTGATGGAACGCGCTAATCACAGCGGCGGGATGATCGTCGGGGATGTTATACTGCACCTGGCTGAACCTCTGTATGTACTTGTGCAGGGTTTCCCCTTCCTTACGGGAATGATATGCAAATCATCGGGTTCGGCCATGAGCTTGGTGGCCTCCGGTGAAGGCACCAACGAGCTCATGGCACAGATCCGACCAAGAAGAAATGGAATCCGCCGGCAAGTGCATCAACCAAGACATGACGTTGGGCTTCAGTGCCAACGGGAAGTAGTTGGCAAGCACCTTGTCGTCGCGAGCTCCAGCAGCTTGCATCGTGATGGTGTAGATGCTGAGGAACTCTGACGGATGGGTCTTGCCGTTGTACTTCTCACCGACATCGGGCTTGAACGTGTGGTGGGACGGCCACTGGAACTGCCGCAGCTTGCGGGTAAAGGCCGGGCAACCCACCTCGTAAGGTAGGCCGCCGGAACCCCCTGGTGCTGGGTGGTCCATAGTGGGCCCCGCTCGCTTATCCGACTGGTGGCGTGTGTCGCGCCGACGCTCGATGGTGGTTCGAGCGTCTTCATGGGCTCGCTCTCGAAGAACTTGGCGCTGGTCGCGGTGGGTCCGTGGGTCGGACGACGCTATGGAAATGTTATCACGACGGACCGGCACTAGCGACAACTGGCGCGGGGGAGGAGAGTGCACTGTGGCTGCAGCTCCCCCGGTCTTTCCACCGCTGGCATGTGGTGGCTCGACGGAGCGCCGACCCAAGGGCCCCGCCGGTCGCGGATCATCTTTGTTGGCGACGGCGACGAGGCTCCGGATGGTGGCCCTCCATTCATCGAGCTTCTCCACGGTAGGAGGAAAGTCGAGGAGTAGCTGGACGCGCGCCAAAGCTTCTGCTGGCATGGGTGGTGGCGAAAGCTCCGTGGACCGTGGCGCGCCTCGACTTCTAACTACGTTAGAAGGAGCTCTATCACGGCCCAACGGCTGTGTGCCATTTTCGCCAGCACTTCGGCGGGCATTCTGGCCTCCTTCGTCCCGCAGGTGATGCATAGGGCTCTTCCCACGGCGGTGTCCAGGGTCACCGGCGTGGTGACGCTGCTCATCACACGCACCCTGGGAAGAGTGTGCTGTGGACACCGGCGTAGGCGTCTTGGAGGTTGCTGCGCCGCCCGTAGGTGGCACAGCGACACACCTGGAGGGCCCCGTGCCGCCTGCGGGGGCCCCAGCCTTGTCTTTGGATTTGGCGGCGTGCGGCCCGTCGTCTGGCGCATGAACGACGCTGATCACCAGGCTCTGACTGCCAGAGCGATGCTGGTGCTCGCGGGCTGCGGCTCGGGTTCTGTCCGCGACCGGTCCGCTGCTCGCCCGTACTGGCACGGATCGTTCGGCTCCCGACGAGCCGATCACTGTGATCGTCTTCTTCTTGGGAGCCATGGCGATGAAGAACTACTAGGCTAGCTGCTAGACCAGATTCTCACGACTGCGCCCCCTACCTGGCGCGCCAAAGATGTCGGTGGGAACTACACCTATGGGATCACTGTAATCCCTTCTATGGTTGGTGGGCGCGGGGTTGTGGGAAGAGCAGGTTTAGGAGCTAGCACAAAGA
Source organism: Aegilops bicornis (assembly GCA_021605145.1). Lineage (NCBI taxonomy): Eukaryota > Viridiplantae > Streptophyta > Magnoliopsida > Poales > Poaceae > Aegilops > Aegilops bicornis. The sequence continues at coordinate 336,585,596 of CM038675.1, forward strand.
TCGTTTACCCAGGTTCGGGCCTCGAGGATGCGTAATACCCTAGTCCTGCTTTGGTTTGTATTTCAGAGTGTTCTTGAGTTGTCGAACTAACTACGGTGGTTGCGTAGTTCCAAAGAGCCGAATCCCTCTCCTGGTCGCCTCGGGCCTCCTTTTATAGGCAAAAGGGGTTGCTACAATGGCACACAGGAGGTGGAAAGGCCTACAGTGCGCGGGCTTATCGCCCGGCATTACAGGACAAAGCGCATTAAATGCGCTACTTAGGTGTCCATTAGCTTTATCGGGGACGGGAACGGGGCCCGTCCCGTCCGTCGCCGCCCCGCCTCGCTTCGACACGCGCCCAGGCCAGCGATGCGTGCAACGCCATGAAGGCAGGCAGGCTGCTGAGGTGGCGCGGTGGCAGGGCCTTCACGAAGAGTTGCACGCCACCACACAGGTGCTTGTTGAGTCGGTGTAGAGGCCGCCCGTCGCCACGCAGGTGCCCGCCCAGCTGGTTGAGCTAGCAGCTGCTTGGGGCGGCGATGGAGTCTTGGTTGGTGCGGGCCTGGCAGTGGCCCCACTGATGCCCTCGGCAAGGGTCTTGCCGGGGGGCCGGCAAGGGTTTTGCTGTGGCGTTGCAGTCGTCCCCAGCAAGGCGCTTGCCGGGGGTCTTGTGGATCTCCTCGGCTAGGATCCCGCTGATGGTCGTCGTCTTCTGATCCTCATCTGATCTCACATGTTTATGATCTTGACGAAGATCTGCATGCCACGATAGGGGTGCCTCCCGAGCCTTGGTTCCAATGTAGTTGGTTGAGTTGGAAGCCGTGGGCTCAAGGGAGGCTCGCTCTACTGGCATCAGGCAGGCTGCCCCGGCAAGGCTCTTGCCGGGGCTGCGGAGGCTGCCTCGGCAAGGATCTTGCCGAGGGAGTCTACTTCGCCCTCTTGTCCTCCTGTGTTTCTGGTCTTGGCGTTGCCTTGGTTGTCTTGTGCTTTGGCTTCAATCCGGCTTCCCTCCTCTGCCCTGCTAAGTGTGGCTGCGGCGCGTGGCTTTGATTGCCCGTGCACAAGTAAAGGGGTCAAAAGAAGAGCCCCTACTTTTGTACACTGACACGGTTCATATTTCGAAGTGTGGTATGATTCCCAGAAGGCGTAAAGTGGGCACGCGTTCTCGGATGCGTACATGGAGTTTGCACCATACGATGCACCGCAACCGGCGATGTTAGCACACGACTTGTTCCATCAACCATGCACGCTCGTTATTACTATCACGCATGCTTCTCTTAATTAGAATGTGTGCACGTCTAGCGCGCACACCTTGATCTGTCTGACCATTTCTGTTAGGCGTGGCTAATCATAAACAGTTCATCTGTGTGAAGTGTATGCCGTATATTGCACACAACTTGACCTGGCTGACTGTTTCTGTTGTTTTTCTCATCGCACACAGTTCATTCGAGTGAACTGTGTGCCACTCATGGCACACGCAACTATAATTTGAATCGTGTTTGATGTATCTGTCATCGCAAACGTTTTGTATATTTTTTGACAGTTTCTTTACATCATCGTTTGCGATTAATGCATCACACACAGTTTCGTCGAAGGGTCTCTGATCATAGTGTCGCGTTAGCAGCATCCTGCAGTAGTGCAAGTTTATTCGAAAACATGCACTTATACTTGTTGATCCATAGCCAACTATGTTCTGCTATTATATTAGTACTATTTGTCTTCATGTTTTGCAGGCAAACAAAGATGCCGCTTGCTACAGGCACAATGTCATAAAGTTTTGGGACTCAATCAGTATTGTCTTCTCGAAGGATCATGCCACCGGAATCGGAGCCAGAACTGCCGCTGAAAGTGCAGCGAAAATGCTGTGGAGAATGTCAACAACATCAACATTGAGTCTGCCGCAACATCTTCAACCCAAACTGGCGAGGAACCGAAGAAGAAAAGATATCGAACGGATGACTCAATTGCGTCTATGCTTGGAGAGAAACTGGATAATTTTACTAGTGCCTATAAAGTTGATATCGCTCAAGTTGCTCCTCCCGAGAAACCCTCCTCTCCTGAAGAAATACTTGATTCTCTCAATGCAATTGTGGGACTAGATGATGATGGCTTGCTAGTAGCTTATGATATCCTCATAGCAGATGACCGCAAGTTCAAGGCTCTTATGGTGTTGCCTGAAAGGATGAAGAAGAAATGGATCCTCAAGCAAATCAACCAATGAAGGTATGTTACTCGAATAGATTTCTTACCTTCATATATCTCCTTGAGTATGTTTCAGTTAGAGCAAAGCATGTACAAGACCTAGAACACTGGATATTGGTGTGTATGTATTCTCAGTTTAAAACTTTGTAATCTTGGCTCGTGAGATTGAATGCTTAAATTGATGTTTGCTCACCTTTACATTTTGACTACCAACTTTTTCATACCATGCTATATAACAAGTTACTGAGGAGTTGCGAGTCACATATATTGTTTCTTTGCATAGCATGTTCTTCATATTTTTTTCATTTGACTACCAACTTTCAAAGTAATTTAAGTCACAAACATTCTGGTGTCATTTTCTTGTGTAAAGTTGTGAATCTTGATGGTGGTTCTGATGATCTTTGCCTGATGATTGCTCTGATGCATGCTCTCCTTTCCTTACCTTCTATTTTTATTTGAAAAATGATAGTAGTTGTACATCACCAGCAGTTCTATTTGTCATGTGTACAACAACAGTTCCATTTGTCATATGTACAACAACTCTATTTCCTTTCTTGATGAGCAATATATACCATTTTTCTTTGATGGAATACATTACCTGCTTGATGCATACAATGGAAGACATAATTTTGTCCATAAATTTTCTTGATGAGCAATATATTATTTGTTTTTCTTGGATGAGCACGCTTCACCTTTCATTGATGTCAAACTGATGCCTCACTGTTAAATTTGCTAGTTCAGTAGGTTACAAGACGAAGATAAGAAAGCAGGCAGCGGCGATTCTTTCCGAGCTAGAAGATGAACGTTGGGAAGTCTATGGCATCATGTTCAAGTCTCTTACTTGACTTTGCTTAATATAAGCTTTGAAGCTTTGAACTTTTGTTTTGCTTGCGTCAAATGTGCGTTTGTACTTTGTGGATCTGAACATGGCAGTTATAATTTGATTATGTGGATTCCTGCTTCATGGAGCTGCTTCATATATGAATGGTTGTATTCTGAATTTGTTTCATGTTGACTTGAATTTTAGATTTAGAAAGATGATGTGGCAGCCAAGCTTGATATCTCAGTTATATCTCAGTTTTTAAGCCAAGCTTGGTGTGGTTGTATGAATTCTTATCGAAATGGCAGCCAAACATGACATAGATATCATTTCAGTTGATAAATACTTGTGGCAGCCAAGCATGATATTTTGATTTGGTATCAAATGAAATCTGACCATAGATTTCATTTCATTTCATTGTTTCAAATGAAATGAAATCCAAGGTGCAAAACGAGCTGTTAATGACAATGATAGGTTGTTTGAATCACTGTCTATTAGGAGAACTTTCCGGGGGTTCGGCATTCACGGTCACCCTTGAAGAAGAAAAAACAGGAACTATCTGCAATCCGAAATTGGATTAAAGGTAATCAGTACCCAGTATTGCACTACAAGCCCTGCAACAGAATTCTAGCATTACAACAACCATGGCTGAACTCTACATTCCACATCGGAAAGAAATAGTAGGAGTATATTTCACAATCAAAATAATATGAACTCTGCTCAGTGCCCAGTGCCAAATAATGTCCCAAGAAGTGGGATTACAGAAGTTCGAAGTTGAATCAATGGCAAAAACCTTCTTAATTTCACACAATTTACATTCCCAAAGATCCTTGCTTACTTTTCCCCATCACCTGTCGAACCACTACTACTTGCACCACCCAAAGCACCAGCGACTCTGCAGGCGAAACCAACAGAGATTAATTCAGAGCTCAAATTCATGGCGAGCCAGTGAGATCAATCACCGAATGAGAAAGCGAGGATCGACATGGACGAACCCATGTACATTAAGGTTGTGGAACTCACCGAGGAGACGTAGCCGTCGTCGTGCTGCCTGGCGCCGTTGCCATAGGCGACGTTGTCCTTGCCGAACCCCGGTGCCTTGGCCTGGGTGCTCTTCTCCTCCCTCACCTTGTTGAAAATGTGCGTGTAACCGTCGGCCGACGCCGGGTTGGAGTCCCAGTCGCCGAACTTGGGCACCGCCGACCCCCTCGTCGGCTGCCATCGATCGCAACAACAGTAAGGTAAGATAGGTACAAGACATCACCTCCGGGCAAATCCATGGTACACTGACCGGAGCAGAAGCAGAGAGGCTTACTGTTTCGTTGCCGCGGGAAGCGCCCCTGGCACGGGACCGGTCGACGGAGTTGGCCACGAGGCCGTAGCCGCTGCCATCGGAATACTCGGCCCTCGACTGTCCGTACGGGTGCAGCGGCGACGGCGCCGGCGACTGCTCCACGCTGTACCCGCCTGCCCGCCCGCCACCCGGGCCTCTTCTCGGCGGCTCGCCACCGGCATTGCGGTGGTACGGGGACAGCGGCGCGGCGGCCGCCGGCGCGTCGCTGGGCCGGCGCTCGTGGTGGTGAGCGGGAGGCGGGGAGGCAGGAGGGAGGGCCGGCCTGCCCTGGTCGAAGGAGCGGTTCGGCGACGGCGCGACGACGGAGGAGGAGAAGGCCTCGGGGTTCTCGACGGGGTCGTTGGGGTTGATGGGCTTGCCGCCCTTGCCCTTGCGCGCGTTGTCGAAGTAGAGCGTGTAGGGGACGTTGCCGTCGTTGTCCCAGTTGCCGAACTTCGGGACGTGCGCGTTCTTCTGCTGCTTCTGCATGCATGGAACGGAAGACGAGTCAATCACATGCTGCTTATTCTACCTCTAGCTCGTTTTTATTTCAGGGCACCTCGAGATTAAGGACCCCTTTGATTCGTAGGATTTTGAAAACGCAGGAATAAAAAAAGTATAGGATCAGAATGTCATGTCCACTTGAATCCTATAGGATTAGCAAGGAGCATTTGATTTCACGGAAAAAGCTAAGGAATTGTAAAAAAAAGTTAGAGTGGATGTTAGATTTCCTATGAAATATAGTACAAAAGATTTCATTGAAAAAATTCCTATAGCATTCAATCCTATGTATCAAAGGACAAACATAGAAAAAATTTCAAAGGATTTCAATCCTCCAAAATCCCTATAAAATTCCCTTGAATCAAAGGAGCCCTAAGAAAAAATCAGAGTGATAACCAGATTTTTGTAGTACTTTTTACGGCCTGTTTTTTACATTCAAAACACAAAAATAAACACGCTAGAGAACTTGGGACCCAGTCCCAAGGTTAGAGAAAAATAAATAAAAGAAAAGGAACAGCCTAGGGGACATCATCATTCCCTGACACAAGCGCTCCAACTTGGACCCAAGGAAGCTTCATGCTTGGTGATGATCATTAAGCCATGGTCAGAAGATTATGAACATGTGCGGGGCGTGCATGTCAACTTGCACGGCCGTAGCACAAGTGGTGGTAGATTGGTACGACCGTATGACCGAGGAGAAAAGGCAAGAGAGAGTAGACCCCGCGCCACGTCTTCCAGGCACATTTTACACACTGTCATGAACTAATCAATGGAAAGTATACATGGGACAGTTGAATATGTAATCAAGAAGCTAATCACATGCCGTTGCCTGGCCACTTGGACGAGTTGAGGCCAAATTTCAGGGCGGGCGGGTTAATGCACTTCTAGATCAGGTTTGACAAATCTGCACTTCTAGATCAGGCTAGACTAAACGTGACATATCGCAAGGTAGATAGCCAGGTAGTAGGTCTACCTCGCCGACACCTTCGAATTCCAAACCGAATCAGAAAATAAGGCAAGATTCTCCAATTGAATGATTGATTACGCACTAGTAAAATTAAATCTTCATGTAGGTGAGAGTTAACCTGCCGGCATCTCCATAATTTATGGGATGATTAGCCTTTCCACCAGAATATATGTATAGATTCACCCGCAAAAAAGGGAGAATATATGTATAGATCGAGATGACAGATGTTAAGTGCGATCGAAAGACACGCCTCAACGGCCAAGAAAGACTTTTGTTGCCGCAAACTAGCTCCGCGTTTCATCCACACAAGAATTTTCTACAGAACTTGGATTATACCTAGTGCAATTCAAATGGTGCAGAAGAAAAATAACAGGTTGGCTCTGGATGATCATGTCTTAAACAAACTTTTAGCCTGATTAAGCACATGAATGACAGTACCAGCTAAATTTCTCTAGTACTAAAAGCAGCCAAGACAACAGTCTTTGCTGTTTTTCCTTCAGAAAATTCAGGTTCCGGTACCCCCTATTCGAACCATACCACGAGAAACTACTACACCTGGTATCTTTTGCGGGAATCAAGGTAAAACCAAGACACCGTTTGCAGGAAACATATGTTCTTGCAGACCAAAATAAGGCATCGAATTAAGGTCCAAAGGAGCTATGGAGAGGAAAGGAACTTACAGCCATGGCGGTGGTGAGCGATTCAAAGAGCGGAGAGGGGGATGAACAAGAGATCCGGGCGGAAGGGTTGCGCTCTGTGTTGTAGAGGCGAGTTGGTGGAACCGGCGGGAGGGAGGGAGCGAGGGGGATATATGCGCTGGTTGTTTCTTCCTCGTGGCTCCTCCTGATGGCCTGCCTGTATTTTAGCTAGCTGAGTCTGAGCGTGTTGATCAGCTCAGGCCGGCAGGCGGGAATATAAGTACGAGACAGGGATGGATGGTTTGGTTGCCTTGTTCGCTGGTCGTTCCTCTCGGCTTTTTGCGTAATCGCCCCTCGAATCATTTGTACTAAGCACTTTGTTGCGTACTACTTATAGATTAGTAGATTAGATAGAGTAATATATTAAGCATGACTCTACATTTTTCTATAGCGCAGCCGCTCACGCCACACCCACACACGTGTAGCTATTTGCTAAGCATGACACCGACTGGATCAACACGGTGCCGAGAGGGCCAGGGATAATGGCGGCGACATGGATTGTATTAGTAGATGTATATATGTATGATGCAATGGTTCATTATGATGTTTTGGTTGATAACAGGAAATTGTGGAAGCTTAAAATCCCTCTAAGAGTGATGAAGATATTCCTTTGGTTCCTAAACAGAGGGGTCATCTTAACTAGAGATAATCTGGCATGACGCAACTGGCAAGGCACCAAGGCGTGTGTCTTTTGCCAACATGATGAGTCTATTAAGCACTTATTTTTTGAGTGTAAGTTCGCTCGGGCGGTTTGGGCCATAGTTCAAGTAGCTTCAAATTTATACCCATCATGTAGTACACGTAACATATTTGGCAACTAGTTGAAGGGTATTGATAAACAATTTTCTGCACATATTCTTATGGGGGCGTTTGCCTTATGCTAGGCATTGTGGCTTACCAGGAATTATGTGGTTTTAATAAAAATGTGTTTCATCTCCTATGCAGGTTATTCATGTATGTACGCGATAGGTCCGTACTTGGTCTATTCTGCAGAGGCCGGAGGACAGGGACCTTTTTATGTTGGCGTCTACGCGGCTGGAGCATACGGTCAGGAAGGTTTTCTCCCCCATGAATGGCGGTGTGATCTCGGGATAGGATCTGCCACATCATAGGCTGTACTAATTTATCTTTTTAAGTTGTAAAACGATTTTATTTTTTGGGTCGGTTGGACTTTTTGACCGTGTGCATCGAGTTATACAGAGGCCGGACATTCTTTTGATGCGATTGTATCATCTCGATATATCAATTCAATGAAGTGTTCTTTATAAAAAAAATAGATATATGTATGTATGTGGTATTTTCCAAGGTAATTAGTGGGAGAGAGAAGCCTTCACACAATCAACTGCGTACGTGCACAAATCATGGCGTAGCAAATTCTTCTTTTGAACAGTGGGCAGACGCTCCGGCGTAGAGGATCAAAACAAATTGATCGTATCGTATACTGCTTGCTCAATAAACAACTGTGTCACCCGGCAAAAAAAATAAAAATAAACAACTGAGTCACCCTGCAAAAAAATAAAAAAATAACAACTAAGTCACCTAGAAAACACGGAAACCATGGGGTGTAAACGGAGAAAAGTGCTGGAAATCGGGACCGTTGACGCGCTCCTACTCGCCAACATGTGTGCCCAAAAAAGTGCACAACTGGCCGTGGCCGGGCTCGATCGATCTATTGAAAAATCCTTGGCAAGCGCTTGCTATCTTTGACCGCTCCCCCCTCCCGGCTCGGCCTTGGCATCACCGTACCACCACCGGTCGCCGAGGTCCACCACCATCCAGGCTAACAACCTCCGCCCCCACCGAGCCGCGATGCTTCCGAGCTCCACGCCGTTCGATCCCCGCCGTCGTGCTCGCGCACGCGCCTCGGCGGCATTGCTACGGCGCACGGCGGTGTGCACGGCCGGCGACGCGAACTCAGCCTGTGGGTGTGTCTCGCGGGCTATCGACCGACACGACGCCGAGCGTGTGGTGGAGGCGTGGCGCCTGCGCGTGTGCCGCCGCGTCGGGAGGTCTTGACGACGACTCGTTCCTGATGCGCTGGGTGTTTTACGCGGGACGGACGGGATCGGGCGGCGTACAGTTGAAAGCGTCAAGGCTCTCCGATGAGACGAAAGAGTCAAAATGATCATCAGGTCGGGAGACGGGAGGGATCGCTGGGAGCTCACTTTGTTTTGACATTTTCTTATTGTTAGACTGGTTTGACTTTGTGCCGTTCTCAAAGTCGTACACGTACTATCAAGCAGAGCGATCGTGAAAGTCAGAGCCATGCGAACCGATAGATTGTTAACAACTCTAGCACATCCCGCAAAATCTCGATCCGCAAAACGTGTTTGCAGTTTCACGAAGATCTCGTTTGCGGGTCGAGAATTAGCGCGGCCGAGCATAATTTGAAAAAACAGTTTCGCAAGAGAAATTGCACCTCGTGAACTACATATATTTTACATGATCAAACACTACAAACACTATTTCATACTACATACTACATCCGTACTAGTACTAGAGGGGTGGGGATCTCACGGCGGCGAGCTCGCGGCCATGGACGACGCCGTGGAGGAGCTCAATCCTCCTCGTCGGAGCTGCCGAGGTCGATGTACTTCGCCCTCTGCTCCTCACGGATGCGCCGCCACTCGTCGTCCTTCTCCTTGGCGGCGAGGTTGGCCGCGACCGCCTGCCGAAACTGGAGGTCTTCAAGCTCCTCGTGGTGGCGCCGGCGCTCCGCCTCCTCGCGCACGCTCCGCTCGGCAATGGCGGCCGCAACCGCGTCGACGTCGGCTACGAAGTCCTCCGGCCCGACGACTCCGCGGCGGCCGAGCTCCTCCGACTCCTCCGACCACTCCCTCTTCACGGGGAGAAGGCCCGCGCCGGAAGAGGAGGAGCTCCTGGCATAGGAAGATCTCGCCGAGGAGGAGAAGGACGCGGCAGAGGACGGGGTACGGCCGTGCCGACGGTCGTACTCATCCGTCTCACGGACGCGGGAGCTCGCCGGCGGCGAGAGGCCGCGGTTGGTCCACTTCCTCGCGCCGTCCGATCAGACGCGCCGCTCGTGCTCGGGGTCGCTTCCGCCGTCGGATCTGCTGCCGGAGCCGCGTCCGGAGCTCCACATGCGGCCCCACATGGCAGCTAGAGGCGGAAGGTGGTCGCCGGCAGCGAGAAATGTGGAGAAGGGGGTGTGTGTAATTGCATGGCTCGGTGGCGGGGGAGGGGGGATAGGGTTTCGACCCACAAACACGCCACGGAACCGTAGATATAGTGGTCGAGGCGTGCGGTTTGCAGGCCGCGGCAATTTTTTTACGGGCCGGGTGAGTATGCGGGCTCTGTTCTGGCCGGAAAATTGGCCCGCATACTTGCCGGAATTTTGCTGTTTCGCGTCTTCGGCGGTGTCTGCTAAAGTTGCTCTTACTTCCTGTGATGAAACCAACCTATCAAGATTCAAAGTCCTAGTCTTGCATCGATGGTAAAAAATTAGATTTATTTTAGATCTTTCGGCGATGTGCGTTGAGTAGGAGGAACGTCTTCCGTCGACTATATAGACAGATGCGACGACTTCGTCAATCTAAGGATGTTTTGTCATCCCCGCAAAAAAGATATTTGTTAGCTCTGTATCTCGAAGGGTTTTATAGGGTAGAGTGTATGCGTGCGCTCATAGAGTTAAGTATATGTATGTGAATTTGGATATCTACGTTTATACTATGGTCACAAAAAAGAGAGCCGTATTAATGTGCTAGCACTCCCGACTAATTATGTCATATTAATGTGCTAGCACTCCTGACTATATGAACGCACTCCTGACTAATTATGTCTACTTTATAAAAACCTTTGAAAGATTGTGTTGTCATATCATCATGAGATTGAGGAAGTTATCACAGACGTATTCATAGTATACGGGTACGTCTCCTCTCATCGAACGGACATTGCCGGAAGGCCTGAAATAAAATCAGGAAAATACGAGCACCAGTGTAATCTAAGACTTGAACCCTGATAAACTGGGATATCAATATCCTCTTAACCATCCAACTCCAAGTTGATTCACAACTTGATCAAATTTTACAATGTCTGATTTAAGACAAAACTAATATGCGAACTAAAAGAAAGGATTCCTATAATAAAGATATTATGAATATTAAATTCTTCATATTATGGATATTATTGATACACATGTGTTTTCTATGGAAATTTTCTTCCGTGCAATGCAAACTAAGAGTTGCACTAAGTGGACGAGCAACCTCTCTCCCCTCCACCCCCCCCCCCCCCGCGTGGGCGACCGAGGGTCACCAACCCCAATCGCCCGTCCTCCCCGCCTTCCCCTCCCTTTCCTTCGTCGTCATCGGTGGTCGGCGTCGGGCAAAGCCTGTGCGTCCGACATCGGCGGCAGAGTTACTGCTTCCCTTCTCGTGTCATAGGGTGGCGCGGGACACCCCGTCTCGAGGGTGTGATCCTGATCTGCATCGCGACCGCGCCGATCTGGACCAAGGCGCTCTGATGAACAACGATGGTATGGCGGCCGACTGGCATCCCAGCGGTGGCCTTTGGTGCCAGGGCTGGCGCAACCCTTCCCTATCTCGGACGTAGGGCCCTGGATCAGGGGCAGCAGCCCCTGGGATGGCCACCCTATCTAGTGGTGCGGTGGGGCGGGTGGGTTGCCAGGGATCGGACCGGGTGGTCGGCAATTCACCGGCAGGTTGGTGTCGCGGCTTGCTTCCCTAGCGACCAACGACGACGAGCTGCTCCTTCTTCCAACCCATGTTGCATGCACTACGTCTTACCAGAGATGACCGTGCTACTAGCCGGTTACTGGGTTGGGACGAAGCGGAGGTGGGGATCCGGATTAGGTTAATCCCCAGGTCGACTTCTGCTGTCCGCGATGGGCCGATACCCGAGGGTGTCCTTTTTCTTCCTGGAGATGTCGTTTGGGTCCGCCCTACCTTTTTCCACCTCACGGTCTCTCGGGTGAAAACCTAGGGCCGTGACGATGCTTTTGGCATCGTGTCCTTCTTGAAGGCATTGTCATGAGGGCTATGTGGCGGTAGGCACCTCTTGGATGCGCTGGCAATTGTAGATTGCGTGCCCCTCTTCCTCCAAGTGGCAGTTATTCCGGAGGAAACCCTAGATCTGGGTCTCCCAAATCGGGTGATGACAAAGACTTTGGTGCCGTTCTCCCTCCTGGGGGCATCGTCTTGGAGCAATGGTTCACTGGAGAGGCCAACAGGTGGAGCGGTGTTACATCGACCACATTGAAGACGATGGGTCTCGGCGGTGTGGAGCAGTGGAGTCCCGGTGTTGGACGCAGTTTGATCGACGTGCGTAGGCTGGTGCCCCTGTGTGGTGTCATGGTGACGTTGACGGCGGATGGGACTGACAAGACCTATGCAGTGATTTCTCCTGAAGACGAGATGGCGGTAGATGGTGGCGGCAGATCCTAGAGCGTGTGTAGGCGGTGCACGTTATGGGACGCCTAGACCAGATGGTCTTAAGGCCACTGGCTTAGATTGTGTTTATTATGCGGACAGAGCACATCTGTCTACTTGTAGGAATAGCGACTTTGTTCGCCTAGTAGATGGCTTTGGGTTAATCCTTACTAGAACGTGGCAGCGCGTGTTGCCGCGCCCGTTCAACTTAAGAATGAAATGACATAAAAATTGGAAAATAAAAATCTTGGTATTATAAATATTTGTTCCATCTGAATTATAGTACATACATTAGATGAAAGGCGATAGCGAATAATGGCATCACCCGTCAGTACAAAGGACAATTCATAAGATAAGAAGGTTTTGCTATATGTTCTCATCGAAGCATATTAAAATTAATAACAACACTCAATCCATCTCCATGTTTAGCCTACTGCCATTAAAGATTTAAGTGTACAACCACCTGTTGTTCAAATTAATGGTAACTGTTGAATTTACAATGGAGAAATCCAAGCAAAACTTTTTTTTCTTAAATATGCCTGGGAGCGCGTCATTGTTTATGAAGACGGCATTAAGATAATGTGAATCGCCAAATGTACAAATATTTACAAAAACAGAATAAAATAAAAACCATCCTCACCGAATGGCAAAGAAAAGAAATGGATGCCTAGCTGGCTAGCTCACCTAGACCTGGCACATCACACAAAAAATTAACCGAGGCCTGAAGTGCTAGGAGTGCTCGCTGGCAGCCACATCAATGCTCTAGAGAGCTCACAACCAGACGCCTGAAGGAGCAACAATGGAAACAGCCAGCAAAGAAAAAAACAGTAGAAACAGGATCTCCAGGGAAGCAGTGTATACACATATATATATGTACTCATGGTGGACTGCATTTTTCAAACAACATCTATATCTGTAATCATGATGTTACTGCCAAGCTACATGGTACAATTGCTCATGTCGTTTGCTTGTTTTACTTGCACATACCAAAAAACAATTTGGTAGACCATTAATTTGGAGCTGAGTGGTTGCATCCAGAGGGAACTGGCAGCGAAACGTTCGCAGCAGAAACTAAGATCTGAGAGTTAATTGGAGCAGAACAAATAATTGTACAATGATGCAGGGATCCTAGCAACAATTCATAGTGAAATCTTACAATGACGGAAGGCACGGACGCTAGGAGATTGTAGATGTTGCAGCCAGAGGGTGCAGTGGTGGACACCTGGATTGGATCACATGTCTTCTTCAACCCCTCATCTCCTCCTAAGCGGCTGCGTTGGACAGATGGGCGGGGGTGGGGTACAACGATTGGATCAAGCGCTCCTCCTCCTTCGTACTCTCGAATGGTTGATGGCGCCGCACCTCCACCTGCTCCACATCGCCTGTCGCCACCGTCGACAGTAACCCGCCGCCCCATCGCCTTGGGAGACATTGATCCATGAGACAACCACATGATAGAAGCCCACAGAGATTAACACCCAATTCATACATTAAAAGAGAAGCTGAGGGCCCGTTGATGGTTCCTCGGCCCGCTTAACGTGAGGACGTCCAAGTCGGTGATCGGAGTAGCAGCCCATAGACGTGGGCCAGTCATGATGCTTCAGGGCTGGCGAGATAAAAAGGCTCATGCGTGCACCATGGGATAGCTGAGCGATACGGTACGTTCCTTTGCGGAATCCAAGGGCTGATGAGGTCAAATCGCTGTGGAGGGGGATAGCTCGCCCCGTTCTACTGTTTCTCAATATTCATCTTGTCAGGCTTCGGTGAATAATTAATAAAGATGGTTGTATGCATCATGCTGATGCAGAGACCGGGGGTAATCCTCCTTTTCTAAAAAAAGTTGCACTAAGACATTGATAATTTTCTCTTGCTTTCCTTTTTTAGAAACATCCTCCCATTTTATTCGACAACAATGGTCAGAGAAATGTTATAGAATCGTGTGTGGCACCAAGCCACACATGCCTAACCAAATCAAGGTACAAAGAAAAGTTAGCTAAACTATCATCTTCATAATTTCTACGTCTAGTCTCGTGGGTGAAACGATGTGACTCAAAATCTTATTTTCTGGCGTTCAACTCCCTTACCACCGCAATATTTGCTCCACCGTGTTGGCTTAATTATTCTTATTACTGAACTGCTATCAGAAGAGATGACTATGTGCGTTGCCATAAGATCACTAGCTAGAGCCCAGGCTTCTTGATACGTCTCTGTCGTATCTATAATTTTTGATTGTTTCATGCCAATATTCTACAACTTTCATATACTTTTGGCAACTTTTTATACTATTTTTGGGACTAACATATTGATCCAGTGCCCAGTGTCAGTTCCTGTTTGTTGCATGTTTTTTATTTCACAGAAAATCCATATCAAACGAAGTCCAAACGCGATAAAAACTTACGGAGATATTTTTTGGAATATATGTGATTTTTGGGAAAAAGAATCAACGTGAGACGATGCCCGAGGGGGCCACAAGGCAGTGGGCGGGCCCTGGGCCCTTGTGGTCACCCCGTAAGGCAGTTGGTGCCCTTCTTTCTGAAGGAAATATGCCCTAGAGGCAATAATAAAGTTGTTATTTTATATTTCCTTATATCATGATAAATGTTTATTATTCATGCTAGAATTGTATTAACGAAAACTTGATACATGTGTGGATACATAGACAAAACACTGTGTCCCTAGTAAGCCTCTACTAACTAGCTTGTTAATCAAAGATGGTTAAGTTTCCTAACCATAGACATGTGTTGTCATTTGATGAACGGGATCACATCATTAGGAGAATGATGTGATGGACAATACCCATCCGTTAGCTTAGCATAATGATCGTCAAGTTTTATTTCTATTGCTTTCTTCATGACTTATACATATTCCTTTGACTATGAGATTATGCAACTCCCGGATACCGGAGGAATGCCTTATGTGCTATCAAACGTCCGAACGTAACTGGGTGATCATAAAGATGCTCTATAGGTATCTCCGAAGGTGTTTTTTGGGTTGGCATAGATCGAGATTAGGATTTGTCACTCCGAGTATCGGAGAGGTATCTCTGGGCCCTCTCGGTAATAAAAATCATAAGAAGCCTTGCAAGCAATGTGACTAATGAGTTAGTTGCGGGATGATGTATTACAGAACGAGTAAAGAGACTTTCCAGTAACGAGATTGAAATAGGTATGAGGATACCGACGATTGAATCTCGGACAAGTAACATACCGATGACAAAGGGAATGACGTATGTCGTCATTGCGGTTTGACCGATAAAGATCTTCGTAGAATATGTGGGAACCAATATGAGCATCTAGGTTATGCTGTTGGTTATTCATCAGAGATATGTCTCGGTCATGTCTACATAGTCTCAAATCCATAGGGTCCGCACGCTTAATGTTGGATGACGATTTGTATTATGAGTTATGTGTTTTGGTGACCGAAGATTGTTCGGAGTCCCGGATGAGATCACAAACATGACGAGGAGTCTCGAAATGGCCGAGAGGTAAAGATTGATATATTGGACGATAGTATTCAAACACCGGAATGGTTTCGAAGTGTTTCGAGTATTTATTGGAGTACCGAGGGGTTACCGGAACCCCCCGGGGAAATTAATGGGCCTCTTGGGCCATAGGGAGAGAGAGGGAAGACCACAAGGAGGTGGCGCCCCCCATGGGGAGTCCGAATTGGACAAGGGGAGGGGCGCGGGCCCCCTTTCCCTCTCCCTCTCCCTCTCCTTCCCCCTTTCCCCTCTGAAAGAAGGAAGGGGGCCAAATAGGACTAAGAGTCCAAGCGGGACCCCCCCACTTGGCGCGCCCCCTAGGCCGGCCCCCTCCCTCTCCCTCCTTTATATATGGGGGCAAGGGGCACCCCGAAGTACATCAATTGTTTCTTAGCCGTGTTCGGTGCCCCCTCCACCGTTTACTCCTCCGGTCATATTGTCATAGTGCTTAGGTGAAGCCCTGCATGGATCACATCACCATCACCGTCACCATGCCGTCGTGCTGACGAAACTCTCCCTCGACACTTTGTTGGATCAAGAGTTCGAGGGACGTCATCGAGCTGAACGTGTGCAGAACTCAGAGGTGTCGTACGTTCGGTACTTGATCGGTTGGATCGTGAAGACGTTCGACTACATCAACCACGTTATACTAACGCTTCCACTTTCGGTCTACGAGGGTACGTGGACACACTCTCCCCCCTCTCATTGCTATGCATCTCCTAGATAGATCTTGCGTGATCCTAGGATTTTTTTTTTGAAATTGCATGTTATGTTCCCCAACAGTGGCATCCGAGCCAGGTCTATGCGTAGATGATATGCACGAGTAGAACACAAAGAGTTGTGGGCGGTGATAGTCATACTGCTTACCACCAATGTCTTATTTTTATTCGGCGGTATTGTCGGATGAAGCGGCCCGGACCAACCTTACATGACCACGTTCATGAGACCGGTTCCACCGGCAGACATGCAACTAGTTTTGCATAAAGGTGGCTGGCGGGTGTTTGTTTCTCCTACTTTAGTTGAACCAAATTTGACTGCGGCCGGTCCTTGTTGAAGGTTAAAACAACAAACTTGATACATCACCGTGGTGGTTTTGATGTGTAGGTAAGAACGGTTCTTGCTAGAAGCCCATAGCAGCCACGTAAAACTTGCAACAACAAAGTAGAGGACGTCTAACTTGTTTTTGCAGGGCATGTTGTGATGTGATATGGTCAAGACATGATGTGATACACGTTGTTGTATGAGATTATCATGTTTTGTAAAAGTTATCGACAACTAGCAGGAGCCTTATGGTTGTCGCTTTTGTAATGCCCACAATGCGGCTGTATCTCCCACGTGTCGAGGCATGACTTAGAGGCATAACCACATTGTGGTTTTTTCGCAAGAGGGGTAATCTTCACACAATCCCATGTACTGAATAAGGAAGGGACAAATAGAGTTGGCTTACAATCACCACTTCACACATTGAACATATAATTCATACATCATTCAGAGTACACACATAGTCCGACTACGGACAAATCCAATTGAAAAGAAGATAACCCCAAATGCTAGATCCCCGATCGTCCCAATTGGGCTCCACTAATGATCATTAGGAAACGAAACATAGTAACGACCAAGGTCCTCGTCAAACTCTCACTTGAGTTCGGTAGCATCCCCTGCACTGATATCATCGGCACCTGCAACTGTTGTTGTAGTAATCTGTGAGCCACGAGGACTCGGCAATCCCATTACCATGGGTATCAAGACAAGCAAAGCTCAATGGGTAAGGAAGGGGTAAAGTGGTGAGGTTGCAGCAGCGACTAAGCATGTATGGTGGCTAACTTACGAATACAAGAGTAAGATGAGAAACTACGCAAACGGTCGCAAACTAGAAATGACCAAGAAGTGATCTTGAAACTACTTACGTTCAAATATAACCCAACCATGTTCTCCTCTCGAACTTCCCCGAAAAGAGACGATCACGGTTACCCAACGCGTTTGGTGTATTTTTATTGAGTTTACTTCAGGTCCTCTACAACCGGATATTAACAAATTCCCATCTGCCACATAACCGCGAGCACGGATTTCAAAAGTTTAAACCCTGCAGGGGTGTCCCAACTTAGCCCATGACAAGTCATGATCCGCGGAGACAATACTCCATCGCGGGACATCCAATCATACTCGGGGTCCCGGTGCACAAGACATTTCGACAATGGTAAAACAAAACCAGCAAGACCGCCCGAATGTGCCAACAAATCCCGATAGGAGCTGCACATATCTTGTTCTCAGGGCACACCGGATGAGTCAAGCTACGAGTAAAACCAGGCCTCGAGTTTCCCTGAGGTGGCCTCGCAGGTTGCTTGGTTCGGACCAACACTCAGAGGATTTCTCGCCGGGGGGGGGGGGGGGGGTAAAATAAAGATGACCCTCTGGATGGCGACTCCCTAGAGAAAAATATAGGTGGTGGTTAGGCAAATGGAAAACCAATGTTGGGCCTTGCTGGAAGAGTTTTATTCAAGGTGAACTGTGAAGAGGGTCCCATACCCCTCATCGTGTTAGGGACGCAAAATCAAGGAACATAACATCGTTATGACGGAAACTAGGGCGCCAAGAGTGAAACAAAACACCAGGCATAAGGCCGAGCCTTCCACCCTTTACCAAGTGTATAGATGCATTAATTAAATAAGAGATATTGTGATATCCCATGATATCCATGAAATCCATGTCCCAACATGGAACAACCTGTAACTGTACCTGCAACTAGCAACGCTATAAGAGGGGTTGAGCAAAGCAGTAACATAGCCAAACAACGGTTTGCTAGGAAGGGTGAAAAAGGTTAGAGGCTATCATGGCAATTTGGGAGGCTAGATAACAAGTGGTAGGTAGCGCGGCATAGCGATAGCATCAAGACAAACTAGCATATCAATGATAGTAGTGAGATCCAAAGTGATGGTCATCTTGCCTGAAATCCCGCTAGGAAGACGAACGAGTCCATGAAGAAGACAAACGGATGTAGTCGAACGAATCCTCACAACTCCAGAACGAAGCCGAAGCTAACGAGAGAAGTAAACCGGAAAGAAGCAAACAACATGGTAAACACACAAGCATAAGCATGGCATGATGCACAAACAAGTATGATGCATGTCCGGTTTAAAAGCATGGCAAAGCGTGGCAAAGTGCACAAACAATATTACAAATTAAGTGGAGCGCAATATGTAACGAGTTGCATATTGACGAAACACCACATCAATTATTTAGTTCTCTCTCGTTTATGTAGCCAACAATATTAAATGTTATTAAACATGGCAAGGGGTGAAGCATAAATAAACTAACTATTTTGGCAAGTTTAAATGAGGCCGGAACAACAAACAACAATTCCGGTAAATCCCCACATGTCATTTAGCAATTTAATGCAAGCAACAATTTTAAACATTTTAAATGTTGTTATCATGATGCGGATGACATATACAAGTTTATGCATTTTTATGAAAATGTTGACATGAGCATGTTATGAAGCATTTGGTCAACATGCCGAAACAAAAGGGGTGCCATGGCAACAACAATGGAAATGGTGCCACGGCAATATTCAGATGATCCGACGACTCATCAAGATGTCGGTGCAAAAGAGCAAGTGTGCGGATGCGCGAAACATGCAAGGATGGTGGGGTGATCCCGGATACCGGGTTCCCACGGGTCAACGACATGGCAAACGAGGAGGAACGTGCAACAACAACTCGGACACGGTGCAAACACGAGCATCTCATACAACACATGCATTCATTCATGGCGGTCGTCCCGGCGGTTATACCTTTGAAGCGTGTGTTTTGAGGCGGACCGAGTCGGTGCGAAGTAGAGGAAGTAGACGTTCTCGGGACGGTCGTAGAGGAAGTAGTGGTACATGGCGACGGTAGTGGAAGTAGAGGTTCATGTTTCATAGTCGTACACACTCGGTAGATGATCGGGGTCACGGCGAGGAACTTGACGTCCACGGGGTCGACGATAGAGGTACACATGTTCTCGGGGTACTTGTCGGTCCGGCCTTGGTGTAGATGTACATGGCAATCGTAGTGGTACTAGGCGCCGGTCGTCAAGGGACTTGCCGAAATCCACACAGCCGGTGTGCTTGTTCAGGCATCGGTCTTGCCGGTGGGGTACTTGGCGAATCCGCATAGTCGCACATGGGTCATAGTGGTACTTGGAAAAATCCACGGGGGTGGTCTTGGCGTGCAGCGAACAACGGCGCGATGTACAGGTGTAGCGGTGGTCTTGGCGTCCAGCGATAACAGTACAGGAAGGCAAGGGCATGGCCGAAGGTGAGGTTGCAGCGGGCCTTGAGCGTGAACTCCAGCGATGGTACGACAGGGAACGGTGTACTTGGTGATGGAGGAGGAGGTTGGTGCAGGCCATGAGCAGCGGCGCGAGATGTAGCGAGGTCATGGGGGCGCGGGACTTGGACACCGGCTGCAGGGAAGCTCGGGGCAGGGTAAGAAGCCACCATGGGGACCGGGAGGAGATCGGCTCTCCTCGGGCGTTGCAGGAAGTTGGTGGAGGAGACGCGCGGGCGAGGTGGCTCCTAGTCGCCGTAGAGGAAGTAGACGACGGCGCAGGTCCAACGACGAAGGAGAACGGCAGGATGCGGCGAGGCCGCGGTGGCACTTGGTGAGGGCATGGCCATGGACGACGGCGAGGCAGGTCGAGGGTGGCGGCGATCCTGGTCGCAGCGGAGGGGCGTCGTGCTCGCTGGTGCGATGTGAGAGGACTGGAGGTCGAGCTCCTAGCACTCGACGAAGATGGCACGAAGGAAGAGGAGCTCGGTCGTGGAGCTGACGGAGGAGGGCCAAGGTAGGGCACAGGGGGCTCGCCGGTGCGAGATCGGGAGGTGGATGGAGGGGGATACGAGCGAGGGGATCGGGCGCTGCGCGTGGAGATCGGGCACGGGGTCTGGCGGTGCGAGGGGAGAAGTGGGAATCGAGGAAGAGGAAGGTTGAGCGGGCTAGGGTTATGTAACGCGCCGAGTCCGACGCGCCAGGTGTCCTCCAGTTATTCGCCGTCGTTGCCATGTCATTTGCTTGCGTGTTGCATCTTTGCCATGTCATCATGTGCATTGCATCATCATGTTTTCAAAACTTGCATCCGGTCCTTTCCCCCGTTGTCCGTTTCGTGATCCGACACTCTAACACGCGCCCGTTGCACCTCTCAGACCTTGTTTTGTGAGTGGCATAAAAATGTTCTCAGAATGGGATGAAACTTGGCGTGCGGTGTTGTTATAGAGTAGGTAGACCGCCTGCCAATTTTCGTTCAATTTGGAGTTCATTTGACGCCCCGACGGTTAACCGCGTATCTCGAAACCCTCTCTCTTTGAAGCCCATAACCTCTTCATCACAGCCCATGAGCCCATCCAAACCCCCTCCATGCTCTCGGTCGTTGGATCGTGATCGTGTGGGCGAAAACCGCTCCTCATTTTGACTCTCCTAGCCCCCTCTAGCTATAAATAAGCCCCCGCCCCCGAAAAACCGCAGATGAAACCCTAGACTTCTTCCCCTCGTGTCACCGGACTTTTCCCCCCACCGACAGACATGTCCGCCGCCACCGTCCGCCCTATCCGCCACCGCCACGTGTCCCGCAGCGCCACCCCGCCGCCGCGGCCTGGATCGCCGCCCTGCCGCCTCCGCTGGCTCCGTGCCATGAGCCCGCGCCGCTTCGCCGACCCGCCCGCGCGCTCCGCTGCCTCCAGCGCCTTGCACCGCCGCCGCTGCCGCTTCGCCGCCAGGCTGCTCCGCCGCCTCGCGCACCGCACCTCGCTGCGCCACCTCGCTCCTCCTTCGCCGACCAGCGCGGCGACCACCACCGCCACCGCGCCACCGCCTGCCTCGCCGCCCTGCGCCCGCAGCCACCGCCGCTCGAAGCTCCGCCACCGGCCGCCACCTCTTCCCTTGACGGGATCCGACCTCCGGCGCCGTCCCCGCGCCTCGCCGCCGCCGTCTACCTTACCGGAGTCACCGGAGCCGGGGTGGACGAGATCCACCATTCCTGCGAACCAAACGCCCGTCCCCGACGCCGGATCTCCTCGTCCTGATCCGTCCCCTCCAGTTTTCGGAGGGTATAAATTCTGCAGTCCTGAGATTTTCATATTATGTGTGCATCTTCATCGCATCATAACTTCGTGCATATTGCTCCATTTTGCATGTACGGTATATCCAAATGTTCACTATTAGATGATCCACAATTCATTCCATTGTGGAATGCTTGTTTGGGTTCGTCTTGATGCCCTAATCTTTGTTGCAAGAGTGCTATATGATGTTGTCTCCTGTAACTTAACATAACTTGTTGTTTTGTCTTTTTCATTGCATTTTGTGTGTGCATCCTTTGAGCATGATGTCTACATGTTTTAGGAGTATATTAATGCCATCTTTACAGTGGTGCAATCCATGTACTTTTGTGTGCCTTGTGGTGAGTGCAACAAGCTTGTGAAATGGGCTACTTGCTGTTACTGTTTTGCTAGTCTGAATCTGTTATATCATGTTGCTATGTTTACTTGATGGTACCATCGTATACATGCATAATCTGGATATGCTTACTTGATATGTTTTGATGTTCATGTTATGCTATATCATGCCATGCCTTTTGATGCCTCATATGTCCTGTAGCATATGTTTTCATTGCCATGAACATGCCTAAATGATGTTCCAGCTTTCTGTTAACTTCATGACGCCATGTTGTGAGCTTGTTATTGATTAATCTATGCCTCTTTTGGAGTTACTCCAATTACATGAATTGAAGTATGCTATGAGTACTCTGTTCACATGCCAAGTTTGTTAATTGTAGACTTCATATGACCTCTGTTCCAAGCTTGCAACCATGTCTACTTAATGATGTTTCTGCCATGTCCGGTAATTTCTGAAACTGTTATTATTTGCAATCTTGCCATGTCATTTTGAGCATGTTTTATTAGTTTCTAGAGATAGCTCAGTGTTCATGTTTTGCAATGCTTCACCTTTAAATCACGTCCATGCCATTTGTTTTCATGTTGAGATCTGTAGCATGTTGGTTTGGTGCTTTCAAGTTGCCTAGTTGTTGTTTTGGACAGCTTATCCTTTAAACTTGTTTCATGTGTGTGTTGAACCGTTGCTCCGTTTTGAGTGTGCTCTACATGAAAATTGCTTAGTTTTGCATGTAGTTTCATGTTACCTTGTTGCATCCATTTTTGGAGTGTGTGCTTGATGTTTGTATGCATTTTTGCATCAATGTCATGCTTAACTTGTTTTGATCATATCTTCTAGGCCGTAACTCCGAATTAAACGAACTTTATATGTAACTTGACTAGAAAACCGTGTAGATCATCTTGATGCATTTTAAATTGATGTTTAACAACTTCAACATTATGTTCTAATCAGATTTGTACCAATTTCGAAATTTGCATATGAGGACTTACCGGAATTATTATATGTTGTTTCCGGCCTCATTTAAACTTGCTTTGATGTGTTGCACTTGTATGCATCATCTCTTGCCATGAGTAGCATATTATAGCCTTGTCATGCATCATACTTGGATATGCATCATGCCATGTTTATGTGTGGTGTGTTTACCATGTTGTTTGCTTCTTTCCGGTTGTGCCTCTTCTTGATAGTTCATGTTTTTCTGCGATCGTGAGGATTCGTTCGTCTACGCTTGGTTCATCTTTGTGGCTTCAACTTCTTCATGGACTCGTTCTTCTTCCTTGCGGGATTTAAGGCAAGATGACCGTCACCTTGGATCTCACTACTAACATTGCTATGCTAGTTGTCTCGATGCTATCGCTATGTCGCGCTACCTACCACTTGTTTATCAAGCCTCCCAAATTGCCATGATAGCCTCTAACCTTTTACCCTTCCTAGCAAACCGTTGTTTGGCTATGTTACCGCTTTGCTCAGCCCCTCTTATAGCGTTGCTAGTTGCAGGTGCAGTTGCAACTTGTTCCATGTTGGGACATGGATATCATGTTTATGTTGGGATATCACATTATCTCTTATTTAATTAACGCATCTATATACTTGGTAACGAGTGGAAGGCTCGGCCTTATGCCTGTTGTTTTGTTCCACTCTTGCCGCCCTAGTTTCCGTCATAATGGTGTTATGTTCCTTGATTTTGCGTCCCTAACACTGTGAGGGGTATGGGACCCTCTTGACAGTTCGCTTTGAATAAAACTCTTCCAGCAAGGCCCAACCTTGGTTTTACATTTGCCTACCCACTACCTATATTTTTCCCTAGGGAGTCTCCCTCCCGAGGGTCATCTTTATTTTAGCCCCCCCCCGGGCCAGTGCTCCTCTAAGTGTTGGTCCGAACCGAGTAGACTGCGGGGCCACCTCGAGGAAACTTGGGGGCTGGTTTTACTCGTAGGATGTCTCATCCGGTGTTGCCCTGAGAACAAGATATGTGCAGCTCCTATCGGGATTGTCGGCACATCGGGCGGCTTTGCTGGTTTTGTTTTACCATTGTCGAAATGTCTTGTGCACCGGGACCCCGATTCTGATCGGATGTCCCGCGATGGAGGATTGTCTTCACGGATCGTGAGCTTATAATGGGCCAAGATGGGACACCCCTGCAGGGTTTAAACTTTCGAAAGCCGTGCCTGCGGTTATGTGGCAGATGGGATTTTTTTAATATCCGGTTGTAGTAAACTTGAAGTAAACTCTTTTAAAATACACCAACCGCGTGCGTAACCGTAATCGTCTCTTTTCGAGGAAATTCGGGAGGAGAACACAGTTGGGTTATGTTTGACCGTAAGTAGTTTAGGATCACTTCTTGATCATTACTAGTTGGCGACCGCTTGCGTAGTTACATCTTACTCTTGTATTTGTAAGTTAGCCACCATACATGCTTAGTCGCTGCTGCAACCTCACGACTTTACCCCTTCCTTACCCATTAAGCTTTGCTAGTCTTGATACCCATGGTAATGGGATTGCTGAGTCCTCGTGGCTCACAGATTACTACAACAACAGTTGCAGGTGCAGGTTGCGATGTTCATGACGTGAGAGCGATGTTTACTTGTTTGGAGTTCTTCTGCTTCTTCTTCGATTGAGGGATAGGTTCCTGGTCGGCAGCCTGGGATAGCTGGGTGGATGTTGTTTGAGTTTCTGTTGGTGTTGCATCCGTAGTCGGATGTTGTTCTCATGTATGATCTATTGTTGTATTCATGTGACATTGTATGTCTTGGATGTATCCCCACCATTATGTAATGGTACGATGTAATGATATCCACCTTGCAAAAGCGTCTTCAAGATGCGCTTATATCCTTGGTGGGACCTTTCGAGTTCCTTTAGGATAGGGTCGCATCTTGGGCGTGACAAGTTGGTATCAGAGCCTCGACCGACCATAGGAGCCCCCTTGATTGATCGTATAGTTTGGCCGTTGTCGAGTCTAGACGATAACTTTTTCTGAGTCTAGTTATATCGGAGAGTAGGAATTCTTTTTCATCCTCAGCCCCTTCGTCGCTCTGGTGAGAAATCTTGACGTAGGTGTTTCGACTTACTCCTCTTCCCCTTCAAATTTTTCTTTAGGATCACACATTTAGTTTTCGTTTGTTGCGATGTCAGCTCTTTTCATCCGGTGCATTTCTCGTCAAGTGACTCGACCCTCTTTGCCTTTCGCGAGATCAACCCTCAGTTCTTTCTCAATCAATGTTGTTTCCCTGTCCGAAGTTGTCCTTGTTTTTTTTCCACCCGCCCACCCAGCTTCTTCTCGAAGCCGGAGTCCGAAATCAAGTATCCATCCTACTCGTGCGAAGCCTTTGCATTCTTTCCTCAAATATTTCAACTGGTGTTTTCTCTTATTCGTGGGTTCCGCGTTCCAGTTGCCTTGTTTTCCCGCCCTCCCACCCTTTATATTCCCGGAGTCTGAGCCTCTATTCAAGCACCAATTTCATTCTTGCGGAGCCTCTTCAATCTTTCCTCAATTGTCTCAACTGGTGAAGTCTCGTTAAGTTCATCATTGTCCATCTCGTTTTCTTTCCGCTAGATTCAATTCAAGTTTTTTTCGAGCTGATCGTATTCTTTTCCGTGGCTAAAATGTTTCCCCTTGCTTGTTCGCCTCTCGCCATTTAATCGTTCCAGAGTGATGAAGACATCTCAGAAGAATAGTGTTTGCATTCAATTATTTCAAGGTTGTCACCTCATTCAAGTCCCTCAGTTGTTCCAGTGCATCATCTCTCTCTCAACGATCCTTTTCCAATGGTGTTTCTTTTTACTGGGCCCTAACCTACAGGTCTTTTCCCAGGATCTTACCTGACTCTTCTAAGTTTCCCGGAGGTATTCCCAAGTTCTTTTGAAGTTTGACGTAAGTATGAATTTCATCAGTCAGATGCTTTTCCAAGATCAATTTCAAATTATTTTTCGTCGTCGGCTCAACCTCTTCGCTTTTCATTCTCCCAGAGTATCTCAACAATTTTGGTGGTGTTTCTCGTCATCATTCTCAACGTGCGAAGATCGAAGAAGAGTTTCCTCTAAATCTTGTCCATTCTTTTGAAGATTCATGGTGCTAGCTTGATGTTATCCTCTCAAATTGTTTCCAGTCGTGCAATTATTTTCATCCATCGGGAGTATTTCAGGAGTTGCTTTCCATCTCGATCATTCGGAGGCCATCATTTCAGAATATTTCTCCGTTCCAAGTTTCCAGCTTCGTTCTCCAATTATTATATATTCATGCCTTTTCGTTCTTCTCCATATTCTTCCGGTGCTTTGCTCTTTAATCAGTTCGTGATCTCCTCGTTCTCTTGTCTCTAAATTCCCTCAAGTATCTTCGTGATTTTTTAATTCTTCCTGGTGATTCATTCTCCTTCATCAATCAATTTTGAATTCGTACGGTGGTTCATTCCAGATTTCTTTTCTGTTGTTATCGTATCAATTCATTTGTTCTTCCCAATCCTACCGGTGGTGCATGAAGACTTTCCCAAGTTTTGCGCTATATCTACCCTTAATCCTTTCTTCTCCAAAGTTTCCAAGTTTTTCTCGTTTGTCTCGTCACGGAGCTCCATCTTAATCGTCGCAAGGCGTTAATCTTATTTCTTTTCATCTTTCAATTTTATCTCGTCATCCTTTTGTTACCGGAGTTCTTATGGTGGTTCGTAATGATTTAATTCATTCTTCAAGTGTTCATCAAGATTCTTGTTGAAGGAGCTCAAGTATCTTTCCTTCTTGCCTCTCGAAGTGCAACTAATTCTCCGTAGTCTTTTGAAATGGAGTTTTACATTTCTTCATTCTTCTCAGCTATTTAATCTTTTCCGCTTGTGGTCGGCGATCACCTCATAATTTTGAGATGTTATTGATAACCCACAAGTATAGGGGATCGCAACAGTTTTCGAGGGTAAAGTATTTAACCCAAATTTGTTGATTTGACACAAGGGGAGCCAAAGAATATTCTCAAGTATTAGTAGCTGAGTTGTCAATTCACCACACCTGGAAACTTAGTATCTGCAGCAAAGTGTTTAGGAGCAAAGTAATATGATAGTGGTGGTAACGGTAACAAAAGTAAAGACAGCAAAAGTAATGTTTTTTGTATTTTTGTAGTGATTGTAACAGTAGCAACGGAAAAGTAAATAAGCGTAAACCAGTAGATGGAAAGCTCGTAGGCACCGGATCAGTGATGGATAATTATGCCGGATGCGGTTCGTCATGTAACAGTCATAACATAGGGTGACACAGAACTAGCTCCAATTCATCAATGTAATGTAGGCATGTATTTCGTATATAGTCATACGTGCTTATGGAAAAGAACTTGCATGACATCTTTTATCCTACCCTCCCGTGGCAGCGGGGTCCTATTGGAAACTAAGGGATATTAAGGCCTCCTTTTAATAGAGAACCGGAACAAAGCATTAGCACATAGTGAATACATGAACTCCTCAAACTATGGTCATCACCGAGAAGTATCCCGATTATTGTCACTTCGGGGTTGTCGGATCATAACACATAATACAACATCATCGCAATTCTGCTGAAAACAACGTCAGTCCGGGTTAGTCCCATTCAAATCATACAAGTTAGAGTCCAAAACAAGGGCAAAAGTGTTTGGAAAAGTAGATACGACGGAGACGTATCAACTCCCCCAAGCTTAAACCCTTGCTTGTCCTCAAGCAATTCAGTTGACAAACTGAAAGAGAAAAATAAAAACTTTTACAAACTCTGTTTGCTCTTGTTGTTGTAACTATGTCAAGTCAGCATTCAAGTTTTCAGCAAAGATCATAACTAACCACATTTGCAATAACTCATAGGTCTCATGTTTACTCATATCAATAACATAATCAGCTAGCAAGCCATAATAATAAATCTCGGATGACAACACTTTCTCAAAATAATCATAGTATGATATAACAGGATGGTATCTCGCTAGCCCTTTCCGAGACCGCAAAACATAAATGCAGAGCACCTTCAAAGATCAAGGACTGACTAGACATTGTAATTCATGGTAAAAGAGATCCAATCATAGTCATACCCGATATAAATTAACAATAATGAATGCAAATGACAGCTGTGCTCTCCAGCTAGTGCTTTTAATAAGAGGGTGTTGACTCAACATAAAAGTAAATGGATAGGCCCTTCGCAGAGGGAAGCACGGATTTGTAGAGGTGCCAGAGCTCGGTTTTGAAATAGAGATAAATTATATTTTGAGCGGCGTACTTTCATTGTCAACGTAACAACTAAGAGATGACGATATCTTCCACGCTAAACAAATTATAGGCAGTTCCCAAACAGAATGGTAAAGTTTATACTCCCCCTCCTCCACAAGCATCAATCCATGGCTCGCTCGAAACAATGAGTGCCTCCAACATTCAACGGGTCCTGTGGGGAGTTTTGTTTGCAATTATTTTGATTTAGTTTGCATAAAGCATGGGACTGGGCATCCGGTGACCAGCCATTTTCTCGTGAGTGAGGAGCGGAGTCCACTCCTCTTGAGAATAACCCGCCTAACACGGAAGATAAGGGCATCCCTAGTTGATATATGATCTATTCGAGCATGCAAAACAGAATGTTTATTTGAAGGTTTAGAGTTTGGCACATACAAATTTACTTGGAACGGCAGGTAGATACCGCATATAGGAAGGTATAGTGGACTCATATGGAATAACTTTGGGGTTTAAGGGATTGGACGACAAGCAGTATTCCCGCTTAGTACAAGTGAAGGCTAGCAAAAGACCGAAGCGACCAACTAGAGAGCGACAACAGTCATGAACATGCATTAAAATTAATAAACATTGAATAAAAGCATGAGTAGGATATAATCCACCATGAACATAAATATCGTGAAGGCTATGTTGATTTGTTTCAACTACGTGCGTGAACATGTGCCAAGTCAAGTCACTTAAATCATTCAAAGGAGGATACCACCCCATCATACCACATCACAACCATCTTAATAGCATGTTGGCACGCAAGGTAAACGATTATAACTCATAGCTAATCAAGCATGGCACGAGCAACTGTGATCTCTAATTGTCATTGCAAACATATTTATTCATAATAAGCTGAATCAGGAACGACGGACTCATCATATTTACAAAAACAAAAGAGGTCGAGTTCATACCAGCTTTTCCCATCTCAGTCAGTCCATCATATATGTCATCATAATTGCCTTTCACTTGCACGGCCGAACAGTGTAAAAATAATAAGAGTGCACATGCATTGGACTAAGCTGGAATCTGTGAGCATTCAATAAACAGGAGAAGCCAAGGCAATATGGGCTCTTGGTTAAATCAACAATGATGCATATAAGAGCCACTTCAACTATTTAATTATGGTCTTTTCCTACTGACCCCCAAAGAAAAGAAAAGAAATAAAAACTATTTACACGGGAAAGCTCCTAACAAGAAAAAGAAGAACGGGAAATATTTTTGGGTTTTCTTTTTAATTACTACTACTACAGCAGGAAAAATAAACTACTACTAATTTTTTTTGGTTTTTCTAAGGTTTATTAAACACACAAGAAGAAAGCAGGAAAAAGAAAATAAACTAGCATGGATATTACAGGGAAAGAGTATGAGCACCGACATCTAGCAATGAGTGTGTGTGAACATAAATGTAATTTCGGTGGGAAATACGTACTCCCCCAAGCTTGGGCTTTTGGCCTAAGTTGGTCTATGGCCAGGGACAGCCAGGCGGATACCCGTAGGTGTAACTGGGTCAGATCTGCGATGAAGAATAGTTGGGATCATCTTGTGATGAAGAGGACTCGACTGCCATCGGTGGCAACCACCTCAGTATCCCAAGAATAAACAGACTGTCGTGGAGGCTCATCTTGTGGTTCCGGTTCTGGGGCTGGTGCAGGATTCCGATAGGCTTGAACGGCCGCCCACGGAACAATGTGAGTACCTGCAAACAAGTTAAACAAAGAGGGAGCCGGCAAGGTAATAGTCTCAGGGTGATGTTTATCAAAGTACAATTTATATTTGAGCTCCCCTTCACGACTCTTAACAAGAAAGTCATGCGCTAGCATACTCTTATAATATAAATAAGCACGGGGCAACACTGTTTCTTCTTTCTCCTCATGCCTAATAGGTATTTCAAAATATTCAGCTAGGCGTGAAGCATAAATGCCTCCAAAGGTGGGGCCCTTAGTACGGTTCAGACTTAACCGTCTAGCAACAATTCCACCCATACTAACAGAGTTATTGCGGTATAAACCATGGAACAAAATGATAATATCAGAATGCTAAGGTTTCCACAGTTCCTCGCGACCAATCAAGCAACGACTAGCAAATAAGGCAAAGTAGCGTAAAACAGGAAAATGTATGCTAGTAATTCTTGCATCAGAAACCTTCCTGGTTTCTCCCACAGTGATAGTGTTAATAAAAGCTTCCACTTCATTACGGTGTGGTTCATCTAAAGTACCCTCAAAGGGTATTTTGCAGACCTCGCAAAATTCAGCTAATGGCATTTCCTTAACAACGTCATATAAATGAAACTCTACTGTTGGAGGTGATTTCTTAGGGAAAAAGTAGAAGTTCTGCACAAAAGTATTTGTGAGTAAAAGATACTGATGACGTTGGTCGCGGAGGAAGTCGGTGAGGCCAGCATTCTCAATCAATAAATAGAAATCCTCATAAATCCCGACTCTCCTCAAGAAGTCATCGGAAGGCCATTCACACGGCCGGACCTCCGCGGTACGAGGCAAATTAAATTTGGGCTTCTGCTCTTCTTCCTTTTGTTTCTCCTTCGAGCTTCGGCTCGACGAGCCCCTCAAAAGTCTCTTCATTATTTCTGAAATAATCTGAAATTTTTAGTAAATTCAAACAAAAGTGAACCAACTTCAATAAAATTGATAGCAACTACTCCTACAAGTGCCTAGAGCATATATCAAGCATTAGAACTACTTGGAACCATATAAATTTGACATGCAAGCTCAAGAACATGGTCACCTATGCAGCACAAATTTGCAAAGAATAAAGCACTAGAACAAAAACTAATTGGATCAACGGAGGAGTCATATACCAAGGAACAATCTCCCCAAGCAGTTTTGCAAGAGGTGCTTTGAGCAAGGAGATCGAAAATCACAAAGAAAAGTGGATTTGGAACTCGTGCTTGAGTTGGTTTTTTGGGTTTGTGTGAGGCAGAGGAAGAAGATGGGTGCAGGGATAAGTGGAGGAGGGACAACGTGGGCCCACAAGGCAGGGGGGCGCGCCCAGGGGGTAGGGCGCGCCCTCCACCCTCGTGGCCAGGTGGCAGCTCCCCCTGCGGTAATTTTTGCACAGTAAATCCTCAAATATTCCTGAAAAAATCATATTAAATTTTTTGGGATATTTTTATATTGCACGGATAAATCAGGAAACAGACAGAAAAATACTATTTTACTTTATTTCTACTAAATAACAGAAAATATAAAGAGGGTACAGAAGGTTGTGTTTCTAGTTTCATCCATCTCATGCTCCTTAAAAGGAATCCACTAACAAGGTTGATCAAGTCTTGTTAACAAACTCATTCCGATTAACATGGAACCGGAGATATTTCGAATAACACTATGTTACCTCAACGGGGATATGGACATCCCCAATAACAAGTATATCATATTTCTTCTTGACAGTAGGGAGAGGAAATTCAAAACCTCCAAAACATAATCGATGGAACTTTTCCAATAGAATTGATACTATAAACTTGAGGTTGTTTCCTCGGAAAGTGTACCGTATGCTCATTACCATTAACATGAAAAGTGACATTGCCTTTGTTGCAATCAATAACGGCCCTCGCAGTATTAAGGAAAGGTCTTCCAAGAATAATAGACATACTATCGTCCTCGGAATATCAAGAATAACAAAGTCCGTTAAAATAGTAACGTTTGCAACCACAATAGGCACATCCTCACAAATACCGGCGGTATAGCAGTTGATTTATCAGCCATTTGCAAAGATATTTCAGTAGGTGTCAACTTATTCAAGTCAAGTCTACGCTATAAATAGAGAGGCATAACACTAACACCGGCTCCAAGATCACATAAAGCAGTTTTAACATAATTTCTTTCAATGGAGCATGGTATAGTAGGTACTCCTGGATCTCCAAGTTTCTTTGGTAACACTCTTAAAAGTATAATTAGCAAGCATGGTGGAAATTTCAGCTTCCGGTATCTTTCTTTTATTGGTAATGATATCCTTCATATACTTAGCATAAGGATTTGTTTTGAGCACATCACCAATCGCATGCATAAAAAGATAGGTCTAATTATTTCAAAGAAAGCGCTCAAAATCCTCATCATCCTTTTTCTTGGATGGTTTCGGAGGAAAGGGCATGGGTTTCTGAACCCATGGTTCCCTTTCTTTACCATGTTTCCTAGCAACGAAGTCTCTCTTGTCATAACGTTGATTCTTTGATTGTGGGTTATCAAGATCAACAGCAGGTTCAATTTCTACATCATTATCATTACTAGGTTGAGCAGCATCATGAACATCATCATTAACATTTTTACTAGGTTCATGTTCATTACCAGATTGTGTTTCAGCATCAGACATAGAGATATCATTTGGATTCTCAGGTGGTTCAGTAATAGGTTCACTAGAAGTTTGCAAAGTCCTATCATTTTTCTTTTTCTTCCTCTTAGAAGAACTAGGTACATTAATATTATTTCTCTGAGAATCTTGCTCGATTCTCTTAGGGTGGCCTTCAGGATACAAAGGTTCCTGAGTCATTCTACCAGTTCTAGTAGCCGCTCTAACATCATAATCATTTTTCTTGCTATTCATTTCATCAAGCACTTCTTTCTGAGCATTAAGTACTTGTTCTACTTGAGTGGTAACCATAGAAGCATGTTTGCTAATGTCGGTGTTCTGGGAACGGGGGTCCCCAGACTTGCCTGCCTGTGGCCTGCGCCGTGGCTCAAAGGGGGGCCCATCACGGCCCATCTTCATTAACACAAGCTCAAGACCCTCGCGAGGGGCCAAGCCTCGCGGGGCGGACGACAGGAGCTTCCTCAGTGCACGGCTCGTCAGTGGCTCGCGAGGAGGCGGAGAGATCAAGGCGGGGTACCTCGCGAGGTGCCCATGACGCAAGCCATGACGACCAAGAGGCGCTGAGGCGCCAGCCAGCCAGTGTCATCCTTTCCTCTTTGGTGCAACGGAGCAAGCACAAAGTGAGAGCATCAAGCAAAGGCGTCCATTTCGTGCAACAAGACCAAGACCAGTCCAACGGCAGGAAGGAAGTCATTGTGGAGCCCAAGCCAAGGCGTCACCACCAGAGCCTTTGACAGGCGAGGACCAACTTTAGTCGGGATAAGTGTACGGATGTTCCCCTTCAAAATGGCCAATTGTTGGCGCCTTCCCGCTCAATATTTGGGAAGAGGCCTGGGCCTTTGCCTATAAATAGGACTAGCCACCCACAGGTAGAGGGATCTGAGATCTGGAATCAGCGGAGAGAGAGAGCGACTGAACCCCCCAGAAGTTCATCACACCGGCCAAGAACAGACCCTCATGAGGCTGTTCTTCCTTGTATTGTTCATCATCATCAGCCCAAGAGGCAATCCACCACACCACAAACTAGAGTAGGGTATTACACCACAATGGTGGCCCGAACTAGTATAAACCTTGTGTCTCTTGTGTTGTTCCTTTCGTAGTTTAGATCCTAGCGAGGCGGCGGGGTGCAGGTAGGTAGAGGGTGAGATTCCGCGCGCACCCCAGTGTTCAAACCTCAAGGGTCTGCCGGAACCCGAAATCCGACATTTGTCACGCCAGGTAGGGGTGCGCCAAAATTCGTCTTCCGCCGCCCTGTTCTCCGTCGGCCACCGCATCCATGTTCGGCCTTCGCCGGGCCAGAGACGCTCTCGCTTCTGCGTCGCCCAGACGGCTCCGTCGTGGCGCCCTCATCGCTCCTCGTCGCTTTCATTGTCAACGCCGCCACCGGCCCGGCGGGGAACGAGCAGCAAGCATCGTCCCAGCATGCCTCCGCGAGGCAAGACGGCCGCACTGCTACCCCCTCACTCGCTCCGGCTGGTTCTTCGTCTCGCGCATTCCGCGCGCCCATGGAGGCTCGAGCTGCGCTCATCGCGGCAAACGAGCTCCTGCGCTACCGTCCCGTCGACGACGTCTACGAAGAGTGGCTAGACCGTGTCGCCGAGATCGTCCCCGCCGTAGGGGGCTCCCCCGCGTCGTCTGTCCCGCTGCACCGCACCCCGTTCTGTGCGGGCAACGAAGCTCCGGGGGCGCCTCGGCCGCCTCCCCCTCAAGAAGGCGCCCTGGCCCCAAGGCGTGTGGTCCCTGGGCGCGCTCCGTCCGGCGCCAGCGCAGCAAGAGCAGAGCTGCCAGGAGGTCCCTCGCCCGCAAGAAGCTGCCCGAGTGCTCCCTGCTCCAGCTCATCGCGACCACGCTCCTGCTCCGGCACGTCAAGACCCCGCGCTGCTCCTAGCTGCAGCGCATGGGGACCCGCAAGACCAAGCTCTTCGTCACCCAAGGCCTCCCGTGGCTACAGCAGGTTGCCGTGCCTTCACCCCCGAGTTGCGCAGCATCGCATGGCCCGGCAAGTTCAAGCCGGACCTGCCTCCTCGCTTCTGACGATGCGGCCGACCCGCAGAGTTCCTCCAGCTCACGAGCTGGGCATCAAGCCGCCAACGGAGACGAGAAGGTCATGGCGAACTGGTTTCCCATGGCGCTCAGGACGGGCCCGCACCTAGCTCTGAACCTGGCCCTGTGCACGATCTCCTCCACAGGGGCGAGATGCGTACCGCTTCATCGCCAACTTCCAAGGTACTCGTGACGGCCACCCGCCATGAGCGACATGCGCCGCATCAAGCAGCAGCCGGGGAGACCTGCAGAATACATCGGCGCTTCAACAACGCACGCCTCAAGATTCCCAAGGTGACCGAGGAGGCCATCATCTCCGCCTTCTCCGACGGTGTGCGCGACGTCAAGATGAAGGAGGAGCTGGCGATGCATGAAGACTTGTGCACTTCCTTGGAGCTGTTCAACTTGGCGACCAAGTGCGCCAGGGCTGAGGAAGGGCGTCTCTCCCTCCTCGAGCTGCCTGCCGCAGACCCAGAAGAGAAGAAGTCCAAGGCCAAGGATGTGAAGCGCAAGGGGGCTGCCGTGCTCGCGGCGGAACCGGACACCAAGCAGGGCAGAGATCATCCCGAGTCTTCCAAGGGCAGCCGGTACTGCGTGTACCACGACCTCCACACCGACAACACCAGCGAATGTCAAGAGCTCCGAGCCATGCGAGAAGGGAGGATCGGCCGACGTCCCGACCGGGGCTATGGCCGAGGAGGAGGAAGGAACGCAGGACGCTAGGAAAATCGCGGCCCACGCCAAGGGTGGCGTGACCAACCTCGCGAGGACCGCTGGCAAGACCCGCCTCGCGAGGGAGGCTGGAGGGATCAGCCTCGCGAGGACCGCCCGCAAGGCAACGCAGGACTCCCTCCTCTGCCACCGCAACCAAGGAGAAATGAAGACCATCATCGGGACAAGGGGCTGGGGGCTTCCGGGAGCAGCGATCGCACGCATCTGGGCGGAGCTCAAGCCCGACCTCTCAACGCATCTTCAAGCGATTCGCCTGAAGTGAATGCAGTCCTCCCCAAGCTCGAAGCCACACGCCTCAGGTGGTCGGCGTGCACCATCACGTTCAGCTCAGCGGATCAGCTCAAGTGTGCGGCCATGGCCGGAGTCCTTCCGATGCTTTGTTCCCCAATCATCAGCAACGTGCTAGTCACCAAGACCCTCATCGATGGCGGGGCAGGGCTCAACGTCCTATCCGTGGAAACGTTCAACAATCTCCAAGTGCCTTACAATCAGCTTCAGCCAACCAAGCCTTTCTCTGGGGTCACCGACGGCTCCACAGTCCCGATCGGGCAGGTTCGCCTCCCTGTCACCTTTGGCGCACGCGACAACTACCGCACCGAGCTCATCGACTTCGACGTCGCCCACATTCGCACGCCGCCATACA
Organism: Aegilops bicornis; assembly: GCA_021605145.1. Taxonomy (NCBI): domain Eukaryota; kingdom Viridiplantae; phylum Streptophyta; class Magnoliopsida; order Poales; family Poaceae; genus Aegilops; species Aegilops bicornis. The sequence goes on from CM038675.1 coordinate 336,621,345, forward strand.
ACGCCATCCTCGGGTACCCAGCGCTGGCCAAGTTCATGGTCAGAACTCCACCACGGCTACAACGTCTTCAAGATGCCAGGAAGTGGCGGAGTCATCACGGTGCCCTGCGAAGAGAAAGACGCAGTGTGCTCCACGGAGCGAGCCTTTCGAGCCGCATCCTTTGGAAGACCCGGATCGCGGAAGCAGGAGGCTTCCCGAGACCGCCCCCAAGAAGAAGAAGACATCGCCCGGACCGGCCCTCAGGAGGCAAGCCCCTCAGGGTCCGTGCCTGCTCAGGGGGAACCTCCTTCTATCGCATAGGAAAGCACGCCCGGCGCCCTCCTCAGGCAGGGCTCGAGGGCTCCCCCCTGGAGGGCCACCGACCTTGCTAAGGTCACGAGGGAGGCGCTTGGGCACCACACGAGGCGTGTTTCAAGCACGCTTCCCTCAAGAAGGAGCAAGGCAAGGAGGGCCAAACCCTCGGGAGTTCGTCGGCCAAGATCGCTCAGAGCTGCAGGAGTCAAGAGTCATGAGTGGCAGCCGCCGCCTGCCTGCCGTGGCTCCCCATCCAGGCGAGGATGGTGGGTTGCGCGTCTGCATCGACATACCAGGGCTCAACCGAGCCGCCTCTCAAGAGCGCCTCTGGCCCTCTCGCGTGGGGCGCTGCGAAGGTCCACCCCACAGCTACATTCGCATGCCTTATGGCCTGCCGAACGCGGTCGCCACGTACCAGCGCCTCATGAGGGACATCCTAGAGGCTCAAGAGGCCAGGCGTTCCGCAGCCCTGGCGGAGATGGAGATGGTCCATGAGGAGCCACCAGCGCCTCCGGAGCCTCCCGAGGCCCCTAAGCCCTAGGGCTCGTGAGGATCGGCTCCCGCAACCCACCGAGTCTGCTGCACCAACACCCTTTCGTCTTCAACGCTATCAGGTGACATCTTTCAAGTTTCATTTCAATCGAGCGCCCCTGTGGCTGCATTATTCCCAGGCCGCGTGGGTCCGTCCCTGCGGCATGTATCCCTTTTACTTCATGTTCCTAGCTTACCTTGTTGGGGGCGCCCCTCGGGCTGCATCGTCCCCAGGCCGCTCGGGTCCGACCGGGCGATGTTCGTCTTCTTTGCGCTTATCTAAATGGACTTGCTCCTTCGTGATTAACATGCTTGACCTAGTTGCCCGCTCAACTGACACCAACTGATGGAGCTGCTTCCTAATGGCACGACGCTTGCGCATGGGTCCGTCCCTGCAACGCCGACAAACCTGAATGGTGAGCTCTGGCCGCGGCAGCCCCGCACAGCGCTACCTCGTCAAGCCTTCAGTGCCTCGTCACCCCTCCGGGGCAACCAACGGCTGACTGTCAGTCGCGACGGCGAACTTTCGTTCTTTTTGTGATGTGCCCGCAGGATCTCTTCAAGGAGCAGCGTCAGGTGAGGCCCCCATAGTGTCTCCTTCACTCTCACCCGCGCGAACCACTTGCACGTTAAAGGGGGGGTGCCTGAGCATCGCGACTCAGGGCTCCTACTGGCTCTCCAGCCCTCACCCTCTGGCCTTGTCCACGGCATTGCGACCTGGCATACCAGCGATGGCTGAGACTCGCTCAAGGGCCGGGACCCGAGGACGAGAGCGTAAAGGGAGCAAAGGCGAGGGGAGGGACACGTGAGGACCTCGCCAGCGACCCTCGCTGCCGATGCAAGGACCCGGCAACGCACCAGGAAGCGACTCCTGATTCTCGAGATAAGTCACCCTCGGAAGCATTAACTAACACGGCACTGTCCCCTCACCAAACGCAATCCCGAGTTAGCAACGTCGCTCTCCTTGCTCACCGAACGATGGCTGCTTGAGCGCTAAGGGGGACCTCCTGAGCATCGCGACTCAAGGGCTCTTACCGGACCCCGGGCCGCTCACCTCCTGGCCTTGACCACGACATCGCGACCTGGCATACCAGCGACGGCTGAAGCTTGCCTTGGGACTGGGACCTGTCGGCACAGAGCATCAAGCCCCCGCAAGGTTCGAAAGGGAGAACTGAGCTAAGGCGGGATGAGCAACTCGCGATGTTTCACAACAAGGATCATATTAACGAACAGGGCCACAGGCACCTCACAAGCCCCCACGGGGCGCACTTTTGATTCCTCGTAGGGAGCAGATCCTAAAGAACGTTAACTACACGCGCTCCTGCAAAAGACGCCATCATCAACAGTGGGCTGTCGGGCACCGGCGCCAACCCCATCCAGATCAGGGGCAGCGACGGCCTGTCGGGCCCGCCCTGCTCCGAGAGTGGCGCAGGCTCGGAGGCTCGTAGCTGTCGTCGCTCGTCTCCGGAGTCGCGAAGAGCTCGGCGGAGTCGCTGGATCCTCCGACGCCTCCACCGCCTAAGGAGCTGCCAAGGGAGCGGCCGGCGAGCCTACCCCTCGCTGCGGTAGGGCCTCGATCACCTCTCCCGGGGCAGCACTCCAGCCGGCGCCCTTCCGCATCGAAGACCTTGAAGAGCATGACCGAAGCACCATCGTATTCCAGGTGGATCGCGAGGGCGCCCCTTGTCCCGTAGACCCGGGCGATCTCGCCCCAGCCTCGAGTCATGAAGACATCACCCGGGGCAACGACCTCAACCTCTGCCCCGGTTGCGAGGGTGCTGCAGCCGGCGTGCTGCAGCCAGAGCTCCAGGGGTCCTCCCCGCAGAATCGTAGAGGCGAAGAAGGGAAGAAGGAAAATCCAAGACCGAGGAGGCATGGCGGCATGGAGTACGAACTCCCGGGAGGAGCCCTCTGCGTGGACTCCAGGGGGAACGACGCGCACCTTCATGACCCGCCGGCGCCGACGGGCAAGGCCGCCTGTGGCATTCGGCATCAACCCCTTGAGCCCTCGAGCTGGGCGTACAAGGGAAGCGGGAACCCGGTGGTGGCCGCCGGACTGTGGCCTCGACACCACTGGTGGGCACCCTCATTCCGATGGCGAGGGTTAGCCATTTCTTCGGCGGAGCGGTCAGGACCCTCTCGAGGAGCCTTTCCCTTCTCTGCCGCGGAGAACCGGCGGATCGAAGCCATTGCAGCAAGACGGAGCAAGAACCGGGAAGAAGAAGCAAGCAGAAACGGACCAGAGGAGCGCTCATCGTTCCGTACTTAAAGCCAGAGGAGGCCAACCGCCGACCTCCATGATCGCAGGTAATCATGACCCGCTTTGCATGCAGGGACTTGTCAATTCGTGCAGTTGCCGAGGCGTCGTGGGGAAGTGGAGACACCCACGTCCAATCAACCGCCACGCGGCGCCCAAGGCCGCAGGCTGTTAGGGCCCGCAGCGCTTCGCACTTGCCCCTTCGCCTCTCTGCTCAACCAAGTCCGGGCGCGCCTTGGGCCCGGGGGCTAATGTCGGTGTTCTGGGAACGGGGATCCCCAGACTTGCCTGCCTGCGGCCTGCGGCGTGGCTCAAATGGGGGCCCATCACGGCCATCTTCATCAACACAAGCTCAAGACCCTCGTGAGGGGCCAAGCCTCGCGGGGCGGACGACAGGGAGCTTCCTCAGGCACGGCCTCATCAGGCTGGCTCGCGAGGAGGCAGAGAGATCAAGGCGGGGTACCTCATGAGGTGCCCATGACGCAAGCCATGACGACCAAGGGCGCCCGTGGCGCCAGCCCGCAATGTCCTCCTTTCCTCTTTGGTGCAAAGGAAGCAAGCGCAAGCGAGAGCATCAAGCAAAGGCGTCCATTTCGGTGCAACAAGACCAAGACCAGTCCAACGGCAGGAAGGAAGTCATTGTGGAGCCCAAGCCAGCGTCACCACCAGAGCCTTTGACAGGCGAGGACCAACTTTAGTCAGGATAAGTGTACCAGATGTTCCCCTTCAAAATGGCCAATTGTTGGCGCCCTTCCCGCTCAATATTTGGGAAGAGGCCCAGGGCCTTTGCCTATAAATAGGACTAGCCACCCACAGGGTAGAGGGATCTGAGATCTGGAATCAGCGGAGAGAGAGAGCGACTGAACCCCCAGCAGTTCATCACACCGGCCAAGAACAGACCCTCGCGAGGCTGTTCTTCCTTGTATTGTTCATCATCATCAGCCCAAGAGGCAATCCACCACACCACAAACTAGAGTAGGGTATTACACCACAATGGTGGCCCGAACTAGTATAAACCTTGTGTCTCGTGTGTTGTTCCTTTCGTAGTTTAGATCCTAGCGAGGCGGCGGGGTGCAGGTAGGTAGAGGGTGAGATTCCGTGCGCACCCCAGTGTTCGAACCTCAAGGGTCTGCCGGAACCCGAAATCCGACAGCTAACAAGTTTAAGTTCACCTCTAATATTAGCCATTTAATCACCCAAGCGTTTAATCATATAAGCATCTTGTTTTAATTGTCTACCAAAATAAGCATTGAAGTCGTCTTGTTTAAACATAAAGTTATCAAACTTACCCAAGCACTGACTAGCAATTTTAGTAGGAGGGTGAGGGAGTCCTGGATTAGGGGGTGTCCGGATAGCCGGACTATGACCTTTGGTCGGACTCCTGGACTATGAAGATACAAGATTGAAGACTTCGTCCCTTGTCTAGATGGGACTTTCCTTGGCGTGGAAGGCAAGCTTGGCGATACGGATATGTAGATCTCCTACCATTGTAACCGACTCTGTGTAACCCTAACCCTCTTCGGTGCCTATATAAACCGGAGGGTTTTAGTCCGTAGGGAGGAACAACAATCATACCATAGGCTAGCTTCTAGGGTTTAGCCTCAACGATCTCGTGGTAGATCTACTCTTGTACTACCCATATCATCAATATTAATCAAGCAAGAGTAGGGTTTTACCTCCATCGAGAGGGCCCGAACCTGGGTAAAAACATCGTGTCCCTTGTCTCCTGTTACCATCCGCCTAGATGCACAGTTCGGGACCCCCTACCCGAGATCCGCCGGTTTTGACACCGACATTGGTGCTTTCATTGAGAGTTCCTCTGTGTCGTCATATTTAGGCCCGATGGCTCCTCCGATCATCAACAACGATGCGCTCCAGGGTGAGACTTTTCTCCCCGGACAGATCTTCGTATTCGGTGGCTTTGCACTGCGGGCCAATTCGCTTGGCCATCTGGAGCAGATTGAAAGCTACGCCCCTGGCCACCAGGTCAGATTTGGAAGTTTGAACTACATGGCTGACGTCCGCGGAGACTTGATCTTCGATGGATTCGAGCCACAGCCAAGTGCGCTGCACTGTCACGAGGGGCATGATCTAGCTCTGCCACCGAACAGTGTCCTGGAGGCCGCACCAGTGTCCGCTCCGACCTTTAGCTCGGAGCCGACTGCACCGATCGAGGACGGGTGGCTGGACACCGCCTCGGGGGCTGCGATCTCTATGGCGATTGAGCTATACACCTACCCCGTCCTTTGTGAAGCTCGTGACTCCAAGGTGCCGGACTCCTCTCCGGACTCCGAGCCTTCCGCGCCCCCGCCAATCGAATCCGATTGGGCACCGATCATGGAATTCACTGCCGCGGACATCTTTCAGCACTGGAAGGCCACCTCGTCATACGACATATACATGGTGGACATCCCAAAAGATGGGAATGGCGATGGAACAGCGGAGGATGACCCCTCCAAGAAACAGCCTAAGCGCCCGGCGTCGTGGCGCCACTCTAAATCCCGCCACAAAGAAAAGCGGTGATTCCGCACGGGAGACAATAACACCCGGACGGCGAAGACAACCCTCCAAAGCAGGATTCAGCAGGAGGATGGAGAAGCCAGCCCTCATGAGAGAGCGGCAGAAAGAGAGGTAGAGGACGATAATTACATGCCTCCCTCCGAAGATGAGGCAAGCCTCGACGACGACGAATTCGTCGTGCCCGAGTATCCCGTCAAACTAGAGCGCTTCAAACGCAGGCTTATGGCCACAGCAAGTAGCCTCAAGAAAAAGCAGCAACAGCTTAGAGCTGACCAAGACTTGCTAGCTGACAGATGGACCGAAGTCCTTGCGGCCGAAGAGTATGAACTCGAGCGCCCCTCCAAGGGCTACCCAAAACACAGGCTGCTACCCCGATTAGAGGAGGAAGCATCCAAACCTACATCACCAGCGCATGATACGGCTGACCGGCCACCTCGTGGCCGCTGACAGAGGCCTCTCGACCCTCAACTCAAGCCGCACTCGGCGCCGCTCAAAAAATACCATGGCACGGGAAATGCGCCCGGACTGCGAGATATATTGGAGGACAAGGCAAGGCAAACAAGATCGATCTATGGATCGCGTGGGCGCTCTACGACACGTGATTTATAATCGCCACGCCGGATATGGCAACTCCGGCAGGGCGAACGATGAGACAAAGCACATTTGAGTTGCGTCGTGATATAGCCCAATACAGTAGGCGCCAAGACACCCACTATGCTTCATGATGAAGTGATGGATCATCAAATCCCGAGGGTTTCAAACCCGTAAATATTGAATCATACGATGGCACAACAGATCCTGCGGTTTGGATCGAGGACTATCTCCTTCACATCCACATGGCCCACGGTGATGATCTACACGCCATCAAATACCTCCCACTCAAGCTTAAAGGACCAACCCGGCATTGGCTTAACAGCTTGTCAGCAGAGTCAATTGGTTGTTGGGAAGACCTGGAAGCCGCATTCCTCGACAATTTCCAGGGCACATATGTGCGACCACCAGACGTCGATGACCTAAGCCACATAATTCAGCAGCCAGAAGAATTGGCCAGACAATTCTAGACACGGTTCCTAACCAAGAAAAATCAAATCATCGACTGTCCGGATGCAGAGGCCCTTGCAGCCTTCAAACACAACATCCATGACGAGTGGCTTGCCCGCACCTAGGACAGGAAAAGCCGAAATCCATGGCAGCCCTCACAACACTCATGACCCGCTTATGCTGGAGAGGACAGCTGGCTAGCTCGTAGTAACAACATGACCAAGAGCCCTGGTAATTTGGATACCAAGGACAGCAATGGCAGGCCGCGTCACAACAAGCACAAGCGCCGCATTAACGGCGATAATGCTGAGTATACGGCAGTCAATGCCGGATTCAGAGGCTCTAAACCCGGTCGTGAAAAAGCCATTTAAAAGAAATACTCCGGCCCGTCCAATTTGGACCGAATACATCGATCGCCGTGCGGATACTGCACCCCGAAAAACCAGCCAACCACACCAACAGGGATTGTTGGGTGTTCAAGCAGGCAGACAAGTTAAATGCCGAAAACAATGACAAGGGGCTGCATAGCGATGACGAGGAGGAGCCCCGGCCGCCAAAAAATAGAGGACAGAAGGGCTTCCCCCAACAAGTGCGGACGGTGAACATGATATACGCAACCACATACCCAAAAGGGAGCGGAAGCATGCACTAAGGGACGTATATGCGATGGAGCCAGTCGCCCCAAAGTCCAACCCGTGGTCTTCCTGCCCGATCACTTTTGATCGAAGGGACCACCCCACTAGCATCCGCCATGGCGGATTTGCCGCATTGGTTCTAGACCCAATCATTGACGGATTTCACCTCACTAGAGTCCTAATGGACGCCGGCAAGAAATGAACTCGCTTTATCAGGATACATGTGCAAAATGGGCATAGACCCATCAAGGATTAAACCCACGAAGACGACCTTTAAAGGCGCCATACTGTGTGTAGAGGCCAACTGACAGGCTCGATTACACTTGAAGTGGTCTTCGGATCCCGGATAACTTTCAGCGAGGAGTTAATCTTCGACATAGTCCCGTTCCGCGGCTATCACGCCTTTGCTCGGACGAACCGCATTTCCAAAGTTCAATGCGGTGCCGCACTACGCATATCTCAAGCTCAAGATGCTAGGTCCTCGAGGAGTCATTACGGTCAATGGAAACACCGAACTCTCTCTCCGGACGGAGGAGCATACGGAGGCCCTCGCGGCGGAAGTACAAAGAAGCCTCTTAAGGCAATTCTCGAGTCCGGCTACTAAACGTCCGGACACCGTCAAGCGTGCCCGGAGTAACCTACAACAAGACCGCCTGGCACGTTCCGAGCATGCATAGCAATGCGGCCCAAACCCCAGCCCTCGCGAAATTGCGAAACCAGTACTACGCGTACATAATTACGCTCTAGAAATACCATGGGCATAGGGGGAGGGGCACGACCACGACATGCACAGAATGCGGCTTTTCTTTTCTTCTTTCTTTTTTACTTTCAGGACTCCGTTCTCACGAAGCCCTGTCCGGCAGTAGAATCGCCGAACACATGATGCAACAGCCGAGGAAAGCTGACTACGCCGAGTGTCCAGTGGTCTCTATTACGAGCAGTATACCTGCTTTTACATACTATCCCGCAGCTTACCCCTCGAGGGGGACATGTTAAAAAGTCCGTCCCTTGCTTATCGTGACTATTTGTATCGTTCTCGCTCTTCGCAGCCCTTTTGAATAAACAATACATAGCTTTTTCCTATTATCGAATTCCTTTTTTCTATATATATATGTTCAGTTATGACATTGTGCAACCGTACACTTTGGTACGGGCAATACACCAGGGGCTTAAGTACCCCACAATATGGTGTGATAAGTCTGAACACTTTCACAAGTGCGGCACCCCGAACTTATAGCATTATATGCATCGGCTCTGAATCATGTCTTGGGTCAATAGTTGGGTTTGCCCGGCTCCCATGTTTTGGTACCTTATGTTCCCTTATATCGGCTAAGGTAGCGCTGGGAGAACCACTGCGATTGTGCCCCGGTTGAGCTGGGTTAAGCACCTCAGTGGAGACAGCTAAAACTGACCATCATGATAGGGCGAGAGCCGGTCGCTGTTCGAGAGGTTTTCGAGTCCCTAAAGACTTATGCCGCTTAGAGCGAGGAGTCGGCATTGTCCGGCCTAGGCGTGGATAGAGCCCCGAAATCGGTCTTCCAAATACCAGGGGCTTCGCCAAAATTTAAAATTATAGAATTCTATGGCTAAGTGAGAGTGTTCAAGCATTATAGTCCGGTTGCCTTGTTCGTTGCGTTGAGCACCTCCCTCGAAGGACCCAAGAATGGGAACAAGAGCGTTCAAGTTTATCCCGAACACCCCAGCACTCGTGGCATGGGGGCTGAAGCCGACGACTCGCCATCTCTCAAATTTAATACACGGCCGCACAGAAGGTAATATTTTAAATTCAAAAGTGTTGCTTAGCGCATATGAACAAGTTTTCATCGTACATGATAACAAATGCGAGTCTACTAACAAATTACATCTTTGGAGCATTCACCCGCTATAAGGCGGGCACCCTTCAGGACGCCCTCATAATACATTTCAGGCTTGCGATGCTCCTTGCCCAGTGGTGGTCCGTCCGTCACAAGCTTCTCAGCGTCCATCTTGCCCAAGTGCACCTTAGCACGGGCAAGGGCCCTACGGGCACCTTCGATGCAGACGGAGCGCTTGATGACTTCAACCCATGGACAGGCGTCCACCAGCCACCTCACCAGCCCGAAGTAGCTCCTGTGCATGGCTTCATTAGGCCACACCGAACTATGAGGCCCTTCATGGCTTGTTCGGCCACCTTATGGAGCTCGACCAGCTGCTTCAACTGGTCGCTAAGGGCACTGGGTGTCCGCCTCAAAGATATCTTGAGACCGTAACACCTTCTCCATCAAGCTTCCCTCCTCGGCTCGGTAGAATGGGGCAGCATCGGACACTGCTGAAAGCAGATCTGCGAATGCTCCTGGAGAGCTCCAGATTCGGGTAAGTAACAGATAATTCACTTTCAGATGCTTGCTTTGCATAAAGAATGCCTTACCAGCCACTATCTTCTTCATCGCCTCAATTTCCTGGAGGGCTTTTTGGGCTTCGGCCTTAGCGGCTTTGGCGCTCTCAAGGGCCGAGGCGAGCTTAGACTCTCGAGTCTTTGAGTCACGCTCCAAACTCTCATGTTTTTCCACAAGAGCCTGGAGCTCTTGCCGCACCTCCGCCACCCGCGCCTCCGCGGCCGCATTGCTTTCGGCCTTTGACACCACTTCCTTCAGGGTCGCCACCTCGTTCGTGGCCCCTGCAGTATTCACGTTATTCCTGTCATTTTTTGCAACCACATCTTTTAAATACTCCCATAAGGTATTACTTACCTTCCTTGTCCTCGAGCTGCTTTTTGGCAAGGCCGAGCTCGTTCTCGGACCGCTCGAGGCTCTGCTTCAATGCATCAACCTCCACAGTCGGTCTTGGCAGAGGTCGGCAGCAGCCTGCATTCCCATATTGACATACTTATGTTAGACTCTCACAGATATCTTTTAGATCCTCAGTTCGGCTTTTTCTTTCCGAACACCAAACTGAGCATCAGGGCTACTGTCTATGCGGTAATATTTTTACATATCTTAAATACATACCTCAAAGCCTGTTAGAAGGCTGGCACAAGCTTCACCAGCCTGCTCTTGGCGGATCGAACTTTCTAGATCACCACACTCATAACAAAGGCGGTGCTCCTCGTCGATGGAAGCGCCCGTTAAGCGCCTCCATCAAATTATCCGGTGCCTCCGGTTGGACAGAGGTCACCGGCGTCGCGATCTTGCCCTTCTTACGAAGGGGTCGCTGCCGGACTCGGAACCACTTTGAAGGTTCGATGACGGAGTCCGGCATGAGGCGGACTTAAAGCCCTTCGGGGTTTTATCCCCTTTGCGCTTGGAGTCCGGGAGGTCGCCTTGCGGCGCCTCCAGGGCCACCTCCTCCTGGCTGGGCCCCTTTTGGGACTCCACCTCGGTGTCATCCGCGGCGGGAGGAGACGAGGCGGTCGGAAGTGAGGTGCTATTCACATCCGACGAATCCAGGGAGCCGCTCGTCGAAGCGCCGAGCCCGTCCTTGGGCGGGCTGCATGGTTATATTCGGCGTTAGAAGATGCTGTGCGACAAATGGAACGCCATGAGTTATTCTGGTGTCCGGACACTTACGATTTCGCCAGGGGCTTGGTCCTCGGTGGCCACTCCTCTTCGCCGTCGTCGGCGTTGGTGGTGTAGTCCGGAGGAAGGGTCCTTCCCTTCTGACCCTCCGGCCTCCCGGTTGGGGCGGCCTTCCTTTTCTTCTCTCCTTCACCGGGAGAGGCCTCTTTTTCCTCCTCCTCATCTTCGTGGGAGGAGTCCGCCTCGGAGTCATCGGACGATGAGTCCGACAACACCTGGCGCCGGGAACTCCTTCGAGTTCATGTGGCCTTCTTCTTGGCCTTCTTCTTCGGCACCACGTAAGGTGCCAGAACCACCAGCCCCGTCAATCGGGCGTCCGCTGGGTCTTCTGGCAAGGGAGCCGGACAGTCAACCTGTCCGGACGTCTTCCGCCAGTCCTGTCAAAGGTGAGGGAGTTTTAGATCCCACATAGAGTCAAACTATGAAAAAAGAGTCCCGTAAAGGGTAAAATAGCTTACCTCGCTGGCTTGATGCCGCGAGATAAATCCGCGATCTTCGGTAGCGGATGCGGGAGCCTCGGCGCCCTTGAATAGCACCTTCGAGGCATCTTCGTACGTAGTGTCGAAGAGCCGGCTCAAGGTTCGGTGTTGTGCCGGATCAAACTCCCACAAGTTGAAGGCCCGTTGCTGGCATGGGAGGATCCGGCAGATGAGCATAACCTGGACTATGTTGACAAGCTTGAGCTTCTTGTCCACCAGGTTTCGAACGCAGGTTTGGAGTCCGGTCAGCTCTTCCGAATTACCCCACGTCAGGCCCGTCTCTTTCCATGAGGTGAACCGTGTAGGGAAGCCAGATCGGAATTCGGGGGCTGCTGCCCATTTAGAGTCGCGCGGCTCGGTGATGTAGAACCACCCCGATTGCCACCCCTTTATGGTCTCCACGAAGGAGCCCTCGAGCCATAGGACGTTGGCCATCTTGCCCACCATGGCACCTCCGCACTCCGCTTGGCGGCCGCCCACTACCTTCGGCTTGACATTGAAGGTCTTCAGCCATAAGCCGAAGTGGGGCTGGATGCAGAGGAAGGCCTCGCACACGACGATGAATGCCGAGATGTTGAGGATGAAATTCGGGGCCAGATCGTGGAAATCTAGGCCATAGTAGAACATGAGTCCCCGGACAAATGGGTGAAGTGGAAACCCTAGTCCGCGGAGGAATTGGGGGAGGAACACCACCCTCTCATGGGGCCTGGGGGTGGAGATGAGCTGCCCCTTGTCGGGGAGCCGATGCGCGATGTCGTCGGACAAGTATCCGGCCTTCGCAGCTTTTTGATGTGCCCCTCCATGACGGAGGAGGCCATCCACTTGCCTCCCGCTGCAGACATAGTTGGAGAAGGTTGAGGTGGGATGTGCAGGACTTGGGCGCTAGAGCTCAAGTGCGCGGAAATGGATGAGCAAAGGAGGAAGAAGGCGTGTGTGAAAAAGTGGATCCTTATCCCCTTATATGGACGGACAAAGCTATGCGTCCCCACCGGCCTGATAAAACTCGCTTATCTCCCAAGCGCCATAATCAATGGAGCGGTTGGGTTACCCACGCCCGTATTGATGAGAATCCCGGAATAAGGGGACACGATCTCTACTTTGACAAGACGTGCCAAGGAAACCGCCTCGCTAAACGCTACCGAGGTGGGACAAAGTGAAAACGATTCGAGTAAAGGCTTGGCTGGTGTGATGTCACGCCATGGAATACGCCGCCAGATTGAGTTTGTGTAAATAGTATTCTCTCTACGGTGGTATGTGGAACTTATTTTGCGAGCGGACACTATCCTTGTGTTCAAAATCTTCTATGAAGAATTGGAGGAGGAACCCGCCTTGCAATGTCAAGACAATATGCGCGCGGACTCGTCGTCATTGAAGCCCAGTTCGGGGGCCACCGAGGAGTCCTGGATTAGGGGTGTCCGGATAGCCGGACTATGACCTTTGGCGGACTCACGGACTATGAAGATACAAGATTGAAGACTCCGTCCCGTGTCCGGATGGGACTTTCCTTGGCGTGGAAGGCAAGCTTGGCGATACGGATATGTAGATCTCCTACCATTGTAACCGACTCTGTGTAACCCTAACCCTCTTCGGTGCCTATATAAACCGGAGGGTTTTAGTCCGTAGGAGGAACAACAATCATACCATAGGCTAGCTTCTAGGGTTTAGCCTCTCTGATCTCGTGGTAGATCTACTCTCGTACTACCCATATCATCAATATTAATCAAGCAGAAGTAGGGTTTTACCTCCATCGGAGGGCCCGCACCTGGGTAAAAACATCGTGTCCCTTGTCTCCTGTTACCATCCGCCTAGACGCACAGTTCGGGACCCCCTACCCGAGATCCGCCGGTTTTGACACCAACAGAGGGACTTCAGCTTTATCATATCTATAGAGAGAATTTACCTTTACTACCTGTGTCGGGATATCGGGGTCAGGAGGTTCTTCAGTGAATAAGGAATTAAGATCATATACTTCTTCAACAGGCGGTAAATTAAGACCATTTATTTCTTCAATAGGAGGTAAATTCTTAACATCTTCAGCTTTAATACCTTTTTCTTTCATAGATTTCTTTGCCTCGTGCATATCTTCGGGACTGAGAAATAAAACACCTCTCTTCTTCGGAGTAGGTTTAGGAATAGGCTCAGGAGGTGCCCAATTATTTTCATTTGTCAACATATTATTCAATAGAATTTCAGCTTCATCCGGCGTTCTTTCCCTGAAAAGAGAACCAGCACAACTATCCAGGTAATCTCTAGAAGCATCGGTTAGTCCATTATAAAAGATATCAAGTATTTCTGGTTTCTTAAGAGGATGATCAGGCAAAGCATTAAGTAACTTGAGAAGCCTCCCCAAGCTTGTGGGAGACTCTCTTCTTTAATTTGCATCGAAGTTGTATATTTCCCTCAAAGCAGCTTGTTTCTTATCAGCAGGGAAATATTTAGTAGAGAAGTAATAAATCATATCCTGGGGACTACGCACACAACCAGGATCAAGAGAATTAAACCATATCTTAGCATCACCCTTTAATGAGGATGGAAATATTTTGATTATATAAAAGTAACGCGATCTCTCATCATTAGTACATAGGGCGGCTATATCATTTAATTTAGTAAGATGTGCCACAACAGTTTCAGATTCATAGCCATAAAAAGGATCAGATTCAACTAAAGTAATTATGTCAGGATCAACAGAGAATTCATAATCCTTATCGGGAACACAAATAGGTGAAGTAGCAAAAGCAGGGTTAGGTCTCATTCTGTCTCTAAGGGATTCTTTACTCCATTTAACTAGCAGCCTCTTAAGTTCATATCTATCCTTACAAGAAAAAATAGTTGCAGAAGATTCAACATCAAAAAGATAACCCTCAGGAATAGCAGGCATATTTTCATCATCACTTTCATCATCGTATTTAGATTCAATAATTTCTTTCTCTCCAACCCTAGCAATTTGTTCATCTAGAAATTCACCAAGGGACACAGTAGTATCAAGCATAGAAGTAGTTTCATCATAAGTATCATGCATAGCGTAAGTGGCATCATCAATAACATGCGACATATCGAGCGAATAGTAGAAGCGAGGTTTAGGTGTCGCTAGCTTACTCATAATGAAGGTGAATCAAGTGCGAGCTAGATGGCAGTTCCTTACCTCCCCTCGTAGTTGAGGGATAAATTGTTGTCTTAGCGTTTTTCAAGTTCTTCATAGTGTCTAGCAGATATAAATCCCAAGTGACTCAAAGAATAGAGCTATGCTCCCCGGCAACGACGCCAGAAAAAGGTCTTGATAACCGAGAAGTATATGGGATCGCAATAGTTTTCGAGGGTAAAGTATTTAACCCAAATTTGTTGATTCGACACAAGGGGAGCCAAAGAATATTCTCAAGTATTATCAGCTGAGTTGTCAATTCAACCACACCTGGAAACTTAGTATCTGCAGCGAAGTGTTTAGTAGCAAAGTAATATGATAGTGGTGGTAACGGTAACAAAAGTAAAGACAACAAAAGTAATGTTTTTGGTTTCTTTGTAGTGATTGTAACAGTAGCAACGGAAAAGTAAATAAGCGTAAACCAGTAGATGGAAAGCTCGTAGGCACCAGATCAGTGATGGATAATTATGCCGGATGCGGTTCGTCATGTAACAGTCATAACATAGGGTGACATGTAACTAGCTCCAATTCATCAATGTAATGTAGGCATGTATTCCGTATATAGTCATACGTGCTTATGGAAAAGAACTTGCATGACATCTTTTGTCCTACCCTCCCGTGGCAGCGGGTCCTATTGGAAACTAAGGGATATTAAGGCCTCCTTTTAATAGAGAACCGGAACAAAGCATTAGCACATAGTGAATACATGAACTCCTCAAACTATGGTCATCACCGAGAAGTATCCTGATTATTGTCACTGGGTTGTCGGATCATAACACATAATAGGTGACTATAGACTTGCAAGATAGGATCAAGAACTCACATATATTCATGAAAACATAATAGGTTCAGATCTGAAATCATGGCACTCGGGCCCTAGTGACAAGCATTAAGCATAGCAAAGTCATAGCAACATCAATCTCGTAACATAGTGGATACTAGGGATCAAACCCTAACAAAACTAACTCGATTACATGATAAATCTCATCCAACCCACCACCGCCCAAAGAAGCTTTACGATGGAATTACTCACGACGGCGGTGAGCATCATGAAATTGGTGATGGAGGATGGTTGATGATGACGACGGCGACGAATCCCCCTCTCCGGAGCCCCGAACGGACTCCAGATCAGCCCTCACGAGAGAGATTAGGGCTTGGCGGCGGCTCCGTATCGTAAAACGCGATGATTTCTTCTCTCTGATTTTTTCTCCCCGAAAGCCAATATATGAAGTTGGAGTTGGCGTCGGAGGGCATCCAGGGGGCCCACGAGGTAGGGGGCGCGCCCTAGGGGGCGCCCCACCTCGTGGACAGGTGTGGGCCCCTGGTCTTCATCTTTAGCGAGGATTTTTATTATTTATTCTAAGATATTCCGTGGAGTTTCAGGTCATTCCTAGAACTTTTGTTTTCTGCATAAAACAACATCATGGCAATTCTCAATGAAAACAGGCCATCCGGGTTAGTTCCATTCAAATCATACAAGTTAGAGTCCAAAACAAGGGCAAAAGTGTTCGGAAAAGTAGATACGACGGAGACGTATCAGTTATCTATAAGTCCACAACAAGCAATTCTTTTGTTGTTGAATTTCCAACAACTCCGTTCAATGCTTCCTTCTAAGGATGCTTTCTATTTCATTTGTGGTAGAAGTTGTCATTGTCTTATCCGCTCTTTTCATTCCCTTTTTTTCAATTCTTCCGGAGGCATTGTGTTGTTCATCTCGTCAAGTGTCATACCATCTTGTGAAGTTCATGTTCTATTCCATCCATGTTCAACCGGAGTGTTGCCTAAATTTTATTGTTCTTATTCCTTGTCTATCTCGCTTAACCGGAGTCGTTTCAATGTCTCTCTTGTCACCTAAGCTCTTGGTTCTCGCCGTATTCCTCGTTTCCTCATTTTACCGGAGAGCCTCAATCTTTTTCGTCTCCCTTGTACCTTTTCTTCCAAGTTTTTCAACCTCTCAAGGTTCTTTGATTTCACTCATTTGTCCAACAAGCAACTTTGTCTTCCTATTCCTCTTTCGTCTCATTCCTAAGATCTCGGGACGAGATCTCTTGTTAGTAGAGGAGAGTTGTAACGCCCCGAGTCCGACGCGCCAGGTGTCATCCAGTTATTCGCCATCGTTGCCATGTCATTTGCTTGCCTGTTGCATCTTTGCCATGTCATCATGTGCATTGCATCATCATGTTTTCAAAACTTGCATCCGGTCCTTTCCCCCGTTGTCCGTTTCGCGATCCAACACTCTCACACGGGCCCGTTGCACCTCTCAGACCTCGTTTCATGAGTGGCATAAAAATGTTCTCAGAATGGGATGAAACTTGGCGTGCGGTGTTGTTATAGACTAGGTAGACCACCTGTTAATTTTCGTTCCATTTGGAGTTTGTTTGACGCCCCGACGGTTAACCGCGTATCCCGAAGCCCCTCTCTCTTTGCAGCCTAGCACCTCTTCATCACATCCCATGAGCCCATCCAAACCCCCTCCATGCTCTCGGTCGTTGGATCGTGATCGTGTGGGCGAAAACCGCTCTCCATTTGGACTCTCCTAGCCCCTCTAGCTATAAATAAGCCCCCACGACCGAAAAACCGCAGATGAAACCCTAGACTTCTTCCCATCGTGCCACCGGACTTTTCCCCCCACCGACGGACATGTCCGCCGCCACCGTCCGCCCTATCCGCCACCGCCACGTGTCCCGCCGCGGCCCGGATCGCCGCCCCATCGCCTCACACGGGCACCCGCGCCCGTGGAGCCCGCGCCGCTACCCGCCGGGTCCACGCCTCCGCGCCTCACACCGCCGCCGCCGCTCGCCGCCTCGTGCACCGCACCTCGCCTACGCCACCTCGCTCCTCCTTCGCCAACCCGCGCGGGTGACCATAACCGCCACCGCCTGCCTAGCCGCCCTGCGCCCGCAGCCACCGCTGCCCAAAGCTTCGCCACCGGCCGCCGCTGCTTCCCTCGACGGGATCCGGCCTCCGGCGCCGTCCCCACTCCTCCCCGACGTCCCCGCGCCTCGCTGCCGTCGTCTACCTCGCCGGAGTCACCGAAGCCGGGGTGGACGAGATCCACCGGTCCTGCGAACCAAACGCCCGTCCCCGACCTCGGATCTCCTCGTCCCGGTCCGTCCCATCCAGTTTTCGGAGGGTATAAATTCTGTTAAATCCTGAGATTTTCATATTATGTGTGCATAACTTGTTTGGGTTCATTGTTAGATGATCTACATTCCATTCCATTGCGGCATGCTTGTTTGGGTTCGTCTTGATGCCCTAATCTTCGTTGCAAGAGTGATATATGATGTTGTCTGCTGTAACTTAACATAACTTGCTATTTTGTCTTTTTCATTGCATTTTTGTGTGCATTCTTTGAGCATGATGTCTACATTTTTTAGGAGCATATTAATGCTATATTTACAGTGGGGCAATCCATGTATTTTTGTGTGCCTTGTGGTGACTGCAACAAGCTTGTGAATTGGGATACTTGTTACTGTTTTGCTAGTCTAAATCTGTTATATCATGTTGCTATGTTTACTTGATGCTACCATCGTATCCATGCATAATCTGGAGATGCTTACTTGATATGTTTTGATGTACTATCAATCCATGCATTGTGATGCCTCATATATGTCATGTAGCATATGTTTTCATTGCCATGAACATGCCTAAATGATGTTCCAGCTTTCTGTTAACTTCATGATGCCATGTTGTGAGCTTGTTATTGATTAATGTATGCTTCTTTTGGAGTTGCTCCAATTACATGAATTGAAGTATGCTATGAGTATTCTGTTGACATGCCAAGTTTGTTAATTTTAGACTTCATATCACATATGTTTCAATCTT
Organism: Aegilops bicornis; assembly: GCA_021605145.1. Lineage (NCBI taxonomy): Eukaryota > Viridiplantae > Streptophyta > Magnoliopsida > Poales > Poaceae > Aegilops > Aegilops bicornis. The sequence goes on from CM038675.1 coordinate 336,639,620, forward strand.
GCAAACATGTCTACTTAATGTTGTTTCTGCCATGTCCAGTAATTTCTGAAACTGTTATTATTTGCAATCTTGTAATGTCATTTTGAGCATCTTATATTGGTTTCTAGAGATAGCTCAGTGTTCATGTTTTGCAATGCTTCACCTGTAAATCACGTCCATGCCATTTTTTTCATGTTGTGATGTTGTAGCATGTTGTTTTGGTGCTTGCAAGTTGCCTAATTGTTGTTATGGACAGCTTGTCCTTTGAACTTGTTTCATGTGTGTGTTGAACCGTTGCTCCGTTTTGAGTGTGCTCTACATGAAACTTGCTTAGTTTTGCATGTAGTTTCATGTTACCTTGTTGCATCCATGTTTTGAGTGTGTGCTTGATGTTTGTATGCATTTTTGCATCAATGTCATGCTTAACTTGTTTTGCTCATATCTTCTAGGCCGTAGCTCCGAATTAAACAAAATTTATATGTAACTTGATTAGAAAACCGTGTAGATCATCTTGATGCTTTTTAAATTGATGTTTAACAACTTCAACATTGTGTTCTAATCAGATCTGGACCAATTTCAAAATTTGCATATGAGGACTTACCGGAATTGTTATATGTTGTTTCCGGCCTCATTTAAACTTGCTTTGATGTGTTGCACTTGTATGCATCATCTCTTGCCATGAGTAGCATATTATAGCCTTGTCAAGCATTATACTTGGATGTGCATCGTGCCATGTTTATGTGCGGTGTGTTTACCATGTTGTTTGCTTCTTTCGGATTGTGCCTCTTCTCGATAGTTCATGTTTCATTCCGATCGTGAGGATTCATTCGTCTACACTTGGTTCGTCTTCGTGGCTTCAACTTATTATGGAGTCGTTCATCTTCCTTGCGGGATTTCTGGCAAGATGACCGTCACCTTGGATCTCACTACTATCATTGCTATGCTAGTTGTCTCGATGCTATCGCTATGTCGCGCTACCTACCACTCGTTTATCAAGCCTCCCAAATTGCCATGATAGCCTCTAACCTTTTACCCTTCCTAGCAAACCGTTGTTTGGCTATGTTACCGCTTTGCTCAGCCCCTCTTATAGCGTTGCTAGTTGCAGGTGCAGTTGCAACTTGTTCCATGTTGGCACATGGATATCATGTTTATGTTGGGATATCACAATATCTCTTATTTAATTAACGCATCTATATACTTGGTAACGAGTGGAAGGCTCGGCCTTATGCCTGTTGTTTTGTTCCGCTCTTGTCGCCCTAGTTTCCGTCATAACGGTGTTATGTTCCTTGATTTTGTGTCCCTAACACGGTGAGGGGTATGGGACCCTCTTGACAGTTCGCTTTGAATAAAACTCTTCCAGCAAGGCCCAACCTTGGTTTTACATTTGCCTACCCACTACCTATATTTTTCCCTAGGGAGTCTCCCTCCCGAGGGTCATCTTTATTTTAGCCCCCCCGGGCCAGTGCTCCTCTAAGTGTTGGTCCGAACCGAGTAGACTGCGGGGCCACCTCGAGGAAACTTGGGGGCTGGTTTTACTCGTAGGATGTCTCATCCGGTGTTGCCCTGAGAACGAGATATGTGCAGCTCCTATCGGGATTGTCGGCACGTCGGGCGGCTTTGCTGGTTTTGTTTTACCATTGTCGAAATGTCTTGTGCACCGGGACCCCGATTCTGATCGGATGTCCCGCGATGGAGGATTGTCTTCACGGATCGTGAGCTTATAATGGGCCAAGATGGGACACCCCTGCAGGGTTTAAACTTTCGAAAGCCGTGCCTGCGGTTATGTGGCAGATGGGATTTTTTTAATATCCGGTTGTAGTAAACTTGAAGTAAACTCTTTTAAAATACACCAACCGCAAGGCGTGAATCGTGACCATTTCTTTTCGAGGAAGTTCGGGAGGAGAACACGGTTGGGTTATGTTTGACCATAAGTAGTTCAGGATCACTTCTTGATCATTACTAGTTGGCGACCGCTTGCGTAGTTTCTCATCTTACTCTTGTATTCCTAAGTTAGCCACCATACATGCTTAGTCGCTGCTGCAACCTCACCACTTTACCCCTTCCTTACCCATTAAGCTTTGCTAGTCTTGATACCCATGGTAATGGGATTGCTGAGTCCTCGTGGCTCACAGAATACTACAACAACAGTTGCAGGTGCAGGTTGTGATGTTCATGACGTGAGAGAGATGTTTACTTCTTTGGAGTTCTTCTTCTGCTTCTTCTTCGATTGAGGGATAGGTTCCTGGTCGGCAGCCTGGGATAGCTGGGTGGATGTTGTTTGAGTTTCTGTTGGTGTTGCATCCATAGTCGGATGTTGTTCTCATGTATGATCTATTGTTGTATTCATGTGACATTGTATGTCTTGGATGTATCCCCACTATTATGTAATGGTACGATGTAATGATATCCACCTTGCAAAAGTGTCTTCAAGATGCGCTTCTATCCTTGGTGGGACCTTTCGAGTTCCTTTAGGATAGGGTCGCATCTTGGGCGTGACAGGTTAGGAAGGGGTAGGCTGGGCCTTGGGCCATGAAGCAGATGGGCTGGTGCGAGAGTTGGGAGGTCCAGCTGGGCTTTCTTCTCTCTCCCTCTTAATTCTTGTTTAACAGAAAAAATTAGAGAGAAGGGGAAAAAAGGGAAGAGGGGTTTAGGGAACGAATTTGAGCATGCGGGTAATTTTCCTGGACTCACAAAAATACGAGGGATTTGACAAAAATAGCCTGAGGATTTTTAGGGGAAGTAAAATCAGCACATGTTGAATTTAACTCGACATGCTTGAATTTCGAAACCCATTCAAGTGATCTCCAAATGGATTGGAATTATAGGAGCTGACCCTACACACTAGATGTGATTTATGGGCAGATTTGGAACATTTATGGAGAAGCAAAATTGCAACTCAATTTTACTAAAAGGTCGAAAAAGAAGGATAGAAAGTTGAGTCGGATAAAAGAGGAGTTGAAGAATAATCCAAATGTGTTATGGGTGATTTCCAGTTAATGGAATATTTATTATAGCTCCCTAATAATATTGGAAGTATATGTTCTAAAGAGAAATCACCATCGCGAATATCCCGCGATTTAAATGGACCGAAGATCTATAGGGTTTATTTAGTTGAGTTTTAAAAAGGGGTGCAAGATGACATGATGCAATGCACATGATGCAATGATGAAAGCAACAAGCAAAACAAATCACACGATGAAACTCGGAAAACATGAACGGCATCTAGAGCGTCGGTCTTGGGGCGTCACAACTCTCCTCCACTTACAAGAGATCTCGACCCGAGATCTGAGGATGGTACCGGGGAGAAACGATAGAGGAAGAGGTAAAACAAAGTTGTTCCTTAGACAAACTAGTGAAAGCACGAACCTTGAGAGGTTGAACAAAGTGAAAGAAAGAATACATTGGAGATGACGAGATTGCAAACACTTTGTTATCAAAGAGGAACAAGGAACATTACAAGAACCTTGTAGGTTGAAAGACAGAAGAAAAGGGTTACAATGGACAAGAAGTACATGCAAGCACTCCGGTTGAAACGGGATGTACAAGGAACGATAAGAACAATTACGACAACACTCTGGTTGGAAATGGAAGGAATAGAATATGAGCTTGGCAAAATGAAAGCACTTGATGAGACTCCGGCTAAAAGAGGAAAGATAGACACAACACTCCAATTAAATGGATAAGCAAGGAAAAGAACATGATCTTGACAAAACAAGATGATGGGTCGAAGAGAGCAACATCACAATGCCTCCGGAAGAAATGAAAGAATGGAATGAAAGGAACGGAGAAGAAAACAACATGTTCTACCTCAAATGAATTTGAGAGAGCGTCCTTAAAAGAAGGATTGAGCGGAGTTGTTGGATTATCAAAACGAAAGGATATGATCGTCGTGGGCTTATGGAGTCATCCCAAAATTATGAGGTGACAACCTGCCACTACCAAAAGATTGATTAGCTGGGAGGAATGAAGAGATGGAAAAACTTCTTTCACCATGAGAATAGGAGGAAACTTGGATCATTGATAAACACCTTAATAGCGACATTCCTTAGGGAAGGCTTTAAGTGAAATCTATACCAAGATAGCACCAACGAAGAAATTATTGGGTTGAAAAGATCTCGTGAACGAATTGAAAATTATGGGTTTAAAATATGTCACTCTTGAAAACTTGTGAATCATGAAACACGAAGGGAAATTATCAAGAAAGACATAACACCACCTCAAAAGATAATGGAGAAGAATTACACTTCAGAATGCAAGATGAAGAATGGTTGAGCTCCTCCAATAAGAATTTTGGCTAACACTTCGATAAGGAATTAAATCCTTGATGAACCACCATGAAGAAACTCTCAAAGAACTCCAGATAGAAAAAAAGATGGTCGCAAAGAAAGCAAGCTCGAAAAGAATAAGATGAACCCTTGCATTGATTAGATTGAGCTTCGCGATGATATAACCGAGAAAACTTGGAACTCCAGAAAAGAAAAGATGAAGCATCTCGAACTGAGAATGTGATATGACGAACAAATCCGGAAAGAAAGATGAATCACTTGGATGAAACAAGAATAAGAATTATGTTATGCGTATCCTTCACCAATTTAAATTGATGACAAGCAACGGATTTGGCATACTACTTATTCTCGTAGAAAGGATTAGGAGAGATATAGCGTAAACTTGAGAAGGTCTTGAACGATCCACCGGTAGGATTGAAACAACGAATAAATTAAATATGAGAAGATAAGAAGAGGAATCTTGAACAAACCGCCGTAAGAATTGAAAATGTAAGTAGCAAAGGCACAATTCACCGGGAAGAATTGGAAAACGAATGAAGATACTTGAGGGGATTTAGATACATGAGAACGAAGAGACCAAGAGCTGACTAGAGGATACTTGAACGCTGCACCGGTAAGATTTGGAGAACGATAGTTACACGCTGAGAATGAAGAGTTATGACATGATGGCCTTTGGAGGAAAGAAATGGAAACAACTCATGAAATGCTCCGGATGGTAAGAAAAGAATTGTCACAATCAAAAACAATTATGAGAGGATGGCATAAAGCTAGAACTATGAATCACACCACCCTGAATTGTTGAGGCACTCCGGAATGAAAATTAGAAAGGTTGAACCAACGATGAAAAGAATTTGAAAGATCTTGGAGAAAGACATTTTACTGATGATAATTCATTCTTACGTCAAACTTTGCAATGAATTTGAGCATAACTCCGAAAAAAATTAGAAGAGTCAGGTAAGATCCTGGAAAAAGACCTGTGGGTTAGGGCCCACTCAAAAGAAACACCGTTGAAATGATATTTGAAGAGAGATAATGCACCGATTGATTTAAATGGCTCACAAGAGATAACAACCTCGAGATATCTTGAACGGATTAGGGATGAAAACGCGAATCTCCTGAGATATCTTCAACACTCCGAAACAAATGAATAGCGAGAGGTGAATGATTAATTGGTGCACCGGAATGAGAAAACATTTGAAACAAGGAAAAGATATGATCGACAAAGCTTGAATTGAATCCACCGGAGAAGAAAAAGAACAAAGAATAATAAACTTGAAGCTCCGTTAGTATCTTCCTGAGAATCGCCGGATAAGAGCATTGACGAAAAGAATGGAGAGACTTCCCATCGATAAGGATACTTGATTAAGAAACCTGATTCCTTGAAGGAAAAGGGTGGGAGGGCGGGAAAACAAAGGCAACTTGGGACAAATGGAACGGATATCGTTGAGAAAAACTTAGAATTGATCTTGCAAATGTTGGAATGATCGGATGCACTTGAAAAGAAACACGCCGGTTGGAAAAGAATTGGCATGACAATGTCGATGATCGAAAGGATTAGTACTCCCATAGAAATATGAGAACACCACTTAGTAAAGGTACGGAATCAATACTTGACTTCGAAGCATCTCGAATACCACAATCAAAACAAAACAAAGGATTTGGCTTGCAGAATAAGCCAGAACAAATACATATGATAGAGATTTACCCAATCCCATATCATGCATATGTCGGAAAGATATTCTAGGAGCTACTTGAATTCCCACTTATAACTCCTGAAATTTTCTGGTTATGCAATCTGGTATTGGGGATACAGGGGAAGCATAATATCTCACCCAAACTAACATTCCTTACATCCAGCTGTATCCATCCGTCAACACATAACCAAGAAAACTCTGGAAATCGTGTACCTCAACCTTCGAAAAGCATCCGTTATACGAGCTATGGTAATACTCCCGAACTCCAGCCCCAATACTAGGTGGCGTCGAGGTTATCTCACCAACAACTGCATAAAAGAGATTCTCGATGTCGGCAAAACTCAGGTATTCCAGAACTGAAACGATAAAATTGTGACGACAACACCTCGGAGCTCAACTCCCCGGGACACTGCCACAACCCCTAAATGTCAGGAGGCACCAAGAATAATGTTCTCGTCACAAGAATATCGGTGGGCCCCCTGGTGGCTCTCCGACGTCCATCTTCTCCTATATGAAGTCTTTCGATGAGAAAAAAATCATAAGCAACCTTTCGGGACGAGACTCCGCCGCCACGAGGCGGAACCTTGGCGGAACCAATCTAGGGCTCCGCCAGAGCTGTTCTGCCGGGGACACTTCCCTCCGGGAGGGGGAAATCATCGCCATCATCATCACCAACGATCCTCTCATCGGGAGAGAGGGCAATCTCCATCAACATCTTCACCGGCACCATCTCATCTCCAAACCCTAGTTCATCTCTTGTATCCAATTCTTGTCTCCAAGTCCGGGATTGGTGCTAGTAGGTTGCTAGTAGTGTTGATTACTCCTTGTAGTTGATGCTAGTTGGTTTACTTGGTGGAAGATCATATGTTCAGATCCTTTATGCATATTATTACCCCTCTGATTATGAACATGAATATGCTTTGTGAGTAGTTACGTTTGTTCACGAGGACACGGGAGAAGTCTTGCTATTAGTAGTCATGTGAATTTGGTATTAGATTCGATATTTTGATGAGATGTATGTTGTCTAACCTCTAGTGGTGTTATGTGAACGTCGACTACATAACACTTCACCATTATTTGGGCCTAGAGGAAGGCATTGAGAAGTAATAAGTAGATGATGGGTTGCTAGAGTGATGTAAGCTTGAACCCTAGTTTATGCGTTGCTTCGTAAGGGGCTGATTTGGATCCATATGTTTCATGCTATGGTTAGGTTTACCTTAATACTTTTATTCTAGTTGCGGATGCTTGCAATAGAGGTTAATCATAAGTGGGATGTTTGTTCAAGTAAGAACAGCACCCAAGCACCGGTCCACCCACATATCAAATTATCAAAGTACCGAACGCGAATCATATGAGCGTGATGAAAACTAGCTTGACGATATTCCCATGTGTCCTCGGGAGCGCTTTTCCTATTATAAGAGTTTGTTCCGGCTTGTCCTTTGCTGCAAAAAGGATTGGGCCACCTTGCTGCACCTTATTTACTTTTGTTACTTGTTGCTCCGTTACAATTTATCTTATCACAAAACTATCTGTTACCATTTATTTCAGTACTTGCAGAGAATACCTTGCTGAAAACCGCTTATCATTTCCTTCTGCTCCTCGTTGGGTTCGACACTCTTACTTATCGAAAGGACTACGATAGATCCCCTATACTTGTGGGTCATCAAGACTCTTTTCCGGCGCCGTTACCGGGAGTGTAAGCGCCTTTGGTAGGTGGAATTTGGTAAGGAAAAATTTATATAGTGTGCTGAAATTTTCTGTCACTTGTTACTATGGAAAGTAATTCTATGAGGGGCTTGTTCGGGTATCTTCACCCTTCCTAGAGCAAAGAGTTGCTCCTCAACCTACTGAACCTATTGAAAATGAAACTCCTTTTGAATTTCCTTGGTATCATGGAAAAACTGTTGGCTAATACTTTTACAGGAGATGGAACAAAGCATCTGACGAGCATCTTTGCTATGTGGATGATATTTGTGGACTATTTAAGCTTGCGGTATACCCGATGATGTTGTTAAGAAGAAGGCGTTTCCTTTATCTTTGAAGGAAGACGCATTGACATGGTATAGGCTATGTGATACGAGATCATGGAACTATAAAAGAGTGAAATTGGAATTTCATCAAAAGTATTACCCTATGCATCTTGTTCATCATGATCGCAATTATATATATAATTTTGGCCTCATGAAGGAGAAAGCATCGCTCAAGCTTGGGGGTGGCTTAAATCAATGTTATATTCATGCCCCAATCATGACCTCTCAAGAGAAACAATTCTTCAGAATTTTTATGCTCGGCTTTCTGATAACAATCGCACCATGCTCGATACTTCTTGTGATGGCTCTTTTATGATGAAGACTATTGAATTCAGATGGAATTTATTGGATAGAATTAAACGCAACTCTGAAGATTGGGACCTCGACGAAGGTAAGGAGTCAGGTATGACACCTAAGTTTGATTGTGTTAAATCTTTTATGGATACCGATATTTTCCGTAAGTTTAGCACTAAATATGGACTTGACTCTGAGATAGTAGCTTCTTTCTGTGAATCTTTTGCTACTTATGTTGATCTCCCTAAGGAGAAGTGGTTTAAATAACATTCCCCCATAGAAGTAAAAGTAGTTGCACCTATTAAAGTTGAAGAAAAGACTATCACTTATAATGATCCTATTGTTCCCACCTCTTATGTTGAGAAACCACCTTTCCCTGTTAGAGTAAAGGATCATGCTAAAGCTTCAATCGTTGTTCGTAAAAAGCAATATCGTAACTTATGTACCTCATGAGCAAGTTAAAGTAGAACCCAATATTGCAATTGTTAAAGATCTCTTGTCTGATAATATTGATGGGCATGTTATTCAGTTCGAAGGTGAAACTGCTAGAATTGCTAAACCCTGTGCTAAAGATAAACATAGACCTGTGGTAGGCGTACATGTTATTTCTGTTAAAATAGGAGATCATTGTTACCATGGATTATGTGATATGGGTGCGAGTGCTAGTGTTATACCACATACTTTATACGAAGAAATTAAGAATGAAATTGCACCTGCTGAATTAGAAGGTATTGATGTCACAATTAAACTTGCCAATAGAGATACTATTTCACCAATTGGGATTGTTAGAGATGTTGAAGTCTTGTGTGGGGAAACTAAATATCCTGCTGATTTTCTTGTTCTTACTTCTCCGCAAGATAGCTTTTGTCCCATTATATTTGGTAGACCCTTCCTGAATACTGTTAATGCAACGATAGACTGCAAAAAGAATGTTGTTATTGTTGGCTTGGATGATATGGTTCATGAGTTTAATTTCTCTAAATTTAGTAAACAACATCGTGAGGAAGAATTGCCTAGTAAGGATGAAATTATTGGTCTTGCTTCTATTGCATACCTCCGGTGATCCTTTGGAACACTATTTGCTAGATCATGAAAATGATATGTTTATGAAAGAAAGAAGGAAATAGATGAAGTATTCTTTAAACAAGAACCTATTCAAAACACAATTTGCTGTTGAAATCCTAGGGGATCCTCCTCCACCCAAGGGTGATCCCGTATTTGAGCTTAAACCGTTGCCCGATAATCTTAAGTATGCTTACCTTGATGAAAAGAAAATATATCCTGTTATTATTAGTGCTAACCTTTCAGAGCATGAAGAAGAAAAATTATTGAAAACTCTGAAGAAGCACCGTGCCGCTATTGGATATACTCTTGATGATCTTAAGGGCATTAGTCCCACTCTACGTCAAAGATAAAATAAATTTGGAAGCGGATGCCAAACCAGTTCGTGATCCTCAACGACGTTTGAATCCCAAAATGAAAGAAGTGGTAAGAAAGGAAATACTCAAGCTTCTGGAGGCAGGTATAATTTATCACGTTGCTGATAGTCAGTGGGTAAGTCCTGTCCATTGTGTCCCTAAGAAGGGAGGTATTACTGTTGTCCCTAATGATAAAGATGAATTGATTCCGCAAAGAATTATCACAAGTTATAGGATGGTAATTGATTTCCGCAAATTAAATAAAGCTACTAAGAAAGATCATTACCCCTTACCTTTTATTGATCAAATGCTAGAAAGATTATGCAAACATACACATTATTGCTTTCTAGATGGTTATTCGGATTCTCTCAAATACCGTGGTCGGCTAAAGATCAATCAAAGACTACTTCTACATGCCCTTTTGGTACTTTTGCTTATAGACGTATGCCTTTTGGTTTATGTAATGCACCTGCTACCTTTCAAAGATGCATGATGGCTATATTCTCTGACTTTTGTGAAAAGATTTGTGAGGTTTTCATGGACGACTTTTCCGTCTATGGTTCCTCTTTTGACGATTTCTTGAGCAATCTTGATCGAGTTTTGCAGAGATGTGAAGAAACTAATCTTGTCTTGAATTGGGAAAAGTGCCACTTTATGGTTAATGAAGGTATTGTTTTGGGACACAAAGTTTCTGAAAGAGGTATTGAAGTTGATAAAGCCAAGGTTGATGCTATTGAAAAGATGCCATGTACCAAGGACATCAAAGGTATAAGAAGTTTCCTTGGTCACGCCGGATTTTATAGGAGGTTCATTAAGGACTTCTCAAAAATTTCTCGGCCTCTGACTAATTTGTTACAAAAAGATGTACCATTTGTCTTTGATGATGATTGTGTAGAAGCATTTGAAATACTTAAGAAAGCATTAGTCTCTGCACCTATTGTTCAGCCACCTGATTGGAATTTACCCTTTGAAATTATGTGTGATGCTAGTGATTATGCTGTAGGTGTTGTTCTAGGGCAAAGAGTTGGTAAGTAATTAAATGTTATCCATTATGCTAGTAAGACTCTAGACAATGCTCAAAGAAACTATGCCACTACCGAAAAGGAACTTTTAGCAATTGTGTTTGCTTGTGATAAATTCAGACCCTATATTGTTGATTCTAAAGTAACTATTCACACCGATCATGCTGCTATTAAATATCTTATGGAAAAGAAAGATGCTAAACCTAGACTTATTAGATGGGTTCTCTTGCTGCAGGAATTTGATTTGCATATTGTTGATAGAAAAGGAGCTGAGAACCCGTTGCGAGACAACTTATCTAGGTTAGAGAATGTTCTTGATGACCCACTACCTATTGATGATAGCTTTCACGATGAACAATTAAATGTCGTAAGCACTTCTCGTAGCACTCCATGGTATGCTGATTATGCTAATTATATTGTTGCTAAATTTATACCACCTAGCTTCACATACCAACAAAAGAAAAAGTTCTTTTATGATTTGCGACATTACTTTTGGGATGACCCACATCTTTATAAAGAAGGAGTAGACGGTGTTATTAGGCGTTGTGTACACGAGCATGAACAGGAGCAGTTCCTCACGCAAGTGTCACTCCGAAGCTTATGGAGGACACCACGCTGGAGATAGAACCGCACATAAGGTATTGCAATCTGGTTTTTATTGGCCTACTCTCTTCAAGGATGCCCGTAAGTTTGTCTTATCTTGTGATGAATGTCAAAGAATTGGTAATATTAGTAGACGTCAAGAAATGCCTATGAATTATTCACTTGTTATTAAACCATTTGATGTTTGGGGCTTTGATTATATGGGACCTTTTCCTGCCTCCAATGGATACACTCATATTTTAGTTGCTTTTGGTTACGTTACTAAGTGGGTAGAAGCTATTCCAACTAGTAGTGCTGATCATAACACTTCTATTAAAATGCTTAAGGAAGTTATTTTTCCGAGGTTTGGAGTCCCTAGATATTTAATGACTGATGGTGGTTCACACTTTATTCATGGTGCTTTCCGTAAAATGCTTGCTAAATATGACGTTAATCATAGAATTGCATCTCCATATCCCACATGATCTAGTGGTCAAGTAGAATTGAGTAATAGAGAGCTCAAATTAATTTTGCAAAAGGCATTAATAGGTCTAGAGAGAATTGATCCAAGAAACTTGATGATGCATTATGGGCCTATAGAACTGCATATAAGAATCATATGGGTATGTCTCCGTATAAAATGGTTTATGGAAAAGCATGTCACTTACCTCTCGAACTAGAATATAAGGCATATTGGGCTATTAAAGAGCTCAATTATGATTTCAAACTTGCCGGTGAGAAGAGGTTATTTGATATTAGCTCACTTGATGAATGGAGAACCCAGGCTTATGAAAAATGCCAAGTTGTTTAAAGAAAAAGTTAAAAGATGGCACGACAAAAGGATACAAAAGCGTGAGTTTAATGTAGGTGATTATGTATTGCTATACAACTCTCGTTTAAGATTTTTTGCAGGAAAACTTCTCTCTAAATGGGAAGGTCCCTACGTTATCGAGGAGGTCTACCGTTCTGGTGCCATAAAAATCAACAACTTCGAAGGCACAAATCCGAAGGTGGTAAACGGTCAAAGGATCAAACACTATATCTCAGGTAACCCTATAAATGTTAAAACTAATATTATTGAAACCGTAACCCCGGAGGAATACATAAGGGACACCTTCGAGCGTTCCGGACTCAGAAAAGGAATAGGTATGTGTTATGGTAAGTAAACCGACTCCAAAACAAATTCTAAGGCAATATCTCTCCGTTTTGGAATATTTAGAAAAATAGAAAAATAAGTAGCAGTCCGGGGAGGACACGAGGCCTCCACGAGGGTGGAGGGCGCGCCCTACCCCCTGGGCGCGCCCCCCTACCTCGTGAGCACCTCGTGTGCCCTCCGGACTCCGTTTTCTCGCACGATACGTATTTTGGTCGGTAAAAATTCATTATATATTCTCCCGAAGGTTTTGACAACTGTATCACGCAAATATCCTCTGTTTTCGTTTCGAGCTGTTCCCGTTGCAGATTTGAGGATTCCGGAGACTCGGTCATCCTTCTATGAGGGTGAGCCTATGCCATGGAAGGTGGGCGACAAGCTTGCATCATCAACAAAACCTCCACCACCAACAACAAAGAAGGAGGCATAATCACATGGGTATGGGCACTCCCCTTGGCAACTGCCAAGCTTGGGGGATGTGCTCCGGTGTCGTATCACCATCACAACCCCTATCTTTACCGTCTTTCTTAGTGCGATCCTATTAGTAGTATCTTGATATAGTAGAATAAAGTCATGGCATGATCTAATTTTGAAGTTTTGCTTTATGATCCCTCTATGCAATTGAGTCCGTGAGCTATATATAATAAAGATTAGTGTTGAGTCAAGGGCTTGATTACTTTGCCATGATCTTGAGTGATTAGAAGAAAAAGAATAAAAAGAAACAAAGAGTTCATATTGATCTTATTTAAAGTAATGGCTTCACATAGAAAAAGTATGATGATTAAAAGTTGTTGGGAGTTGGCAAATATAGTTTTGGTCATCGTTGCAATTAATAGGAAGTAATAAGGAGAGAGAGGTTTCACATATAGATATATTATCATTGACATCTTTTATGATTGGGAACACTCATTAAAATATGGCATGCTAAAGAGTTGATGTTGGACAAGGAAGACAACATAATGAGTTATGTTTTCTTGTATCTAAGATAAAGTATGTTGTCATGGTTCCTCTAACATGTTTAGCTTGCCTTTCCCCCTCATGCTAGCCAAATTCTCAGCACCAAGTAGAGATACTATTTGTGCTTCCAAATACCCTTAAACCAGTTTAGCCATGAGAGTCCACCATATCTACCTATGGATTGAGTAATATCCTTCAAGTAAGTTGTCATCGGTGCAAGCAATAAAAATTGCTCCCTAAATATGCATGACTTATTAGTGCAGAGAAATAAGCTTTGTACGAACTTGTTGTGGGCCTTAATAAAAGCGACGGACCGCATAATAAAGTTTCACATACAAGGGGCAATATAAAGTGACGTTCTTTTGCATTAAGATTTTGTGCATCCAACCATAAAAGCGCATGGCAACCTCTGCTTCCCTCTGCGAAGGGCCTATCTTTTATTATTATCATTTACCTTATGCAAGAGTCACGGTGATCTTCACCTTTCCTTTTTCATTTTATCCTTTGGCAAGCTCAGCATGTTGGAAAGAACATGATATATATATCTAATTGGATGCGGGGGAGCATGAATTATTATTGTTGACATTACCCTCGAGGTAAAAGGTTGTGGGGCAAAACTATAAGCCCCTATCTTTCTCTTTGTCCGATTAAAACTCCGTAACCACAAGTATTGCGTGAGTGTTAGCAATTATGAAGGACTAAGTGATAGTTGAGTATGTGGACTTGCTTTTAAGGCGTGACATAGACTCTTTCCGATGTTATGATAAATTGCAATTGCTCCAATGGTGAGGGTATAATTTGTTGGTGCTCAATAAGGTTTCTGATTCATACTTTGGCTTTGTGAAAAGATCATCACTTGAACATGAGTAATCATATGACAAAATCTATGTATGTTGTTGTTATGAGAATAATCATGATGCCTTCATGTCCATATTTTATTTTTATCGACGCCTCTACCTCTAAACATGAGGACATATTTATTGTTATCGGCTTTTCGCTTGAGGACAAGCGAGGTCTAAGCTTGGGGAGTTGATCGTCCATTTTGCATCATGCTTTTATATCGATATTTATCGCATTATGGGCTGTTATTTCACGTTATGCCACAATACTTATGGCTATTCTCTCTTATTTTACAAGGTTTACATGAAGAGGGAGAATGCGGCTTGGAATTCGAAATTTGGAAAAGGAGCAAATATTGAAGGACTATTATGCGCAACTCCAAAAGTCCTCAAACTCCACGGAATACCTTAAAATAAATAAAGAAAAATCATCGCCAAAGATGAAGGCCAGGGGGGCCACACCCTGCTCATGAGGGTGGGGGGCGCGCCCCTCCCCCCTGGACGTCCATCTTCTCCTATATGAAGTCTTTCGATGAGAAAAAAAATCATAAGCAACCTTTCGGGACGAGACTCCGCCGCCACGAGGCGGAACCTTGGCGGAACCAATCTAGGGCTCCGGCAGAGCTATCTTCTGGGGACACTTCCCTCCCGGAGGGGGAAATCATCGCCATCATCATCACCAACGCCTCCTCTCATCGGGAGAGGGCAATCTCCATCAACATCTTCACCAGCACCATCTCATCTCCAAACCCTAGTTCATCTCTTGTATCCAATTCTTGTCTCCAAGTCCGGGATTGGTGCTAGTAGGTTGCTAGTAGTGTTGATTACTCCTTGTAGTTGATGCTAGTTGGTTTACTTGGTGGAAGATCATATGTTCAGATCCTTTATGCATATTATTACCCCTCTGATTATGAACATGAATATGCTTTGTGAGTAGTTACGTTTGTTCCACGAGGACACGGGAGAAGTCTTGCTATTAGTAGTCATGTGAATTTGGTATTCGTTCGATATTTTGATGAGATGTATGTTGACTAACCTCTAGTGGTGTTATGTGAACGTCGACTACATAACACTTCACCATTATTTGGACCTAGAGGAAGGCATTGAGAAGTAATAAGTAGATGATGGGTTGCTAGAGTGACAGAAGCTTGAACCCTAGTTTATGTGTTGCTTCGTAAGGGGCTGATTTGGATCCATATGTTTCATGCTATGGTTAGGTTTACCTTAATACTTTTATTCTAGTTGCGAATGTTTGCAATAGAGGTTAATCATAAGTGGGATGTTTGTTCAAGTAAGAACAGCACCCAAGCACCGGTCCACCCACATATCAAATTATCAAAGTACCGAACGCGAATCATATGAGCGTGATGAAAACTAGCTTGACGATATTCCCATGTGTCCTCGGGAGCGTTTTTCCTATTATAAGAGTTTGTTCCGGCTTGTCCTTTGGTACAAAAAGGATTGGGCCACCTTGCTGCACCTTATTTACTTTTGTTACTTGTTGCTCGTTACAATTTAGCATATCACAAAACTATCTGTTACCATTTATTTGATTTGCAGAGAATACCTTGCTGAAAACCGCTTATCATTTCCTTCTGCTCCTCGTTGGGTTCGACAATCTTACTTATCGAAAAGACTACGATAGATCCCCTATACTTGTGGGTCATCACTGCACATATCTCGTTCTCAGGGCACACCGGATGAGTCAAGCTACGAGTAAAACCAGCCCTCGAGTTTCCCCGAGGAGGCCCCACAGGTTGCTCGACTCGAACCAACACTCGTGAGGAGCACCGGCCCTTGAGGGGGGGCTAAAATAAAGATGACCCTCGCGATGGCGACTCCTTAGAGAAAAATATAGGTGGTGGTTAGGCAAATGAAAAACCAATGTTGGGCCTTGCTGGAAGAGTTTTATTCAAGGCGAACTGTCAAGAGGGTCTCATACTCCTCATTGTGTTAGGGACGCAAAATCAAGGAACATAACATCAGTATGACGTAAACTAAGGCGGCAAGAGTGGAATAAAACATCAGGCATAAGGCCGAGCCTTCCACCCTTTACCAAGTGTATAGATGCATTAATTAGATAAGAGATATTGTGATATCCCATGATATCCATGAAATCTATGTCCTAACATGGAACAACCTGCAACTGTACCTTCAGCTAGCAACGCTATAAGAGGGGCTGAGCAAAGCAGTAACATAGCCAAACAACGGTTTGCTAGAAGGGTGAAAAAGGTTAGAGGATATCATGGCAATTTGGGAGGCTTGATAACAAGTGATAGGTAGCACGGCATAGTGATAGCATCGAGACAAACTAGCATATCAATGATAGTAGTGAGATTCAAGGTGACGGTCATCTTGCCTGAAATCCCGATAGGAAGAAGAACGAGTCCATGAAGAAGACAAACGGACGTAGTCGAACGAATCCTCACAACTCCGGAACAAAACCAAAGCTTACAAGAGAAGCAAACCGGAAAGAAGCAAACAACATGGTAAACACACAAGCATAAGCATGGCATGATGCACAAACAAGTATGATGCATGTCCGGTTTAAAAGCATGGCAAAGTGCACAAACAATACTACAAATTAAGTGGAGCATTAAGTGGAGCGCAATATGTAACGAGTTGCATATTCATGAAACACCACATAAATTATTTAGTTCTCTCTCGTTTATGTACCCAACAATATTAAATGTTATTAAACACGGCAAGGGGTGAAGCATAAATAAACTAACTATTTCGGCAAGTTTAAATGAGGCCGGAACAACAAACAACAATTCCGATAAATCCCCACATGTCATTTTGCAACTTAATGCAACCAACAATTTTAAACATTTTAAATGTTGTTATCATGATGCGGATGACATATAAAAGTTTATGCATTTTTATGAAAACGTGACATGAGCATGTTATGAAGCATTTAGTCAACATGGCAAAACAAAAGGGGTGTCATGGCAACGACAACGGAAATGGTGCCACTGCAACATTCAGATGATCCGACGACTCATCAAGATGTTGGTGCAAAAGAGCAAGTGTGCGGATGTGCGAAACATGCAAGGATGGTGGGGTGATCCCGGATACCGGGTTCCCACGGGTCGATGGCATGGCAAACGAAGAGGAACGAGCAATGACAACTCGGACATGGTGCAAACACGAGCATCTCATACAACACATGCATTCGTTCATGGCGGTCGTCCTGGCGGTTATACCTTTGAAGCATGCGTTTTGAGGCGGACCGAGTCAGTGTGAAGTAAAGGAAGTAGACGTTTTCGGGACGGTCGTAGAGGAAATAGTGGTACACGGTGACGGTAGTGGAAGTAGTGGTTCACGTTGATCGGGGTCACGGCGAGGAACTTATGTCCACGGGCTCGACGGTAGAGGTACACACTTTCTCGGGGTACTTGTCGGTCCGACCTTGGTGTAGATGTACATGGCAACCGTAGTGGTACTAAGCGCCGGTCGTCGAGGGACTTGCCAAAATCCACACAGCCGGTGTGCTTGTTCGGGCATCGGTCTTGCCGATGGGGTACTTGGTGAATCTGTATAGTCGCACATGGGTCGTAGTGGTACTTGGCAAAATCCACGGGGGTGGTCTTGGCGTGCAGCGAACAACGGCGCGATGTATAGGTGTAGCGGTGGTCTTGGCGTCCAGCGACAACAGTACAGGAAGGCAAGGGCATGGCCGAAGGCGAGGTTGCAGCGGGCCTTGGGCGTGAACTCCAGTGACGGTACGATGGGGAACGGCGGACTTGATGGTGGAGGAGGAGGTTGGTGCAGGCCATGAGCAGCGGCGCGAGATGCAGCGAGGTCATGGGGGCGCGGGACTTGGACGCCGGCTGCCGGGAAGCTCGGGGCAGGGGAAGCAGCCACCATGGGGACCGGGAGGAGCTCGGCTCCCCTCGGGCGTTGCAGGCTGCTGGTGGAGGAGACGCGCGGGCGAGGTGGCTCCTGGTCGCCGTAGAGGAAGCAGAGGACGGCGCGGGTCCGGCGACGACGGAGAACGGCAGGATGCGGCGAGGCTGCGCTGGCACTTGGCGAAGGCGTGGCCATGGATGACGGCGAGGCGGGTCGAGGGCGGCGGCGATCCTGGTTGCAGCGGAGGGGCGTCGTGCTCGCCGGCGCGAGGTGAGAGGACTGGAGGTCGAGCTCCTGGCGCTCGACGAAGATGGCGCGGAGGAAGAGGAGCTCGGTCGCGGAGCTGACGGAGGAGGGCCAAGGGAGGGCACAGGGGGCTCGCCGGTGTGAGATCGGGAGGTGGATGGAGGGGGATACGAGCGAGGGGATTGAGCGCTGCGCGTGGAGATCGGGCACGGGGTCTGGCGGCGCGAGGGGAGAAGTGGGGATCGAGGAAGAGGGAGGTTGAGCGGGTTAGGGTCAGGAAGGGGTAGGCTAGGCCTTGGGCCATGAAGCAGATGGGCTGGTGCGAGAGTTGGGAGGTCTAGCTGGGCTTTCTTCCCTCTCCCTCTTAATTCTTCTTTAACAGAAAACAGCCTGAGCATGCAGGTAATTTTCCTGGACTCACAAAAATACAAGGGATTAGACAAGAATAGCCTGAGGATTTTTAGGGGAAGTAAAATCCGCACATGTTGAATTTAACTCGACATGTTTGAATTTCGAAACCCATTCAAATGATCTCCAAATGGATTGGAATTATAGGAGCTGACCCTACACACTGGATGTGATTTATGGGCAGATTTGGAACATTTATGGAGAAGTAAAATTGCAACTCAATTTTACTAAAAGGTCGAAAGGGAAGAATAGAAAGTTGAGTCGGATAAAAGAAGAGTTGAAGAATAATCCAAATGTGTTATGGGTGATTTCCAGCTAAAGGAATATTTATTATAGCTCCCTAATAATATTGGGAGTATATGTTCTAAAGAGAAACCACCATCGTGAATATCCCTCGATTTAAATGGAACGAAGATCCATACGGTATATTTAGTTGAGTTTTAAAACGGGGTGCAAGATGACATGATGCAATGCACATGATGCAATGATGAAAGCAACAAGCAAAACAAATCACACGACGGAACTCGGAAAACATGGACGGCATCTGGAGCGTCGGTCTTGGGGCGTCACAGCTTTATTGTATGAAATGCAAACGCCATGTAATTTCTTTACTTTATCACTATGCGTTAGCGATAGTTGTAAAAACAATAGTTGGCGAGACGACCACGACTCTATGATGGAGATCAAGGTGTCAAGCAGGTGACAATGGAGATCATGACGGTGCTTTCGAGATGGAGATCAAAGGCACAAGATGATGGTGGCCATATCATGTCACATATTTTGATTGCATGTGGTGTTTTTATCCTTTATGCATTTTATTTTGCTTAGTACGGCGGTAGCATTATAAGATGATCCCTTACTTAAATTTCAAGGTATAAGTGTTCTCCCTGAGTATGCACCGTTGCGACTGTTCGTCGTGTTCAGACACCACGTGATGATTGGGTGTGATAGACTCTACGTTCATATACAACGGGTACAAGACAGTTTTGCACATGCGGAATACTCGGGTTAAACTTGACGAGCCTGACATGTACAGACATGGCCTTGGAACATTGGAGACCGAAAGGTCGAACGTGAATCATATAGTAGATATGATCAACATAGAGATGTTCACCTTTGATGACTACTCCATCTCACGTGATGATCGGACATGGTTTAGTTGATTTCGATCACGTATCATTTAGATGACTTGAGGGATGTCTATCTAAGTGGGAGTTCTTAAGTAATTTGATTAACCGAACTTAATTTATCATGAACTTAGTCCTGATAGTATTTGCATATCTATGTTGTAGATCAATAGCTCGTGTAACTACAGGAATCAGGCACTTTGTAAATACGCCATGGGCGATGGCAAAGGCATACTGGCGACAACAGGTCATTTGAATAGGCTACGACAAAAGCCTCTATGTCGCATGCTGGCAGACGGCAAAGATGCAAAGGCCTTTGCCATCAGCTGGCTGACGGCAAATAGCCTGGACGGCACACGTGGCAGCTTAGGGCCGTTAAGGGGTTAACAGTGCGCTTTGCCGTCCGCTGACGGACGGCAAAGATGCAAAGTTCTTTGCCGTCTGCCAGCAGACGACAAAGAAACCATATAGGCTAGCCAAGTGCCCCCCAGGTAGCTGCCACGTGGCAGCTTTGCCGTCTGCTGGCTGATGGCAAAACTCTTTGCCGACGATAAAGTGCCTATATAGCCCCTGTTTTTTCTTAAATTCATTCATTTTGACAGAATTTCACAGATATATATATATATATATATATATATATATATATATATATATATATAATCTATAATCTATAACTATTAATAAAGCAAGGTGCGTTTCTCCAATTTTTTCATCCGTTCACCATTAAAAGATTTTTTTCCTATCCAAGGTGGTACTAAACTTTTTTCGTTGTCTGTTAGCAAAGGAAAAACCGATTTCTGCAGAATTACGTGCGTGTGCCGGGCGAGCTATGGCCCAGTAAAGTCAGCCCAGTTTTCCCTGCCATGCAACAATAAAAAATCATATTTCCAGCACAATGCGACAAATAGTTCAGTTACGCATAGGGCGCCCAAGACTCGGCGGCCCATTTCTTTTTGTGTTCTGTTCCAATTTTCTTTTTCTGTTTCTTTCTCTTTGTAGTTCCTGTTTCTTTTTTGTTTTTCCCATTCTATGTCGACTTTTCACTTTTTTCCGAAATTCAAAATTTTCAAAAAATGTTTGCAATTTCAAAAAAAATTCAAATTTCGTAAAATGTTACGAATAAAAAAATGTGTTTCTATTCTAAAGATGTTTGGATTTCTTTTGTCATGCCAACAATTGTTCAAAATTTGAAAAATACTCCCACTCTTCTAAAAAATGTTTTATTTAAGAAAAACAAGATTAAAAAAATCATTTGACAAATGTTCCAAATTCGAAAAATATTGCGAAATGTGCAAAAATTGAAAATAATGTTTGCATTAAAGAAACACATTTTCAAAATTCTTCCGAATTTTCAAAACATATTCCCATTTTCAAAAATTGTTCACAACTTAAAAAATAATCATATTTTTTTGTAAAGGTTCGTGTTTTAAGAAATTTATGTGAATTTCCGGAAATGTTCCGTTCAAATTTTTTGTTCTATCTTTGTCTTAAAATCTATGGAATTTTCAAAAAAATAGTTCATAATTTGGAAGATTTTTCACGTTGCCAATTATATTAGGTAATTCATGTTATGAATTCCAAAATTGTGTTCATTATAAAAATGTTTACAATTTTTAATTTTTTTCATTGCGAATTTTAGAAATTATTCCAATTTTTTGAAACAATATTTTTGTTTTTACCGAATTTAATGAAGATTTAAAAAATGTTACAAATTTGAAAAATATTCTTATTTTAGTGATATGTTGAGAAAGTTGAATTTTTTTCCATTAAAAGACGCATTCTCTAAATTTCTTCTATATGTTCAAAATATGTTCCCATTTTCCAAAATTGTAAAAAATTAAAAAAATATCGTACTTTATAAAATCTTCATGCTTTAAGAAATGTTTGTGAATTTCAACAAATATTCCGTTCAAAAATTTGTTCATGTTTCCTAAAACGTACTGAACTTTCAAAAAAAACGTAATTTGGAAAATTGTTCATGTTGCCAAGTATATTTGGCAGTTGATATTAATCAATGTATGAAAAGATTAAAACATAAAAAAAAATGTTTTGAAGCGGACGTTGCATTATATTCTTTAATGTTCACGCTGATCATTGGTTAGCAGGACATGTTTGTTTGAGTGGCTAGCAACATGTAGTTTGGTCTTTAGCGTCGTGAGTTCAATCACTCCCATCCTGGGCCTGCTCTGCATCTCGCACATCGAGTTAAGTTGGTTTGTTTAGAATAAGGGGCGCCATTAATTATTAACAGTGATAGCTTCCATATGCCAATAAAAAAAGAATATGCAAGTTAATTGTAATTCAAAGAAATTGTGGGCACGTACCAATACAACAGAATCTACTAGTTTGGCTCTAATTAAAGGGTGCCATGATGAACTCGAGAATACGGTCATGTGGGGGTCTTGATCCATTCTTATATTGAGCTAGAGGCATGTAATTTTGTTATCCCGTTGCAACGCACGGGCATGTGTGCTAGTGTGTGTGTGTATATATATATATATATATATATATATATATATATATATATATATATATATATATATATATAGGGTGGGTCTATTATGATAACACCCTCTAGAGTCTTATTTTGCACACCAAACGCTTATTCTGCTAACACCTTCCTCGCTCGCTAAGGAGCCCACCCGATCCTGCAAACAAAAAAATCACCGAAACCACCCACTTCGCCCCCACCCCCACCCTCCTGGGCCACCTCTCCCTCGACCTCACCCGCATGCCCCAAATCCCCTCCACCTTCTACTCTTGTGCGCCGCCGCCCAACCTCCCCACCTCACGCCCAAATCCCCTCCACCTCTCTACTCCAGTGCGCCGCCGCCCAACCTCACCACCGCGCCGCCACCTCTCACCGTGTGCGCCACCACCTGTCCGAGCCCGCCGGTGCTCCACCCCTCCCCAGATTCGTCGTCGGAGCGCCCATCCCTCCTCCACCTTGGATCTATGCCGTCTTCGCCACTTGGGGCCGCACCATCCCTCCCCCGCGTCGAGGTCACCGTGGCCCTCTCTTCCCCAGATTCGGCGAGCCTGCCATGGCCCTCTCCTCCCTACACCCCGCCGCGACCGGCCCGCGGCCTTCCTCCCCTCGCCGGTGAGCTGCGGTGGTCCTCCACCGACGGATCCAAGCCACGGCGGCCCCCCTCACAACGCCCCGCCGCCAGATCCGGTGGCCCACGCTGCCCCTCCGCCTACCAGCAGGCGCGGCTTCCCCGCCCACTCGACGGCTACCATGGGATGGCTGGCGGTCTCCCATGGCCTTCTCCCACCTCTGTACTCGCCGGCCGCCGCGCCCACAACCGCCCCGCCATTCTTTTTTGGTCCTCCAGTGGTCTGCTTCATCAAGCCATCGGTGGCGGCGCCGTGCAGTCCACTTAATTGGTGCACGCAGCACACCCATCCCGCACCGCAATGCACAAAAGCAGCAGCCATCCCACCCTCCGGCCAACGACAAGCAGAGGAGGAGCTCCACCTCGCTGGCCCGAGCCTCCCTTCGACAATACAGATGTGGATGTATGGTCCTGCTCGTCTCCATCTGTCCCTTCTGTACTCATGTCTTCCCGACGAGCTTCCCCCCTTCCCTTGCAGTCCAGGCCTCCCGGGCTTGCAGTGCGCGAGATCCGGGCCCTCGGACCTCTACCTCGCCACCAACAAGAACGCAACGCAGGAGGATCCCTCTCGACTGGCTTGGAGTACCATGGATGGATGTGTGCATGCAGTTCCGAGGGCGTCCACATGCCGTTCACATTTTTTTGTTTTGGAGAAGAAAAAATCTCTAGTGCAGTGCTGTTCGATTTATTTGTTCAGGAAAAGAAGTCTGGTGCACTGCACTTTGCTTTTTTTAGAAGGCATGCAGTGCAGTTTTACTATTTGCTTTCATGCCGACCAGATTACTGGATTTTAGCAGAAGATGAGAGAACATCAAAAAACACGTGTATATATAGTATTGATTTTTTCTGTTCATTGTGAAGACGCTTATTGTTCAAATTGTAAAAACCCAAAGAAGACGGTCCATTGTAAAATTTTCTAGGGAAACAAAAAGAAAAGCAATGCGGTTCACTTTCTGTAGTGATGCGGTTCATTTTTGGTAGTACCACGGATCACTTACAACCAATATGAAGTGCAAAAATTGTGTCAGAGAAAACATTTTTGTAATGTGGTTCACTTTTGATATTCGTGTGGTTCACTTGCCCTCGTCTTTGAGGTCCACTTGTTCATAAAAATGTTGAAAAAAAGACAACAAAAACTCGTATGAGAAAAATAACGTCCGACAAAAGAAATTATGCAGCTCTCTTGCACGTCCGATGCAGTGCAGTTTTCATTCTGAAGCAGTGCAGTCGGCCGTGTGATGTTGTTCATTCGCAAGTGCAAAAAATTGTTACGGAAGCGGAAAAAAGTAATGCGGTTCACTTCTTGATAGTGTTGTGGTTCATTTACACCCGATGTGAAGTACACTCTACTTTCACGTCCTTAAAAAATTACATTTGAATAAAAGAAACCATGCAGTTCTCTTACCCGTATGATGCAGTGCGGTTTTTTGTCTGTTGCGGTGCGGTTTTCAGTCGGATGAAATACCCACGTCGATTTGGGTGTCGCGAAAAACAGAGTGTCCGCATTTCGATAAATTCGAAATTCCTCTTAAACCGTAAAGAATTAGAGAGAGTGTTATACATGAAAGAGTTGCGTCTCGTCGATATCTTTCCAACGGCGTATCGTTTGAATCATTCCGACCAGCGGTTTGCAAAAATTTTGCAAAAAAACGGCCGCTGCCACTCGTCATCCGTCGCACGATTTTCAAAATTAACTTAAAACCATAAGAAATCTCAAAAATATTTCAACACATGAAAGTTGCGCCTCGTTTGTAGCTTTCCAATGGCGTATCACACGCCTCGTTTCGACAAACGGTTCAAAAACGGGAGCGAAAACAATACCAAAAAATTGAAAAAATTTGAAAAACACAATTCCGCGATTTAGTAAATTTAAAACTGCTCTTAAACCGTAACGAATTAGAGAAAAATTTATATATGAAAAAGATGCGCCTTGACGATATCTATCCAACGGTGTATCATTTGCTTCATTCCGACAAGCGGTTTAGAAAAAAACGCGAAAACACGCTCGCTGCCACTCGTCACCCGCCGCACCATTTTCAAAACTGCTCTTAAACCGTGTGGAATCTTGAAAAGTGTTCAACATTTCAAAGTTGCGCCTAATCCATAGCTTTTCAACGGTATATTACATGACTCGTTCTGGTAAACGGTTAAAAAACTAGAGCGAAAACAGTACCGAAAAAACAACGCGTGCAGTTTTTTTCGACGGGAATTTCACTCGTGTGAGTACTGCAACACACTTGGTTCAAAGAATGACGTGCACTTGTGTTGAGCGTGCAGTGCGAAGTGTTATCAGAATAGTTATTCTGCTAATATTAGCAGAATAGACCGTCTGTATATATATATATATATACATATATATATATGTATATATATATATATATCTTTATATATATATATATATATATATATATAGGGAAAATCCATCCTACCACCCGTGGTAGTTACCCCACATATCTCATATACTATCATGTGCTACTATATATACTATTTTATTATTTTAAATATATTCATATACTATATCTAAGATATTTCAAAGCAAGTTACATGAAAAAATTGCATATGAACCCATAATTTTTTTTATTTGTGAAATGCGTACATATTTGTATGTAAAAAAGAGCATACTCAAAATATGGTACATACTACCTAAAAATTAGTATATATACTACCTAATCATTGTTATACACTACATACTATACGTACATACTCTCGGTTTCGATAGATAATACATACAACATACAAAACGCAAGTGGTGGTAACTACCACTGCTTGTAGGAAACATTTATATATATATAGACACACATTTCAAAATAATTTCAACAAGCATACCAACAATAAGTTTCCAACAACATAAGAAACATACAAGTTTCCAACAACATATCCAACATACAATGATTTCGAACAAGAAGTTTCCAACAACGTATCCATATATACATACATATCCAAAATAAGTTTTCAACAAGTTTCCATAAGCAAAAAGGAAGCACAAGGAGAAGAGTACACTCCATCAATGCAAGCTTCCTCATCTAAAGAAAATCTACAAATTAGGAAAGATGAAAGTTAGAAGAAGAAGAAGAAGACTAGCTAGAAGAAAAAGAAGAAAAGGAAGAAGAAAAAGAAGAAGAATTTGTCTTCTCTTTCTTTTTCTCCTCTCCTCTTCTTTATCTTCTTCTTCTTCTAACTAAGCTAGGTAAAAATGCTAAGTGTGTAGGCCATTTTAGAGCTAAGCTAGGTAAATAGGTCATTGTGGAGCTAACCTAGGTAAAATGGATCATATTGGAGCTAACCTAGGTAAACTTGGTCATTTGGGAGCTAACCTAGGTAAAATGGATCATATTTGAGCTAACCTAGGTAAACTTGGTCATTTGGGAGCTAACATAGGTAAAATGGATCGTATTGGAGCTAAGCTAGGTAAAATTGGTCATTTTGGAGCTAACCTAGGTAAAATGGATCATATTGGAGCTAACCTAGGTGAAATTGGTCATTTTGGAGCTAACCTAGCTAAATATGCCATTTTTGAGTTAACTAAGCATATTATGCCATTTTTGACTTAAGTAAGCTAAGTATATGTCTTTCTTGAGCTAACCCAGGTAACTAAGCATATTAGAGCTAATTTAGCATTTTAGAGCTAACTTAGGTCATTTTGGAGCCAACTTTGGTCATTTTGGAGCTAACTTAGGTAAAATTGATCATTTTGGAGCTAATTAGGCTTACTATGTCATTTTCAAGGAAAATAAGCTAACTATATGAATATATGAGGTTACCAAGATTGTTATGCCATTTCAAACCTAGGTAACTAAGCATATTAGAGATAACTTAACATATTAGAGCTAACTTATGTCATTTCGGAGGAAACAAAGCTAAGTATGGATCATTTTGGAGATCTGACATACCTGACATACTTCACTCCTCCTTCTCCTTCTCCTTCATCATCGTGATGCGCTTAGAGCGGCAAGGCAGTGGGATGTAGTCTTCTACCACAATTGGCATGGTCATGTCGCCCGACTATGGGATCGCCGGCGCTACCACCATCGCCGAGGTCATTGTCAGGCACCACCACCATCGCGAGGCCATCTTCAGGCAGCACCATCTCTTGCCCATCGTTAGCCACCACCATCGCTTGCCCATTGTCAGCCAGCACCATCTCTTGGCCATCGTCAGCCACCACCATCGCGAGGTCATCGTCAGACAGAATAGGCTGCACCTCCTCATCCCCACTCTGCTCCTCTTCTTCCCCACTCCATTCTGGATCATCCTCGCTGCTGCTTTCACTGTAGCGGACTTCATTGCTACTTTTTGTCAGAGCAGTCGTCTTGCTCCCCTTGCCTGACCAAATGCAACAATTTTTTTTAACAATCAGTGCGAGACAAAGCCAAATGGAGAGGAAGAATAGGCAGAGCGTACTGGCATCATCGTTGTCCTGGTAGCGCATGCGGCACATAGCCGTGTTGAACACCTTCACGGTGAGCGTGGCGTTGCCATCGTACCCGAGGACAAGGAAGTACCCGAGCCGCAGTCGTGAAACGCAGACGAACCGCTCCACCCACGACACAGGTACATGTGGTTGTACCTGAACACCACCTCCACGTCCCACAGCCTGCGAAGCCCGCTGCCGGCCTATCGTAGCTTCACATTCTTTGGCCGATGGCCATCCAGCATCTTCACAAAAGTGTCAGGCAGCCTCTGCAGCGTGGGTCTGATACGTCTCCAACGTATCTATAAATTTTTGATTGCTCCATGCTACTTTATCTACTGTTTTGGACTATATTGGGCTTTATTTTCCACTTTTATATTATTTTTGGGACTAACTTATTAACCGGAGGCCCAGCCCAGAATTGCTGTTTTTTTGCCTATTTAAGTGTTTCGAGGAAACTGTAAGTGCATCTAGTGCCACCCCTAGTTGGTTTTGGAGTATTGACGACAAATTTGGTTGAGGGACTAATGTGTTTGTGAGAATTGCAGGATAACACAGATAATGTCCCTCATTGATTCGGTTTACCTACCGGAGATGACCCCTAAAAATGTATGAAGACATTGACGACAATGGTGGTATATGAAGATATTCATATTGAAAACTATGACATGAGAAGACATTGAGTGAAGACTATGGAGCGTGAAGACTGTGTCGTTTCGTTGTTTCATTTCTCTTCATTGTTGAGTCATAGGAACCACCGTACTATTAAGTGGGGGTCCAAGTGAACAAAGTCAGAATGACTGAAGTGATGCTCAACCCAAATCCTATGTCTTCGAGCGAAGACAATGAGTGCAAATCTTATCCAGAGCTGGATGAGTCAGCTTTGCTTGTAGCCCAAGTAAAGTTGTTGTGTGTGTTTGAAATTGACCGTTGGAACACGTGTCGGTTCCTTAGTGACCTGGGTCATTTCGGACATATCAGGTCGGGTTGCCTAGTGGCTATAAATAGCCCACCCCCTACACCATAAATTGGTGGCTGCTCAAAGTTAGTGCACGGCTTTTGTCGTTTGAGAGCAACCCACCTCGAAGCTTTTGAGAGAGAGAAATCCTTGCGAGGACAAAGCCCAAACACACAGAGCCAAAGAGTGTTAGGCATCACTGAAGTCTTCCTGTCTGCGTGACCTGAAGACTTATTACACTTGAGGACTGTGAATCCTCCAGCCGGTTAGGCGTCACGTTCTGAGCATCCAAGAGTCATTGTGGATCGCCGGTGAACGAAGTCTGTGAAGGTTTGTAAGTCTACCTTGAAGACTTACCAGAGTGATTGGGCGAGGACTGTGTGTCCTTAGCTCAAGGGGAATAACGTGAAGACGCGGTCTTCTGAGTTAAATCTCAGCATCCCTAACCAGACGTACAGTTGTCACAGCAACTGGAACTGGTCCAACAAATCCTGTGTCTTCAACAAGTGACTGGTTCTATCCTCTCCCTTCCCTTACTTAGTGTTTGTCTTCATGAAGTCATTGCCCATTTGTCTTACCTGTTTGACTTCATTGCTCGACTACTATAGTTGGTTGGCTTCATACTATCTTCCATCCGATCCTTACTACTAAGCTGCTATTAGTCTTGTACTTGCATACTTGACTATGTTTTGCTTGTAGTAGTTTATCTTCCGCTGCATATCAATTAGGTCATTTCTATTGGTTGTCTTCGAAACTTCCACGTTTTGAAGACTTTCATAAAAATCACCTATTCACCCCCCCCTCTAGTCGATAACTAGCACTTTCAATTGGTATCAGAGCAAGGTACTCCTTGTTACGTGTGATTCGCTTTAACCACCGGAGTTTTAGCTATGTCATTGCAGGGTAATCAAAGTCTCCGCTTGCCCGTGTTCGATGGAACTGAATATCCCTATCGAAGAATAAGATGCGCATGCATCTTAAAGCCATTGATGTCGACCTACGGTATGTCGTCAAGAACGGCGTTCCTAAAAGCTGGTGAAGGTGTCACCCCTTGGTGTCAAGAAGTTCATTCAATCGACTCAATCGCCAAGAACATTATCTGTGGTCATCGACCAAAGGACGATATGGCCGTGTGAGTGCTTCTGAAACGCCGAAGCTTGTCTGGGACTGGCTATCCAAGGTCAACGAAGGCGTCTCAACCCAGAGAGATCAAAGGATCAGTGTTCTTCGCAACCTTTTCAACCGCTTCAAGAGAAACGACAATGAAAATGTCCAGCTCACGTTTGATCGTCTCACCGACATCACAAATGAGCTTCGTGCTCTCGGCGCCACTGAAGTTACCAAGCATGAAATTGTCAAGACACTACTGTGATCTCTTGACAGCTCCTTTGACACCCTTGCCCTCATGATACAAGAACGCCCTAATTTCAAGACACTCGATCCGTCTGATATACTTGAGAGGCTCAACACACATGAGTTCCAGCTTTCTGAGAAAAGAGACATCTATGGTCCCAACTATGGACGAACTCGCGCTTTGAAGGCAAAAGTTGTTTCCTCATCTGAAGAAGAATCTGACTGCAGTTCTGATGATCCTAAAGACATTGGAATGGAACTTGCTTTGCTTGTGAAGAAGTTCCAGAAGTTCACTAAGAAGAAGGGATTCAGAAAGTCTTCACGATCTAGCTCAAGAAATGATGAAGCTTCCACTCATGACCACAAGAAGAGAACATGTCACAAGTGCAAGAAACCTAGACACTATATATCTGAGTGCCCACAGTGGGACAATGAGAAGAAGAAGAAGAAGAGCAAGGAATATGATTCTGATGACAAGAAGAAGAAGAAATCTTCAAAGTATTCTTCCAAGTACTCATCAAAGTCTTCATCACATAAGAAGAGCTCATCTGGCAAGGCTCGTGCGTTTGTTGGCAAGGAAATGGATTCAGAGGAGGAGTCTGCTTCTGAGGAGGTGGAGGTGGAGTCTGGAGAGGAGTCCGACCAGTGTTGCAAGTCCGGCTCTAGCCACGACCTATGTTGCCAAGTCCATCTTCAACATCAAGACAATGACTTCCACACCAACGTCAAGCCGATGACATGGACGACCCTGCTCCCACCTACTGCTTCATGGCACGTGGTGCCAAGGTAAAATCACGTGATGCTTACTTTCAAACATCAAGTGAAGATAAATCTGATTGTGAATCCAAGCCCAGCTACAAAACACTTGCTACAAAAGGCTATGGAACATACTCAAAAACTGTTAGACAAAAGTGATGACCTGTTGGACGCGGAAATGACACGTTCACAGTCCTTAGTTGAAGACATAAAAAATCTTCATGCTAAGTACCAAGAACTTTAAAGTCGTCATGAATCGCTCTCAACCACTCATGAAAATCTCTCCTATGATTATCTTCAAAGGAAATTGAGAGCGGCTCATGAAGATCTTCAAAAAGAGAATGAGTCACTTCGCGCTCAACAGACCAGTTCCGCTCAGGATGGATTTGAACCACCATGTCTAAAATGCCTTGAGCGTGATATCGCTACCTCTGTTCTTTGAATGTTCAATTGCTACTCTTGTTACATTGTCTTCAACTACCGATGTGGTAACTAACCCCTTTATGGAGGATACCACCGCTATTGGCGATGAAAATGCTAGGTTGAAGACATTGCTTGAAACAGGGATGTATAAAAGTGCGAAAGGACATGAGACACTGCGATGTCCTCAAAGCATATTACGAACCGAAACCCTAGGAAAGAGGGTGTTGGGTTCGAGAGGAAAATGAATGTTGATGGTTCCTCTTGGAAGCCCGAGCAAGATCCCAAAACCACATGGAGTTGCCGCAAAGGGACCTTCAGTGGATCCATCCACCTTATCTGGCTTTACCTGCTAATCCTATTATCATTGATGAATCCTTTGATGCAAACTATAAACTGTTCAAAAATCAGAATGGTGAAGTGTTTGCGGTATATTGATACTAACTGCAGGAATGGACCACCTATGAAGAAGATCTGGGTTCCCAAAAGTTGTCTTGAGAATCTTCAAGTGAATGTGATCATGACACCACCTGGGATAAAGACAAACCCCAGACCTAAGGCGTCATATGGTCCAAAAGCTTCAAACAGACAGAGGACTCACCTGAGTCACCCTAACGCCAATGTTTTGCAGGGAAACCGTACTCAAATTTATGAATATGAGCGTGTGTCTTCAAACCGCTATGTTCAGAGAACTAAGAACTTTTCTCGCTTATTCATATGAGTATCATTCATCTCCTGCAAGGCTATTTGCTAGGGCTCCAAAGTCAAGTTCTCGGATGATGCACTTAGACTCATTGCTTCTAAGCCACCCCTCAAGATGTGGGTGGTTAAGAAGAATTAACTTTCTTTTGCAGGAAAGGGTCTCCACCAAGATCAAAGGCGTCGATGATATTCTTTGGGGACCTAAAACATCTTGTAGGGCGCAAGATCAAATGCCCAAATGGTCTCACTATGTATTTTGTTCCTGAATTGTTTGCCATTCATCCTATCAGTCCTAATCTTGATTTGAGCTTCAATAATCCACTTGCTCATCAAATGTTTATGCTTCACAAGGTGCTCTTGGTGAAGCCTATCCCCTAACTGCATCAGTAGGGTATGACACCTCATGCTTCAGAATGGATTATGGACAGCGGATGCACAAATCATATGACGGGTGATCGAAGTTTGCTCATGGACTCAACCTTACGTCCATCCGACAAGAGTCACATCACATTTGCTGACACTGGTAAAAGCGAGGTATTGGGTCTAGGTAGAGTTGCAATCTCAAAGGATCAACACATGGATAAAGTGATGCTTGTTGAATCCCTTGGTTTCAACTTAATGTCTGGCTCAATGCTTTGTGACTTAAACATGATTGTACTATTCGGAAAATATCGTTGCCTTGTACTAATGGAATCTGACAAGTCTCTAGTCTTTGAAGGGTATCGGAAAGATGATCTATACATGATAGATTTCTCAGCAGGTCCACAGCTTGCCGTATGTCTTCTGGCAAAAGCATCAGAATGTTGGCTCTGGCATCGGAGGCTGGGGCATGCTGGCATGAGGAACTTACACACACCCGCCAAGAAGAAGCATGTCATAGGCATTGAAGGTGTCAAGTTCAAGAAGGATCATCTGTGGTGGTGCGAAATTTGGAAAGATGACTAGGGCAAAGCACCCGTCGAAGACAATCATGACGACATCTCAAATTTCTTCGAAATTACACATGGACTTATTTGGCCCTACTCACTACTCTACCCTCACAACAACTGCTTGTCTCTATGGCTTCGTCATTGTTGATGACTACTCAAGATATACATGGGTGCACATAATTCTCTACAAGACTGAAGTACAAGATGTCTTCAGATGCTTCGCCAATCGAGCCATGACCAATTATGGCATCAAGATCAAGCATATCAGAAGTGACAATGGCACTGAGTTCAAGAACACTGAACTTGATCTTTATCTGGATACAATGGGAATCACTCATGAGTTCTCTGCTCCATACACACCTCAAAGAAATGGCATCATAGAGCGCAAGAACAGAACCCTCATTGAGATGGCTCGAACAATGCTCGACGAGTACAAGACACCAAGAAAGTTCTCGCCCGAAGCTATTGATACAAAGATGTCACGTCATCAACCGTGTTTACATCCATAAGCTTACGAACAAAACATCCTATGATCTCCTTATCGGCAAGAAGCCAAATGTCGCCTACTTGAGTATTTGGAGCTAGGTGCTTTGGATCAAGGATCCCCATCACAAGTCAAAATTTGCACCTAAAGCTCATGAAGGCTTCATGCTCGATTACGGAAAGGACTCTCACTCTTACAGTCTTCAACCTCTATCTCTACAAAATCGTCAAACTGTGGATGTGCGATTTGATGAAACCAATGGTTCACAAAGAGAGCTCTCGCCAAGTACACTAGGCGAAGCTCCGCCTAGTGAATCTATCAAGTCGATGGGAACCGGTGAAATCCTGCCTTATACGAAGCACACTGAAGAGGAACTTATCATTTCGCATCTAACCAACTTTGAAGACAATGCTCGGTCTAAAGACAATCCTCCCAATGATGACAATGATCAAGAAGAGCAAAGTCTTCGTCCAATTCATCCTCGAGTCGCAAATGAAGTACAAATTGAGAAGATAATTGATAGCATCAATGCACTGGTCCACTTACTCGCTCAAGAGCAACACAGCTTAGCAAATTTTTGTGGACAATTTTCTTTTGTGTCAATATCAAAACCCAAGAAAGTAGCTGAAGCCTTTATGGAACCTGAATGGATACAAGCTATGCAAGAAGAACTTCAACAGTTCAAGCTGAACAATGTTTGGGAACTTGTCAAGCGTCCTGACCCTCGCAAGCATAACATTATTGGCACAAAATGGATATATCGAAACAAGCAAGATGAGCATGGTCAAGCCGTCAGAAACAAAGCACGACTTGTGGCTCAAGGATATACTTAAGTTGAAGGAATTGACTTCGATGAAACATTTGCTCCTGTGGATAGGCTTGAAGCTATTCGCATCCTGTTAGCCTACGCTAACCACCACACCATCTTGCTATATCAAATGGATGTGAAGAGTGCATTTCTCAACGGCAAGATTGAAGAAGAAGTATACGTCACTCAACCAAGGCTTTGAAGATCCAAAACATCCTCGATATGGTGTACAAGCTAAACAAAGCAATCAGATGGCCTTAAACAAGCTCCTCGCGCTTGGTATGATACGATCAAAGACTTCCTGAAGAGCAAAGGCTTCAAACCTGGATCCCTCAATCCCACACTCTTCACGAACACATATGATGGTGAATTGTTTGTGTGCCAAATATATGTGGATGACATTATCTTCGGCTGCACCAACCAGAAGTATAGTGATGAGTTTGGATACATGATGCAAGAGCAATATCAGATGTCCATGATGGGTGAGCTGAAGTTCTTCCTTGGTCTTCAAATTCGTCAGCAAAGGAATGGCTTCTTCATATCGCAAGAAAAATACCTCAAAGATTGTCTGAAGAAGTTTGGAATGCAAGATTGCAAAGGTTACACGACACCAATGCCAGCCAAACACCATCTGGGTCCCGACGACAATGGTAAAGAATTTGATCAAAAGGTATACCGCTCCATGATTGGTTCCTTACTTTACCTATGTGCATCTAGGCCAGATATTATGCTTAGTGTTTGCATGTGTGCTCGATTCCAAGCGGCACCAAAGGAATCGCATCACTTAGGCGTGAAGCGAATTCTTCGATATTTGGCTCACACCACGCCGGATTATGGTATCCAAAGGGCTCGTAATTTGATTTGGTTGGATTCTCGGATCTTGATTATCTGGTGACAAGGTGGATCGCAAGTCTACATCAGGCACATGTCACTTTCCGCACGATCACTTGTTTGTTGGTCTTCAAAGAAGTAGAACGTGTATCACTCTCAACCGCTGAATCTGAATACATTCTTCTTTGGATCTTGTACGCTCGACTTCTATGGATGAAGCAAACTCTCAAGGACTATGGCATCAATCTGAAACAAGTGCCTCACTTCTGCGACAACGAAAGCGACATCAAGATTGCCAACAATCCAGTCCAGCACTCGAAGACAAAGCACATTGAAATTCGTCATCACTTTCTCAGAGATCATGTCATGAAAAAGGATATCGATATCATTCACGTCAACACTGAAGAGCAACTGGCTGATATCTTCACAAAGCCCTTGGATGAGAAAAAGTTTTGCAAGTTACGGTGTGAGCTAAATATCTTGGAATCCTCAAATGTCATGTGATCAGGCACACATCCTAACACTTATGCATGTTGATGACTTAGATGTGCAACACACGAAGTAAAGTATATCTTCAATCAATGAAGACTTACATTCTGAGTGTGAATACATTAACATGGAATTTGACTTCGGAGCGCCATGATAATTGTGCGCCATGTCTGGGTATAATACTTCCTATACGGTGGGTAACGCCACCACCAAATTTCTCTGTTTGAAGTGTTTCACTCATGGCGTTACTTTAGCTATGTCTTCACATTTGGTTTGTCTTCAAAGTTCAACTTATCTTCATGATTATCTTCACTATGTTAAATTGATTGCTTTTCGATATATATATATATATATATATATATATATATATATTTATATATATATATATATATATATATATACTAGGGTTCTGTCGTCTACAGACGTCTCTTATAGCTCTGTCTTGCTAGTTGAATCGGTTGAACTAAGTGGATGTGATCGGACCCTAATCTCTATATGCTTTCTATCTCAAACTCTATCTTTCCAAATCATATGCATTCTAATGAAACTGTCGAATGTATTCACTGCGTCCTTGTAAGCATAAGACACAGAGAAAAACATTAAGTCTATTTTAAATGATTCATCCTTATTGTTGAAATCCGGAGAAGCTTTAACGACCATCCGACAAACACGGAGGGCGTGGGAACGTGGGACAGCTCGAGTATGTTGCATGCTTGCCACGTACTTCAGATGTGAACTGCCAGGGGCACCTGAGTAATTGTGCTATGCCGCACACCTCCTTATAAATACTTGTCCCCTGCGGTAAAGAAAACCTTCTTCCACCTCTCCACCTCGTCAAAACCCTAGCGCCACCTCTAGCTCACGACGACGCCGGCGACGAAGCGCTTAGCTGCCGCGACTTCTCTGACGCCGTCCTCACGCCGGCCGCTAACATCGTCCTCTGCGCCGCCATCGTAGCTGTCCTCCGTCGCCAAGTTAGGGCACGATGGATTGAACTGCTCGGTCTCCTACTCATCCCATCTAGCAGTTCTTCGTGTGGTAAATATATCTCTATTTTTACCATCTTTTTGATCCTCAAAGATTCATCCTGTTTACCAAAGTTGGTTTCTGCCTATGCAATATTAGATCTATTCTTTCTGCATCTCATAGTGCCTAGTATATTCACTTAATCTTCATATCTAGTTAGATTCCTCACTTGTACCTATTCACGGATTCGTACAAATCTGGAATCAACTCTCAACGTATAAGTGAATGTCTTCGCATCATGAGGTCAATGTCTTCAAACTGATTTATCTTCAAAATCTTCTGAGAATGCATATGACCTCTTCACCTTCCCTCGCATCTCTAATCTTGTCACGGTACATGTCCGTGGGAGAATCCCTTGGTTCTCATAGTACGCATTTGTTTGCGAGAATTCTTACAACATCACATTAACTCTCCCGACGCCAGTTCTGTTTGACCGCAAGCAAAAGCTTCAAGCCTTTGAGCGTGTTGAAGCCATTCAGTTTGAAGTTCATGGCTGCAGAGAAATCAAGAAGGAAGGGTGGCGTAAAGCATCGTGAGGGAACATCAAAAGATTTACACGATGACCTCGCAGAGCTTTACAAGACAGATCTGAAGAGACTTACAATCAACAAGAAGACACGAATCCAATGGATTCGACGTTATTGGGCTGAACAATGGTTGAAATACAAGTTTGTGACCCATGAATACGCTGAGAAGAATGCTATCAAAAGTCCTTGGGGTGATATTCTCTTTCGAGACCTTCCACCCAAGAACAGAGCTGAAGCTATTGCACATGGTTTCTATCCTTGTATGGTCCGTGGACCTCAGCCTGAAAATGCCGACCCATCGTCATTGCTCTGGTGTCGTGACGATAATCTCTTCAAGCAAAATTTCCAGCACGCAAAGGCATCGGCCAAGGAAAACAAGAAGTCATTGGGATTAGACTTCAACCATGGTCCCTCTGCTCCCCGTACTGACAGCTCCCGTGAAGCAGAACCCAATGTCATCGGTCCTTTCTACAACCTTGATGGCCTCATCACTCACATCGTGATCCAAGGTGCCCAAGTGGATCATTCTGAAGATGACACTGACACTGATGAAGCCCCAGCCCCTACTCCAAAGCCAAAGAAGACAAAGAAGGTTAAGGCTTGAAGATCAGCTGCTCCTCCAAAAGCTTCACGTGCGAAGCCACTAGCCACTGCACCTCCACGAAGGCGATTATGCGATGCGAAGATCAATCACGAACCTCCAAGAAGACGGAGAAGAAAAAGAAAATCGTCAAACATACTGATCAGACATTAACTCCTGCTGCCATTCTGCGAGAAGAGCACATTGATCTATCCATCGATGAAGATCTTGCAGATGATGCTCTTGAGCAACTGATCAAGAGCAAGGAAGAAGCAGAGATCTTCAATGATTTGCCTCTCTTTGATGTGGAAATCATCCATCACTTCATTGATGAGTGGTTTGACAACCCGAATCTCAGCTTTGAAGATCTGCAACTTCCCATCGGCCTCAGCGTCTCCTTCAATGGCGCCATTGCTTCTAAGCTAGCTCTTGCTCAGCGTCTCGTTGAACTGAAGCACAAGATCGACTATGAGAAAGCTCAGTTCAATAAGCATATGGCAAAGCTCAGCGTGCAAGATGTCAAAAACTTCAAGACCATGCTGCACGAGCTCAAAGAAGCCTTTCACAAGAAGCATGACGAAGCTAAAGGCTCTCGTGAGCGCATGAAGAGTCTGGCTGACAAGTGTGTACTAGCCTACAATGAGGCTGAGAAGCGCAAGGCTCTTGGTCGTCCTGGCATTGACCCCAGAATGGCTGCAAAGAAGAAGAAGAAGCAATCTGCTGACCAATCTGCACCTTCAAGGCAAGAACAACCTCACATAGTCTTCCCAAGCAGCATGACTAGCTCGAAGCCAAAGGTCAGATCAACCGCTTCAGAACAGAAGAAGACGAGGGCTGCCGAGGCTGAATCCAGAAAAAGGAAAAATCCTGAAGCCTCTGATGCTGCTCCCTCTAAGAAGAAGCGCAAAACCAAGAAGAATCGGGCTGCTTCCACAGAGCCCTTAGTTGTTGAACCTATCTCAATGGTTCGACCTGCATCTGAACACCAAGAACGACGAATGATAGTTCAGGAGCCTGCTTCCACAGAGGCTCCTGAAGCTGACGATATTCCAGCAGTTGATCCCATCACTGCTGAAGACATTGGTCACAATGACAATGTTGAAGATGATGACGTTCTTCCTCAGATCAAACACAACCTGGTATCATCGCCTGTTCCCACGAACAACGAACTCATCAGCATTGGTCGTCCTCTGACGCCAATTGCTCAGGATGCATCATGGGCTGATCACCCACAACAACAAGACTCCCAAGTACTCCCCAACAACAACAAGTCACACCACTGCAGAAGAAGAAGAGGCTGATCTTGAGGCCCAGCCAACTCCATCTCCAAAGGCGTCGCCAGCATTCCGCAGGCTTCGCAAAGGACCAAGGCCTCAAGTCCCTCTTTCGAGCGTTCCAGAAGGAGAAGTGCACCACCAATCTGTTGCACGCCAAGTGTTTCCAGAAGCCACTCCAACTATGAATGTCTCCGAGTTTGAAGCGAAAGCTGTTGAAGACAATCCGACTGCATCGGCCGATGACCACCCAGTACAAGAACGTGTCCC
Source organism: Aegilops bicornis (assembly GCA_021605145.1). Classification (NCBI taxonomy): domain Eukaryota; kingdom Viridiplantae; phylum Streptophyta; class Magnoliopsida; order Poales; family Poaceae; genus Aegilops; species Aegilops bicornis. The sequence continues at coordinate 336,678,444 of CM038675.1, forward strand.
TACACCCCCCATTACTGAAGAAGCTATTCCTGAAGTGAACGTGACAGTGCCCGACCCTCCAACTCATCGAGTGGAGGTTGAAAATCTTGAGGCTGCCACCACCAACACAAATGAAGCCAATGACGTAGTCATGGATGAAGCAAATATGGAGCCTGGACCAACCAAGTGCCTGAAGCCAATGATGCAACTGCTCCTGAAGCCCCTGATGTGCAACCTGAAGCCTCTGTTGTTGCCACTGCTCCTATTCCGCCACCAAGGCCCTATACAATTGAGCAAGCTTACAACTATGGTCAGTTAGTCACCGCCGATGGCCCATTATGGTCCCTCCGCCTCATGCCTCGGGTCCTCGGTTTGAATATCATGTTGAGCATAGGCCTCTGGTCCGTAAACCAAAGCCAAGGCGCCAAGGTTCCTGTGCACCGCCACCTCTCCGTGGTCCTTCAATGCAAATGGCTTCAAAGCCCACAACACTTTCTTTGACAGAGCAAAGAACCCTACTCTAGGCCAAGAATATCATCGATCGTTTCGGAGCTATCAACAATGAAGCTATTACTCTTGTGTTCTGTATGATCAAGGGCGCATTTTCCCTCATATGCGTCTCGAAACTGAAGCCATTGCAGGACTGCCATGCTTAGAAGAAGCACTTGACTGCTTTCGTGATGCAAGCCTGCTCAGCTTTGTGACAGACAAAGAACATTGGAATGAGGAACTTTTGCTTCAATTCTATGCTACCCTCCACATTCGCGGCTACTACAGGGATACGAAGACATGGTTTCTCGAGTGGATGACAGGAAATGTTCATCATGAAGCCAAAGCTCTTGATGTCATTGAGCTTACAGGCCTACCCACTCCCGGAGAGCTGTTCGAACCCAATTGTCGACTCCACCGCAATGCACTGGAGAGCATCTTCCATAAGCCAGACCCCAACATGAGCGACATGTTGAGCATGATGAAGCCTTTGCTACCTGACGCTGAATACCCAACCGAGTTCTTTGTTGATGACCTTGAGTATCTGCCCCGCACAATATATCACATCATCAGGCGAACTCTATGGCCTATCAAAGGGCATTCGTCATCTGCAAAACTTGAAGGAGCCATGAAGACATTGGTATTTTACATCCTCAGTGGCATCAACTTCAATACACAAGAATTCTTCATCCGGCAATTGGCTGCGTCTGGTTACGACCTTTTGGCCTGAAATTCTATGCTCCATGGGTCATGCGCCTCATCAAGCTACACTCGCCATCAACTATCAGCCCTCCGCCGCAACCATCTGATCTTTCTACCCGAGGTTGATATGTCAGTTGAAGCCATATACCCTGAGCCTGCCAAAACGCCTCTTTGTCTTCAAAATGCAGATCACCATAGCTTCTCTCAACCCATGGAAGGCGTCCAAGCAGTATCTCGTGTCTATCCAATGGCTAGGAACACTCGTATGCCTCACCGTGCGCAAACTGAAGCTACTGAGAGCACAATAGCACAAAGGCCTCGGAAGCGCTCTCGTGTCCTAAATGACCGAGAACTTCTTGTGGCAATCGCATCGTAAACAAGACAAGCATCACTTTTGGCTCAGCGGCGGATGCAAAGCCTCTTGGTGGACGTCAATCGCATTCGAAATCTTGCCACCAGGAATGCTTTTGTCACTCACGAGACCTGTCGTCGATCATGGAAGAGTTCGACACTGCTCAGTGCTGAAGCAGATCTTCAAGACGATGGCTTCACGGAAAGATTCAAGTTTGACTCCACTCCTCCATGGAATGCGGTCCTACGTCGAACTCCCTCCCTTGAAGACTCTGACTATTCTTCCTCCGCGGCAACTGTGAATGCCAGAGTGATTGATGATGAAGCCAATGCTACTTCACCGCCCCCTACTTCTGCGCACATCAACACTGCACCAAGTTCGTCTGCACCGCCAAACTGTTGGGGAACGTTGCAGAAAATTAAAATTTTTCCTACGGTTTCACCAAGATCCATCTATGAGTTCATCTAAGCAACGAGTCATGGGAGAGAGATTGCATCTACATACCACTTGTAGATCGCGTGCGGAAGCGTTCACTAGAACGTGGATGATGGAGTCGTACTCCCCGTGATCCAAATCACCGATGACCGAGTGCCGAACGGACGGCACCTCCGCGTTCAACACACGTACGAAGCGGATGACGTCTCCTCCTTCTTGATCCGGCAAGGGGAAGGAGAGGTTGAGGAGGATGGCTCCAGCAGCAAAGACGACGGCGTGGTGTTGGTGGAGAAGCAAAGATCTCAAGCAGGCTTCGCCAAGCACGTGACGGAGGAGGAGAGGTGTAGCAGGGGAGAGGGAGGCGCCAAGATGCAAGGGTGCGGCTGCCCCCTCCCTCCCCCCCTTTATATAGGCCCCCTGGGGGGCGGCCCTTGGAGATCTGATCTCCCAAGGGGGGCGGCGGCCAAGGGGGAAGGCTTGCCCCCCAAGGCAAGTGGGGCGCCCCCACCCTAGGGTTTCCAACCCTAGGCTAGGGGCCCAAGTGGGGCACCAGCCCACCAGGCTGGTTCCTCCCACTTCAGCCCACGGGCCCTCCGGGATAGGTGGCCCCACCCGGTGGACCTCGGACCCTTCCGGTGGTCCTGACAATACCGGTAACCCCCGAAATTCTCCCGATGGCCGAAATAGCACTTCCTATACATAATTCTTTACCTCCGGACCATTGCGGAACTCCTCGTGACATTCGGGATCTCATCCGGGACTCCGAACAACATTTGGTTTGCTGCATACTCATATTCATACAACCCTAGCGTCACCGAACCTTAAGTGTGTAGACCCTACGGGTTCGGAGACATGCGAACATGACCGAGAGCGGTTCTCCGGTCAATAACCAACAGCCGGATCTGGATACCCATGTTGACTCCCACGTACTCTCGATGATCTCATCGGATGAACCACGATGTCGAGGATTCAATTAATCCCGTATTCAATTCCCTTTGTCAATCGGGTACATTACTTGCCCGAGACTTCGATCGTCGGTATCCCAATACCTCGCTCGGTCTCGCATCGCAAGTCACTTTACTGCATACCGTAATGCATGATCCCGTGACCGCACACTTGGTCACTTTGAGCTCATTATGATGATGCACTACCGAGTGGGCCCAAGGATACCTCTCCGTAACACGGAGTGACAAATCGATCCTCGATCCGTGTCAACCCAATGTACACTTTCGGAGATACCAGAGTGCACCTTTATAGTCACCCAGATTACGTTGTGACGCTTTGGTACACCCAAAGCACTCCTACGGTATCCGGGAGTTACACGATCTCATGGTCTAAGGAAGAGATACTTGACATTGGAAAAGCTCTAGCAAAACGAACTACACGATCTTGTGCTATGCTTAGGATTGGGTCTTGTCCATCACATCATTTTGCTAATGATGTGATCCCGTTATCAATGACATCCAATGTCCATAGTTAGGAAACCATAACTATCTATTGATCAACGAGCTAGTCAACTAGAGGCTCACTAGGGACATATTGTGGTCTATGTATTCACACGTGTATTACGATTTCCGGATAATACAATTATAGCATGAATAAAGACAATTATCATGAACAAGGAAATATAATAATTGTAAGTGCATCTAGTGCCCCTTAGTGATTTTGGTGTATTGTAGACTTATAGGTTAAGGAACTAATGCGTTTGTAAGTGTACACAGGTCTATAAGTCTATGAGGAGTTTGATAGTTACAGAGAAAGTCGACCCTAAAAATGTAGTTCTTCGTTGAAGACTTTGATATTACGAAGACTTTCAAGACTTTGAAAGTGAAGAAATTGGTGTGACCTTGAAGACTTGGTATTCATTTGAGGAACATGAAGCGTGAAGACTTTTGTTTTCGTAGTTTCGCTTTTTCTCTTTCTTGAGTCATAGGAAACACCGTCTTTGTTAAAGGGGTCGAGGAAATACTAAGGAAAAATTTCCATGTGATGCTCAACTCAAAATCCTACACCTACCAATCCCTTCGAGTGAAGCCTTTGAAATCTCATACAGCTTCACCAATTTCTTCAAAGGATGAGACGAAGTTCTTCCGGTCACGAGGAATTTGTTCTGACCGAGGAGTTAGGAATTCGCCAAAGGCGGATTGCCTACACAAAGGAGGAACATGATAGCCCCGAGGAATTTGAGATTCAAATTTCCGACGTTCTTTGTCTTGCGCGCCACCTGTCCCAAAATATCTTATCCACCTAACGGTCATATCATTGAAGGGCATTTATGTCTTATCATGTCGGGCTGCTCCCTAGGCTATAAATAGCCGCCCCCTACAACCACTAGCTGGTTGGCTGCTCCGAGAGAACTTGACACTTGTCATTTGAAAGCAACCCATCCTCTGAGGACTTTGAGTGAAAATCATCAAGTGAGGAAAAACCCCAAAAACCAAACCCCTACAAACCCAAAGTGATTGAGCATCACTGAAGAAATTGATCCCGCGTGGATCCGACGCTTGTTACCTTTGAAGACTGTGCTTCTTCCAGACGGTTAGGCGTCATGGTCTAGAGCATCCAAGAGGAATTGTGGATCTCCGAGTGACCAAGTCTGTGAAGGTTTGGAAGTCGCCTGAAGACTTACCACGAGTGCTTGGACGAGGTCTGTGTGACCTTAGTTCAAGGAGAATACGGTGAGGACTTGGTGTCCTCGAAGCTGCGTGCTTTCGATCGGGTGTCCGGACTGTGTCCTCGAGTTTAAATACTCAGCCGCTCCAACCAGACGCATAACCGAGACAGTTAGCTTGAACTGGTCTACCAAATCATTGTCTTCACCAACCTTATCGGTTCTATTTCCTCAACCCTTTCATTTCCTCATTACTGTGTTGAGTGTTTGTTCATATCTGTGTTTGAAGACTTTGATCAAGACTTTCTCAATTTCCTCTGCTCAATTTCTTCACCGGTTTGTCTTCATCTTGTGTTATCCTGTGATTACGCTTTCTGTACTCTGTGTTTGTCTTCATTTCATCATGATGACCATGCTTGTAATCTATTATGCTTACTTCTGAGTACCTATTCCGCTGCAAGTAGTTCTTCGCTAAGGAATTTCCTCACCGGCAAATTCCTCAGAGAAGAATTCATAAAAATCGCCTATTCACCCCCCTCTAGTCGATATAACGCACTTTCAATTGGTATCGAGCAAGGTACTCCCTTGTTACGTGTGATTTTGATTTAACCACCTGGAGTTTTAGTTATGTCGACCGCAGGTATGATCAAGGTCTCAACAGGGTGTCCTACCTTTGATGGGACGGACTACCCATACTGGAAGAACAAGATGCGAATGCATCTTGAAGCAATTGACAATGATCTCTGGTATGTTGTGGAAAATGGTGTTCCCTTTGTCACACCTTCTCCGAATCTCCGATGTGAAGAGATTCAAGCAACTCGATTCTCGAGCGAAGAATATCATATGTGGCCATCGAGCAAAGGTCAATATGGAAGAGTGAGTGCTTTGGAAACCGCTAAGCTCATCTGGGACAGGCTGTCCAAAGTGAATGAAGGAGTCTCAACTCAGCGTGACTCTCGAGTTGATGTTCTTCGGAATCTCTTCAACCGCTTCAAAAGACTCGACAACAAAAATGTTCAACAAACCTTCGATCGCCTCACTGACATCTCAAATGAGCTTCAAGCACTTGGCGCCACTGACATCACCGACCATGAGGTGGTGAAGAAATTGTTAAGATCGCTGATTCCTCATTTGATACTCTAGCACCGATGATACAAGAACGAGTGACTACAAGTCACTTGATCCTCGCCGATATCCTCGAGAGGCTAAATACTCATGAGTTCCAAATTGTCGAAAAGAGAGATCTCTATGGTTCTAGCTATGGAAAAACACGTGCCTCAAGGCCAAGGTCAGGTCTCGAATCTGAGTGTGAAGACTCGTAGTAGCCTTGGAGATCCTGAAGAATTAGGCCAGAGCTAGCACCGCCAGAAGAAATTCCAAGTTCACAAGACGTGGTCGCTTTGGAAAATCCTCAAGAAGCAGTGATTCCTCATCCAAAGTGACTATAAGAGAAGACTTTGTCACAAATGCAAGAAACCTGGTCACTACATCCAAGATTGTCCTCAGTGGGAAAAGGAATTAAAGAAGAAGAAACACAAGGATTACAGTTCTGATGACGCGAAGAAGAAGAAATCATTGAAATCTTCATCATCAAAATCCTCAAAGCTTTCTTCTCACAAGAAGGGCAGCTCCAAAAGGGCTCGGGCATTCATTGGCAAGGAAATGGACTCTGAAGCTGAATATGAGGAACATGAGGAAGAGGAGGCATCAGAAGAGTCTGAGTCTGGTGTGGCGAGTCTAGCTCTCGCTACTTCTTTTCACAAGAAGTCCATCTTCAATTCTCAAGAAAATGACCTCACCAACACCGCCGATGAAGACAAAGGTGATGATTACGCCCCACCTATTGCTTCATGGCAAAGGGTGCCAAGGTACTCAAATATACCTCCTCCGAATCCAAAGTGAAAATGAATCGATGATGATCTAAAGCCCGATTACTCAAAACTTGCTAAGATTGCTGTAAAACAACAAAGGGCTTTGGAAAAGGTTCAAAACATGCTAGATAAGAGTGATGATATGTTAGGTGAAGAAATGGATCGCACTAAAGCCCTGACTGAAAATCTTCAGAGACTTCAGTCTAGGTTTGACAGCCTTCAAGGTCATCATAACACTCTCTTATCTGACCGTGAGAAACTTTCTTATGAATTTCTTCAAAGAAAGCAAGACCTAGAGAAGCTAAGAGTGAGTTATAAAGATCTTCAGAAGGAGCGCGATTCATTACTTGCTCAACAAATCAGCACTTCTCAGGAAGAATTTGTTCCTCCATGCTTAAAGTGCATTTAACGTGAATCGCTAATTCTTCACCGAATGTTCAAATGCTTCAACTGTTACAAATTCTTCAATTGTCTCGCTATCACTAATTCCTCATCCGAGGACATTGCTAGTATCACCGACGATGCAGGCTGAAGGAATTGTATATGACAGCATGTACAAAAGCCTCAAAGGGCATCAGACTCTTTGTGATGTGCTTAAAAGCAGATCCTCAACAGAACCCTAGGAAAGAGGGTATTGCCTTTGAGAGAAAACTCAATGCTGATGGAACATATTGGAAGCCTGAGCAGTATCCCAAAACCTCATGTGTTGCTGCAAAGGGACCTCCAGTTGATCCATCTAACTTATCTGGCTTTACATGCGAATCTCTTCATTCTTCTGATGAGTCATTTGACTTCAACTATAAACTGTTCAAAAATCAGAATGGTGAAGTATTCGCTAGATATGTTGGCACTAACTGCAGGAACGGTTCCCCTATGAAGAAAATCTGGGTTCCCAAGAAGTGCCTTGAAAGTCTTCGTGTGAATGTCCTCATGACACCACCGTGAAGAATAGGAACCCCAGATCAAATTCTTCATATGGAGCAAATTCTTCATATGGATCCAAGTCCTCATACGGACCAAATTCCTCACGTGGATCAAATTCCTCAAAAGGATCAAAGTCCTCATATGATTATCATCGTGCTAACAACTCTGCTTCGCAGGGAAGAGCTAAGGGCTATGAATATGTTCATTATTCTTCAAACCAATATGTTCATAAGTCCTCAAGAATTTCTCTCGCTTATTCATATGCTTACCCTAACCCCTCTTATGTGAAACGAAATGGTTTGGCCTCTATGCCACCATTCTCATATGGTGCTCGCAGAGTGATGAACTCTTTGCCACCCCTTCAGATGTGGGTGGTGAAGAAAAGAACTAACTTCTTCAGGGTTCAGGTCTCCAGACGTGTCTTAACGTTCCAAGAATTTCTTTGGGGACACGACAAAATTGCTCGAAAGGACGCAGGCTAATCATGATGAAATGAACTTTCATTTCACACGTCCCTCATCTTGCTTATCTCATAATCTCGACCGATGAAATTCATCGATGAACTTGATATCATATTCTTCACCGATGAAGTATATGAGATCGTAAGTTGTACTAATTCATCCGCAGGATGATCAACCCAAAGCCACCGAGTGGGTTCTCGATAGTGGTTGTACAAATCACATGACCGGTGACAAGAATCTATTGATGGATGCTCCCTTATCACCGTCACATCTCAAGCATATCATCTTTGGCGACAAAGGCAAAAGTCGTATTGGGTCTTGGTAAGGTTGCAATCTCTAAGGATAAACACATGGACAAAGTCATGCTTGTTGAGTCCTTAGGATACAACCTCATGTCGATCTCAATGCTTTGTGATCTTGATATGGTTGTGATCTTTGGCAAATATCGTTGTGTTGTGATTATGGAAGTCGACAATTCCAATGTCTTGAAGGCTTTAGGAGAGGAGACTTGTATATTGTTGATTTCTCTACAGGACCACAACCAGCCGTGTGTCTACTTGCAAAAGCTTCGTAAGGCTGGCTATGGCATCGCATTTACTTGGTCACGCAGGCATGAGGAATTTGAACACGCTTGCAAAGAAGAAGCATGTCATTGGCATTGAAAATGTCAAATTCCTCAAGGATCACTTATGCGGAGCCTGTGAAGCTGGAAAAATGACCAAGGCCAAGCATCCAAATAAGACTATCATGACCACTACTCGTCCCTTCGAATTGCTTCACATGGACCTCTTTGGTCCCAATCATTACTCAGCTATCTTAAATGATGCATCTCTATATGGCTTTGTTATTGTTGATGATTACTCTCGTTACACATGGGTACACATTGTTACTTACGAAAATCAAGTGCAGGAAGTCTTCAAACGATTTTCCTTGAGGGCTTCAACTAACTTTGGTGTGAAGATCACACACATCAGAAGTGACAATGGAACTAAGTTCAAGAATTCTGGTCTTTATGACTATCTTGATGAACTTGGTATTACTCATGAGTTATCTGCTCCTTATACTCCTCAGCAAAATGGCGTCGTGGAGCGCAAGAACAGAACTCTTGTTGAGATGGCTCACACTATGCTTGATGAATACAAAACACCTAGTCGTTTTTGGATTGATGCAATTGATATCGCGTGACACATCATCAACAGAGTATATCTTCACAAATTCTTCAAGAAGACTGCCTATGAACTCCTCACTGACAAGAAACCCAATGTAAGTTATTTCAAAGTCTTCGATGCTAAATGCTGGATTAGAGATCCTCATCACAATTCTAAATTTGCACCGAAGCACATGAAGGTTTTATGCTTGGTTACGGAAAGGACTCGCACACCTCTGAGTCTTCAACATTGCTCTTCACAAGATTGTTGACACTATAGATGTGCGGTTCGATGAAACTAATGGCTCGCAAAGAAAGCACCTACCTTCGTGTTAGATGAACCAGACACGAGGATTCAATCAAGTTCAAGGCAACCGAGGATGTCATTCCCTCTTGAAGAAACTGCTGAAGAATTCATTCCTCAGACGCTGAAGAACGCCGAAATGATGCACTCAAGATAATGTCAAGACAATGGTGCTGAGGAAAATGATCAAATTCCTCAACGACAACCAGCTCATCCTCACGTTGCAAAATAAGTGCAAGTGGAGAAGATCATCGATGACATTAAAGCGCCAGGTCCTCTCACACGCTCAAAAGCTTCACATTTATCTAACTTTTGTGGGCACTAGGCTTTTGTCTCTATCATAGAGCCCACTAAGGTAGATGAAGCATTTCTGGAGCCGGAGTGGATTCAGGCTATGCAAGAAGAATTACATCAGTTCGAGCTCAACAATGTCCGGGAACTGGTCAAACGTCCAGATCCTCGCAAGCATAATATCATTGGCACAAAGTGGATCTACCGCAACAAGCAAGATGAAAATGGCCTTGTGGTGAGGAATAAGGCACGACTAGTAGCTCAAGGCTACACACAGTTGAAGGAATTGATTTCGATGAAACTTTTGCACTGTTGCTAGACTTGAGTCTATTAGCATATTACTCGCCTATGCTAACCATCACAATATCACTTTATATCAAATGGATGTGAAAAGTGCATTCCTCAACGGTAAGCTTGGGGAAGAAGTATATGTTGCTCAACCCCTGTGTTTTGAAGATCCAAAGAATCCTGACAAAGTCTTCGTGACTTAATAAGGCCCTCTATGGTCTCAAACAAGTTCTACCAAGTGGTATGATACATTGAAGGAATTCTTCGTGAAGAATGGCTTCACACCCGGTTCACTCGGCCCTACTCTCTTTACTAAATCTTATGATGGTGAACTGTTTGTGTGCCAAATATATGTTGATGATATTATTTTTGGCTGTACTGACCAACGTTATAGTGATGAATTTGCCTATATGATGAGTGAATAATATCAAATGTCTATGATGGGAGAGTTGAAATTCTTCTTAGGTCTTCAAATTCGTCAACAAAACAATGGCATATTCATATCTCAGGAGAAATACCTCAAAGATGTCCTGAAGAAATTTGGTATGCAAGATTGCAAAGGCGTCAAAATTCCTATGCCCACAAATGGCCATCTATGCAATCGATGAAAATGGTATTGACTTGATCACAAGGTATACCGCTCCATGATTGGTTCTTTATTGTACTTATGTGCATCTAGGCCAGATATAATGCTTAGTGTTTGCATGTGTGCCCGATTTCAAGCTACAATCAAGGAATCACACCATAAGGTCATGGAAGCATATTCTTCGATATCTAGCTCACACACCAACACTAGGATTATGGTACCCCAAGGGCTCTCGCTTTTGATCTCATTGGATATTGGACTCGACTATCTTTGGTGATCGTGTGGACCGCAAGTCAACTTCCGCACTTGTCATTTCCTCGGACGATCTTTGGTCCGTTGGTCCTCGAAGAAATGTAATCACAGATCACCGCTTCATCTGCGAAGCTGAATACATTGTCATTGGCTCGTGTTGTGCTCAATTGCTGTGGATGAAGCAAACTCTCAAGGACTACGGCATCAACGTGATCAGTGACAATGAGAGTGCCATCAAGATTGCTCACAACCCAGTTCAGACTTTCGAAGACAAAGCACATTCAAATTCGTCATCATTTTCTTCGTGATCATGTGTTGAAGGGCGACATCTCTATCGAGCACGTGAAGACTGAAGAACAGTTAGCCGATATCTTCACTAAGCTCTTGGATGAGAAGAGATTTAGCAAGTTGCGGTGTGAGCTAAATATCTTAGAATCTTCGAATGTTCTTTGAAAAGGACACACATCCTAACACTTATGCAAAATTGATGACTTAGATGTGCAACACATGAAGAAACGTTTTTCTTCAATCAATGAAGAATAACACTCTAAGTGTGAAGAAATTAATGAAGAATTTGATTCTCAGAACCCTACGAAAATTGTACGCAGTGTCTGAAATCATCATTCTTATACGGTGGGACACGCCACCACCAAAGTTGAAAATCTTCAATTTGAGTTTTTTCTCAGTTTTGAAATTCTTCAGTTTTCAAATTCTTCAACTTTTCAAAATCTTCACTGTTTCCGTCGTCTTTCGTCATTGGCTATATATATATATATATATATATATATATATATATATATATATATATATATATATATGGGTTTATGTCCTCTACAACATTCACTTATGGCTATTTCTTCAAGTCGCTTTTTCTGCTAAGTGAATGTGATCGGACCCTTCCCCCTCTATGCTATACTCAACCCAATCTATTCACAAATTCTTCATGTGCGTTCTATTTGAAACTCGTTCAAAATCGTCACTGTGTCCTTGTCAGCTGAAGAAAGTGTGAACGGAACTTTAAAACTGATCTTATCCAATTTTCGGTTTTGCCGCTCAAACCGTTTGCATCCCACGATGCATTATTTTACTCACCCACGATCGTACACGATCTCCGCTACACAGTACGTGGGTGACACATGTCGTGAGAAGGAGAATGGTCAGGGGCACGTTCATCCTAAATCTTCGGGCAAACGGTTTTCACTGCCTCTATAAATACCCCTTTCTCCATCCTCACTTCTTTTACCCCGCTCGACCTCTCTCTCCCGCTCGAGCTCCTCAAACCCTAGCGCCGCCGCTACTCCATCGTTGCCGGTGAGGAAGAGCTTCACTGCCTCGACCTCGTCGCCGTCGTACTCACGCCGACCGCGGAATTCCTCACTCCGCCGCCGCCATAGCTGTCTTCCTCCGCCAAGTTAGGGCGTGGAAGATCTGAACAGACGAGCTTCACATCTACAACACCCAGTTCGTCGTGTTCTTCATTTAGGGTAAATAAAAGTTACTTTTATTACTCGCTTTGATTCTCAAGCTTTCCTGAAAATCTTCAAAAGTGTTCATTCTTCAAATCCTCACATACAAACACCTCACAAGCTATCTGCTCTTGATTCATTTCTCTAAGCAATCATTTTCTTCAAGATTCCTTAATTGTGTGGATCCTCGATCTGTACAACTCTGGAACCTAAGTCAAAGAACGCTTAGTGAAATTCTTCAAGGCTCATCTGGTCAAAATCTCAAAACTTGTTCTTTTGAAAACCTTACGAGAACGCATATGACCTCTCCAAATTCCTCGCAACTATACTCTATTCACGGTACACATGTCCGTCTTTGAATCACTAAGTTCTCATCAACTTAACTCGTTTGCAGCGTTCCTCGAAGAAAAACTGCATACTTCTTCAGAGAACTCAATTGTTCAATTTCCTCAACTGAAGAATATGGCAGACGGAAAGAAGCAACAGAAAGGAGGAAAGAAACCTGAGGTTATGACTGCTTTTGAAATCCCTGAGAAAATTTATGCTGACTACTGCACACCTGATGAAGAAAACAAAAATCAGCGCAAGGTGCGTATTCATAAGATTGAACGGAGATGGGCAAGGGAATGGAGGGAATACAGATATGTGACTCCTAAGTAAATGAAGAAATTCGCTCTCAATCCTCCATGCCCAAGAGCTCCATTGGCACTGCCAAGTAGCCGATCCCACAAGCATCAAACGTGGTGAGGACTTTCACGATGAATGGGCTAAGCGGCAAGCTAAATTGGCAAGACAAGCCAAGGAGGCGGTGAAGAAATTCAATGAGGATTACGCCATCGCTATCAAGCATCGAGGTCTCGGTCAAACCGAGGAAATCCATGCGAAAGAAGTCTGCCCATAAGCCAAGTGCTTCACCATCAGCGCCCTCACGGCAAATTCCTCACACTGCTACAGCTCCACCAAATTCCTCAACAGCTCCGTCAAAGTCCTCAGCTCCTGTGCATCTGGCTACATGTCAAAGGACTGCTGGTTTCTCGATTTCCTCTGGAGTTTCAGCAAGTTCCTCAGCAGCACCAATTTCTTCATCCGGTCCGACTCTGATGAAGACCAAAGCAACAGCTGGACGAGGTCCTCAGCCAAGTCCAAAGAAGAAACAGGTTGCATTCCATGTGCCTTCTGATAATGAAGCTTCTGATGATGAACTTGCGGAAATCATCAGAGATCGCCAAGAAAGGGCCGCTAGAGCCAAAGGTACATTTGTGCCATCGCTGTTGGATCCAAGAAAGTCCTCGATTATATTGATCTCCGCACAAGGATCCCAATACCCCTATGCGACTTTCATCTTACCCCGCCAAAGTCATATCTTGACCCATTTCATTGTCAAGAGAAATGGAAGTTTGAAAAGGCAAGAGAAATCAAGAAGGCTCAATACAGAAAGGAGAAGTTTCGAAGAAAACGTTGTCAAAATGACACCGAGGAACTTCTCAAGGTCCAGATCGAAATTCAAGACCTCAAAGAAAACTTCGATTCTTACTATGCTGATTGGCAAGGAGCCAAGGTCGATTCGTCAACCTCGACGAAGAATTTCACAAATGTTGCATCCCCAACGCAACAGAAATTCCTCAGGCTGCGACCTCTGCTCAAATTTTGAAAGAACATGCCAAAGACGATCGATGATTTTCATCCCGCCGATGAAAATACTAGTTCCGTGGCTGATGACTCAATTCCGGCCATTTGAAGAAATTGCGGGGCATCCACTAGTGGTGCGCTGAAGAAATCAAGAGATCGGGGCAATTTGCATCGATTGCGCTGAAGAAATTCATCCTGATTCCTAAGCTCCTCCTGCGCCAACACCAACTCCAATTCTTCCATCTGCCTCTGATGTGAAGAAAACCAAGGCTGTAGAACGAGCTGCAGTGAAGAAAAGGAAGGCATCAGCTGTGTCACATTCTTCGGTTGCGAAGAAAATGAAGCCAATGACCAGCTCATTTGAAAATCCAATTGATGTTGTTCCGATTTCCTCCAAGCCATCAAAGGACCTTGTTCCTTTTGGAGAAGACTATGAGATCCCAATTGGATCTGCTGAAGAACGTCATTCTGCTGCTTCGTCAGAGCAGATTGATGAAGAAATTGAAGTGGACGCAATCCCTTCAACCCCAGTCATTTCCTCACCTATGCCTCAGTTCACAGCTGAAGAGGATGGTGTTGAGGAAATTGAAGATGAAAATGTGGATATTGGGTGCACCACACGGTGATGAATGATGACTTTTGGGAAAGCGCATCCCAATACTCCTCTCTTCACCCCGCTCCAACAGATTCCTCGGTCCCTGCACAAACAGTCCAAATGGACTCTGAAGAAACTCAACCCACTTGCTCTGTGGATGAAGAAATTCCAGCCACTAGTGTCGATGAACACATTCGCTTGATCCTCGGGATCGCACTGTTGAGGAACAAGAAATTCCTCGACCTAAAGAACCTGAACTTGCGATTCTGAGGTGGTGATGCAACTCACCGACACCCTCCGCCCAAGCAAAAGAATCCATTCTCAAGCAAACAAAAGTTCAAGGCTGATGATTTCTTTGCCGAGCACATATTCTTCAATCGACTATAATCCATATGATTACGCTGCGCATTAGGAAGAGGCGTTTACGGACTGCCACCAAGCCAACTTCTATTCCTCGGTGCTCTTCAACAAGGACAAAATCTTCGATCATGCTCATATTCCTCATGTGGACATGGAGTCTCTGCCAGCTTTGAGCCAGTCCTTAGTGTTCTTCACGACGCAGACTTCTGAATTTCTGCACCGATATACGTGGATCGGAATGAAGAACTAATTCTTCGATTCTATGCAACGCTGCACATCACCGGAGACGTCAAGACGTGAACTCATGGGTATTAGATGGATGTCCGAAAATACTCACTACAAGGCACCAAAGAACTGAATTGCTTCGTGCTCTACCACTCGATCCTCCACTTGATGGTGCATGTTGTATCTACAACGAACCGAACTTTGAAATCACTATATGCAAGTCTTGATGAAGCCTTTGAAGCCAAGGCAGGCCCCAAGAACCAAATTCCTCGTCAAGGAATTATTGTATGTGCCTCGGACTGTCTATCGGATTCGACGAAGACAATGAGTCCTATCAAAGGCCACGACTTCGAATGATGAAGAAGTCGTTGGCATCATGAAGAATATGCTTTTCTACATCATCCATGGCGTTCACCAACTTCCATGATTTCTTCATGAGGACTCTGGCAAACGTTGCTATGTCACCATTTGAGCTGAAGCCTTATGCGCCTTGGATAATGAGATTCATCAGGACAAGGTCTTCACTCAATTACAAGGCTGACACACTGAACCACTGCAGCTACTTGCCCCCGATTGAAGTCCTCAAACGGACATTTACCTCGAGATGATGACAAGGGCAAGGCTACTTTGTGATCGATGAACGCATTCGTCCATTGGATGGACAGGTTTAGCAAAGCAGCATCCTACTCCACCAATGATGACTACGCCACCCATGACTACGCCATAAATACCTCGGTCAAGCAAAGTCCTCAAGCTATCGCACCTGTGGTGATGACTGATCGTGAGTTACTCCTCGGTCTTCATCGGAAGGTTGATCGCAATCATAAATGGGTCAAGCGTCGGTTTGGTTCAATTCTTCACAACATGACCTCAACACTATATGCAGTGATGAAATACCTCTTCTTCCTCCATGAAACCTTCAAACGCACCTGGGCTGTTCTTTCACATGTCTACGATGAAGTAGATCTGAAGACTATGGGACTCAAGGAAGAATTTGACCGATCTGCACCTCCTCCAAGAAATACAAGAAGGTCAAATTTCCTTCCTTGGTGGCCAGCTCCTATTCTTCATCGCGCGACACTGATGAAAATGAAGACTTGGACGACACCGCGGCAGGTCCTACTACAACAACCGACCCCAACAACGCTGGCGCTCCTTCTTCAACTTGAAATTCTTCAGGAGCGTTAGTCCTCAGTTTCGATCCTTTTGGTCATTTGATGACAAAGGGGGAGAAATTTGAGTTAGTCTTCAAGCGGGTCTAGTTTATTGCCTATATACAGTAATTTATTTTTGTTGAGTTACAACTCTCGTTCTTCTGAACCTTTTATTGGATCGAGTTGTAATCTTAAACCCGATGGTGCTTTGATACTTTTGATGCATTATGCTCTTGCACTACGCTCTGATTCTCTTGAGCTTCTTGAAGCTCTTCATAGCAAATCTATTTGAGCTCTGATACTCTTTATACGTTATTTTGCATGCTTGTTCCTCATTAATGTTATCGCACGCATGCTGAATTACATCAAGCACCATATTTCATCATGCATTCCAAATTCTTCATACTATATGCCAAATGCGTGTATGAATTACAAGATATAGGGGGAGATCTCCATGATTCAACTTTTCAAATGTGCATTTCCTCAAAAGCAAATTCCTCACTATGCACATCTTCAGGGGGAGTTCTTCTATATCTTGCAATCAAATTCCTCAATATCAGTATTTACACTTCATATGTTTATCCCCGTTGAAAACTTAACCTATATTGTCATCAATCACCAAAAAGGGGGAGATTGTAAGTGCATCTAGTGCCCCTTAGTGATTTTGGTGTATTGAAGACTTATAGGTTAAGGAACTAATGCGTTTAAGTGTACACAGGTCTATAAGTCTATGAGGAGTTTGATAGTTACAGAGAAAGTCGACCCCTAAAAATGAAGTTCTTCGACTGAAGACTTTGATATTACGAAGACTTTCAAGACTTTGAAAGTGAAGAAATTGGTGTGACCTTGAAGACTTGGTATTCATTTGAGGAACATGAAGCGTGAAGACTTTTGTTTTCGTAGTTTCGCTTTTTCTATTTCTTGAGTCATAGGAAACACTGCATCGTTAAAGGGGGTCGAGGAAATACTAAGGAAAAATTTCCATGTGATGCTCAACTCAAAATCCTACACCTACCAATCCCTTCGAGTGAAGCCTTTGGAAATCTCATACGATTCGGTCAATTTCTTGATGGCAGAGACGAAGTTCTTCCGGTCATTTGAGAATTTGTTCTGACCGAGGAGTTAGGAATTCGCCAGTTGGATTGCCTACGATGAGGAACATGATAGCCCCGAGGAATTTGAGATTCAAATTTTCGATCTTTGTCTTGCTACGGCTGTCCCAAAATATCTTATCCACCTAACGGTCATATCATTGAAGGGCATTTATGTCTTATCATGTCGGGCTGCTCCCTAGGCTATAAATAGCCGCCCCCTACAACCACTAGCTGGTTGGCTGCTCCGAGAGAACTTGACACTTGTCATTTGAAAGTAACCCATCCTTTGAGGACTTTGAGTGAAAATCATCAAGTGAGGAAAAACCCCAAAAACCAAACCCCTACAAACCCAAAGTGATTGAGCATCACTGAAGAAATTGATCCCGCGTGGATCCGACGCTTGTTACCTTTGAAGACTGTGCTTCTTCCAGACGGTTAGGCGTCATGGTCTAGAGCATCCAAGAGGAATTGTGGATCTCCGAGTGACCAAGTCTGTGAAGGTTTGGAAGTCGCCTGAAGACTTACCACGAGTGCTTGGACGAGGTCTGTGTGACCTTAGTTCAAGGAGAATACGGTGAGGACTTGGTGTCCTGAGCTGCGTGCTTTCGATCGGGTGTCCGGACTGTGTGTCCTCGAGTTTAAATACTCACCGCTCCAACCAGACGCATAACCGAGACCAGCAGTTGGAACTGGTCTACCAAATCATTGTCTTCACCAACCTTCATGGTTCTATTTCCTCAACCCTTTCATTTCCTCATTACTGTGTTGAGTGTTTGTTCATATCTGTGTTTGAAGACTTTGACTGAAGACTTTCTCAATTTCCTCTGTTCAATTTCTTCAGTCAGTTTGTCTTCATCTTGTGTTATCCTGTGGTTACGCTTTCTGTACTCTGTGTTTGTCTTCATTTCATCATGATGACCATGCTTGTAATCTATTATGCTTACTTCTGAGTACCTATTCCGCTGCAAGTAGTTCTTCGCTAAGGAATTTCCTCACCGGCAAATTCCTCAGAGAAGAATTCATAAAAATCGCCTATTCACCCCCCCTCTAGTCGATATAACGCACTTTCAATAATAATCCTTTTGTTATTGCCTCTAGGGCATATTTCCAACAGTCTCCCACTTGCACTAGAGTCAATAATCTAGTTACATTGTGATGAATCGAACACCCATAGAGTTCTGGTGTTGATCATGTTTTGCTTTCATGAGAAGAGGTTTAGTCAGCGGATCTGCGACATTCAGATCCGTATGCACTTTGCAAATTTCTATGTCTCCATCTTGAACATTTTCATGGATGGAGTTGAAGCGACGCTTGATGTGCTCGGTCTTCTTGTGAAACATGGGCTCCTTGGCAAGTGCAATAGCTCCAGTGTTGTCACAGAAGAGTTTGATCAGCCCCGACGCATTGGGTATGACTCCTAGGTCGGTGATGAACTCCTTCACCCAAATTGCTTCATGCGCTGCCTCCGAGGCTGCCATGTACTCCGCTTCACACGTAGATCCTGCCATGACGCTTCGCTTGTTGCACCGACTTCTTGCTCCACCATTCAACATATACACGTATCCGGTTTGTGACTTAGAGTCATCCAGATCTTTGTCGAAGCTAGCGTCAACGTAACCTTTTACGACGAGCTCTTCGTCACCTCCATAAACGAGAAACATGTCCTTTGTCCTTTTCAGGTACTTCAGGATATTCTTGACCGCTGTCTAGTGTTCCTTGCCGGGATTACTTTGGTACCTTCCTACCAAACTTACGGCAAGGTTTACATCAAGTCTGGTACACAGCATGGCATACATAATAGATCCTATGGCCGAGGCATAGGGGATGACACTCATCTCTTCTTTATCTTTTGCCGTGGTCGGGCATTGAGCCGAGCTCAATCTCACACCTTGCAAAGACAGGCAAGAACCCTTTCTTGGACTGATCCATCTTGAACTTCTTCAAAATCTTATCAAGGTATGTGCTTTGTGAAAGACCTATGAGGTGTCTCGATCTATCTCTATAGATCTTGATGCCTAATATATAAGCAGCTTCTCCAAGGTCCTTCATTGAAAAACTTTTATTCAAGTAGGCCTTAATGCTGTCCAAGAGTTCTACATCATTTCCCATCAAAAGTATGTCATCTACATATAATATGAGAAATGCTACTGAGCTCCCACTCACTTTCTTGTAAACGCAGCTTCTCCATAAGTCTCAAGCATAAACCAAATGCTTTGATCATCTCATCAAAGCGAATGTTCCAACTCCGAGATGCTTGCAACAGCCCATAAATGGATCATTGGAGCTTACATACTTTGTTAGCATTCTTAGGATCGACAAAACCTTCCGGCTGCATCATATCTGACTCTTCCTTAAGATAACCGTTAAGGAATGCTGTTTTGACGTCCATCTGCCATATCTCATAATCATAGTATGCGGCAATTGCTAACATGATTCGGACGGACTTAAGCTTTGCTACGGGAGAGAAAGTCTCATCGTAGTCAATCCCTTGAACTTGCCGATAACCCTTAGCGACAAGTCAAGCTTTATAGATGGTGACATTACCATCCGCGTCCATCTTCTTCTTAAAGATCCATTTGTTTTCTATCGCTCGCCGATCATCGGGCAAGTCTGCCAAAGTCCATACTTTGTTTTCATACATGGATCCTATCTCGGATTGCATGGCTTCAAGCCATTTGTTGGAATCCAGGCCCGCCATCGCTTCTTCATACTTCGAAGGTTCACCGTTGTCTAACAATATGATTTCCAGGACAGGGTTGCCATACCACTGGTGTGGAACGTGTCCTTGTGGACCTCTGAAGTTCAAGAGCAACTTGATCCGAAGTACCTTGATCATCATCATTAATTTCCTCTCTCGTAGGTGTAGGCACCACAAGAACATTTTCCTGAGCTGCACTACTTTCCGGTTCAAGAGGTCGTACTTCATCGAGTTCTACTTTCCTCCCACTTACTCCTTTCGAGAGAAACTCTTTTTCCAGAAAGGATCCGTTCTTGGCAACAAAGATCTTGCCTTCGGATCTAAGGTAGAAGGTATACCCAATGGTTTCCTTAGGGTATCCTATGAAGACGCATTTTTCCAACTTGGGTTCGAGCTTTTCAGGTTGAAGTTTCTTGACATAAGCATCGCATCCCCAAACTTTTAGAAACGACAGCTTAGGTTTCTTTCCAAACCATAATTCATACGGTGTCGTCTCAACGGATTTAGACGGTGCCCTATTTAAAGTGAATGTAGATGTCTCTAGTGCGTATCCCCAAAATGATAGCGGTAAATCGGTAAGAGACATCATAGATCGCACCATATCCAATAGAGTGCGACACGACGTTCGGACACACCGTTATTACCGAGGTGTTCCAGCGGCGTGAGTTGTGAAACGATTCCACATTTCCTTAAGTGTGTACCAAATTCGTGACTTAAATATTCTCCTCCACGATCTGATCGTAAGAACTTTATTTTTGGTCACGTTGATTATCTACCTCATTCTGAAATTCCTTGAACTTTTCAAAGGTCTCAGACTTGTGTTTCATCAAGTAGACATACCCATATCTACTTAAGTCAATGCGTGAGAGTGAGAACATAACGATATCCTCCATGAGCCTCAACGCTCATTGGACCGCATACATCGGTATGTATGATTTCCAATAAGTTGGTTGCTCGCTCCATTGTTAGGAGAACGGAGTCTTGGTCATTTTGCCCATGAGGCATGGTTCGCATGTGTCAAATTATTCATAATCGAGAGACTCTAAAAGTCCATCGAATGGAGCTTCATCATGCGCTTGACACCAATGTGACCAAAGGCGGCGGTGCCACAAGTATGTGGGACTATCGTTATCAACTTTACATCTTTTGGTATTCACACTATGAATATGTGTAATATTACGCTCGAGATTCATTAAGAATAAACCATTGACCATCCAGAGCATGACCATAAAACATATCTCTCATATAAATAGAACAACCATTATTCTCGGATTTAAATGAGTAGCCATCTCGCATTAAACGAGATCACGATACAATGTTCATGCTCAAACTTGGCACTAAATAACAATTATTGAGGTTCAAAACTAATCCCGTAGGTAAATGTAGAGGTAGTGTCTTGGCGGCGATCACATCGACCTTGGAACCATTCTGACGCGCGCATCGTCACCTCGTCCCTTCGCCGATCTCCGTTTATTCCGCAGCTCTGCATGAGTTACAAATATGAGCAACGGCACTTTGGTATCAAATACCGGGGAGTTACTACGAGTAATCGGTAAGGTACACATCAATTACATGTATATCAAATATACCTTTAGTGTTGCCGACCTTCTTGTCCGCTAAGTATTTGGGGCAGTTCCGCTTCGATGGCCCTTCCCTTTGCAATAAAAGCACTCTGTCTCGGGCTTGGGTCCATTCTTTGACTTCTTCCGGCAACTTGCTTACAAGGGCGGCAACATCTTTGCCGTCCTTCTTGAAGTTCTTCTTACCCTTGCCCTTTTTGAACTTAGTGGTTTTATTGACCATCAACACTTGATGTTCTTTCTTGATTTCAACCTCTCACGACTTCAAAGATTGAGAATACTTCAGGAATGGTCTTCACCATCCTCGCATATTGTAGTTCATCACAAAGCTCTTGTAGCTTGGTGGGAGCGATGAAGGATTCTGTCAATGACCGCCTCGTCCAGGAGGTTAATGTCCAATTTGGGACGGCGGTTGTGCAAACCAGACATTTTGAGTATGTGCTCACTTGTAACTGTTTTCCTACATCTTACAACTATAGATCTTGTTGGAGACTTCATATCTCTCGACCCTGGCATGAGCTTGGAAAACCATTTTCAGCTCCTCGAACATCTCATATGCTCGGTGTTGCTCAAAACGCTTTTGGAGACCCAGGTTCTAAGTCTGTAAAGCATGCCGCACCGAACGAGGGAGTAATCATCAAGACGAGACTGCCAAGCATTCATAATGTCTTGGTTCTGCAGGATGGGTGCATCACCTAGCGGTGCTTCTAGGACATATTGTTTCTTGGCTGCTATGAGGATGATCCTCGGGTTAGGACCCAGTCCGAATAGTTCTTGCCATCGTCTTTCGACTTGGTTTTCTCTAGGAACGCGTTGAAGTTCATGGTGACATGAGCGTTGGCCATTTGATCTACAAGACATTTTGCAGAGATTTTAGACTAATGTTCATGATAATTAAGTTCATCTAATCAAATTATTTAATGAACTCCCACTCAGATTTGACATCCCTCTAGTCATCTAAGTGTTACATGATCCGAGTCGACTAGGCCGTGGTCCGATCATCACGTGAGACGGACTAGTCATCATCGATGAACATCTCCATGTTGATCGTATCTTCCATACGACTCATGTTCGACCTTGTGGTCTCTTGTGTTCCGAGGCCATGTCTATACATGCTAGGCTCGTCAAGTTAACCCTAAGTGTTTATGCATGTGTAAAACTGTCTTACACCCGTTGTATGTGAACGTAAGGATCTATCACACCCGATCATCACGTGGTGCTTGAAACGCATTTAACTTTAGCAACGGTGCGATTAGGGGAACACTTTCTTGAAATTATTATAAGGGGTCATCTTATTTACTACCGTCGTTCTAAGTAAACAAGATGCATAAAACATAATAAACATCACATGCAATTATATAAAGTAGTGACATGATATGGCCAATATCATATAGCTCCTTTGATCTTCATCTTCGGGGCTCCATGATCATCTTGTCACCGGCATGACACCATGATCTCCATCATCATGATCTCCATCGTGTCTCCATGAAGTTGCTCGCCAACTATTACTTCTACTACTATGGCTAACACATTTAGCAACAAAGTAAAGTAATTTACATGGCGTTGAATCAATGACTCGCAGGTCATACAATAATTAAGACAACTCCTATGGCTCCTGCCGTTGTCATACTCATCGACATGCAAGTCGTGATTCCTATTACAAGAACATGATCTCATACATCACAATATATCATTCATCATTCATCACAACTTCTGGCCATATAACATCACATGACAATTGCTGCAAAAACAAGTTAGACGCCCTCTAATTGTTGTTGCATCTTTTACGTGGCTGCAATTGGGTTCTAGCAAGAACATTTTCTTACCTACGAATAACCACAACGTGATTTTGTCAACTTCTATTTACCCTTCATAAGGACCCTTTTCATCTAATCCGCTCCAACTAAAGTAGGAGAGACGGACACCCGCTAGCCACCTTATGCAACTAGTGCATGTCGATCGGTGGAGCGTGTCTCACATAAGCGTACGTGTAAGGTCGGTCCGGGCCGCTTCATCCCACAATACCGCTGAAGCAAGAAAAGACTAGTAGCGGCAAGCAAGTTGACAAGATCTACGCCCACAACAAAATTGTGTTCTACTCGTGCAATAGAGAACTACGCATAGACCTAGCTCTGATACCACTGTTAGGGAACGTTGCAGAAAAAAATTAAAAATTTTCCTACGGTTTCACCAAGATCCATCTATGAGTTCATCTAAGCAATGAGTCATGGGAGAGAGATTGCATCTACATACCACTTGTAGATCGCGTGCGGAAGCGTTCACTAGAACGTGGATGATGGAGTCGTACTCGCCGTGATCCAAATCACCGATGACCGAGTGCCGAACGGACGGCACCTCCGCGTTCAACACACGTACGAAGCGGATGACGTCTCCTCCTTCTTGATCCAGCAAGGGGGAAGGAGAGGTTGAGGAGGATGGCTCCAGCAGCAGCACGACGGCGTGGTGTTGGTGGAGAAGCAGCACTCCGGCAGGGCTTCGCCAAGCACGTGACGGAGGAGGAGAGGTGTAGCAGGGGAGAGGGAGGCGCCAAGATGCAAGGGTGCGGCTGCCCCTCCCTCCCCCTTTATATAGGCCCCCTGGGGGGGGGGCGCTAGCCCATGGAGATCTGATATCCCAAGGGGGGCAGCGGCCAAGGGGGAAGGCTTGCCCCCCAAGGCAAGTGGGGCGCCCCCCCCCCCCCCACCCTTGGGTTTCCAACCCTAGGCGCAGGGGGGGGGCCCAAGTGCGGGGCGCACCAGCCCACCAGGGGCTGGTTCCCACCCACTTCAGCCCCCGGGGCCCGTCGGGATAGGTGGCCCCACCGGTGGACCTCGGGACCCTTCCGGTGGTCCCGGTACAATACAGTAACCCCGAAATTCTCCCGATGGCCGAAATAGCACTTCCTATACATAATTCATTACCTCCGGACCATTCCGGAACTCCTCGTGACGTCCGGGATCTCATCCGGGACTCCGAACAACATTCGGTTTGCTGCATACTCATATTCATACAACCCTAGCGTCACCGAACCTTAAGTGTGTAGACCCTCCGGGTTCGGGAGACATGCGAGACATGACCGAGGCGGCTCTCCGGTCAATAACCAACAGCGGATCTGGATACCCATGTTGACTCCCACATACTCCTCGATGATCTCACCGGATGAACCACGATGTCGAGGATTCAATTAATCCGTATTCAATTCCTTTTTCAATCAGACGTTACTTGCGAGACTCGATCGTCGGTATCCCAATACCTCGCTCGGTCCTGCTATCGCAAGTCACTTTACTCAGACCGTAATGCATGATCCCGTGACGGACACTTGGTCACTTTGAGCTCATTATGATGATGCACTACCGAGTGGGCGGTGATACCTCTCCGTAACACGGAGTGACAAATCCAGTCTCGATCCGTGTCAACCCAATGAGACACTTTCGGAGATACCTGTAGTGCACCTTTATAGTCACCCGATTACGTTGTGACGTTTGGTACACCCAAAGCACTCCTACGGTATCCGGGAGTTACACGATCTCATGGTCTAAGGAAGAGATACTTGACATTGGAAAAGCTCTAGCAAAACGAACTACACGATCTTGTGCTATGCTTAGGATTGGGTCTTGTCCATCACATCATTCTCCTAATGATGTGATCCCGTTATCAATGACATCCAATGTCCATAGTCAGGAAACCATAACTATCTATTGATCAACGAGCTAGTCAACTAGAGGCTCACTAGGGGCATATTGTGGTCTATGTATTCACACGTGTATTTACGATTTCCGGATAATACAATTATAGCATGAATAAAGACAATTATCACGAACAAGGAAATATAATAATAATCCTTTTATTATTGCCTCTAGGGCATATTTCCAACACAAACAACAACGACAACCCTGCTGCTTCACCTTCTCCTGATGAAAGCGAGTAGATGCTCTATGTCTTCAAACCTTTTTGGTCCTTACTGACAAAAGGGGGAGAAGCATATGAGTTTGATAGTCTTCAAGCGGGTTCATATGGGTGGTTTCTTTATATTTTGCCTAGTGTTTACAACTCTCGCTTTTGATACATTTGGTTCTTTGAGTTGTAACACTTAAACTTGATGGTCGTCTTCTACTTATTTGCTTTTCTGTGATGCGATGATAAATTCCGCATGTGTGATGATAACTTCCGCACTTAGATCATTCTGCAGACGTCCATTTTTCATTATGCATGTCATTCTCTTAGTTATATCGTTTCATGCATGATGAATTGTCTTCATAAGTTTAAGAGGATCTCCACAAGTACAACCTGCCATGTGCATTTGCATTCCAAAAGCAAATTACTTATATGCACATCTTCAGGGGGAGCCCTTGCCACTTATGAAGATAATACCCTATCCTTTACAATTCACACACTTTATCCCCGTTGAAAACTTCAACCAGTGTGTCATCAATCACCAAAAAGGGGGAGATTGTAAGTGCATCTAGTGCCACCCCTAGTTGGTTTTGGAGTATTGACGATAAATTTGGTTGAGGGACTAATGTGTTTGTGAGAATTGCAGGATAACACAGATAGTGTCCCTCATTGATTCGGTTTACCTACCGGAGATGACCCCTAAAAATGTATGAAGACATTGACGACAATGGTGGTATATGAAGATATTCATATTGAAGACTATGACATGAGAAGACATTGAGTGAAGACTATGGAGCGCGAAGACTGTGTCGTTTCGTTGTTTCATTTCTCTTCGTTGTTGAGTCATAGGAACCACCGTACTGTTAAGTGGGGTCCAAGTGAACAAAGTCAGAATGATCAAGTGATGCTCAACCCAAATCCTATGTCTTCGAGCGAAGGCAATGAGAGCAAATCTTATCCAGAGCTGGATGAGTCAGCTTTGCTTGTAGCCCAAGTAAAGTTACCGTGTGTGTTTGAAATCTGACCGTTGGAACACGTGTCAGTTCCTTAGTGACCGAGGGTCATTTCGGACATATCAGGTCGGGTTGCCTAGTGGCTATAAATAGCCCACCCCCTACACCATAAATTGGTGGCTGCTCAGAGTTAGTGCACGGCTTTTGTCGTTTGAGAGCAACCCACCTCGAAGCCTTTGAGAGAGAAATCCTTGCGAGGACAAAGACCAAACACCCAGAGCCAAAGAGTGTTAGGCATCATCGAAGTCTTTTGTCTGCGTGACACAAGACTTATTACACTTGAGGACTGTGAATCCTCCACCGGTTAGAAGGCCACGCTCGAGCATCCAAGAGTCATTGTGGATCGCCGGCGAACGAAGTCTGTGAAGGTTTGTAAGTATACCTTGAAGACTTACCAAAGCGATTGGGCGAGGACTGTGTGTCCTTAGCTCAAGGGGAATAAGGTGAAGACGCGATCTTCTGAGTTAAATCTCAGCATCCCTAACTAGACGTACAGTTGTCACAAAGAATCGGAACCGGTCCAACAAATCGTGTGTCTTCAACAAGTGACTGGTTCTATCCTCTCCCTTCCCTTACTTAGTGTTTGTCTTCATGAAGTCATTGCCCATTTGTCTTACCTGTTTGACTTCATTGCTCGACTACTATAGTTGGTTGGCTTCATACTCTCTTCCATCCCGACCCTTACTACTAAGCTTCTATTAGTCTTGTACTTGCATACTTGACTATGTTTTGCTTGTTGTAGTTTATCTTCCGCTGCATATCAATTAGGTCATTTCTATTGGTTGTCTTCAAAACTTCCACGTTTCGAAGACTTTCATAAAAATCGCCTATTCACCCCCCTCTAGTCGATAACTAGCACTTACAGAAACAGAATATCAAACGGAGTCCAAACGGAATGAAACCTTCGGAAACGTGATTTTCTCACCGAACGTGATCCAGGAGACTTGGACCCTACTCCAAGAAGTAACATAGGCGGTCACGAGGGTGGGGGGCGCGCCCCCTGTCTCGTGGGCCCCCTGTTGCTCCACCGACGTACTCCTTCCTCCTATATATACCTACGTGCCCCAAAACGATCAGAACAGGAGCCAAAAACCTAATTCCACCGCCGCAACTTCCTGTATCCACAAGATCCCATCTTGGGGCCTGTTCCGGAGCTCCGCCGGAGGGGGAAACCACCACGGAGGGCTTCTACATCAACACCATAGTCCCTCCGATGAAGTGTGAGTAGTTTACTTCGGACCTTCGGGTTCATAGCTAGTAGCAATATGGCTTCTTCTCTCTTTTTGGATCTCAATACAATGTTCTCCCCCTCTCTCGTGGAGATCTATTCGATGTAATCTTCTTTTTGCGGTGTATTTGTTGAGACCGATGAATTGTGGGTTTATGATCCAGCTTATCTATGAATAATATTTGATTCTTCTCTGAATTGTTTTATGTATGATTGATTTATCTTTGCAAGTCTCTTTGAATTATCCGTTTGGTTTGGCCAACTAGATTGGTAGTTCTTGCAATGGGAGAAGTGCATAGCTTTGGGTTCAATCTTGCGGTGTCCTTTCCCAGTGGCAGAAGGGGCAGCAAGGCACGTATTGTATTGTTGCCATCGAGGATAACAAGATGGGGTATTTATCATATTGCATGAATTTATTCCTCTACATCATGTCATCTTGCTTAAGGCGTTACCCTGTTTAACTTAATACTCTAGATGCATGCTGGATAGCGGCCGATGAGTGGAGTAATAGTAGTAGATGCAGAATCGTTTCGGTCTACTTGTCTCGGACGTGATGCCTATATACATGATCATACCTAGATATACTCATAACTATGCTCAATTCGGTCAACTGCTCAACAGTAATTTGTTCACCCACCGTAGAATACTTATGCTCTTGAGAGAAGCCACTAGTGAAACCTATGGCCCCCGGGTCTATTCTCATCATATCAATCTCCATCACTGTCGGGGCGGCTGATCGTACCCACGGACACCTATGGGGCCCGGCGGAGCGGGTCCCTTTGTGGTTCGGAGGGGGGCGGAGGTCGCACGAAGAGCGGATCGAGGCGATGCACACGGGCGGTTTACCCAGCTTGAGCTCTCCGGAGAGATAAAACTCCTCTGCTGCTGTTTGATCTATTGTGTTCTTGCTAGGGAGCAATGCCCGCTACAAAACCTAGCGTGAGTGTATCTAGTCTATGGCCAGTCGAATGAACTGAACCTTGGCCAACCGCGGAACCCTCTCTACGTTGCACTCGGGCCTCCTTTTATATGCTAAAGGGGTCTCCGACAGGTGGCAACATAGGCGGGGGTACAAACGTAAAAACAGGGGTTGGTACACCTACCTGAACAGTGTACAGTGCAAAAATACCTAACTCTGACGGCAAGGGACAAAAGCAATAACTGCCTGTCGTTGTCACCTAAATAGTGTAACAGAGACCGTCAGGTGCACCTCCGCTCGCCATGATGGCGAGCCTGTCTGCGCTGCGTGTCGCTGCTCTCCGCTGTCTGCACAGCCGCCCGACACGCGCCCATGGAACGGTCCCATGGCGACACGTCGCTCGGTGAGCTGGAGCGGAGGCGGAGAGGAGTTGCATGCCGCGGCAAGCGCCTTGCCGCGGCCGAATCCTTGTCGCGCCCGGAGGCTTGTCACGCTCCGGGCCTTCCCGGCAAGCTCCTCTTGCCGGGGCCTTGTCTTCTGCGCGCCTGGAGTGGCCTTTCCCGACAAGCTCCTCTTGTCGGGGCCTTGTCTTCTCAATGGCTGCGGAGGGTCTTGATGGACGCCCGGCAAGGCTTGCCGCGGGGACGCTGCGACTGCCCGTGCACAAGTTCAGGGTACTAAGGTACCCCTACTTTAGTACACCGACAGGAGCCCCCGGGTCTGGGCCATACACGGTGCAGGCGCTGTTGGGCGAGCCCAAAACAGGCACGGGCACGCGTGCGGCCTGAGTCCAAACTAAACTTACTCCGTATCCGCGCGTCCCCGTAGCGGCGCGGCGTCGATTGCGGCGTCGTGGGGGAAGTGGGCGGCGTGCGGGGCCGCTCCACCCGTCGCCTCCGTTCCGCGTCCCCGCCACGTGGTTCCCATGCTCTTGGGGTCACGGATGGTGGAAGTGGGAAACCGGCCGTCACGGGCAGAGGCAGCAGGTCGGCCCCGATTCCCTGCTCTTCCTACGCCCTGATTCGTCGAGCGGGGCGGTTGAGCCCCCACCTTGCTTCCTTAAAAAGGGCGGAAGGGGAGCGTAGAAGGCCGCACTCTCCCATCTCCTCCTTTCTTCAGTTTCTGCTCCCCTTTCTCTCATTCGCCATGGAGAAAAAGAGCCTTGGTTCTTCATCGGTGGCGGCGAGGGTCGCCGCTAGACAGCCCTCCCCTCCCAACCCTACGCCCGGGGTGGCAGAGCCAGCCCCAAGAGGAAGAGGGAGGGGGCGAGGTCGAGGGCGAGGTCGAGGACGAGGTCGAGGAAGAGGAGGACGGGGCGGCGCGCCGTCTCCGCCTCCGCCGGCGGTTTCCCTCCCTGCGGCGGTCCATACCGGGGACGACCCTTGCGAGTTCTTCGTCAGGCTACGCCGGGCGCCTCGTCGTCGCCTCCGGCTTCCAGCTCCGTTTGCGAGCGCGATGGAGTCCGATCCGCCCGAGACACTGAGATTGCACATGAGGGGCTGTGGGATCAGCGGTATGCGAGTCCGCGTTGTATTCCCAGCCCCTAATGTGATGTATCTCGATCGTGGGTGGAAGACGTTCACCCGCATCCACAGCTCGAGGCGGGGTTTACCCTCCATTTTAAGTTAATGGAGGGTGATCTCCTCTCCGTCAAGGTCTTGGGGATCTTGGCACTTTCGGGCGAAGTGCCGCGTGGACAGCTCCTCCGACAGCGAAGATTCCCCTCGGCGAGAGTGACGAGGAGGGGAGCGGCAGCGACGACGAGGTTGGCGGGCCCGATTAGTTGTTGGCGCCGCCTCGCATGTCACCGGCGACCCCATCATCCGTGTCGCCGGCTCCTGAACTCCCCGGTGCGTCTCCTTGGGCGGCCGGGCGTGGGGAGGCTGCGGAAGGGAAGAGGGATTGCGACAAGGCCGTCAAGTCGGAGTACGAGGGCGTAGTGCCCTCGGCAATCTTGACGCCTGCCGCCCGTCTTCGAACCCCGCTTCTGGTGCCGCCATCTCCGTCAAGCCCTCGGGGAGCTCCCGGGATGTTCTCTTGGTGTCTTCTGGATTCTGCAGTATCCTCTTCAGGGGAAAGCCAGTGACAACTGTGATCTCATGTGCTTGGAAGTAATGGCGCAGCTTTCTTGAGGCCATGAGGAGGCTGAAAAGCAGTTTTTGCACACCAGAGTACCTTGACCTAGCCTCGCAGGAGGGAACTGACAAAGTAAACTGGGCGCCGCACCATCCTTTTCTGTATCTGTTCTTGTGTCTTCGCGGACTCGTCCTTGTCGGGACCAGAGCTTGTTGGCGAAGCCCCCTGATTGTCGCTGGATGTGCCTGCCGCGGTTGCTGGCTCGTCATCCGCCTCCCTCTCCGCCACTAACGCAGCGCTAACCACTTGATTGGTTGCCGCTATATATAGCAGCACCTTCTCTTGTGGCTTAGGTGAGACAAGTGTTGGAGTAGAGGACAGTATCTCTTTAAGTCCTGCAGTAGCCTCCGCTTCCGGGGAGTCCATTTCTTTGGACCCGCCTTTTTCAAAATCTTGAAAATGGCAGGGCGCTCAGCCAGACCTAGAAATAAACTCCGCCGAGAGCAGCCACGCAACCGGCAAGTCTTCGTACATCCTTAACGCGCTTTGGTGCTTCAATCTGCTCAATGGCCTTGATCTTGTCGGGATTTGCCTCGGTCCCTCATTTGAGACACGAAGAACCCGAGAAGCTTGCGGAAGGGACTCCAAACACGCATTTCTCGGTGTTGAGCTTGAGGTTTATCTTGCGCAGATTTGCAAAGGTCTCGTCCGGATCTTGAACCAGAGTTGCTTTGTCCTCGCTCTTGACCACTATGTCATCCATGTAGGCTTCTACATTTCGTGCATTTGCGGCTCAAAAGCGTCATGGACTACCCTTGCAAATGTTGAACCAGCATTCTTCAAACCGAAAGGCATCCGTATGAAACAAAGATGTGCCACATGGTGTGATGAATGCGGTCTTCTCTTCATCTTCTTCAGCCATGAAGATCTGATGGTATCCTCGAGTAGGCATCAAGAAACGAAGCAAATCACATCCGCCGTGGAGTCAACAATCTGGTCAATGCGGCAAGGGAAATGGATCTTTGGGACAAGCTTTATTAACATCGGTGAAGTCAATACAAAGCCTCCATTTCCGCTTGCCTTGCATACGACTACAGGATTGGCCAACCACGTAGGATGGAGTACTCCTCTGACAAGGCCTGCTGCTTCCAGTTTCTTGATCTCTTCAACTATGAATTCTTGGCGCTCCACTGCTTGCTTCCTGACTCTTTGCTTGACGGGCCGCGCATGAGGACAAACGGCTAGGCGGTGCTCAATCACTTTCCTGGGAACACCAGGGATATCAGACGGTTGCCATGCAAACACGCCGACGATTCGCCTGAGAAAGCAACGAGCGCGCCTTCCTATTTGGGGGTCGAGAGAGGCGCGATGGTGAAGGTACCACCAGCGCCCGTCCTCCTTGGCGGGCACCTTCTTGGTCTTGGCGGAGCCACCATCTTCTTGCACTTGTCGGTGGAGCTCGATGGTGCGTCCTCGACGGTAGCGCAGCACTCGAAGAGGTGCGCTTGCCGGAGTGAGCATCGAGCCCTTGCCGGACTTGGACTTGGTCTTCTTCCCCCCGGGAGCTTCAGCGGCAAGTGTCTGGAAATCTGTTGCGGCTGCTGCGTCCCGGAAGATCTTGTCGGCACAGATAAGGGCATCCTTCTTGTCGCCATGGACAGAGATGACGCTTATCGGGCCTGGCATCTTGAGAAGGTTGTAGGCGTAGTGAGAGGCCGCCATGAACTTGGCGAGTGCCGGACGGCCAAGTATCCCATTGTAAGGCAATGGGAAATCGACAACGTCAAATGTAACCCTCTCGATCCTGAAGTTCAGCTCGGCGCCAAATGTGACCGCAACGTAATCTTCCCTTCGCTTGCTCCTTCCGGATTGATTCCTTGGAAGGTTCCGGTCTCTTCGAGCTCGTTGTCATGGATTTGAAGCTTCTGGAGCTCCGCGGAGGAGATCAGATTCAAGCCGGCCCCGCCGTCAACTAACTATTTTGTGACCTTGAGGTTGCGGATGGTTGGAGAGACCAACATCGGCAAGCACCCGACCGCAGATTATGCGATCGGGGTGGTCCTCAATATCAAAAATGATAGGCGTCTTGGACCACTTCAGAGGCTGCGTGACTCTATGGATGGTTCCGCAGCATTGACCTCCCGCATCCATTGCTTGAGTTGGCGGTGGGAGGTATGCGAGGAAGCACCTCCGTCAACGCAGAGAACCTCTGTGGCTTTCTGAAACTCCTGCTCATCGGCGTCGTCGTCTTCCATATCTTCGTTGTCATCATCATCTTCATCCTTGTCGCGGCCGCGGGGAGGTCAATCTCCTTGTCGCTGCTTGACTTTGCCGCGGCGTCCTCCCCGGCCGGGACGCTTCTCGCTTGCTCCCCCAGCACCTTCCTGGGCCTTCTCCTTGTCGCGTCGCTTTCGTACTCAGCTCTCTGCTTTGCTCGACGATTTGCTCGACCTTCTTGCAGCTCGGAGATCGTGGCCCTTGGTGCGGTGGATCTTGCGATCGCTTGCCGGAGCTGTCCCGCTTGTCGGCGGCCGCCACCGGTGGTGGTTGGCATCAGCGGCAACCTCCTTGCCAGAGACACCAGCCTTGGCGTTCTTGTCGCCGCCTCCATTGCCGGACTGCTCGACAGCTAGCACTTCCCTGCTTTTCTTCTTCCTGTTGCCTCGCCGCCGGCCCTTCTTCGCCGAGGCGGTGTCATCCTTGTCGAGATCTCGCTTCCGCATCCTCTCACAGGAGTCTCCTCCTTCCTCGGTAGCGTGCACACTTGTCGGCCAAGGCGTACAGCTCATCGGCGTCCTTGACTTTGCTCATCGCCATCTCCTCTCATCCTGCGGTTCCGCACATTACGATGAAATGCGCCGATCACCGCGGTGGTGGACGCCCGGGATGTTGTAGTGTACACGGCTGAATCTCTGAATGAACTTGCGGGGACTCTCCTTCCTTCCGGGCGAGTAAGTGAAGGTCACTCTCTTGGCCATGAGGTTTGTGGCCACCGTGAAGGCGCCAACAAACCGATGGCACAGTCTGCCAAGAGGATATGGAGCTGTCGGCAAGTGCATGAGCCAAGATCGGCGTTGGGCTTGAGCACGGCGGGAAGTAGTTGGCGAGGATCTTGTCGTCCCGCCCCCGCAGCCTGCACCGTGATGGTGTAGATGCTTTGAGGAACTCCGACGGATGCGCCCCGCCATCGTACTTCTCCGCACGTCTGGTTTGAAGTTTTTCCGCTGGGCCACCGGACTTGCCGCAACTCACGAGTGAACGCAGGGCAACCTACCGCGTACGGCAAGTCGCCTGGCCCCTCCGGCGCGTGCATGTCAACAGAAGGCCTAGCGCGCTTGTCGGTTGACGTCGCGCTTCTCTTCGATGCTCGATGCGAGTTCGAGCGTCCTCTTGTTGTCGCTGATGAAGAACTTGGCGCTGATCGCGGCGAGTCCGCGGATCCGACGACGCGGTGGAGTCGCTGTCGAGGTAGATCCGGTGAGTCGGCGATCTTGGCCTTCTTGGTGGAGAGTGCACGGTGGTTGCACCTCCGGCGATGTTGCCGCCATCGCCACCGGCTCGTGCTTTTGTCGCCTGCGGCAACGATGGCGTTGGTTGTCGCGAGCGCGTCGCTGGCAAAGCCGATGAGGCTCTGAATAGTGGCCCTCCACTCGTCGACCTTGTCGGCCGTTGGAGGGTAGTCGAGGAGCAGTTGAGCTCTCGCCAGAGCTTCTGCTGGAGTAGTAGGCGGCATTGGAGAACGGTGCGAGGAGCGGGATGCGCTCGGACTTCTAACCTCGTTAGAAGGAGCAGCGCCCCGTCCGGGCGGCCGTATCTCACTCGTGCCAACATGCTGCCGCGTATGATGGTCTTGAGGGTCTCGATCCAACGAACGTATGGCGTTTTGAACACCATGACGTTGTTGGTCCCGCGTCTCCTGAGATGGGCGCGGGGGATGCGCGGACGCCGAGGTTTGCGGTGCCTTGTCCTTGGACTTGGCAACGTCGCGAACACCTTCGTCGGCGCCCGTTCTTCCGCCAGCGTTTGTACCACCACCCGTTTGCTGCGGCGAGGGTGGGCACGACGCGGACGGCTCTGCTGCCGCCGAAGCCTTCTTCTTCGGTGGCATGTTGAGGAAGATGTTGACGATGCCGCTCGTGTGAACGTAGGATCGGATTCACACGGCCTCGACGCCCCCTACAGCGCGCCCGGAGATGTCGGGCGGTGATCGCACCACGGACACCTATGGGGCCCGGTGGAGCGGGTCCCTTTGTGGTTCGGAGGGGCGGAGGTCGCCTGAAGAGCGGATCGAGGCGATGCACACGGGCGGTTTACCCAGCTTCGGAGCTCTCGGAGAGATAAAACTCATCGCTGCTGTTTGATCTATTGTGTTCTTGCTAGGGAGCAATGCCCGCTACAAAACCTAGCGTGAGTGTATCTAGTCTATGGCCAGTCGAATGAACCGAACCTTGGCCAACCGCGGAACCCTCTCTACGTTGCACTCGGGCCTCCTTTTATATGCTAAAGGGGTCTCCGACAGGTGGCAACATAGGCGGGGGTACAAACGTAAAAACAGGGGTTGGTACACCTACCTGAACAGTGTACAGTGCAAAAATACCTAACTCTGACGGCAAGGGACAAAAGCAATAACTGCCTGTCGTTGTCGCCTAAACAGAGACCGTCAGGTGCGCCTCCGCTCGCCACGATGGCGAGCCTGTCTGCGCCGCGTGTCGCTGCTCTCCGCTGGCTGCACAGCCGCCCGACACGCGCCCATGGAACGGTCCCATGGCGACACGTCGCTGGGTGAGCTGGAGCGGAGGCGGAGAGGAGTTGCATGCCGCGGCAAGCGCCTTGCCGCGGCCGAATCCTTGTCGCGCCCGGAGGCTTGTCGCGCTCCGGGCCTTCCCGGCAAGCTCCTCTTGCCGGGGCCTTGTCTTCTGCGCGCCTGGAGTGGCCTTTCCCGACAAGCTCCTCTTGTCGGGGCCTTGTCTTCTCAATGGCTGCGGAGGGTCTTGATGGACGCCCGGCAAGGCTTGCCGCGGGGACGCTGCGACTGCCCGTGCACAAGTTCAGGGTACTAAGGTACCCCTACTTTAGTACACCGACAATCACTTTAATACTTGCTTTGTTTTTACTTTGCCTTTTACTTTTTACTTTGCATCTCTATACCAAAAATACCAAAAATATTATCTATCATCTCTATCAGATCTCACTCGTAAGTGACCAAAGGGATTGACAACCCCTAATCGCGTTGGTTGCGAGTAGCTATCATTTTGTGCAGGTACGAGGGACTTGTGCGTGGCCTCCTGCTGGGTTGATACCTTGGTTCTCAAAAACTGAGGGAAATACTTACGCTACTTTGCTGCATCATCCTCTCCTCTTCGGGGAAATCCAACGCAGTGCTCAAGAGGTAGCAGGGTCAAGCAGTGATGTAGCAAACTGTAGAGTTATGATAAAGATATGGTAGAAGGGAAGATCTCTCCTTTTATATACCTGCCTCTTGGAGTAATTCTCGAGTATGATCATGAAGAACTCGAAACCTTCCAAGTCGTACTCTGGTGTGGCAGAGCGCAGCCTACAGTGGTGGCCTCCCCCATCTCTGATAAGCAGCAGACGAGACCAATTGGTATCTAGAACCATATCTATAAACACAACTAGCTAGAACCATATCTATGAACTGTATCATATTAATTTGATAAATGGACATAGTTGGAACAGAGCTAAGTTTTTAGACATGAAAGAAAACTCAGAAAAAAGCAATGCAATTGTGCTCAACAACATCAACAACACTTAATTAATTTGGTAGGTTAGTTGGCAATGGCAATTGGCACCCTTCAAAACTAGGGATTTCTTTAAACATGAAAGAAAACTGAAAATGTTGAAAAACATAGCATAGTAATCTAAAAATAGGGGGAAAATACACTTCTTCTTCCTCCTCTTTATCTTCTTCTTCTTATTTTATTTTCATGTTTCTTCTTTCTTCTTAACCAAAAGTACACCTGGTGGTGTGCTCACATTGGAATACTTGTGGTGTGATCACATCTTCCTTGTGGTATGATCACATTGGAATACTTGTGGCAACAATCATAGTTGCACCATATTTTAGGTGGCTCTAGGTTCACATACTAGAGGTTAGCACAAGATTTATCCTTGGTATGTGGATTTAGGTGGCTCTAGGTGGCTCTGGGCTAACCACTCCTCTCTGATTTAGTTCAATTGAATTAATCCTCTACTTATGAGGGACTATGATATGTAGGCAGTAGGCTAGTTGACACCTAAAACTCAAGCTACATTTGACTAAGCATGCAAGTAATCATCTGCAGTTTTAATTCTTCAATGACAAAAAACAGAAGTTCCCAAGATAGCTGCTTAGTACACCTTGAATTCATCAACCAATCAATCCAATTTGGGCAGTTGATCCATCCATCAATAGAAGCATGCAAGGAATATACCACAACTAATTGAACACAACAAGCAATAAATTAGGGGCAACCACATTGCAATTGCATCGGCTGGAAATGAAACAGAGCCTACAAAATTAACTTCTGAAAACAGAGGCAAGTAGTAACTCCATTACTTCTGCACTCTGCAGAGTTCATCACACTACTGCAGGATGCTGCTAACGCGACACCACTATCCGAGACCCTTTCACGAAACTGTGTGCGATGCATTAATCACAAACGGAGATGTAAAAAAACCGTCAAAAAAGGTGCAAAATGTTTGCAACAGAGGATGCATCAAACACGGTTCAGATTTTAGTTGCGTGTGCGATCCAGGGCATACGATTCAGTCCAATGAACTGTTTGCAATGAGGTGGAACAAAAGAAACGGACAACCTGATGAAAAGGCATGTGCGATGTGCATCATACGGTTCACTCGGATGAACTGTTTGTGATTAGGCAACACAAAAGAAATGGTCAGCCGAATCAAGATGTGTGTGATGTAGATCATACAGTTCACTCGGATGAACAGTTTGTGATTAGGCAACACAAAAGAAACGGTCAGCCAGATAAAGGTGTGTGCGATGTACGACATGCGGTTCACCTGGATGAACTGTTTGCGTTGAGACAAGAGAATAGAAATGGTTCAATATAACAAATACCATAAATATTGCAAGGTTCAAGTTC
Organism: Aegilops bicornis; assembly: GCA_021605145.1. Taxonomy (NCBI): domain Eukaryota; kingdom Viridiplantae; phylum Streptophyta; class Magnoliopsida; order Poales; family Poaceae; genus Aegilops; species Aegilops bicornis. The sequence continues at coordinate 336,716,173 of CM038675.1, forward strand.
AAATATTACAACGCCCAAATTCAAACATTGCAAGCTGCATCATTTCTGAAAAGGGATCAGCCGCTGACAAGTCATGTATGGGTTTGACACAATAACTTCCAATTGCTTTGCCATATGCTCTTCCAATACGAAGTTTGGCATTTTCGAGGCACTTCCATTCCATGATGCAAAGCGCCTCTGATAATCATACCATTGATCTTTCCTAATTAAATGCGTGTTCAACCTCAGTACCCTCAGCAGCTTTGCTCTGGCAAGAAAGAACATGGCGAGTGTAATCTCCGGTGGGGTCCCTCGGTAGGAGTTCAAAATAATATTTGAGAGATGCAGATCTAGGCATTCGATGTGATGTTATCAACATCTTCCACCGGGCCTAATATGCACTGCAAAAGAAGAGAACGTGTTAGTGCCTACATGCAGTTTTGAACACTGCTACACGCCCATTTGGTTTGCAGGATTTGTAAAATGCACCAACGTGCCATCTTCGATCTGTCATGATTAACATGGGCATTAATTTGATTACAATCTAGAAACATGTAGCCTTCTTCACAAGAGGTTGGATTGGATGAAAAATCCCCAAAGAAAACTAGTACAGACGAATCCAAAGGAGAAATGCTTATGGACGATTGTAACCATATGAATGAAGCAACCAATATGGGGTGGGGGTGTATGTCCTAAAATCCTCCAAAATTCCTTCAGAAATCGCAGTACATAGTCATTGTAAACTTGGGAAAAGGTGAAAAAAATTGAACTCCCTTATGGTTAACATTTAACAGGAAAGGAACATCACCTCGATATCTGACTTCTTCAGGCACGGAAAGCATCTCAGGCAACTGAAAACTTGGTCTAGGTTGGGGACGACAGACTCTAGTGCCAAGACCTTCACTGTGCCCAGAGTCTGGGTGAAGCTTCACTGGATGACAGACGAACATACATCTTGAAAACTAGAAATAACATTGATATCAAGAAGGAGAGGTATATAAGGCAACTGTTGTACCTGAAAGCTATAGTATTTGACAGACGAGTAGCCCACCACTTTCAATTTCGGCGCAGAAATGACATTGATTCTTGTTGGACCTTGTTGATCGACTACAAGTAATCTATCAAGTGAAGGTGTGTCCTGGATGACCATATTGTGGTCCACCTTTTGTGATCTCTCGTTGCAGCACCAGCAACACACATAAATAGTGCGGAGAGTCCTGGAGGTGATGTGCAAGGTACTCGACCAATTCATCGCCTGAAGACGAAGGAACTCGAGTGTAGTACAGCCGTAGAGCAGGCGCTCCATGTCATCCTTCGGGATGCGGACGGCGACGAGCTCAAGGTGCTTCAGTCGTGGTTGAAAAAGAGCCGACACATCATTAAGGGGGTGGGAGGAATGGCAGTTCATGAACTTGCTGAGGTGCAGCGTGGGCGTGAAGCGAAGCGTGGACGTTGGCAGCAAGCTCATATGCCCATCATTATAACTTAGCTTCTCGAGCTGATCTATGGCGCGGGATCGGAACCACTCGTCAATCTTGGCTCGCTCCTTGCCATTGGAACGGAACTTGCCCGCGATAAGGCCTTTGATTGGGCCATGGTGACTGCCGAGGATCTGGGAGAATGCATCCAAGCTTTGGCGATAGCCATGGCAAAGCTTGTGGGCATGGAGGAGGTCGACAGGGGTGCAGAGCCATAGGGTGCGCCATCGCCGAGAAACGGCGGCTATCCTCGCTCGATTTTTGATTGGGAGGAGGGATATGATGGCTATCAACATATCATCGGGGAGGTTGTTGATGAAGTCTAGGCCTGCTGGAGTCGCTTGCGGTTCTTTCTCGACCCGCCTACGCTTGTTGGCAGTCTCGTTCTCCACCTCGTCGGCGGGGCCGGGAACATTTGTCTCCATATTCACGCCGTGCTCCGGTGCTTCAGCAGCCCCAGCGTCGCCACTCCCTCCAATGGGGCGCTTCGGCGGCATCCTCGTACACTGACGACTTTGAGGACTCAGAGCGGCGTCGAGGATGCGGGCGGAGAGAGAGGAATTGTGTGTGTGGCGAGATGGGGGGGGGGTGCGGCCGCTCGGCGGTGCCACTAATATAGACCAGTGGGAGCGAGGCGGGCGGCGGTCCAAGGCTGTCTCACTTCCCGATGAGAATGATTGCTTAATCTCTAGTATGAATGAAATCTATGCTTAATTACTGAATCTTAGTTGCAAAAAATAGATAGTGATATTGATTTTTAGCTGCATATTTTGACAAATCGCAGTGTCTCTTGGCTTACCACCAAAGTCTGGCTTTAATTTGCATACCATAATCTAAACCGTTTGCATTTAGAGATGCACAGATCCTGCGTTGAACAGCTTGTACGCTTCCCGGTGAGCCTGCGCACTGGACTGCGCTCGCACGCCTCCCGTTCAGTCAATAAGCTGTCCACATGACACCTCCTATAGCCATTAAAACCAAGACGCATGGCGTCGCGTGAATGGTTAACCTAACGCACACGGTTTGAATTATACAAACATTTGAGATATTAAAGTGGCAGCAATTTTTCTTTCAAAATGCCTTTGTTGGTTGTCATTATTCGAGTGTGCCTTCTCTCAAAATGGATACGAAAAATACCACAGCATGTCGGGTGCCATTCCATGATAGCATGCCAAGTTTCATGAATTTCAGACGAGTTTTGGATTTATTAGAATTTAAAAACCAGGCATCTCAATGTTTTGCCGACAATCGACGGTGCCATGGTGTTTGAAATTCATTCCCATTTCTTGCATGCGACCTAAGCATGCAACCAAGGACACAGATTTGTTTTTTCAACCAATTTATATGCACTGGAGCATGCACATGGAGTTCAAATTTGAATTATGCACATAAATGCATTGAAAACTCAGTTAATGCATAAAAATGTCCAAACGAACCCCGAAAAATCACAAAAATTCACACAACACTCCTGTTGTTCTATGTTTACACGAGAAAATTGAAAGCAATAAGAGGCAATAGATATCGTTTCGTCCCCAAAGGTGGGATTTTCCCTACCGAAAACCAACATGCTTGTTGTGAGAAGCTCCGGTTTGTGAGAAGCATATACCCAAACCTACCCCAAATGGGACAAAATTTCTACCATGGCATGTTGATGCCGCTCCATGATAGCATGCCAAGTTTCATGAATTTCAGACGAGTTTTGGATTTATTAGAATTTAAAAACCAGGCATCTCAATGTTTTGCCGGCAATCAACGGTGCCATGGTGTCTGAAATTCATTCCCATTTCTTGCATGTGACCTAAGCAAGCACCCAAGGACAAAGGTTTGATTTTTCAACCAATTTATATGCACTGGAGCATGCGCATGTAGTTCAAATTTTAATTATGCACATAAATGCATTGAATACTCAGTTAATGCATAAAAATGTCCAAACGAACCCTTAAAAATCACAAAAATTCACACGACACTCCTGTTGTTCTATGTTGACACAAGAAAAAAAACTTGAAAGCAATAAGAGGCAATGGATATCGTTTCGTCCCCAAAGGTGGGATGTTCCCTACCGAAAACCATCATGCTTGTTGTGAGAAGCTCCGGTTTGTGAGAAGCATATACCCAAACCTGCCCCAAATGGGACAAAATTTGTACCATGGCATGTTGATGCCGCTCCATTATAGCATGCCAAGTTTCATGAAATTCAGACGAGTTTTGGATGTACTAGAATTTACAAACCAGGCATCTCATTGTTTTACCGGCAATCAACGGTGCCCTGGTGTTTGAAATTCATTCCCATTTCTTGCATGCGACCTAAGCATGCACCCAAGGACACAGATTTGATTTTTCAACGAATTTATATGCACTGGAGCATGCGAATGTAGTTCAAATTTGAATTATGCAAATAAATGCATTGAAAACTCAGTTAATGCATAAAAATGTCCAAACAAACCCCAAAAAATCACAAAAATTCACACAACACTCCTGTTGTTCTATGTTGACACGAGAAAAAAACTTGAAAGCAATAAGAGGCAATGGATATCATTTCGTCCCCAAAGGTGGGACGTTCCCTACCGAAAACCATCATGCTTGTTGTGAGAAGCTCCGGTTTGTGAGAAGCATATACCCAAACCTGCCCCAAATGGGAGAAAATTTGTACCACGGCATGTTGATGCTGCTCCATGATAGCATGCCAAGTTTCATGAATTTCAGACGAGTTTTGGATTTACTAGAATTTAAAAACCAGGCATCTCAATGTTTTGCCAGCAATCAACAATGCCATGGTGTTTGAAATTCATTCCCATTTCTTGCACGGGACCTAAGAATGCACCCAAGGACAAAGATTTGATTTTTCAACGAATTTATATGCACTGGAGCATGTGCATGTAATTCAAATTTGAATTATGCACATAAATGCATTGAAAACTCACTTAATGCATAAAAATGTCCAAACGAACCCCGAAAAATTACAAAAATTCACACAACACTCCTGTTGTTCTATGTTGACACGAGAAAAAACTTGAAAGCAACAAGAGGCAATGGATTTTGTTTCGTCCTCAAAGGTGGGACATTCCCTACCGAAAACTATCATGCTTGTTGTGAGAAGCTCCGGTTTGTGAGAAGCATATACCCAAACCTGCCCCAAATGGGCCAAAATTTGTACCACGGCATGTTGATGCCGCTCCATGATAGCATGCCAAGTTTCATGAATTTCAGACGAGTTTTGGATTTACTAGAATTAAAAAACCAGGCATCTCAATGTTTTGCCGGCAATCAACAGTGCCATGGAGTTTGAAATTCATTTCCATTTCTTGCATGGGATCTAAGCATGCACCCAAGGACAAAGATTCGATTTTTCAACGAATTTATATGCACTGGAGCATGTGCATGTAGTTAAAATTTGAAATATGCACATAAATGCATTGAAAACTCACTTAATGCATAAAAATGTCCAAACGAACCCTGAATAATTCCTATTCTTTTATGATCACTGCAGATAAAAGGTCTAACAATTCAAACACCGTCCATGGCCATTGTGACCTCATTATGTAATTCAAATCAAGTCCAAAAATCAAGTAGATCCCACACAGTTTATTATAACCAACCATTTGAGATGCACCACAATTTATCTTCAGACTGTGTCTCAAATGGTTTGAATTACATAATGGGACAAAAGCTACTGTGTTCAAGAAGGGTCTACCAAAAATAATGGGACAAAAGCTATCTTATGGGGAACCAAGAACAAGAAAATCAGCAGGATATTTAGTTTTCCCACACAAGACTTCAACATCTCTAACAATTCCAATGGGTGATATTGTATCTCTATTAGCAAGTTTGATGGTAACATCAATACCTTCTACTCAGCAGGTGCAATTTCATGCATAATTTCTTTGTATAAGTCATGAGGTATAGCACTAGCACTAGCACCCATATCACATAGGCCATGATAACAATGATCTCCTATTTTAACAGAAATAACAGGCATGCCTACCACAAGTCTATGTTTATCTTTAGCACAAGGTTTGGCAATCCTAGCAGTTTCACCGCAGAAATAAATAACATGCCCATCAATATTATCAGCCAAGAGATCTTTAACAATATCAACATTAGGTTCAACTTTGATTTGCTCAGGAGGTGTATAAGTTCTAATATTGCTTTTACGAACCATAGTTGAAGCTTTAGCATGATCCTTTATTCTAACAGGGAAAGGTGGTTTCTCAACATAAGAAGTAGGAACAACAGGATCATTATAAGTGATAGTCTTTTCTTCAACTTTAGTAGGTGCAGCTACTTTTACTTCTATGGGAGGATGATATTTAAACCACTTCTCCTTGGGGAGATCAACATAAGTAGCTAAAGATCCACAGAAAGAAGCTACTATCTCAGAGTCAAGTCCATATTTAGTGCTAAATTTACAGAAAACATCGGTACCCATAGAAGATTTAACACATCAAACTTAGGTGTCGTACCTGACTCCTTACCTTCGTCGAGATCCCAATCTTCAGAGTTGTGTTTAATTCTATCCAATAAATTCCATTTGAATTCAATAGTCTTCATCATAAAAGAGCCAACACAAGAAGTATGAAGCATGGTGCGATTGTTTTCAGAAAGCCGAGCATAAAAACTTTGAATAATTATTTCTCTTGGGAGCTCATGATTGAGGCATGAATATAACATTGATTTAAGCCTGCCCCAAGCTTGGGAGCTCACGATGAACAAGATGCATAGGATAAAATTTCTGATGAAATACCAATTTCAATCGTTTGTAGTTCCATGACCCCGTATCATCACATAGCCTATACCATGTCGATGCATCTCCCTTCAAAGATAAAGGGAAGACCTTCTTCTTAACAACATCATCGGGTATACTGCAAGCTTAAATAATCCACAAACTTCATCCACATATATTAGGTGCTCATCAGGATGCTTTGTTCCATCTCCTGCAAAAGAATTAGCTAGCAGTTTTTCTAACATACCCGAAGGAACTTCAAAGGGAACATTTTCATTTTCAGTAGATTGAGTAGTTTGAGGAGCAACTCTTTGCTCTACAGGTCGGGGTGAAGATACCCCAAACAAACCCCTCAGAGGATTACTTTCCATAGTAACAAGTGATAGTAAATTTCAGCACACTATATAAATTTTCCTTACCAAATTCCACCTACCAAAGGCGCTTCACTCCCAAACAGCGGCGCCCGAAAAAGAGTCTTGATGACCCACAAGTATAGGGGATCTATCGTAGTCCTTTCGGTAAGTAAGAGTGTCGAACCCAACGAGGAGCAGAAGGAAATGATAAGCGGTTTTCAGCAAGGTATTCTCTACAAGTACTGAAATAAGTGGTAAAAGATAGTTTTGTGATAGGATAATTTGTAACGAGCAACAAGTAAAAAAAGTAAATAAAGTGCAGCAAGGTGGCCCAATCCTTTTTGTAGCAAAGGACAAGCCTGGACAAAATCTTATATAGAGAAAAGCGCTCCCGAGGACACATGGGAATTATCGTCAAGCTAGTTTTCATCACGTTCATATGATTCACGTTCGGTACTTTGATAATTTGATATGTGTGTGGACAGGTGCTTGGGTGCTGTTCTTACTTGAACAAGCATCCCACTTATGATTAACCTCTATTGCAGGCATCCGCAACTACAACAAAAGTATTAAGGTAAACCTAACCATAGCATGAAACATATGGATCCAAATCAGCCCCTTATGAAGCAACACATAAACTAGGGTTTAAGCTTACATCACTCTAGCAACCCATCATCTAGTTATTACTTCCCAATGCCTTCCTCTAGGCCCAAATAATGGTGAAGTGTTATGTAGTCGACGTTCACATAAAACCACTAGAGGATAGACAACATACATCTCATCAAAATATCGAACGAATACCAAATTCACATGACTACTAATAGCAAGACTTCTCCCATGTCCTCGTGAACAAACGTAACTACTCACAAAGCATATTCATGTTCATAATCAGAGGGTATTAATATGCATATAGGATCTGAACATATGATCTTCCACCAAATAAACCAACTAGCATCAACTACAAGGAGTAATCAACACTATTAGCAACCTACTAGTACCAATCCGGACTTGGAGACAAGAATTGGATACAAGAGATGAACTAGGGTTTTGAGAGGAGATGGTGCTGGTGAAGATGTTGATGGAGATTCCCCTCTCCCGATGAGAGGAGCGTTGGTGATGACTATGGCGATGATTCCCCTCTCCCCGGCAGAACAGCTCTGCCGGAGCCCTAGATTGGTTCCGCCAAGGTTCCGCCTCGTGGCGGCGGAGTCTCGCCCGAAAGGTTGCTTATGATTTTTTCCTCCACGAAAGACCTCATATAGCAGAAGATGGCCACCGGAGAGCCAACAAGGGGCCCACGAGGCGGCGCGCCAGGGGTAGGGCGCCCCCACCCTCGTGGGACGGTGGTGGCCCCCGACGTATTTCTTCCGCTCGATTTTTTATTATTTCCAAAATGACTTTCGTGGAGTTTCAGGACTTTTGGAGTTGTGCAAAATAGGTCTCTAATATTTGCTCCTTTTCCAAATTTCGTAATTCCAGCCGGCATTCTCCCTCCGTATGTAAACCTTGTAAAATAAGAGAGAATAGGCATAAGTATTGTGACATAATGTGTAATAACAGCCCATAATGCAATAAATATCGATATAAAAGTGTCAGGACCCCGATCCTAAGTCACACCGATCTAGCATGTAACACATCATATCACTTTGCGGCCTCACGCACGGTATTCCCACGGGTGTCGCCTTACCATGGCCCGGGACCGTTTGCGTCTTTGGCTCACGTATATGATAGTGTCGCTATCATCAATATGACAAAGAAACCGGGCCGACATGGCTAGTCGTGAACCCAAATCGGCGCTAACCTAAGGGTACAGGCATAAATGAATCAAATCGAACATGTCGGTCATCAACGGATATATTCGGGCTGTAACACTGGCTAACAGGACTCCGGTATCCCGGCTGTAGCGAGCTAGGCAGGACTCCGAATAACACCGCGTGACATTTCCCGAAGAACAGGACATATAGGAGCAGTGAAACACATGCCGCCGATCAAGTGTCCAAGCGGTAGTCTTTGGGCTAGCAGGACTCCGGTGAACCGGCTGTAGCGGACTACTATCGCTCAGAAGCACGAGACTACATTTCCCCATATGAGAGGCTGCCAAGGATAAACAACTAGTTTGTCGGATCCCACACATATCAAGCATTTCAGACATACACACATTATGCTCGATATGCGTAGATACAACATGGCATCACAACATAACTCTACGACTCAAATATTTATCAATAGGCTCCGAGGAGCGAGATATTACAAACATGGGTCTCATGACCCAACACTCGAAAGCATACAAGTCAAAGCACAAGCGGAAGCTAATCATGTCCGAGTACGCATAATTATAAATGAAAAAGGCCGAGAAGCGACTATCTACCGAGATCTGCCGAGGGCACAAGATCGTAGCTGAGGTAACAAGCTAAGCGTCAAGTCCACATGGAACTACTAGCGAGACCGACGTCTCTACGCAAAATATAAAATAAGCAAACGTGAGTACAATTGTACTCAGCAAGACTTACATCGTAACTAACTACATATGCATCATTATCAAAAGGGGTTGGTGGAGTTTGACCGCAGCAAGCCACTTTGACTCGGTGGCTATCTGAACTACATTGCAAGTAACTCTTTTGAGGTGGCGCACGAGTCCACATATTCACCATATCAATACACCACTATGGACCCGCTCCCGTCTTCCCTACGAGAACGCCATCCATAGCACTCATGCTTATCTTGCGCATTTTAGGGTATCCACTTTCACTTGTCTATGAACCGATATAGGCAACCCAGAAGTCCTTCTCCGTGGACACGGCTATTCGAATAGATCATATTAAACCCCGCAGGGGTGTACTTCTTCACACACGCTCTCACCACTTACGCGTTTACACGACATGTACTCGGCAACCTTCAAGCGGAAGCCCAGCGTGGGTGTCGGCCACGGCCTACCTAAACACTCAAGTCCCTAGTCCAGGTTTATCGCCTATTCGGGTTCCATCCGCAGGAGTCCGCCGAGGTTTCCCATACAGCCCCGAACGATGTGTGCGGGGTTCCCGAGATACCAAACGGGCACTTTCGGTACACCGGGCCACGGTGCCTACCGCAACACAACCCACCCCTAAGGTCGGCGTTAAATGCGGCCCGACATGCTACAAACACGAAACTACTTGCAACTCCGGACTAAGAACAAGGGTGGTTAAGAAGCCGAGAGGGTCCATTGGTTTCGGGCCCAATGCGTGGTAGTAACTGCTTTCATGGATCACAAACACGTAACTCAGTTCTCGAGGACGGCTGCAATGAGACAACCCACCATGTACTCCTACATGGCCTCTCACCGCTACCTTTACCAAATCGTGTTCACACACTTAGCTCACACACAATAGGACATGTTCATAACAATTCCAATTCATTCCCGATGAATCAGACCCGACTCAACTCTAAGCGAGCGGGCATGACAAACAAGCATAAATGAGTAGGCACAACATGGCTCAAACAATTCCTACTCATGCTAGTGGGTTTCATCTAATTCTTGTGGAATGACAGGTCATGCAAAGGATCAAGGGGTTCAGCTACATGACAAGTAACACATGAGTCGTTGTTGTCCTAATGCAGTAAAATAGAGCAGGAGCGAGAGAGTGGGATTGTATCGGAATGAACAAGGGGTTTTGCTTGCACGGCACTTCGAAGATAATATAGTTCTTCATCGGTGTCATCGAATTCATCGTCGGAACATCGTCTACCGAGAGGGGACAAACACCGGCAACTGAGAAAGAACACAATCAATGCAATGCACATATATGATGCATGATCATGTTAAGGAACTGAATTCACCTAATGCAATAATAATCCAAATTAGTTGAAGTGGAATTCAAACAAGGTTGAACTCCAACTCCAAATGCTAGCTCATAAGTTACCCTAATCATGATTCATCCTATTCAGTGAGGTTAACTTGTTCAAACATGCATGATCATGGCATAAACAGATTCTTCATATTTTTCTGATCATTTTCATATATAAATTATTTCCATCCGAGTTACGGTTGAATTTCTATGATTTATTGAAGTTTTAGGGCATTTTCTGAAATTTCCTGAATTAAAATAATTCCAGATATCAGTTTACTGCGTCAGCATGATGTCGCAGTGACGTCATCAGGTCAACAGGGCTGGTCCGGGTCAAACTGGCAGTGGGTCCCACGTGTCAGAGTAATTAACTTAATTAGATTTTAATTAAAACTAAACCTAGTTATTAAGCGAAATTTGGGCCCCACATCATTGACTCAGAGAGTCAACCGGGGCCCACCCGAGGTCAAAGTCCACGTCGGCTGCGGCGTTTAGCCGGCGAGCCTGACGGCGCAAAGTGCATTTTGCCGTTCCGGCCACCAAAAGGGTCGGGAGGGTACCTACGTGGAGTCAGGGATGAGCCGAGGCTCTTGGTGGAGTGGCTTGAGCTCGGGACGGTCGGGATCGACGCCTTGGCGACGAGGTTGGCGGCCGGAGTTGACCATGTGCGGGTTGGGGTTGCGGTGTGCAAACGCAGAAGCCGAGGCGCTTAGCGAGGCTCTACGTGATGCGGCGGACATGTTGGTCAAAGACGGAATGACCATATGGTCGCCGGAGCGACGCCGGCGACAAGCTTCGGGCGGCGGTGGGTTTGATCACGATGGAAAGCGGTGGCTAGAGGAGGGAACGAGTCGGGAAGAGGGGAAGCGACTGGGGCTCACCGTGAGTGCGACGATGGCATCGGGCGAGCTCGAGGAGGCACCAGAGCCGGCAATTTGTCGATGAAGTCCGGCGGGTCGAGAAGGGGAAAGTGGCGGGCGGCGCCTCGGGCGCTCGGTGTCGGGAGGCTTCGGTGAGGAGGAGAGAGGGCTCGGCGGAGCTCGGGGGCATGCCGGGAGGAGAGGGGTGGCGGTGGCAGCATGCACGGCGATCGGCGTCGTGGCGCGTTCGGTGGCGTCGTGGGGAGAGAGAGCAGGAGGAGGAGATGGTCCAGGAGAGAGGAAAGAGGACGAGGGGTTCGGGGAGGCGCGTGGCGCCTCCGGCGTCGAGGGGTAGCCAGCAGGCGGCAGGGAGGAGGTGGCGAGCTCGGCGCGGTCGCCAGAAACCTCCTCCGCCCTCTTGGCAGAGGTAGGAGACGAGCGGGCGTGGCGGTTGGTGGTGGGCCACCAACCGGCCAATGAGGGGAGGGAGAAGGTGGGCGGTGGAGTTGGCTGTGGGGTGAGAGGTAAGCCAGGTAACCCTTCTCTCTCTCTTTTTATTTGTTTTAGTTTTCTAATTTTCTGTTTTGTTTTAGTTTAGCAAAATACTAAACCATTTAATTAAATCCTGAAAATAATTGTGGCCATTAACTAAATTATTACAGAGGCCCTTAACTATTTTCAGAATTGTTGGAGCATTTAAAATATTAATAGTATTTAAATGCCCCAATTCAAATACAATATGGTTTATTCAAAAATCCAAAATGTCTTGGAAAAATATCCATCACCTCTGGATATGGTTTTCACCTTTTTCCATTAATCATGAACATTTTTGCAAACCACTTTGGGTTCTTTGAAGATATTTTGAAGTTGAACTTATTTGAATTGCTTTAGTGCTAGGGCTTGATCATCCCCATTTCAAATTTCATGGAAATTAAACATGATGCATGGATGCAATGCTACTAGTTACAAGCAAGCTCTAGGGTTGATCTGGGGCTGTGACAAAAAGCATGATGCAAAATGGACGTATCACTTGTGCAAATGTTTTCCTTGTAGTGACTGTGTGGGATGTATATGCGAACGGAAACGTTTAGTGGTGACTGACTGCGTGGGATGTACTTACGAATGGAAATGATTTCGCCTTTATAATTGTATTTTTTAGCACTCATGCGTATTTACGTATTTGAGTGCTACTTGGTCGCACACGACCTCATTTTGCCGAGCGTGTGTGCCAGGAGGGCATATCCCCAACTGTTTCTGGGTCGTGTGGGAAGGACCCCCCTATCGCCCACACTCACTTGGCGAAGGTTCCGAATGTCATCGTGGAAAGGAGTCTTAAAACCGTTTGTTCAGGACCGACGCGCACCAGTGTCATCTGACTGAACATGACCAAGCCATGCTGGTAAACTAAAGTAAACCTAAACTAAACTTAAAATATGGAAACAAAAACATAAAAAATATAAGAGGTCTCACCGGAGCCTTGGGCGCCGGAGCGGCAGGGCGGCTGCGGGGGTGGAGGAGAGGGGCGCCAGGGTGGCCTGGTGGAGGAGAGGGCGCCGGAGCGGCGGGGCGACCGCGGTGGTGGAGGATAGAGGCGGCCGGGTGGAGGAGGGGGCGCCGGAGCGGCGGGGCGGCCGCGATGGTGGAGGAGAGGGGCGCCGGGGCCGCTTGGGTGGAGTAGGGGCACCTTGATGTGGGGGTGGCATGGGGTGCGTGGCTCGGGCATGAGGACGGTCTAGGGAGGCCTTGAGGCAGAGGAGGGGTCGCCAGGGCTGCGGGGGCGGCGCGACGATGGGGGTGGCGCAGGGCGGCGGCTGCACGGGGGCAGGGTGGCGCGGGACGGCGGCGGCTCGGGCGCGGGATGAGAGAGAGAGAGGGAACAGAGAGATGGGGCGCGGGCGGGCGTCGTGGGCATTTTAGTTGGGGCACGGTTCTTTGTCGTCCGCTAGCAGACGACAAAGAGCCTAGCTAACGGACGTTAGTTTGGCCACTTTCTTTGACGTCTGCTAGCGGACGGCAAAGAAAGTGTCCGCTAGGTGGTTCTCGGTAGTGGGCCACCCTCACTCTTTGCCGTCTGCTAGCAGACGGCAACGACTCTATGCCGTCTGCTAGCTGACGACAAAGACCTAGTTGATGGTAAACATGGTCTTTGTCGTCAGCCTCCTTCGTTGCCGTCAGCTTCTTTTAAGCTGAGGGCAAATACCTTCTTTGCCATTCGCTAGCTGACGGCAAAGATCCGGCTGACGGCAAAGATCCTGATTCCAGTAGTGTGTATAGCTCCCCTATTTTATTTTTGATATGTTCCTAGAGAAAACTAAGTTGGAAGATGATAGTAGGAATGATGCGGACTGGGTCCATGATCTGAGGATTATCCTCATTGCTGCACAAAAGAATTATGTCCTTGATGCACCGCTAGGTGACAGACCTATTGCAGGAGCAGATGCAGACGTTATGAACGTTTGGCAAGCTCGATATGATAACTACTTGATAGTTTAGTGCACCATGCTTTACGGCTTAGAACTGGGACTTCAAAAATGTTTTGAACGCCATGGAGCATATGAGATGTTCCAAGAGCTGAAATTGGTATTTCAGACTCATGCCCGTGTCGAGAGGTATGAGACCTCTGACAAGTACTTTGCCTACAAGATGGAGGAGAATAGCTCAGTGAGCATGTACTCAAAATGTCTGGGTACTATAATCGCCTGAATCAAGTGGGAATTAAACTTCTATAAGATAGCGATTGACAGAGTTCTCTAGTCACTATCACCATGCTACTAGAACTTCGTGATGAACTATAATATGCAAGGGATCACAAAAACGACTCCCGAGCTCTTCACGATGCTGAAATCGACGAAGGTAGAAATCAAGAAAAAGCATCAAGTGTTGATGGTTAACAAGACCACTAGTTTCAAGAAAAGGGCAAAGGGAAAGAAAGGGAACTTCAAGAAGAATGGCAAGCAAGTTGTCACTCCCATGAAGAAGCCCAAAGCTAGACCCAAGATTGAAACTGAGTGCTTCTACTGCAAAGGAAATGGTCACTAGAAGCAAAACTGCCCCAAATATTTGGCGGATAAGAAGGATGGCAAAGTGAACAAAGGTATATTTGATATACATATTATTGATGTGTACTTTACTAGTGTTCATAGCAACCCCTGGGTATTTGATACTGGTTTAGTTGCTAAGATTAGTAACTCGAAACGGGAGTTGCAGAATGAACAGAGACTAGTTAAGGACGAGGTGACGATGTGTGTTGGAGGTAATTCCAAGGTTGATACGATCACCATCGCACACTCCCTCTACCTTCGGGATTAGTGTTGAACCTTAAATAAATGTTATTTGGTGTATGTGTTGAGCATGAATATGATTTGATCATGTTTATTGCAATACGGTTATTCATTTAAGTCAGAGAATAACTGTTGTTCTGTTTACATGAATAAAACCTTATATGGTCATACACCCAATGTGAATGGTTTATTGAATCTCGATCGTAGTGATACACATATTCATAAAATTGATGCCAAAATATGCAAAGTTGATAATGACAGTGCAACATATTTGTGGCACTGCCGTTTAGGTCATATTGGTGTAAAGCGCATGAAGAAACTCCATGCGATGGACTTTTGGAATCACTTGATTATGAATTATTTGATACTTGCGAACCATGCCTCATAGGAAAGATGACTAAAACTCCGTTCTCCGGAACAATGGAGCGAGATAATGACTTATTGCAAATAATACATACTTATGTATGCAGTCCAATGAGTGTTGAAGCTCACGGCGGGTATCGATATTATCTAACCTTCACAGATGTTTTGAGCCAAATATTTACGGCGGGTATATCTACTTGATGAAACACAAGTCTGAAACATTTGAAAAATTCAAAGAATTTCATAGTGAAGTGGAGCATCATCGTAACAAGAAAATAAAGTTTTTACGATCTGATCTAGGAGGCTAATATTTGAATTACGAGTTTGGCCTTCACTTAAAACAATGTGGAATAGTTTCATAACTCATGCCACCTAGAACACCACAGCGTAATGGTGTGTCCGAACGTTGTAACCGTACTTTATATATGGTGCGATCTATGATGTCTCTTACTGATTTACCATTATCATTTAGGGTTTATGCATTAGAGACAGTTGCAGTGACGTTAAATAGGGCACCGTCTAAATCCATTGGGATGACACCATATGAACTGTGGTTTGGCAAGAAACCTAAGCTGTCATTTCTTAAAGTTTGGGGTTGCGATGCTTATGTGAAAAAGCTTCAGCCTGATAAAGCTCGAACCCAAATCGAAGAAGTGCGTCTTCAGAGGATACCCAAAAGAAACTGTTGGGTACACCTTCTATCACAGATCTGAAGGCAAGATATTTGTTGCTAAGAATGGATCCTTTCTGGAGAAGAAGTTTCTCTCTAAAGAAGTGAGTGGGAGGAAAGTAGAACTTGATGAGGTAACTGTACCTTCTATCGAGTTGGAAAATAGCTCATCACAGAAAACCATTCCTGTGATGCCTACACCAACTAGTGAGGAAGCCAATGATAATGATCATGAAACTTTAGATCAAGTTACTACCGGACCTCGTAGGTCAACCAGAGTACGCACCAGAGTGGTATGGTAATTCTGTTCTGGAAGTCATGTTACTAGACCATGACGAACCTACGAACTATGAGGAAGCAATGATGAGCCCAGATTCCGTGAAATGGCTTGAGGCCATGAAATCTGAGATGGGATCCATGTATGAGAACAAAGTATGGAATTTGGTTGATTTGCCCGATGATCGGCAAGCCATAGAGAATAAATGGATCTTCAGGAAGAAGACTGACACTGATGGTAATGTTACTATCTACACAGCTCGACTTGTTGCAAAAGGTTTTCGACAAGTTCAAGGAGTTGACTACGATGAGACTTTCTCACTCGTATCGATGCTTAAGTCTGTCTGAATTATGTTAGCAATTGCCGCATTTTATGAAATCTGACAAATTGATATAAGTACTACATTCCTTAATGGATTTATTAAAGAAGAGTTGTATATGATGCAGCCAGAGGGTTTTGTCAATCCTAAACGTGCTAATAAAATGTGCAAGCTCCAGCGATCCATCTATGGACTGGTGCAAGCATCTCGGAGTTGTAATATACGCTTTAATGAGTTGATCAAAGCATATAGTTTTATACAGACTTGCGGTGAATCCTGTATTTACAAGAAAGTGAGTGGGAGCACTACAACCTTTCTGATAGGTATATGTGAATGACATATTGTTGATCGGAAATGATGTAGAATTTTCTGGAAAGCATAAAGGAGTGTTTGAAAGGAGCTTTTTTAGAGAAAGACCTCAATGAAGCTGCTTACATATTGGGCATCAAGATCTATAGAGATAGATCAACACGCTTGATAAGATTTTTCAATAAGCACATACCTTGACAAGATTTTGAAGTAGTTCAAAATGGAACAGTCAAAGAAGGAGTTCTTGCCTGTATTGCAAGGTGTAAAGTTGAGTAAGACTCAAAACCCTGACTGATATATCCCAATGTATCTACTTTTCCTAACGCTTTTCCTCTTGTTTTGGACCCTAATTTGCATGATTTGAATGAAACTAACCCCGGAATGATGTTGTTTTCAGCAGAACTACCATGGTGTTGTTTTTGTGCATAAATAAAAGTTCTCAGAATGGAACGAAACTTTGCAAGGATTTTTATACAATAATAGAGAATTTTTGGAGCCAAGAGCCACCAGAGGGGGGCACCTGGGTGGGCAGAACCCACCAGGGCGCGCCAACCCTCCCAGGCGCGCCCAGGAGGGTTGTCCACCTGGTGGCCCCACAGATCCTGAAACCGACGCTATAAAATCCTATTTTTCCAGAAAAAATCAGGGAGAAAGAATTATCGCGATCCATGAGATGGAGCCGCCATCACCTCCTGTTCTTCATTGGGAGGCCAGATCTGGAGTCTGTTTGGGGCTCTAGAGAGGGGGATCTTTGTTCTTCATCATCACCAACCCTTCTCCATCGCCAATTCCATGATGCTCCACACCGAGAGTGAGTAATTCCTTCGTAGGCTCGCTGGTCGGTGAGGAGTTGGATGAGATTCATCATGTAATCGAGTTAGTTTTGTTAGGGCTTGATCCCTAGTATCCACTATGTTCTGAGATTGTTGTTGCTATGACTTTGCCATGCTTAATGCTTGTCACTTTGGGCCCGGGTGCCATGAATTCAGATCTGAACCGTTTATGTTATCACCATTATATCCATGTTCTAGATCCGATCTTGTAAGTTATAGTCACCTACTATGTGTTATGATCCGGCAACCCCGGAGTGACAATAGTCGGGACCACTCCCGGTGATGACCATAGTTTGAGGAGTTCATGTATTCACCCTGTGTCAATGCTTTGTTCCGGTTCTCTATTAAAAGGAGGCCTTAATATCCCTTAGTTTCCAATATGGACCCTGCTGCCACGGGAGGGTAGGACAAAAGATGCCATGCAAGTTCTTTCCATAAGCACGTATGACTATTTACAGAATACGTGCCTTATCGCCCCAGGTTATGACTGTCACATGATGAATATCATCCAACAAATTACCGATCCAATGCCTAAAAATTTATCTTATATATATTGTTTCTGCTAAGTTACTACTGCTCTCGTTACTGTTGCACTTGCTACAAAAATACTGCTATCGTTACTGTTACACTTGCTACAAAAATACTGCTATCGTTACTGTTGCACTTGCTACAAAAATATTGCTATCATTGTTACCATTACTATTGTTGCTGTCACTATTATCAAAACTATCATATTACTTTGCTAGTGATCACTTTGCTGCAGATAATTAATCTCCAGGTGCGGTTGAATTGACAACTCAGCTGCCAATACCTTCAAATATTCTTTGGCTCCCCTTGTGTCGAATCTATAAATTTGGGTTGAATACTCTACCCTCGAAAACTGTTGCGATCCCCTATACTTGTGGGTTATCAAGACCTTTTTCTGGCGCCGTTACCGGGGAGCATAGCTATATTTGTTGAGTCACTTAGGATTATTATCAATTTATCACTATGAAGAATCTGAAGGATGCTAAGACTAAGATTTATTCCTCTAAGACGAGGGGAGGTAAGGAACTGCCATCCAGTTTTGCTTTAGATTCACCTTCTGCTATAAGTAAACTTGCAACACCCCCACATGCTATCAATCCTGATATGTCGCAAGTTATTGATGATGCTACTTCTACTATGAATGATGTTTATGATGATGCTAGTATCTTGCTTGATGATAATGATGTGCCACTTGGTGAATTTCTTGATGAACAAATTGCTAGAGTAATACAACATGATGTTGTTGAATCTGATGATGAGCTTGAAACTGAAACTCCTGAAACACCTGCTAGAACTAGCCTTCCTAGATATGAATTGCGTAAGGTAGCGGAAGGTTATGTTATGAATGAGGAGACAACTAGAGATATTCTTGCTTGTAAGGATATAGATGATCTAGAGAAATTATTATGCAAGTATAAAGAAGAATCTCCAAATGCTAGAATGCAATATGATCCTAAGTTTGATACCTCACCTATCTTTATTGATGATAAGGATTATGAATTCTCTGTCGACCCAGAGTTAATTACTTTGGTTGTATCTGATCCTTTCCATGGTTATGAAACTGAAACAGTTGTGGCACATCTTACTAAGTTGAATGACATAGCGACCCTTTTTACTCATGATGAGAAGACTCGTTATTATTACATTCTTTAATTATTTCCGTTCTCATTAAAGGTTGATGCTAAAGCTTGGTACAATACTCTTGCTCCTAGTTGTGTGCGTAGTCCCCAGGATATGATTTACTACTTCTCTGAAAAATATTTTCCTGCTCATAAGAAACAAGCTGCCTTACAGGAAATGTTTAACCTTGTGCAAACTAAAGAAGAGAGTCTCCCACAAGCTTGGGGGAGGCTTTGCTGCCATTTAATGCTTTGCCTGATCATCCTCTTAAGAAAAATGAAATACTTGATATCTTCTATAATGGACTAACCGATGCTTCTAGGGATTTCCTAGATAGTTGTGCTGGTTGTGTTTTCAGGGAACGAACTATTGGACAAGCTGAAGAATTATTGAATAATATATTGAAAAATTATGATGATTAGACTCTTCCGGAACCACCGCCTAAACCTACTCCAAAGAAGAGGGGCATATTATATCTCAGTCCTGAAGATATGCAAGAGGCAAATAAATCTTTGAAGGAAAAACGTATTAAAGCCGAGGATGTTAAAAATTTACCTCCTATTGAAGAAATACATCACTACTAGGGAAAAGCCTAGCAGTAGCGCGGGTTTTGGGTGTATCGGTAGCGCGGGCGGCCGCGCTACTAATACGGCGCCATAGCTAACTTGTAGCAGTAGCGCGTGTATAACCCACTGCTACTTCTGATAGTAGTAGTGTGGTTGACGCCTGCGCTACTACTACTTAGCTGTAGCACGGGTCAAGGCCCCGCGCTACTACTAACTAATTGGGAATTAAAATAAATAAATTCCATCGATGGTTGTTGCTGCTGGGCGTCATCGTCCTCTCCAACCATGGCTGCTGCTGGTCCTGGAGGGGATGAAGTTGTCCATGGTGATGGTGGCTCCCCACCCAACTTGTTCCCGCACCTCTCATCTCCTGCTGCTACAAAAGAAGAGAAAATTATGAATGAGGAAGAGAGAGATAGAGAGGAGTAGGAGGAGGAACTCACTAGTGGCCGCTGAAGTTGGAGCCGACGCTCGAAACATAGATGAAGCTGCTCGTGCTCGTCCCGCTGCTGCTGCTGCCGCTCCTCCTCCTCGTCGTCCTCCCTCACATCAGAATCTGCAGAGCCCGTCAAACACGCAAGCCAGTCAGCAACCCCGGCACCGAAATAGAGGACGCGATGCGCGCATCGCGTGGTGGGAGATGAGTCGGTGGCGCGCATCGCTGGAAGCAGAGCTCTCACCGCCACCGTCCTTGGCCAGCTCCGCGGAGCCCCCGTTGGCATCCCTCTGAATGCCGCCGCCGCCCTCCATGCCGGACACGGCGGCCCCGGCAGCGGTAGCGGCTGCCTCCTCCTCCTGGACATGGCTGTCGTCCATGTCGGGAGACGCCGAGGGAGAGGAGGTCACCGAATTTGGGGAAGGCGCCGAGGTGTGAGATCGGCAGCGGCGGTGGGTGAGGATGGGAATCACTGGTGGGAGGAGAAGGGGAATGGGAGAGAGGGAGAGAGTGAGGGAGAGAGGAGGGATTCGGCCGAGGATATGGGGACTTCACCTACCTCGTACTTAGTAGTAGCACAGGTTTATACCACTCGCTACTACTATGGCATGTCCCGGGGGGCACGGTCGAGATCGCTTAGTAGTAGTGAGGGTTAAAAATATGCGCTACTACTATCAACTTAGTAGTAGCGAGGGGTAAAAACACGCGCTACTAGTAAGTAGCAGTAGCGAGGGGTATAAACCCTCACTACTAGTAAGCGTCTGCCTATAAGCTTTTCCCTAGTAGTGCATGGGCTTAATACACCACCACCACCCAAGGTGGTAGAGGTAAACTCTCTAATGAAATTCAATGATAGTGATAATCCTCACAATATGCATCCTAGCCAATGCCTTTATGAGTTTGAAAACTACATTAGAAAACAAGATCATTTTAATGCAAATGTTATGAAACAATTGAAATACAGTTCTGATATGATTGCTTGCTTGAGTGACTTGTGATTTAGAATCTCAAATGATGTTAGAGGTGTTGGAAAACATGCTTCTATGGTACAAACCTAGTAAGAACAAGTTGCTAAATCACAAAGAGAATTGCTCGATGAAATGAATAATAATATGCATGACTTTGCTATTAGAGTTGCGACTAGAGGAGGTAAAATGACTCAGGAACCACTTTATCCTGAGGGACACCCAAAAATAATTGACCAGGATTCACAAAGGAACAACACCACTGCACCTAGTCCTTCTAAAAAGAAGAAGAAAAAGAAAAATGATAGGACTTTGCATGCTTCTAGTGAACCGGAAGTAGAAAAACCTCCTGATAATGATAATGATGTTTCTATCTCTGATGCTGAAACTCAATCTGGTCATGAACATTCACCTAGTGATAATAAAAAAGATAATGCTGATGTTCATGAAGATACTCAATCAAACAATGAAAAAGAACCAGATAATGATGTTGAGATAGAACCTCCAGTTGATCTTGATAACCCACAACCCAAAAATACACGATATTATAAAAGTGACTTCATTGCTAGAAAACATGGTAAAGAAAGAGAACCGTGGGTTAAAATATATATGCATTTTCCACCCATGTCAACTAAGAAGAAACATGATGAAGAATTAGAATGCTTTGCTGAAATGTTGAGGCCAGTCTTTTTGCGACTTGCTTGACTGATATCCTTAAAGTGCCTCCTTATGCAAAGTACATTAAAGACATCATCACCAATAAGATAAAAATACCGGAAGCTGAAATCTCCACTATGCTTGCTAATTATACTTTTAAAGATGGAGTACCTAAAAAACTTGGAGATCTGAGGATACCAACTATACCTTGCTCCATCAAAAAGAACTATGTGAAAACTGCTTTATGTGATTTATGAGCTGGTGTTAGTGTTATGCCTTTCTCTTTATATAAAAGACTTGACTTGAATAAACTCACACCTACTGAAATATCTTTGCAGATGGCTGATAAATCAACTGCCATACCTATCGGTATTTGTGAGTATGTGCCCGTTGTTGTTGCTAATGCTACTATTTGACTGACTTTGTTATATTTGAGATGCCCGAGGACGACAACATGTCGATTATCCTTGGTAGACCCTTCTTGAATACTGCAGGGGCTGTTATTGATTGCAATAAAACCAAGGTCACTTTTCATATAAATGGTAATGGGCATACAATGCACTTTCCGAAGAAACAATTCCTAGTGAATGGTAATGGGCATCACTATTGGAAGTTTTCAACTACCTCTACTTACTGTCAAAAATAAATATGAAATGCTTATTGTTGGGGACATTCATATCCCTGTTGAGGTAACTTAGTGATTTACAAAAGTTCTTCGGTTTCATGCTAATCGAAAGTGGTTGTGACTTGATCAACCCTATTAATGGATCATTTTTGAAAGGTATGAAGTTGATGAATTTAGTAAGCACTACCTGTTGTCCCCACCTATTGTTTTTTGTTTTTATTAGTTAAATAAAATAAAATGCCATGTTTTATCTGTTTTCTGAATTTCCCGTGCAATAGAAAAATGATCCAAAAATAAAAGTTCTCAGAATGCTCTGAAAAATTAATACGATTTTTTTGAATATTTAAGAATTTCTGGTGCAAATAATATCAGAGGAGGTGCACTAGGTGGGCACAACCCACCTGGGCGTGCCAGGACCCCCAGGTGTGCCCTTGTGGGTTGTGGTCCCCACGTGGGCCCCCTCACTTATCTCTTTACACCACATCATCACCTACCTCCAGAAAAAATTCACCATTGCTCTCTCTCTCTCCCGTGTTCTTGCTCTCAAACTCACGGATTTCGATCTCTTTGCTCGAAGCTCCATTTCAGAAACTGTTTTGGGGGATTGTTGCTTGGTATGTAACTCTACTGCTTGTCCAATTAGTTTTTGTTTTAGTGGTTTATATATTGAATAATTATCCACTCTTGGTGCTACTGTACATGAGCTTGCATGTTGAATTCTTAGAGTTTTATGTAGTTCGAATGCTTGCTATGGCCTCTATGTATCCCTATGAGTAGTTGCTATCAATCTTGTAAAGTTTTGTTGGAAAAATTTGTGGACTAAAAATTTCAGAATTTTTGTTGATAGGAAAAGGATGAATATCTTTAGAAAGTTTGCTTCTAAGAAGAACTCCAAGGGAGTTATTGGGGAGTCATCTGACAGTGATATCCATCCTCGGAGGTTGGCGGAGGTACGGCCGTGCGAATGGCCGCATACCCAGTTCATGGAAGAGGCTGGAATCCTTCAAGAGTTCACACAGTATGCTGCTAATGCCGGCCTCACCGACTTCATCGCAGCTGAATGTGAACAGTATCATATCCTCACAAACATCTTCGTTCAAAGTTTAAATTTCCTTCCTAGGAATAATCCTCCCGAGGTGCAGTTTAGTTTATATTCTGATTTCCATCAGATACCGCTTACTGAGTTTTGTGAAATATGCTTGCTCCCTTCCGACGGGAGCTTAATTGAGCCTAGGCCGGCAGAGTTTGAGGCCTTTTATCATACCTTGACAGTGGGGGATTAGAGAGAGGGGTGTCGGCTATCACTGCCTATGGCTTGCATTTACATGTTGTTCATTACTTTGCTCTTTTCATTGCAAAATGCTTGCTTGCTAGAGATAAGGTGGGTGCACCCAGCTCACCAGACCTTGTTGTTTTACGTCGTGCACTAGAGGGCGACAACACTTATAGCTTGGGAGCTACTTCGGCACGTCTCCTCCATATTAATAAATCCAAGGGTAAAATACATGGTGGGATTTTCGCTACTTGTTTGGTGGCTCGCTTTAATGTTGAGATACACCTTCATGATCACCCCCTGACCAAGGTTTACCTAGATCGTGCAGCCATGGATCACCACCATTTTTCTGATGTCGATTCTCCTAACATCCCTATTCCATATAACCTGGTTTTTAGTGTGAGGACTCATGATATTATTCCATTGCCTACTCCTGCTTTGTTTGTTCCTATTGCCAGGGGCGGATATAGGATTATGCCTGCGGATATCATCGCCTACCGGAATGACCAGGCTGCAGCAGACGAGGATCCTCAGTAGTGGGATGCGTGGATACCCGCTCCTCAGCACCCCGACTACTATCCAGGCTACTGATCAGTTACCAAGTTAGGCCAAAAGCCTAAGCTTGGGGGAGTACATGTTTTCCACCGACATTACATTCATGTTCATACATTTCATTCCAGTTGTCGGTGTTCACACATTTTCATTGTATCATCCATGTTAAATTTATTTTATTGCTTTCTTCTTGTGTGTTTGAAAAACCTTAGAAAAAACCAAAAAAATTAGCTGTAGTTAGTTTACTTTCCTTGCATGCTTAGTTGCATTACTTAAAAAGAAAACCCAAAAAGATTTCCTTGTTCTTCTTTTGCTTGTTGGGAGCTTTCCCGTGCAAATAGTTTTTCTTGTTTTTGCTTTTCTCTTTTATTTGCTTGTTCGAGAAAACCAAAAACTCCAAAAATATTTCAGTGTGTTTCTATGAATTTCTTTCCTTTTTATTCGGGTCGTACCAAGGAGAAGGCCACGATGAAAATGTTGAGTGGCTCTCATATGCATAATTGTTTATCTAACAAAGAGCCCATATTACCTTGTCTTCCCCTGTTGAATAAAATGTTTACAGATTCCAGCTTAGTCCACAACACTCTTGCACTATTATTATTTCCCATCGTTCGGTCATGCAAGTGAAAGGCAATAATGACGATATTTGATGAACAGGCCGTGGCAGAGAGAAACTGGTAACTCGACTTGTTTTGTTTGTGTAAATATGTTTAACCTAGTATCCATGATTCAGCCCATTATGATTAAACATGTTGGCAATGACAATTAGAGATTATAGTTTCTCATGCCATGCATAAGTAGCTGGGAGTGGATAATGATTTATCTTGGATATCAACATTGTGTTAAAATGATTGTGATGCAATATGATGATATGGTATCCTCCTCTGAATGTTCGAGTGGCTTGACTTGGCACATGTTCATGCATGTAGTTGAATCAAAACCAACATAGCCTCTATGATATTTATGTTCATGGTGTTCATATCCTACTCATGCTAGTGTCCAATGTTACTTATGCATAATGCATGTTCATGGCCGTTTTTGCTCTCTAGCTGGCCACTTCTCAATCTATTTGCTAGCCTTCGCCTGTATTAAGTGGGAATTCTACTTGTACATCAAAAACCTTGAACCCAAGTTATTCCAGATGAGTCCACCATACCTACCTATATGCGGTATTACCCTGCCGTCCTAAGTAAATTTGCATGTGCCACCTCTTAAAACTTCAAATAAATATCCTTTTTGTGTGCCTGGATCGTTCATGGAACGACATGAGGTGGTCGGTATCTTCTATGCTAAGCGGGTTATTTTCAGGTCGAGTGTTTATTCACTCGCCATCGCACGAGAAAAGGGCGTGATACGTCTCCATCGTATCTACTTTTCCTAACTCTTTTGCCCTTGTTTTGGACTCTAACTTGCATGATTTGAATGGAACTAACCCGGATTGACATTGTTTTCAGTAGAATTGCCATGGTGTTATTTTTGTGCAGAATAAAAAGTTCTCGGAATGACCTGAAAATCAACGGAGATTATTTTTGGAATTAATAAAAAACATTGGCAAAAGAATCAGCACTAGGGGGCCCACACCCTATCCACAAGGGTGGGGGCGCGCCCACCCCCCTAGGGCGCGCCCTGCAACCTTGTGGGCCCCCTAGACCTCCACCGACCTCAACTCCAACTCCATATATTCACTTTCGGGGAGAAAAAATCAAAGAGAAAGTTTCATCGCGTTTTACGATACGGAGCCGCCGCCAAGCCCTGTTCTTCCTCGGGAGGGCAGATCTGGAGTCCGTTCGGGGCTCCGGAGTGGAGAATCCATCGCCATCATCATCATCAAACATCCTCCATCACCAATTTCATGATGCTCACCGCCGTGCGTGAGTAATTCCATCGTAGGCTTCCTGGACCGTGATGGGTTGGATGAGATTTACCATGTAATCGAGTTAGTTTTGTTAGGGTTTGATCCCTAGTATCCACTATGTTCTAAGAATGATATTGCTATGACTTTGCTATGCTTAATGCTTGTCACTAGGGCCCGAGTGCCATGAACCCAGATATGAACCCTTTATGTTTTTATCAATATATTTGTGTTCTTGATCCGATATTGCATGTTATAGTTACCTACTATGTGTTATGATCCGGCAACCCCGGAGTGACAATAGTCAGGACGACTCCCGATGATGACCGTAGTTTGAGGAGTTCCTGTATTCACTAAGTGCTAATGCTTTGGTCCGGTTCTCTATTAAAAGGAGGCCTTAATATCCCTGAGTTTCCAATAGGACCCCCGCTGCCACGGGAGGGTAGGACAAAATATGTCATGCAAGTTCTTTTCCATAAGCACGTATGACTATATTCAGAATACATGCCTACATTACATTGATGAACTAGAGCTAGTTCTATGTCACCCTATGTTATAACCGTTGCATCATGAATGCCATCCGACATAATTATCCATCATTGATCCATTGCCTACGATCTTTTCACATATTGATCTTTGCTAAGTTACTTTTCCATTGCCACTGTTACGATTGCTACGAAACTACTACTATCACTTTTGCCACTGCTACCGTTACTTCCATACTACTTTGCTACTAAATACTTTGCTGCAGATGTTAAGTCTTTCAGGTGTGGTTGAATTGACAACTCAACTACTAATACTTGATAATATTCTTTGGCTCCCCTTGTGTCAAATCAATAAATTTGGGTTGAATACTCTACCCTCGAAAACTGTTGCGATCCCCTATACTTGTGGGTTATCAAGAACTTTTTCTGGCGCCGTTGCCGGGGAGCATAGCTCTATTCTCTGAGTCACTTGGGATTTATATCTGTTGATCACTATGAGGAATTTGAAAGATCAAAGAACCAAGATTTTTTCCTCAACTACGAGGGGAGGTAAGGAACTGTCGTCTAGCTCTGCACTTGACACTACTGCAGGATACTGCTAACGCGACACTATGATCAGAGACCCTTTGCCGAAACTGTGTGCGATGCAATAATCGCAAACGGTGGTGTAAAAAACCCGTCAAAAATGGTGCAAAACATTTGCGATGGCGGCAACATCAAACACGGTTAAGATTTTAGTTGCGTGTGCGATGAAGGACACACGGTTAATCCATTCAAACTGTCTGCGATGAGGCAGAACAATAGAAATGGGCAGCCATAACAATGTGTGTGCGATGCAGGACACACGGTTAATCCATTCGAACTGTTTGTGATGAGGTAGAACAACAAAAATGGGCAGCCATATCAATGTGTTGCGATATACGGCATACGGTTAACTCGGACGAACTTTTTTCGATTAGGGAACGCAACAGAAACGGTTCAACTTAACAAGATGTGTGTGATATGCAGCATACAGTTCACATGGATGAACTGTTTGCGATGAGCCAAAAGAACACAAACGAATCGTGTAAACAAGATGTGTGTGATACGTGGCAAACAGCCGACTCGGATGAACTGTTTGCAATGAGAAATTACAACACAGACGGTCAAGATGATTACTTCGTAATGCGATTACGTGTGTATAAAAAACTTAGAAAAATGCAAACTAGTTGCTTGCGATGGCTAGGAGTATCGCACACGATGCGTTTGTGAGTACTCGTGTGCGATGATTAGTATGTTACACATATGTTTCCTTATGTGAACATGTGTGTGAATTTGCAATATGGACAGTTAATATGCAAATTCCTTCTGGACATCGGGCACACGCTTAAACTCAATGAACTGTGTACGATACTAATACTTTCCATGAAATTTTTTGAACTTGGGTAACAACATTTGAGTCACATATATATAGTGGTTACACTATTTGACAAAAGGAGGATCTTCGTAACACGGTTTTGACAACCATATGGTCCATATATACATACTTAACATAGTAACAACTATCACATTTTAAGAGGCTAAGGGCCAACAACCATATGGTCCATATCTACATACTTAACATATATAGTAACAACTAGCACATTTTAAGAGACTGAGGGCCAACAACCACAACTATCCACCGGAAGCGGCTTGATCACGGTGACTCGACATCTCGTCAATGAAAAGGAAGAGCCCTCCTGCCTTGGTAGAGCAGGAGTAGAACAAAGGTGTCTCAATTTTCCAATATGGATGCATTGCCACGAGAAGCGAGAACTTGTTAACTTGAATGGTTCCATTTTTGCGGGAAATGCAGTACCTTGCAATCACTTTGGCGTTATTAGCATGCACAAGTGTAGTTCGACCACGCCGGGAAATCGATGCAGGAACTGCTACAGGGGGCAATTTCTGTTGACATGTAGAATAAGAAACAATTGTAACATATCGTTGAAGATATATATAGTTTATGAGCATCAACATTAAAATAAGACTTTTTTACCAGCACTTTGTGCACACAATTGGTCTTGTTCAGTGTGTGCACCATAGGTCTAATTAATCCCATCTAAAATCCAGTGTTCATACGATGTGCTATCTCTGTCAG
The DNA here is from genome assembly GCA_021605145.1 of Aegilops bicornis. Lineage (NCBI taxonomy): Eukaryota > Viridiplantae > Streptophyta > Magnoliopsida > Poales > Poaceae > Aegilops > Aegilops bicornis. The sequence goes on from CM038675.1 coordinate 336,744,616, forward strand.
ATTATCAACAAAGTTTATGACATGCTTCAAGTCCTTCCATTGAAATTTGGTACGCTTAGTAACATACAAATCGTTCACTATGCATCCAACATATCCTGCTTAAAAGGTGGAAAGGTATTATTTATTTAGAACATGGCAGAAGAATATATAGTGCGCATAAATTGGTAAATAGAATTTGTTACTGCCTAGGAACGGAGTCACAATATGATATCACAATTGGTTGCTTAAATAGTGATCAATTGGTTGCTTAAATAGTAATATGACAGCATGGATAAAGTTGAAAGGAAACTAACCTCGATCAGACTTTGATCGGCTAATGACGTTGGGGAAGTAAACATCCATGTAAATTAGACCAGGCTGTGGTGCACGCACTAGAATTTTATTGCCAGCTTTCAGCTGATAACACTTAGACATTTTTCTCCAAAGGTCCGCTATAAAATAGGAGTGACCATCTTTATCAAGTTTTACGCTAACAGTCCTTGTAAATCCATGATGCATTGTCAATATGACCTCCTGGGAGTCATCAACAAAGTAAAGCCCAAGATTTCCTTCTACTCCTGTTCTTGCAAAGCAAGGGATGTACTGCTTGAAATGAAAATTAAGATCGTAAATTAGATATATTGAAATAACAGAGCAAGATAAAAATATGGGAGTAACTGATAGAACAGATCCATATATAGATGAAAGCAAAGTACAAAAATGTAGAACTAAAAATAGATAATGTAATAAAGATTTGATGCAAATATATAGATAATGTAGCAACAGACGGTATATGTTCACAAATTTAGGCCATGCCCAGCGTGGTAGGTTGAGCTTGAAAATACCGAGTGCTCCCTGAAGTCATCCGGAATGGTGAGATAGAACTTCATTTCCAACTGGCCACGACGACAGTTGCCCGATTTGCGCTCGCACCGTGGACACATGAATGAACACCCACGAATCAGCTAGAACAAAAATGATCCCACAACGATTTCCACCGGTTGATTAACAGCGATGGACGGACTGCGATAAGAGATGAGTGAATATTTTGCTAATTAAGTTGATTACCTTCTCCATGAGAAAAATCCCTGGCCAAATCCCACAGAAAACCCCAGTCGACCAGAGTCTAGAATGTCGGTGCAGATAGGCGGCGGAAAGCGGTAGGGGCGAAATCCGGTGCCGTTTGGAGCGCGACCTACGCCCGCCGCCAACAGCCGTCGAGCTTAGGGTGCAGAGTTGCGGAGGAGTCCGCGGCGAGTGAGTGGGGACGAAGTGGGCGAGGGTTTTCTTTTTTCCTTTTGCATGTGTGAGTGAACAAACAAGGTTGACAGAGGCGACGGAGATGAATCTTGTGTGATAGTAAATCACCAAGATTGAATCGTGTCAGATCTCGGGTTCCAGCAAAACCCTTAAGGTTCAAACTCTGGGGTGCACGCGAAGTTCTTTCCCTCCTACCAATATACACCCCAGCTCGCTAAGATCTCGCAGATGAACCCGACAAACTCGCAACACAAAGACACAATATTTATACTGGTTCGGGCCACCGTTGTGGTGTAATACCCTACTCCAGTGTGTGGTGTGGATTGCCTCTTGGGCTGATGAAGAGCAGTACAAGGGGAAGAACAGCCTCATGAGGTTGAGGTATTCTTGTGCTTGACGAACTTGTGTGGGTGAGATGCCTCTGAATCAATTATCTCCTACAGTGGTGGCTAGATCTACTTATATAGGCCCTGGTCTCTCCCCAAATACTGAGCCGCAAGGGAGCCGACAACAGCGGGAAATTTTGAAAGGGGACAACTAGTACAAGCTATCCTGACAAAAGTGGTCTTCGCCTGCAAAAGGCTCTCGTGGTGACGCCGTCTTGGGCTCCATGGTGACCTCCTCTTGCCGTCCTGCTGGTCTTTGGTCTTGTTGCACCGATATGGAAACCTTTGCTTGATGCATCGGTACTCCGTGCCTGCGCCTGCCTCCTTAGCACCAAAGAGGAAACAAGGACGCTGCATGCGCTGGCGCCCGCTTGGTGTCGATCGTCATTGCTCATGTCATGAGAGCCTCGCGAGGTTTGCCCTGCCTTGATATCTCCGCTCCTCGTGAGCCTCCCTGGCGAGGCCGCTCCGGAGGAGGTCTTGCGTCGTACGCCCCATGAGGCTTGGCCCCTCGCGAGGGTCTTGAGTGCCTTGTCGATGAAGACGGGTCGTACGGCCTGCTAGCATAGCCATGCCGTGGGCCGCAGGCAGGCAAGTCTGGGGACCCCCGTTCCCAGAATACCGACATTAGCCCCCGGGCCCAAGGTGCGCTCGGGCTTGGCTTCGAGGCGAAGCCAAGGGTCAAGTACGGAGCGCCGCGGACCCCAAAAGCCTGCGGCCTCGGTTGACGCGTGGCGGTTGATTGTATGTGGGCATCTCCACTTTCCCACGCTGCCTCGACAACTGCTCGACTTGAAAAGTCCCTGCGACATGCAAGGAAAATCATCATTACCTGTGATCGTGGGGGGCGCTGGTTGGCCTTCTCTCGCTATAAATGGGGAGGGGGGCGGAGCCCGCGTCGCCCATCTCTTTTTTCTCGCACACGAGTATTTTACGCGCTTCGTCCGTGTTGTGTGTTTCCCCCGCCCAAGTTTCAAGTTTCAGAGCGAAATTTTCATTAGGCGCGCGATTTCAGAATTTATTCCTCCAACAACATCCCCACCCTCAGTATCCCCCCTCGCGCCTCCCCCTACCGGCATCTCAAACCGCCGCTGCCGCAACCACAGCTTCAACCACATCTACGTTCTGCTCGGATCCAGTCAGGTGACCCACCGATATCTATCACGTCCCCGGCCTGATTGCTTAAATGGCGCCTGCGAAACATCCTCATGCCTTCAAATCCCCCCTGCCAGGAGCTGATGGCGGTCCATGGCGCGATGGCCACTGTGCGTGTTGACCTGGAGGAACACCTTGCCTCCGCCGCCGCCGCCGACATGGTGCAGGCTCTAGCCCAGATGAAGTCCCCCAACGACTACCCCCCAGGACTTAACAGGGAAGATCTGACCAGCTAAATCTTACCAATACCACTTGCAACGGCTATGATTTGTACGGTTGATGTATTAAGCATGTTCGTGCCTTGTTTATTTGATCGCACACTGTGTGATGTTCAAATATTACCGTGTTCAGCTCAATTTCACAAATACCAGCAACAAACTTACAATACATGACTCAGGATATCACTAGAGATGCTGCCCATTTGCTAATTTTAGTGGATGCTAACCCTATTGTACTTAACATGCATGTCCATGTACTTATGCAGGGTCATAACGGCCGATGCTTTTGTTTGCCGTCGAGGTGAGCTACATCCCATGTCTTACAATACTTCACATAATTTGTGCAATTGCAATTTAACTTCTACCATTTACTGGTTGCCTGTAGGTACACATGTCAGTGGCACTGATCCAGTTCTTAGTTATTTTATATCTTTAGTTATGGATATGGAACACGAAGTACCAACAAAATAAGGTGTACTTGCTACTCATGGAGATGGGGAACCTCCTAAAACCCTCGATGCTCATTATATGAAAGATATTATGCACTACTTTAATAATCCTGAGAAAACCCCACTCAATTATATAATGGGAGGCACGTTGGATGAACATGAATATTTTACGGATTATCGCTTGATTCAAAAAGGGAAACTCTTATGGGATCAAATTCATATGTTGCATTGGTATGCTCGGAATTTATGCTTGAGATATGATTATACTTGTTGCTCTAGAATGAAGGCTCTACACCTTCCCTTTTCATGTAAATTTAATGATAATGAAACCTTGGCTTCTTATGCTAATGGTATATATGATTACTATGATGTGGAACTAATAGAATAAATCGTTGCTTTTAAGGGTGCTTATGAAATTGAATCTTTGTTTGAAAAGTGTGAAAATCTTGATGATGTTGTTTACAGACCTGGAAATTTTGCTATATCGAAACATTGCTATGAGAATTATGAATACAATGCCGATATAGATGCATTTATTGAGAAAGTCTATGCTATCCAAGAAGAGACTAATATTTTGCAGAAAACTATGGAAGAAGAAATTGATGACACTGTGAGCTCATTGGATGAAAAAAATGATGAGGAGAGCGAAGAACAAAAGGGGAAAGAGCGGATTGATCACTCGTGCCCACCTTCTAATGAGAGCAACTCTTCAAATCATACATTGTTTAATTTCCCTTCGTGCTTACCGAACGATGATTGCTATGATAATTGATATGATCCCTTGGATTCATTTGAAATATCCCTTTTTGATGAAATTGATGCTTGCTATGCTTGTGTCCAAGATGCCAATATGAATTATGATTATGGAGATGAACTTGCTATAGTTCCTTATGTTAAGAATGAAATTATTGCTATTGCACCCACACATGATAGTCCTATTATCTTTTTGAATTCTCCCAAGTACACTATATCGGAGAAGTTTGCGCTTATTAAGGATTATATTGGTGGGTTGCGTTCTACTATTGCACATGATGATTTTGATAAATATAATATGCATGTGCTTGCTGCTCCTACTTGCAATTATTATGAGAGAGGAACTACATCTCCGCCTCTCTATGTTTCCAACGCGATAAAATTGCAAGAAATTGTTTATGCTATGTATTGGCCTTTATTTTGTGTGCATGAATTGTTCTTTTATGGCATGCCGATGCATAGGAAGAGAGTTGGACTTCTTCATCGCATGATATATTTTACTTTGTGCTCACTATTAAATTATAAATCATTGTTAATTAAAATTGGCTTTAATATACCTTGGGATCTGGGTGGATCCATTACTTGAGCACTATATGCCCAACTTAATGGCTTTAAAGAAACCGCTGCTAGGGAGACAACCCGGAAGTTTTAGAGCATCATTTATTTCTGTTGAGTGCTTTTGTAAAGTTTAAAAACAAAAAATAAAGTGGGGAACCTAAAACTTTTCAAAAAGAAAAGTGAAAGTAAGGAAGACAAGCACCGTTGAAGTGGGGGAGCTCCTTGAACTTTGTTCATGCCCATGGAAACTTTGAAAATCTTGAATTATAGAAACTTTTCAACAAAAATAATTATCCCCTTGTACAAATCCATTGTATTATAAAAATAATGTGCCAAGATTTACCTTTAGGATGATTAGATTGCTTGTTGGGTATGTGCAGTGCAAAAAAAGAAACTTTTGTTCCCTGGAACATAATTGTTTAAATTCATTGGAACGTGATAAAATTCTGAATTTTTTACATAGTCTTCTATGCAAATTTTTTATTTTTTCCTAATTTTCAGAATTTTCAGAGTTACAGAAGTATGGTGAATGTTCAGATTACCACAAACTGTCCTGTTTTTGACAGATTCTATTTTTGATGCATTGTTTTGCTCGTTTTGACGGAACTATCGATTTTATTGGTGGTATAAGCCATGGAGAAGTTGTAATATAGTAGCTACAATGCAAAAATAAAATATGAATGGGTTTGCAACAGTACTTAAAGTGGTGATTTGCTTTATTATACTAACGGGTCTCACAAGGGTTTTGTTAAGTTTTGCGTGATTGAAGTTTTCAAGTTTCGGGTGAGATCACGATGGATGAAGGAATAAGGAGTGGCAAGAGCCTAAGCTTGGGGATGCCCGACGCACCCCAAGGTAATATTCAAGGACTCCCAAGCAACTAAGCTTGGGGATGCCTTGGAAGGCATCCCCTCTTTCTTCTAACGATCATCGGTAATTTTACTTGGAGCTATATTTTTATTCATCACATGATATGCGTAAATCTTGGAGCGCCGTGTGCCTTTTATTTTTCTTTTAGTAATGCACCATGCTAGTATGAGATAGCCTTGGTTGATTATAGAATACTCTTTGCACTTCACTTATATCTTTTGAGTATGACTTTATTGAATGCTTCATGTGCTTCACTTATATCTTTTGATGTTTGGATTGCCTGTTTCTCTACACATAAAAAACCGCCATTTGTAGAATGCTCTTTTGCTTCACTTATATTTGTTAGAGCATGGGCATATCCTTTGTAGAAATAATTGAACTATGTTGCTTCACTTATATCTATTTAGAGCATCATCAGGAATTGGTCATTCACATGGTTAGTCATAAAATCCTACATAAAACTTCTAGATCACTAAATATGATATGTTTGATTCCTTGCAATAGTTTTGTGATATAAGGATGGTGATATTAGAGTCATGCTAGTGAGTAATTGTGGATTGGTAAGAATACTTGTGTTAAAGTTTGTGATTCGCGTTGCATGCACGTATGGTGAACCGTTATGTAACGAAGTTAGAGCATGATTTATTTTTGATTGTCTTCCTTATGAGTGGCAGTCGGGGACGAGCGATGGTCTTTTCCTACCAATCTATCCTCCTAGGAGCATGCATGTAGTACTTTGTTTCGATAGCTAATAGACTTTTGCAATAAGTATGCGAGTTCTTTATGAATAATGTTGAGTCCATGGATTATACGCACTCTCACCCTTCCATCATTGATAGCCTCTTCAGTACCGTGCATTGTCCTTTCTCACCTCAAGAGTCAGTGCAAACTTCGCCGGTGCATCCAAACCCCGTGATATGATACGCTCTGTCACACATAAGCCTCCTTATATCTTCCTCAAAATAGCCACCATACCTACCTATCATGGCTCATGGCCATTCCGAGATATATTGCCATGCAACTTCCATCATTATCATATACATGACTTGAGTGTTCATTGTCATATTGCTTTGCATGATCGTAAGATAGCTAGCATGATATTTTCATGGATTGTCCATTTTTTGATATATTTTGCTATGCTAGATCATCTCACATCCTGGTACACTGCCAGAGGCATTCATATAGAGTTATACTTTGTTATAGATATCGAGTTGTAATATTGAGTTGTAAGTAAATAAAAGTGTGATAATCATCATTATTAGAGCATTGTCCCAGTGAGGAAAGGATGATGGAGACTATGATTCCCCCGCAAGTCGGGATGAGACTTCGGACAAAAAATAAAAATAAAAAAGAGGCAAAAAAAGGAGAGCCAAAAAAAGAGAAAAAACCAAAAAGATGAGATAAAAGGAGAGAAGGGGCAATGCTACTACCCTTTTACCACACTTTTGCTTCAAAGTAGCACCATGTTCTTCATATAGAGAGTCTCTTGAATTATCACTTTCATATACTAGTGAGAATTTTCATTATAGAACTTGGCTTGTATATTCCGATGATGGGCTTCCTCAAATGCCCGAGGTCTTCATGAGCAAGCAAGTTGGATGCACACCCACTTAATTTTCAATTTGAGATTTCATACACTTATAGCTCTAGTGCATCCGTTGCATGGCAATCCCTACTCACTTGCATTGACATCAATTGATGGGCATCTCCATAGCCCGTTGATTACCCGTGTCGATGTGACACTTTCTTCCTTCGTTGTCTTCTCCACACAACCTCCACCATCATATTCTATTTCACCTGTAGTGTTATATCCATGGCTCACGCTCATGTATTGCGTGAAAGTTGAAAAGGCTTGAGAACATTAGAAGTATGAAACAATTGCTTGCCTTGTCATCGGGGTTGTGCATGATGAAATACTTTGTGTGGTGAAGATGGAGCATAGCCAGACTATATGATTTTGTAGGGATAACTTTCTTTTAGCCATGTTATTTTGGGAAGACATGATTGCTTTATTAGTATGCTTGAAGTATTATTGTCTTTATGCTTTGAATCACTCGTGTCTTAATAGTCATGCCATGATCAGATTATATGATCAAGATTATGCTAGGTAGCATTCCATATCAAAAATTATCTTTTTTATCATTTACCTACTCGAGGACGAGTAGGAATTAAGCTTGGGGATGCTGATACGTCTTCGTCGTATCTATAATTTTTGATTGTTTCATGCCAATATTCTACAACTTTCATATACTTTTGGCAACTTTTTATACTATTTTTGGGACTAACATATTGATCCAGTGCCCAATGCCAGTTCTTGTTTGTTGCATGTTTTTTGTTTCGCAGAAAATCCATATCAAATGAAGTCCAAACGCGATAAAAACTTATGGAGATTTTTTTTGGAATATATGTGATTTTTGGGAAAAAGAATCAACACGAGACGATGCCCGAGGGGGCCACAAGGCAGGGGGCGCGCCCCAGGGGGTAGGGCGCGCCTTGGGCCCTTGTGGTCACCCCGTAAGGTGGTTGGTGCCCTTCTTTTGCTGCAAAAAAGCTATTATCCGGATAAAAATGGTGTTAAATTCCAGCCCAAACGGAGTTACGAATCTCCGGGAATTTAAGAAACAGTGAAAGGGCAGAATCGGAGAGCGCAGAAACAAAAGGAAATAGAGAGAGAGAGAGAGAGAGAGAGATCCAATCTCGAAGGGGCTCTCACCCCTCTGCCGCCATGGAGGCCATGGACCAGAGGGGAAACCCTTCTCCCATCTAGGGGGAAGGTCAAGGAAGAAGAAGCAGGAGGGGGGCTCTCTCCCCCTCTCTCCCGGAGGCGCCGAAACGCCGCCGGGGCCATCATCATGACGGCGATCTACACCAACAACTTTGCAGCCGTCAACACAAACTCTCCCCCCCTCCTCTATGCAGCAGTGTAACACCCCTTCTCCCCGCTGTAATCTCTACTTAAACATGGTGCTCAACACTATATATTATTTCCCAATGATGTATGTCTATCCTATGATGTTTGAGTATATCCGTGATATGTCTCCAATGTATATATAATTTTTTATTGTTCCATGTTGTTATATTATCAATCTTGGATGTTTTATAATCATTTTATATCATTTTTTGGTACTAACCTATTGACATAGTGCCAAGTGCCAGTTGTTGTTTTATGCATCTTTTTTACATCGCAGGAAATCAATACCAAACGGAGTCCAAATGCAACGAAACTTCACGGAGTCCAATGGCCCAAGGCAGCGGTTGAGGGGGGGGGGTGCTCCGAGGGGAGCACAACCCACCAGGGCGTGCCAGGAGGCCCAAGCGCGCCCTGGTGGGTTGTGCCCACCTCGGGTGCCCCTCAGACCGCCTCTTTGCTCTATAAATACCCCAATATTCCAAAAACCCTAGGGGAGTCGACGAAAATCAATTCCAGCCGCCACAGAGTCTAGAACCACCACATCCAATCTAGACACCATTACGGAGGGGTTCACCACTTCCATTGGTGCCTCTCCGATGATGCACGAGTAGTTCTTTGTAGACCTTCGGTCCATAGTTAGTAGCTAGATGGCTTCCTCTCTCTCTTTTGATTATCAATACAATGGTCTCTTGGAGATCCATATGATGTAACTCTTTTTTGCGGTGTGTTTGTTGGGATCTGATGAACTTTCAGTTTATGATCAGTTATACCTTTTTATATCCACGAAAGTTATTTGAGTTTCTTTGATCTCTTATATGCATGATTGCTTATAGACTCATATTTCTTCTCCGATATTTGGGTTTTGTTTGGCCAACTTGATCTATTTATCTTGCAATGTGAAAAGGTGCTTTGTAATGGGTTCGATCTTACGACGCTTGATCCCAGTGACAGAAGGGGAACTGACACGTATGTATCGTTGCTACTAAGGATAAAACCAGGGGGTCTATTTCTACATAAATAGATCTTGTCTACATCATGTCATCGTTCTTATTGCATTACTCCATTTCTCCATGAACTTAATACAATAGATGCATGCTGGATAGCGGTCGATGTGTGGAGTAATAGTAGTAGATGCAGGCAGGAGTCGGTCTACTAATCTGGGACGTGATGCCTATATAATGATCATTTCCTGGATAACGTCATGATTATTTGAAGTTCTATCAATTGCCCAACAGTAATTTGTTTACCCACCGTTCGCTATTTTTCTCGAGAGAAGCCACTAGAAACCTACGGCCCCCGGGTCTCTTTCTCATATTATTTGCCTTTGTGATCTATTTTCCTTTGCTTTTATTTTTCAGATCTACTAAACCAAAATACAAAAATACCTTGCTGCAATTTATTCTCATTTATTTTATTTGGCGTTTGATCTATCAATCTACTACAATTTCCTCACGTCCGTTTGACTATCTTTGTGCACCGCTACCCGAAAGGGATTGACAACCCCTTGTTGCGAGTAGTTGTTATTTGTGTGCAGGTGTTGTTTACGTTGTGTTGCTTGGTTCTCCTACTGGTTCGATAACCTTGGTTTCATCACTGAGGGAAATACCTACCGCTGTTGTGCTGCATCATCCCTTCCTCTTTGGGGAAATACCGACGTAGCTTCAAGCCGCATCAAAAGGAATTTCTGGCGCCGTTGCCAGGGAGGATCTTCAACATATACCAGGTTCCTAATCACAAATCTCATCTCCTCGCAATTTACATTATTTTCCATTTGCCTCTCATTTTCCTCTCCCCCACTTCACAAAAAATTGCCGTTTTATTCACCCTCTTTTTCATTTGCCGTTTTCTTGCCGGATCTATTTTTTGAGCGCAATCTTGTTGCTAGCCATCATGACTCAAGAGAACACAAAGTTGTGTGATTTCTCAAATACCAACAACAATGATTATATTGGCACTCCGATTGCTCCTCTTGCCACTAGTGCGGAGTCTTGTGATATTAATACTGCTTTGCTGAATCTTGTTATGAAAGATCAATTTTCTGGTACTCCTAATGAGGATACTGCGTCCATCTTAAAACCTTCGTGGAATTATGCGATATGCAAAAGAAAAAAGATGTGGACAATTATGTTGTGAAGATGAAATTATTTCCGTTCTCTTTGCGTGACTCTGCAAAAATTTGGTTCTCTTCTTTGCCTCACAATAATATCGATTCTTGGAATAAGTGCAAAGATGCTTTTATCACTAAGTATTTTCCGCCCGCGAAAATTATTTCCCTTAGAACCCAGATCATGAATTTCAAGCAACTTGAACATGAGAATGTTGCAGAATCTTGGGAAAGGATGAAAATGATGCTAAGGAATTGCCCAACTCATGGGTTAAATCTTTGGATGATCATACAAAATTTATGCAGGGTTGAATTTTGTTTCTCATAATCTTTTTGATTCCGCCGCGGGTGGTACGTTTATCAAAATTACTTTGGGTGAAACCACCAAATTGCTTGATAATATCATGGCAAATTATTCACAATGGCATACCGAAAGAGCTCCTACTAGTAAAAAAGTTAATTCGGTTGAAGAAATTTCTTCTTTGAGTGAAAAAGTTGATGCTCTTATGAAATTGGTTGCTAGTAAATGTGCTCCTATTGATTTCAATGATATGCCTTTGTCTACTTTGATTGAGCAACATAGTGATGCCATAGATGTGAATTTTATCTCTCGAAATAATTACAACAATAATGCTTATAGAGGTAATTTTAATCCTAGGACTTTTCCTAGTAATTCCTCTAATAATTATGGTAATTCCTATGGAAACCAATCTTACAATAATAATAGGAACACCTCAGATCTTTAGAATAATATTAAAGAATTTATCAACATGCAAAAAGTTTTCAACACTACCATAGAAGAAAAGTTGAATAAGATTGATGATTTTTCTAGAAGTGTTGATAGAATTTCTCATGATGTGGAAAATCTCAAAATGAAAATCTTTGTGCCTAAAGTTGAGGAATCAATTAAAGCTCTTTATGTTTCTATGGATGAAAGTAAGAAAAGAACTGCTATGCTTAGAGCTAGAAGAGAGTTTTTAGAAGAAGCGTTTTCTAGTGATTGCTTTCATAAAAGTGATGGAGATCTTAAAATGATCAGTGTTTCTTCTATTGATTCCTTGTTTAGTAAAGTTAATATTGATGAAGAAGGGACTGGAGAAGAGTCAACTTTAGCTAGAGGGCGTCCCGATAATTCGGAGGGTGAAAATCTTGTTGAGAAAATTGATAAAAGTGGGTTTGAAGAGGTCAAGGCTTTAACTAGCGATGCAACCACTCTTTTGGATTACAAAGACTTTAATTATGATAGTTGCCCTTTGATTGATTGTATTTGTTTGTTGCAATCCATGATAAATTCACCCCATGCCTATGAACAAAATAAAGCTTTTACTAAACATATTGTTGATGCTATGATGAAAGCTTTTGAAGAAAAGTTGGAATTTGAAGTTTCAATTCCTAGAAAATTACATGATGAATGGGAACCTACTATCAAAGTCAAGATTAAAAATTATGATTGTTTTGCTTTGTGTGACTTGGGTGCTAGTGTTTCTACAATACCTAAATCTTTATGCGATGTGCTTGGTCTTACCGATATTGAAGAATGCTCTTTAAATTTGCACTTGGCGGATTCTACTATTAAAAAGCCTATGGGAAGAATTAATGATGTTATTATTCTTGCAAATAGTAATTATGTGCCCATAGATTTTATTGTTCTTGATATTGATTGACATCCGTCTTGTCCAATTATTCTTGGTAGACTGTTTTTACGCACTACCGGTGCCGTGATTGATATGAAAGAAGGCAATATTAAGTTCCAATTTCCACTAAGGAAGGGAATGGAACACTTCCCTAGAACAAGAATTAGGCCACCTTATGAATCAATCATGAGAGCATCCTATGGATTTCGAACCAAAGATGACAATACTTAGATCCTTTGCTTTATGCCTAGCTAAGGGCGTAAAACGATAGCGCTTGTTGGGAGGCAACCCAATGAATAAAATTTAGTTTTGTTTTTTTGCTTTCTGTTCTTGAGTGTTTGCACAATTATGCTACTGTTATGATTGTGTTTTTTGTGTTTTAGTTAGTGTTTGTGCCAAGCAAAGCCTTTAGGATCTTCTCGGGTGATAGGTTTTTGATCTTGCTGAAAAACAGAAACTTTTGTGCTCACGAAAACAATTCTCATTTTTAACCAGAGCATGCTAAAATACCAATTCTTTTTGCAGAAGATTAATGTACAAGTTTCTCAGGTCGTCCTAATGTTTCAGAATTTTTGAAGTTACAGAAGTATTCGAAATAGTTAGATTCCTACAGACTGTTCTGTTTTTGACAGATTCCGTTTTTTTGCGTTGTGTGCTTGTTTTGATGATTCTATGGTTTTCTTTGATGAGTTTTTGCCATAGAAAAGTTGGAATAAAGTAGATATAATGCAAGAATAAAATATGAATTGGTTTGATACAGTACTAATAGTAGTGATTTGCTTTCTTATACTAACGGATCTCACGAAGGTTTTGTTGAGTTTTGTGTGATTGAAGTTTTCAAGTTTTGGGTTATCTTACGATGGATGAAGGAATAAGGAGTAAGAAGAGCCTAAGCTTGGGGATGCCCTAGAATCCCGAGCTATTATCTAAAGAGAGCAAGCAACTAAGCTTGGGGATGCCCCGAGAAGCATCCCCTCTTTCTTCTAACGACCATCGGTATTTTACTCGAAGCTATATTTTTATTCGTCACATGCTATGAGTTTTGCTTGGAGCGTCTTGTATGATATGAGTCTTTGCTTGTTTTATTTTGTGTTTTAAGTCTTGATTCCTTGCTGGACACACCTATTTGAGAGAGCCAAAATTATGCCATGACTTGCTAGAATTGCTCTCTATGCTTCACTTAAATTTTTATGAGCTATGGATTTGCTCTAGTGCTTCACTTATATCTTTTAGCATAGTGTGCTTAGTTATTTTTGAAGAAATGCTCTCTTGCTTCACTTAGATTTATTTGAGAGTTAGTAAAATTTTCAAGAAACTCTTTCTTGCTTCACTTAAATTATTTTGAGAGAAAGAAAAAATATGCTCATGATCTTCACTTATATTTGTACGAGCTTATCAAAAGCAACACATGAAAGTTAGTCCCAAAGTGATAGATATCCAAGAAGGATATAATAAAAACTTTCATGAAGATCATTGGACAAAATAAACTTGATTCCTTGTAATAGTTTTGAGATATGATGATGTGATATGTGAGTCATGTTGATGAGTCATTATGCTTTAGTAAGAATATTGGTGTTAAGGTTCGTGATTCCTTATGCATGCACGAAAGTCAATAGTCATGCAATGAAATTACATCCTACTTGTGGTGCATTATTCGATGTTAATTATGCTTAATGCTCGCTTATGAGATTATTCTTTTCTTGGTTGGTCGCTTCCCAATCTTTTGCTAGCTTTCATTTTGCACTAAGTATGATCTCTACTTGTGCATCCAAAAACCTTTAAACCAGTTTTGCCACATGAGTCCACTATATCTACCTATATGCGGTATTCTTTTGCCATTCTAAGCAAATTTATATGTGCCATCTCTAATTTTCAAAATAAACTTCTCTTTTGTGTGTTTGTCTTTGCTTTCATGGAGCGTGAGGGGTGGCTAATATTTTCCATGCTAGATGTGTTATTCTCACGATGAGTGTTTATTCACTTGTCATTGCACGAGAGTAAGGCAAAGGTATTAGGGATATGCCCAGTCCCGAAATGAAAAATGAATTTACTTTGTGTTGTCAAATAATAAATTCCTTGGAAAGTGTTGGTATGGAAGGCAACCGTGGATACGGCTAGCCATGGAAAGTGAAAGTATGGTGGAAAAAGGAATAAACTTTATTTTCTATTTGGGAACCGCCTATGATATATCTAGCATGGTAAGTGTTGGGAACTCTAAGTCGTATTCGTTGGTGGGAAAGGCACACCGCCCAAAATGTTTTTATCTCTAAGTTTTTCACTTTGAGCTCTGGCACCTCTACAAATCCCTACTTCCCACTGCGAAGGGCCTTTCTTTTACTTTGTGCAATTTTTATTTTGAATTTGAGTCTCCATCTTCTCTTATAAAAGCACCAACTAGGAGGAAATATGATCGTACTTGAGTATTGGGTGTAGCTAATATGTGATTGTTTTTCATGAATGGATCAATGATTGAGCATGATGGGCTAGGGATAACTTATTTTAGCGTTGATATTTTGAAAGACATGGTTGCTTGTTGATATGCTTGAGTATTTAAGTCATCATGTCAAAACTAGACTATTGCTTTGAATCATATAGAAGTCCAAATGTCCATGCTATAAAGAAAAGAATATGATATGACATGTTAGGCAGCATTCCACGTCCAAATTGTGTTTCTATCACTTACCTACTCGAGGACGAGCAGGAGTTAAGCTTGGGGATGCTGATACGTCTCCAACGAGTCTAAAACTTTTGATTGTTCCATGCTGTTATATTATCAATCTTGGATGTTTTATAATCATTTATAGTCATTTTATATCATTTTTGGTACTAACCTATTAACATAGTGCCAAGTGCCAGTTGTTGTTTTCGGCATATGTTTAACATCGCAAGAAATCAATACCAAACGGAGTCCAAATGCAACGAAACTTCACGGAGATTTTTTTATGGACCAGAAGACACCCAATGGGCCAAGGCAACGCATGGGGGTGCTCCGAGGGGAGCACAACCCACGAGGGCACACTAGGAGGCCCAGGCGCGCCCTGGTGGGTTGTGCCCACCTCGGGTGCCCCCCGGATTGCCTCTTTGCTCAATAAATACCCCAATATTCCAGAAACCCTAGGGGAGTCAACAAAAATCAAATCCAGCAGTCGCAAAGTCCAGAACCACCAGATCCAATCTAGACACCATCACAGAGGGGTTCACCACTTCCATTGGTGCCTCTCCGATGATGCGTGAGTAGTACTTTGTAGACCTTCGGGTCTGTAGCTAGTAGCCAGATGACTTCCTCTCTCTCTCTCTCTCTCTCTCTCTCTCTCTCTCTCTCTCTTTTGATTATCAATACAATGGTCTCTTGGAGATCCATATGATGTAACTCCTTTTTGAAGTGTGCTTGTTGGGATCTGATGAACTTTGAGTTTATGATGAGTTATACGTTTTATATCCATGAAAGTTATTTGAGTTTCTTTGATCTCTTATATGCATGATTGCTTATAGCCTCGTATTTCTTCTCCGATATTTTGGTTTTGTTTGGCCAACTTGATCTATTTATCTTCAATGGGAAGAGGTGCTTTGTAGTGGGTTCGATCTTACGGTGCTTGATCCCAGTGATAGAAGGGGAACCGACACGTATGTATCGCTGCTACTAAGGATAAAACGATGGGGTCTATTTCTACATAAATAGATCTTGTCTACATCATGTCATCGTTCTTATTGCATTATCCATTTCTCCATGAACTTAATACACTAGATGCATGTTGGATAGCGGTCAATGTGTGGAGTAATAGTAGTAGATGCAGGTAGGAGTCGGTCTACTAATCTTGGACATGATGCCTATATAATGATCATTGCCTGGATATCATCATGGTTATTTGAAGTTTTCAATTGCCCAACAGTAATTTGTTTACCCACCGTTCGCTATTTTTCTCGAGAGAAGCCACTAGTGAAACATACGACCCCCGGGTCTCTTTCTCATATTATTTTCCTTTGCGATCTATTTTCGTTTGCTTTTATTTTTCAGATCTACTAAACTAAAAATACAAAAATACCTTGCTGCTATTTATTCTCATTTATTTTATTTGGCATTCGATCTAACAACCTACTACAATTTCCTCACGTCTTTTTGCCTATCTTTGGGTGCCGCTACCTGAAAGGGATTGACAACCCCTTTTACACGTTGGATTGTGAGTAGTTTTTATTTGTGTGTAGGTATTGTTTACGTTGTGTTGCTTGGTTCTTCTACTGGTTCGATAACCTTGGTTTCATCACTGAGGGAAATACCTACCACTGCTTGCTGCATCATCCCTTCCTCTTTGAGGAAATACCGACGTAGCTTCAGGCTGCATCAATCCGTTTTTTCCTATGGATTGATTGATGATCATGATTGGTTTGAGTTGCATGTTCTATTATTGGTGCTATATTATGGTGCTCTCCGTGTCACGTAGGCGTGAGGGATCCCCGCTGTAGGGTTTTAATATGTCTATGGTTTGCTTATTGTCTGTGTCAGTGTGCTAAAGATTGGGCCCTTTGGTACCCCTTACTTGTGCACGGGCAGTTGCAGCTGCACCTGTGGCGGGGCTTGGCAGGGGAAGCCAGGGACAAAATACAACGCGACCAAGGCAGCAACCAAGCTAGTGACCAGAAAGCAGAGGACGAGCTGGACCACCGGCAAAATCCTTGTTGGGATGGCTTGCGAGACCCCGGCAAGATCCTTGCCGAGACGACTTGCGGAGCGCTGACAAAACCACCACCCTTGAGATTGAGAGCTCTGACACCATCGACAATGCTAAGACCAAGACCCAGGGGCGCATTTGTGGTGGCATGCAGATCATTGTGAAGACCAGAAGGCGAAGTTCCTAGCAAGATCCTTGCCGAAGACGTTTGCGAGGCCCCGGCAAGATCCCTGCCGGGGACATCGGCAAGGCTGCGGCAGGACTTCGCAACCCTGCCACCACTCCAGTATGGCGACTGGCCTGCCAGCATGGCAAGCACCTGCGTGGTGGCATGTCGATCTTTGTGAAGATCCTGCCCACTGTTCCAGCGCAGCGGCTAGCCAGCCAGCCTGGCATTGCATGCCTCGTCAGCCTGGATGTGTGTCAAGACGGGGAGAGGCGGCGGCGGACGGGACGGGCTCTATTTCCGTCCCCGATAAAGCTAGAGGACACGTAACCAGCGCATTTAATGCGTTTGTCCTAGGATGTCAGTGATAAGCATATGCGTTGTAGCTACTTTCCACCTCCTGTATGCCGCTGTGGCGACCCCTTGGACATATAAAAGGAGGCCCAAGGCGTACCGGGGAAGGATTCAGACTTTTGAACCTCTCAGCCCAGCTTGCATGCATAGCAGTTAGCCGAAGCTCAAGAACACAGAATATACACTCAAGCAGGACTAGGGTTTTATGCTGCTGAGCGACCCGAACCTAGGTAAAAACCCATCATGTTGATCATTAGACCTACTCTTTGCGCACCCCTCTTCCCTGCCAAACCGTAGAAGGGATCCACGTGATCCCGTAGGTGTCGTTTCCACCGACACCTTTGGCGCGCCAGGTAGGGGAAGAAAGAGTTCTGGAAACCTGATCTAGCGGTTAGCACGTCGTTTCCTTGATAACCATGGCTCCCAAGAACAAGGGGATCACGGCGATCGGTTCATCTAGAGCCGATCCGCCCATGCCAGCACGAACGGGAGACGGGGTAGTCACGGATAGTGGCGGAGGTGTGGCTCACGAGCATCCACAACATTCTGGCAACCGAAGCCAGGCGAGCAGCATCGTTCGTGCCCAAGACGACGAGCCACATGCTACTAGGTCCAAGGGTGGAGCCGCGCTGCCTATGGGCGGTGCGGAGACCTCCAAGACACCCCCACCGGCGCCCGTGCCGCGGTCCTCCTAGGTCGTGCGCGACGAGCAGCGCCGCGACGTTGGTGACCCCGGGCGCCGCCGCGAGAAGAGCCCTCAGCATCGTTCATGAGATGCGCAAGGCCGGCAAGCACTAATGAACCGCTAAGGTCCCATGTTCCTCTTTTCTCTTCTTTCTTTTTCCCAAAGGACAGAAGTTCCCCTCGCATACAAGTTTGCCGGGGGGATAGAGGGTGTGGGCACCAACAGGCAGCGTTCGAAGTGGCGTCTTGAGGAAAAGAACACGGCAACGAAAAGCTAAGTGACGAAACCTCGAGTAAATTTCTTTTAATGTAAGGTTGGTTATTTTCCTCGAATGGTCTCAGTTCTTGTATAGGAAAACCTGCATGCGAAGGAACTTTGTCGGGATTGGTTGCGCCCTTGCTCCGTTTCGAGTCTACGCAACGGCTCAAGTGGCTGCACTGAGAACAGCAAGGTGCCTTGCCGGCAGCGGCACCCCGAGTAGGCTGATAAGGATCCGTCCTCAAAGCGCTCGCGGCCAGGCTGCGCGCACCAGCAAGCCTTTACCAATAACGCGTAGGGTGTGTACCATACAAAGAGGGATCAAACAAGGAAGATAGCATGCGTTCAATCCAAAACATAGTAGGTTACATTACACTAATAGTTGCCGCAGTTCTAACTTAAGTGGGATTGTTTTGGGCATGGATCCATGGTGGCAAGAAGAAGCGGAGCACCTAGTCCCGGCGCTGGCCTTCCACCCTCCTGACTTGGTCAACCAGGCTGATGACGGGCGCGACAAGCTCTTGAAGCGCCCTGTAGTCCGCATCCACCGGCAAGCTATCTTGGCTGAGGTCGATGCCGGGGTTCCTGTATGCCACCTTGGTGAGCACCTTGAGGAGGGCGCCCCGGCAAAGCTTTCGGGACTCGTTGGCCAGGTGGGTCGCTTGGCCGTCGTGGAGTAGCTTCAAGGCATCAAGGACGGACTCGAAGAACATGGTCACCCTGGTGCTCTCAGTTATCTTATCATCATGAGAGAACCTGTAGCTCAGCATGCCCATGGTGGACAACTGCATGGTGAGCCTCTCCGAGAGGTCGATGAGGCATGAGGTCCAGATCCCCACGCCATCCACGTCATTGTGGGTGGCGACAGCACTCTCGAGCAGTAGCTTCTCATCCTAGAGGTTCTTGGCCAGGGTCTTCTCACGAGCCCTGATGCCCGCAAGGGTCTCCTTCAGGGTGGTCAGTATGATGCCCCTGATTTGACCGTACACTAATCATACACGCAAACGTGTACGATCAAGATCAGGGACTCACGAGAAGATATCACAACACAACTCTAAAAGTAAAATAAGTCATACAAGCATCAGAATACAAGCCAGGGGCCTCGAGGGCTCGAATACAAGTGCTTGATCATAGACAAGTCAGCGGAAGCAATAATATCTGAGTACGGACATAAGTTAAACAAGTTGCCATAAGATGGCTAGCACAAAATGGGATACAAATAGAAAGAGGCGCATGCCTCCTGCCTGGGATCCTCCTAAACTACTCTTGGTCGTCGGTGGCGGCCTGCATGTAGTAGTAGGTACCCTCGGTGCAGTAGGAGTCTTCGAAGGTGGCTTCTGGCTCCTGGACTCCAACATCTGGTTGCGACATCCGAGAAGAAGAGGAAAAGGGGGAAGAGAGGGAGCAAAGCAACCATGAGTACTCATCCAAAGTACTCGCAAGCAAGGATCTACACTACATATGCATGGGTATCTGTGTAAAGGGGCAATATCGGTGGTGAGCTGCAGAATGCCGAATAAGAGGGGATAGCTAGTCCTGTCGAAGACTACGCTTCTGGCAGCCTCCATCTTGCAGCATGTAGAAGAGAGTAGATGGTAAGTTCACCAAGTATCACCGCATAGCATAATCCTACCCGGTGATCCTCAACTCATCGTCCTGTGAGAGAGCGATCACCGGGTTGTATCTGGCACTTGAAAGGGTGTGCTCTATTAAGTATCCGATTCTAGTTGTCATAAGGTCGAGGTACAACTCCGGGTCGTCCTTTTACCGAGGATCACAGCTATTTGAATAGATAAACTTCCCTGCAGGGGTGCACCACATTACCCAACACGCTCGATCCCTCTAGCCGGACACAGTTTCCTGGGTCATGCCCGGCCTCGGAAGATCAACACATCGCAGCCCCACCTAGGCAACTGTGAGAGAGGTCAAGACCGCGGTCTGAATCCTATGCGTGCAGGGGTCTGGGCCCATCGCCCATTGCACACCTGCATGTTGCGTACGTGGCCGGTGAGCAGACCTAGCCTCCCTTATACAAGAGCAGGATTTCCAGTCCAACCCGGCGCGCGCCGCTCAGTCGCTGACGTCAAGAAGGCTTCGGCTGATACCATGACGTCGAGTGCCCATAACTGTTCCCGTGTAGTTGGTTAGTGCGTATAGGCCAGTGGCCAGACTCAGATCAAATACCAAGATTTCGTTAAGCGTGTTATTTTGAAGTAACCGCGGATTCCGACCAGGGCCAGGCCCACCTCTCACCTAGGTGGTCTCAACCTTCCATGTCGCTCCACCACAAAGTAACAGTCGGGGGACGTCAGGAACCCAGGCCCACCACTACCGAGATGGAACCACCTATCCTTTCAGCCCCCACATCGGAATCACTTGCGGGTACACTACGAGCCGACCCGACTTTAGTCACCACATGTATCATATAGTATGTATGTAAGTATAAACCCGTGATCACCTCCCGAGTGATCACGACCCGGTAGTATAGCATGGCAGACGGACAAGAATGTAGGGCCATTGATGGAATACTAGCATCCTATACTAAGCATTTAGGATTGAAGGTAAGGGTAACAACTGTAGCAACAATGACATGCTATGCTGCAGAATAGGATTAACCGAAAGCAGTAACATGCTACACTACTCTAATGCAAGGAGTAGAGAGAAGGAATAGGCGATATCTGGTGATCAGGGGGGGGCTTGCCTGGTTGCTCTGGCAAGGAGGGGTCATCGTCGATGTAGTCGATCACGGGGGTATCGACAACGTCTCGGGGTCTACCGGAAAGAAGTAATGGAGGGGGAACACAATAAATAATAGAGCAATCAAAGCATCATAAAGCATAACAAGGCAATACGCGGTGCCAGGGGTGATCTAACACAGGGATAGGTGATACGGGCGAAGGGAAAAACATCCGGGAAAGTATTCCCGATGTTTGACGTTTTCGGGCAGATGAAACAGAGGCGGATTGTTGCATGTTCGCTCTGCTAGGGACGTGTGGCGGCCGAACGGACTGCGTATTCGGATTCGTCTCGTTGTTCTGAGCAAATTTCATGTACAAAGTATTTCCATCTGACCTACATATTATTTTATATTAAATTTTAAAGTTTTATACAATTTTTTAGAATTAACAGAATTAATTAAATAAGAAAATGCAATTATGACATCAGCATGATGTCAGGGTGATGTCAGGAGTCAAATAGTCATTTGACTTAGTCAAACTGACGTGTGGGTCCCACCGTCATTGACTGTTAGGTAATTAACCATGTTAATTAGTTTAATTAACAGATTAATTAGGTCAAGTTAATAAATTGAGTTAATTAATTTCATTATTAATTATATATTTTTTGTTTCTTTTTTTGTTTTGGGCTGCGGGCCCTGGCTGTTAATGGGCCAAAGGGCCTTAACGGGCATGGGCAAGCGGGCGTTAGCATCTTGGTGCAGAATTCAAGGCGCAGCCAGAGAGGCTATCTTGAGGCGCCGATAGCCTGGCGCCAGCCGAGCCGGATCGGCTGAAAGTGCAACTATCCCTAGGTGGTTTTGGTAATTCCTAACAACATATAGCTCATTGAGTTAATGCTATTTCAAGATTAATATTTCAGGAAAGCACAATGATTGGCATGGCATGGATGAGAAAAGTGGATCCCTCAAAATGCTAAGGACAAAGGATTGGCTCAAGCTCCAAGCTCAAGACTCTACATTTTCTATTTTAGTGATCCAAGATCACATTGAGTCTATAGGAAAAGCCAATACTATCAAGGAGGGATGAGGTGTTGCATAATGAGGCTCTTGCTCAAAATGCTTAGTGATATGCTCCAAAGCCCTCATCTACTTTCTCACATCCACATAAGACCTAAACCAAAAGTCGAACTCGGCACCACCGATTCTTTCTATCCGGCGCCACCGAGTTCAGATGTCATAGCCACTGCCACAAACCCTAGGCAAATCGGTCTCACCGATAGGGATCTCGGTCCCACCGAGATGGGGTTGTAATCTCTCTATTTCCCTTCGTAACGTTTCGGTCTCACCGAGATGAGCGATCGGTCCCACCGAGATTGCAATGTAAACTATATGTTTCCCTTTTGTAACATTTCGGTCTCACCAAAATGAGCGAATCGGTCCCACCGAGTTTACCTGACCAACTCTCTTGTTAGCTTATTACCAAAATCGGTCTCACTGAGTTTGTGTAATCGGTCTCACCGAGATTACGTTATGCCCTAACCCTAACCATATCGGTCCTACCGAGTTGCATGTCGGTCCCACCGAAAATCCTAACGCTCACTAGGTTTGCTGAATCGGTCCGACCGAGTTTAACAATTTGGTCCCACCGAGTTTGGCAAATTGTGTGTAAAGGTTAGATTTTGTGTGGAGGCTATATATACCCCTCCACCTGCTCTTCATTCGTGGAGAGAGCCATCAGTACATGCCTACACTTCCAATACACATTTTCTGAGAGAGAACCACCTACACTCATGTTGAGGTCAAGATATTCCATTCCAACCACATAAATCTTGATCTCTAGCCTTCCCCAAGTTGCTTTCCACTCAAATCTTCTTTCCACCAAATCCAAATCCTGTGAGAGAGAGTTGAGTGTTGTGGAGACTATCATTTGAAGCACAAGAGCAAGGAGTTCATCATCCACATACCATTTGTTACTTCTTGGAGAGTGGTGTCTCCTAGATTGGCTAGGTGTCACTTGGGAGCCTCCGACAAGATTGTGGAGTTGAACCAAGGAGTTTGTAAGGGCAAGGAGATCGCCTACTTCGTGAACATCTACCGCTAGTGAGGAAAGTCCTTCGTGGGCGAAGTCCATGGTGGGATAGACAAGGTTGCTTCTTCGTGGACCCTTCATGGGTGGAGCCCTCCGTGGACTCGCGCAACCGTTACCCTTCATGGGTTGAAGTCTCCATCAACGTGGATGTACGATAGCACCACCTATCGGAACCACGACAAAAACATCCGTGTCTCCAATTGCGTTTGAATCCTCCAAACCCTTCCCTTCACATTCTTGCAAGTTGCATGCTTTACTTTCCGCTGCTCATATACTCTTTGCATGCTTTCTTGAATTGTGTTATGATTGCTTGACTTGTTCTAAGTTGCTAAAATCTGCCAAGAACTAAAATTGGGAAAAGGCTAGATTTTTATTTGGTCAAGTAGTCTAATCACCCCCCCTCTAGACATACTTTTGATCCTACAAGTGGTATCAGAGCTTTGGTCTCCATTTGCTTTAATTTCCATAGCTTTTGGTGGTCATAACCTTGGTTTCACAACCTAGGTGAGTATGGCGTCTAGCGAGGGAAATTATCACCATAGAGGTCCTTACTTTGATGGTACAAATTTTGCTAGTTGGAAGCATAAGATGAAAATGCATATTCTTGGACATAACCCCGTCGTTTGGGCTATTGTGTGTATTGTCTTGCAAGGTGAATTCTTTGATGGGAAAGAACCAAACCGTGAAGCTACCGGGGAAGAGTTGAAGATGATGCGATACAATGCTCAAGCTTGTGATATCCTCTTCAATGGATTGTGCCCCGAATAATTCAACAAAATCAGCCATCTTGAGAATGCAAAAGAAATTTGGGATACTTTGATTGATATGCACGAAGGTATCGACTCCGTCAAGGAATCCAAATTGGATGTGCTTCAAAGTCAACTTGACAACTTCAAAATGAAGGATGGTGAAGGTGTCGCTGAAATGTACTCTAGGCTTGCTCTTATCACAAATGAGATTGCCGGCTTAGGAAGTGAAGAGATGACCGACAGATTCATCATTTAGAAGATCCTAAGAGCCTTGGATGGAAAATATGATACCGTATGCACATTGATCCAAATGATGCCCAATTACAAAGATCTCAAGCCAACAGAAGTCATTGGAAGAATTGTTTCTCATGAAATGTCACTCAAGGATAAGGAGGAGCTCCATAAAAAGTCAAGTGGTGCTTACAAAGGCTCATGTGAAGCTCCCACATCATCAAGCGAGAAACAAACCTTCAATGAAGAATTGAGCCTAATGGTGAAGAACTTCAACAAATTCTACAAGAGTAGAAGCAAAGAGAGAAGTTCCAAGTCAAGGTCCTACAATGACAAAAGATCTTCTAGTCGAGAACGTAATTGCTACAATTGTGGAAGACCCGGACACTGCTCCAATGAGTGTACGCCCCCCTACAAAAGAAGAGAAGATTCTCCCAAAAGGAGAAGTAGAAGAGAAGAATCACCATCAAGGGAGAGAAGGAGTAGGGATGATCGTTATGAACGAAGACCCTCTCGGAAAAGCAAGGATTCGGAAAGGAAGGACAAGTCATCAAGGAGCTACACAAAACGAAGACATCAAGCTCATGTTGGTGAATGGGTATCCGGCTCCGACTTCGACAATCACTCCGAGAGAAGCTATCAGTCCGACTCGGAATATACTCAAGATGAAGGTGTTGCCGGTCTAGCACTTGTATCAACCAACTCCCATGACATATTTGATTCACCCAATGAAGGAATTGGAAGATGCTTCATGGCCAAAGGTCCAAAGGTATCACACCCTGAGTATGTTGATTTCAATAGTGATGAAGATGACTTGTTAGGTGATGATGATTTACTTGTTGACAACTCTAGTGATTAATACTATGATGAAACGTCAATTAATCATGCTAATCAAGATGAAACAAATGACAATGATAAGGAGAAGATTGAGTTTCTAACTAAAGAACTAAGCACTCTTAAGTTAGCTCATGCAACTATCTTAGGAGATCACCGAGAACTTTTAAGGACTCACGAGAAATTACGCTTTGAAAAGATCAACCTTGAGCAAGAGCATGAGTTCTTAAAGGCAATCAATGATGATCTTTGCAAGAAAAGTTCCTCTTACTTTGCCAAGCATTTACTCTTATCCACTTACATGCCTCAAGTCAAGTCTAGTAACAAGAACAAGAAAGATTTTTCCTCTAGTAGTAACAATAATCATGATAAATCCAATGTTGTTGCTTCTAGCAGTTCTCTTGATTCCACTAATGATTCTCTTAGCCAAGTTACACTTGAGCAAGAAAATAGCTTATTGAAGGGAATTATAGAGAAAGGTGTTTATAAGAGCCTTGCTAGGGAGTAAGCAATTTGAGGAAATTGTACACAAGCAAGGAAGGCACCGGAAGAACCAAGGTGTTGGTTTTGAATGAAAGTTCAATGCCAATGGAGTTGAGTGGGAAGAAGATCAATACCCCAAGACGAAGTTTGTTCCTCAACAAGAGAAGTATGATCCTACTTCTTTCAAAGGGACACAAGCTCAAGATGATCTTCCACCACAAGACCACAAGCAAAAAGGGAAGGACAAGCTTCAAGAGGAAATTGATGCATTTGAAGAAGCTCCTAAAGCCTTGGTCAAGTGGGTTCCTAAGACTACATCAAGTTCCACTTCATCAAGTACAAATACGACTCCGAGGATTCCCATCAAGATGGTGTGGATCCCGAAGAAGAAGAACTAGAGAGTCCTTGAGGGTGACTCCGCCAACATACTTCACTCTTATCATTTTGGCAAGAACAAGTGCAATCAACTTCCACATTTTGCACTAGTTCAAGGAGTCACAAACCCTCTTGTTGGTAAGACAAGGGACAAGGTAACCAAATGCTTTCATAGACATCATCATGTGTGTACATCACTCTATGTCTATGGATATCCTTGTTTGTTCCTTGTGGGACTAACCCGTGTAGGTATTGAAAGTGCAACTCACTCCAAAGGATAGCTCCAAATGATCTACATCAACATTGAGCATCTACATCTTCAACACCTACATGAAGTCAGCATCGACAAAACCCAAGGTTAGTTTATCCCTCTTAGGGGGGATCTCACATCTTGGGGGGAGCTTTACTCTAAGAATTGAGCTAAAGCAACTCTAATGGTGTGAACACATCAATGCTTTATGTAAAAGTGGTAACCCCACTTGTGCTTAAACGATGAGTATGACCTATGATCAAATGTTCTCATTTGACTCCAAGTCAATATACTCATATATAGATGACCTAGTCATCGCCAATTGCTTGATAGATGCTAGAATTGTTTGTGCATGCTTTGCCACATATTCCATTTGCCATTTTATTGTGTGAGCATGTGGGTTGCATAATTTACTCATTCGAGGACATCCACTTGTTGTTTTGATTGTTTGACCCTTTTTCCCTTTTGCCAAGTGGATGGACAAGAATGCCTAAGAACCTTCTCTAGCTATCTATGCTTTTCTCATCTCAAACTCTATTCATGCTGCATCACAAAGTTTGATCAAGTCAGATTCGAACCACTCTGTGTGAGGAGCACTCGAGTCCCGATTCGTCATAGACTTAAACTTCCAAAACTTCTTTGTGCGTTTCGGTCTAACCGATTCATCCATTTCGGTCATACCGAGATCACTAAGTCGATCTATTTTTTCAATCTCGGTGCAACCGATTTGAACTTTTCGGTCACACCGAGTTTCAGTAACTGCTTGCAGTTATGAATCTCGGCGCCATCGAGTTGTTCCACTCGGTCACACCGACAGGGTCAGGCTATTTATACCCATGGGCCAAAATTTGGAAAACTTTCCGAACCTCTTCGCCCGCGCTTAGCCTGCTCTGCCTCCGTGGTCTCCGGATCGTCCTCCTCGTTGCCAGCCGCCTCCAGTCGCTAGTCTCCGCCGCCGTCAACGGGATCGTCTCCGCCGTTGCCGCCGTAGCAAGTCCATCGCTGCACTAGGGTATGGACTTGATCCTTGTGCT
Source organism: Aegilops bicornis (assembly GCA_021605145.1). Taxonomy (NCBI): domain Eukaryota; kingdom Viridiplantae; phylum Streptophyta; class Magnoliopsida; order Poales; family Poaceae; genus Aegilops; species Aegilops bicornis. The sequence continues at coordinate 336,771,745 of CM038675.1, forward strand.
GATCCCTTTCCGATTCCCTAGCACATTGTTTTGCCATGAATCTTGCCACGATTGAAATCACTCTATCCATTGAAAACACTCCGTAGTTTAGTCGTGGATTGAAAATTTAGGGTTAGGTTTCCGCCGAAACCATCTCGGACCGACCGAGTTGTTGAAATCGGTCCCACCGATTTGGCTTAGGCCATTGCACGTGTGATTCTCGGTCTGACCGAGAATTGCAAATCGGTGTGACCGAGTTCATGTCTTTGTGAAACCCTAGCAGTCTCGGTGCCACCGAACTGTGACTCGGTCTGACCGAGTTCACTCGTTTAGGGTCCAACAGCTGCTTCGGTATCACCGAGATTTCAAATCGGTAGATCCAAAATGCTTTCTATGGAAAACTAAAACTAAGTTTTTGATTCATTCTTTTGCAAAAACCTCTGCACTTTGTGATGCTCATCCACTCTACCTCATCTATAATCTATTCACAGGGTCAGCTGTCAGAGTTTGCATCATGTCAGATCAAAGTGACAGTCAGAACAAGTCTGAGGAGCAGGTTCACTTGAGTGAGGGCACTAGTCCCTCTAGTAGCTCAGATGATGGAAGCAGGAGCACTCCAAGCAACTTGCCTAAGGCTGCCACAAAGGCCAGAAAGAAGAGAACTTCAGATTCTGAGGATGAGGACTATGTGGCCACTAAGGAAAAAGCCACATCAAAGAAGAAGGTGCTCAAAAAGGAATATGGCACAACTGCTGCAACTAAGCCAGGTCTGAAGACCAAGAGGCCAGCAGGAAGACAGCCAATGTCCAAAGCTAGAGCTTCAACTGTTGAAGCCTCAAAAACTGTTGCTGAAGAAACTGGAGCTGGCAAGAAAAGAAAAGAGAGGGTCAAGAAGACCACTGTCAGAGTAATTGGAAAGCCCTCGATGATGGAAGAGGAAGAGGAAGAGGTTGCCGCACCAGCACCTAAGGCACATAAGCTTATGGGAGATGCTATAAGGTCAGGGGCTGCTCCATCTAAGCCCAAAGAAGCTCCCAAGCCAGCTGCTCCAAAACCCAAAACTGCACCTAAGAGAAGCACCAGGAACATCCCAGCAGCTGAGAAGAACAATGCCCCAGTGCCTGAAGGTGCAATGGAAGAAGAAGATGATGAGTCACATGTCTTGAGGAAGTTAAAGCCAAAAATTCCAGATCATAATGATGCTCATCCAGTAGCTGAGAACATGAAGTTAAGGAAGGATTCAGGATTGAGGCTATGGAGAGAATCAGATCCATATGCCACCAGAAGAAGAAATGTTGTGGATTACAGGTTTCATACCAAGGAATAGTAGGATTTCTATGAGACAGTGTTGCTTGACAGGAAGCCTATAGTGTGTGACATGAGATGGGTCAACTGGAATTACATCAAGGAAAATGAAGAACACTATCCTGGAGTTTATGACAGTTTAAAGGCTTGTGGAGTTGATGAGTTTGTGGCTCAGAAGATCACAAAGTGAAATGATGAGCTTATCATGCAGTTCTACTCCACAACTCACTTCTACCCAGATGGAAGGATAGTCTAGATGTCAGAAGGCACTAGATACCAGTCAAAAGTTGCAGAATGGGCTCAATTGATCAATGCCCCAGAGGAAAATGAAGATGATTTGGATATCTATGCCACAAAGAAAAAGGATAAAAACACCATGGCACATATGTACAGAGAGATCCCAGATGCTGCTCTTGACACACATGAGTTTGGATCAGTACATTACCTTCTGTCAGGTTTGCCAACTATCAACTGGATCCTCAGGCATACACTTTTGCCAAAGTCAGGTGATCACAAGATGATTAGAGGTCACTCCATCAACCTACCGCACATTTTTTATGTCCCACAAAAGTTCAAAGTCATGAGACTCATTGTGGAAACCATTAAGAGAACAGCTGCAGATCAGAAGAGGAGTTGTGGGTATGCCCCACAAATTCAGGAGATGGTCAACTCCAAGATGGGCACTGGCACATATCTGCTGGACAAGGAGCACCTGCCCATCTACCAAGACTTTGAGGATAACACTGTTGTGATGAATGAAAATGAACCATCTTCTGTGCAAGCACTAGCAAAGAGGGAGAAGGCAAGGACTAAAAAAGCTGCAAAGATGCCAACCATGGATGAGGCATCTCAGTATCTTCTAAAGAGCAAGCAAGATCAGCTTGGCTACTTGATTGCCTCCACTCTGAGGATTGAGAAGGGATTGGCCACCCTGACTCAAAACCAGGAGAGCTTGGAGAGGATCATGGAGCAGAAGTTCTATGACTTAGACGTGAAGGTCACTGAGATACAGTCTGTTGTTGAGCAACTTCAGGAGGAAGTGCAGGAGAATAAGGGCAAGACAACCACTGATGCTTTTTCTAGAGTGCCTAGAGGTCAGAGATCTGCTGCCATGCCTGTCATAGACACCAGAGCAATTTCATCTGCACCAGCTACAACTTCAGTACCACCAACTCCAGCATCTACTCCTCCAGCACCATCTACTTTGACTGATGCCTTCGTCCTTGGAGTCCTATCTACACCACAGCCTGAAGACCAAGCCTGAGTGTCGATCTAGCACTATGCATTTTTCATGAACTTTTTGGTAACTTGTTGCCAAAGGGGGAGAAAATGTATAGATCATAGGCTTCGAGAGAGAGTGTTGCTTTTGTTCTCTCTTTTTTTGGTGGTTGAACTTTGTTATTTGCCTTGTTTGAGATACTTTATGCTTGTGTGTGATACTTGGATGATCATGTGTTTGATCATATGCTACCTTAATGATTGTTGGATGACATTATCCTTTTATATTCCATATGATCATTCACTTTGCTTGGTGATGAGTGCATGTATTTAATTATTATCATTTTGAGCGCTCCACCAAGATGTATGTGACATGGAAGAGTAACCCATGATCCTAACTCATTGTGCATTTGCAGTCCAAAGCAAATTTTGAACTATGCACAAATTTAGGGGGAGCTCTTGCTTTTCACATACTTCTCAAAGCGACAATGTTTTTCACTCTTATTATCATTTGTCGAAGCTTTGATCTATATGTTGTCATCAATTACCAAAAAGGAGGAGATTGAAAGTGCAACTATCCCTAGGTGGTTTTGGTAATTCCTAACAACATATAGCTCATTGAGTTAATGCTATTTCAAGATTAATATTTCAGGAAAGCTCAATGATTGGCATGGCATGGATGAGAAAAGTGGATCCCTCAAAATGCTAAGGACAAAGGATTGGCTCAAGCTCCAAGCTCAAGACTCTACATTTTCTATTTTAGTGATCCAAGATCACATTGAGTCTATAGGAAAAGCCAATACTATCAAGGAGGTATGAGGTATTGCATAATGAGGCTCTTGCTTAAAATGCTTAGTGATATGCTCCAAAGCCCTCATCTACTTTCTCACATCCACATATGACCTAAACCAAAAGTCAAACTCGGCACCACCGATTCTTTCTATCCGGCGCCACCGAGTTCAGATGTCATAGCCACTGCCACAAACCCTAGGCAAACCGGTCTCACCGATAGGGATCTCGGTCTCACCGAGATGGGGTTGTAAGCTCTCTGTTTCCCTTCGTAACGTTTTGGTCTCACCAAGATGAGCAATCGGTCCCACCGAGATTGCAATGTAAACTCTCTGTTTCCATTTTGTAACATTTCAGTCTCACCGAAATGAGCGAATCGGTCCCACCGAGTTTACCTGACCAACTCTCTGGTTAGCTTATTACCAAAATTGGTCTCACCGAGTTTGTGTAATCGGTCTCATCGAGATTACGTTATGCCCTAACCCTAACCATATCGGTCCTATCGAGTTGCATGTCGGTCCCACCGAAAATCCTAACGGTCACTAGGTTTGCTGAATCGGTCCGACCGAGTTTAACAATTCGGTCCCACCGAGTTTGGCAAATTGTGTGTAACGGTTAGATTTTGTGTGGAGGCTATATATACCCCTACACCTGCTCTTCATTCGTGGAGAGAGCCATCAGAACATGCCTAGACTTCCAACACACATTTTCTGAGAGAGAACCACCTACACTTGTGTTGAGGTCAAGATATTCCATTCCAACCACATATCTTGATCTCTAGCCTTCCCCAAGTTTCTTTCCACTCAAATCTTCTTTCCACCAAATCCAAATCCTGTGGGAGATAGTTGAGTGTTGGGGAGACTATCATTTGAAGCACAAAGAGCAAGGAGTTCATCATCAACACACCATTTGTTACTTCTTGGAGAGTGGTGTCTCCTAGATTGGCTAGGTGTCACTTGGGAGCCTCCGACAAGATTGTGGAGTTGAACCAAGGAGTTTGTAAGGGCAAGGAGATCGCCTACTTCGTGAAGATCTACCGCTAGTGAGGCAAGTCCTTCGTGGGCGACGGCCATGGTGGGATAGACAAGGTTGCTTCTTCGTGGACCCTTCGTGGGTGGAGCCCTCCATGGACTCATGGCAACCGTTACCCTTCGTGGGTTGAAGTCTCCATCAATGTGGATGTACGATAGCACCACCTATCGGTACCACGACAAAAACATCGGTGTCTCCAATTGCGTTTGAATCCTCCAAACCCTTCCCTTTACATTCTTGCAAGTTGCATGCTTTACTTTCCGCTGCTCATATACTCTTTGCATGCTTGCTTGAATTGTGTTAAGATTGCTTGACTTGTTCTAAGTTGCTAAAATCTGCCAAGAACTAAAATTGGGAAAAGGCTAGATTTTTATTTGGTCAAGTAGTCTAATCACCCCCTCTAGACATACTTTCGATCCTACACCGGGCGTAGCAGTGCGGAGGGGCGGAGCGGTTAGGCGGCGCGGCTATAGCGGTCGGTGCGACGGGCGCCAAGACGGTGAGTCGGAGGCCGCGACAGAGCGGGACGAGGGGAGCAGGGCCCCGGGCAGCAGCGGGCGATGGCGAGCGGCGAAGGCGGCGAGGGGCACCGAGGTCACGGCGCACTGTAGCAGCAGGACGGGACAGAGCATGCACGGCGCCAGCCGAAGCCGGGCGCGACAAAGGGGCTGCAAGGGCGGGTGGCTAGCGGAAGCACCAGAAGGGGGAGCGAGGTGCGCGCGGTCGTCGCAGTCGGCGCGTGCGTTGACCGTTGGGGAGGAGCATCACAGGATCGAGCGAGAGAAGAGGGGAGAGGTGGATCTGGGGGAGGGGAGGCGCAAAGGCGAGCAAGAGGGGGCAAGTGGGAGAGAGGGGTGGAGGCCGAGGCGTTGGGGTGGCCTTATCCCCTCCCAGCGTTGGCGCCGGCGAGGTTGTCAGGCGGGAACGTGCCCCTGTTCCGACCTTGGTCGGGGGAACAGGGAAGGGGGACAACAAGGTGGCCGGCTGGGCCGTTTGGCCCAGGTTGCCAGGTTTTTTTTCCTTTTCCTTTCTTTTTGTTTTTTGTTTGTCTTTTCCTTTTTATTTATATTTCATGTACTGTTTTCTCTCATTTCCTAAATATTTTAGTTTTGGAAAAATACAAAAGTTGTACCTAATTTAGTGTATTTAATTATGTCACATTCCAAACATTTTAGTTTTAATGTTTGAAAACTTTTATTGTTTGCTTGATTTTGAATTTGAATTTGAATCGGTTTCGAAATAACGTAAGATTAGCAACAGTAATCGAAATGACATGGCTTCACTAGCAGAGAATTACTGTAGCTTAATTATCCGGGCGTCACAATTCTCCTCCACTACAGGAAATCTCGTCCCGAGATTTAAGAGCCTTGGTTACGAAATTCTAACAAATCTTCTCGATCTTGGTTGCTCTTCTCGAAGAAGTTGACCGCTTCCGTTGGTGTCTTCATTCCTCTGCTTCAGGTCATCAGGATGAAGTCATCAGCCTTTCTTCGTGAACTCCATCGTACTTACGAATAGGTATGGGGCAGGTCGATAACGATAGGATGCTATAAGGGGTCATCATCTGGGGTTATCCCATGAATGAACACATGACTATCGCTCGAGTTGAACAAATGAAACACATCGAGAGCAAAGTAAGACGGTACAATAAGGAGTATCAAGCGGCCAGGCAATCGTTCGATGCCTAATCAGAAGGTGAAAGGGTTTTAGAGCAATGGGAATAAGTATTGTGTCTGATACCAGAATTGATGATCTTACGAAAGGTGGCTCGTGATCTACATATGAAGCCAAGCGTGAGGATTCACTTTATAAACATGGGTATACATGAGAGTCAGGTTCCGATGTTGTGGGACTGTGGGTTATGGGTCCACCATGTGGGTTAAAAGTAGGAGTGGTGACATCTTGCATGGTCATGATAGCAAGGCAGGTCAGAGGGTAGCCTGTCGATTATGTCGGCAACAACGTCGGTACTAAGGACGAGGGACGTAGAGCACCATTTTCCTGCTTGTTGAACGAGGCGGACCAATAGGCAAAGTTATCGTCCATTGGTGGCTACCGGAATGTCATCAACAACAGTAACATGGTCTTGCTGACAGAATTGTACACTAAGGTGTTTACATAAGCAGGAGAATATTACTGCTTAGATCATATAGATCACAAGAAACGTTAAACCAACCAATGGAAAGGAAAATATGATTATCGGATTAAACCGAACAATGGAATGGAAAATGTGTTTAAACACATATTTCAAGGGTATATTATTCCCAAGGGCAAGCAGGGCATGATATCCATGACGGGATATAACATAGAAAACTCTTTAGGAAAGGGGGGGGGAGAAATTTCATGCCATTACCCATACAATGGTGTTTGGATAATTGATAAAGAAAATTTAGCATTGTGCTTCAAATGTTCTTATTGAAATTCGGAGTACCACAGACATGCTTCAAGGTAGCATTGACATGGTCTTCAAGAAAAGGTCAGACTTCGGATACACGAAGGATCCATCAGGAACAACTTGAAGAATAAGTTTTACAATTTCCTCATGGAAGAAAGGATATCCTTGCTAAAAAGGAAACTATAACAATAGGTCTTCCGGTCAGGTGTGCTAGGCATGACATCACCTTATCGACTCATGTAAAGACCAATGTTATAACCATTGGAATTATGTTCCAACCATCATATCTGACCGAGGTTCAGATCCGATTGGTGTTAGGATACCTCAGACTCAGGATGCCTGAGAAGAAGAGGTGCAACACAATTGACGAGATGACATTATATGATTCTCAGTAAATGAACTATGGAAGCGAGTTCCGAACAAGGGTTCATCATTAAGCCAAGGAGAGGATGAGGAGGTGGCTGATGGACTCAGCAATAATTCAACGAGATATCCAAAAAGATGGATCTCCACAATTATGTGGATAAGGAGATAACATTTGTCAGATCAAATGATATAATGAAGTATGCTCGAGGAAAACATACACAATTAAACATTGGTTGAAAGGTGCGCTCGAAATATGGGTTGGGTTGCACGACCAATGTCAGAATGGTGATTCAATAATCAATAGTCTAAGAATGAATGGGCGACCATTAACTTCAAAGCAATAGGGTTGCTAGAAGGATAGAATCCAAACAGCACCATTCACTTGTTGTTACTGTCGGATCTCGGGTTCTGGCAAAACCCTAAGGTTTGAACTCTGGGGTGCGCGCGAAGTTCTTTCCCTCCTACCGATCCACGCCCTAGCTTGCTAAGATCTCATGGACGAACTCGACAAACTCACAATGCAGAGAGACACGAGGTTTATACTGGTTCAGGCCACCGACGTGGTATAATACCCTACTCTAGTGTGTGTTGGTGGATTGCCTCTTGGGCTGATGATGAGCAGTACAAGGGGAAGAACAGTCTCCTGAGGATGGGGTGTTCTTGTGGGAGCGTGGGTTGGCTCCAGACTGGATGAGATGTCCCTACCGTGGTACCTAGCTATACTTATATAGGCCCAGGTCCTCTTCCCAAATATTGAGCGGGAAGGGAGCCAACAACAGCGGGCGAATTTGAAAGGGGACAACTAGTACAAGCTATCCTGACAAAAGTGGTCTTCGCCTGCAAAAGGCTCTGGTGGTGACGCCGTCTTGGGCTCCATGGTGACCTCCGTCTTGCCGTCCTTCTGGTCTTGGTCTTGTTGCACCAATATGGCAACCTTTGCCTGATGCCTCGGTACTCCTCGCCTGCGCTTGCCTCCTTAGCACCAAAGAGGAAACAAGGACGCTGCCTTGGGCGCCTCACAGTCTCGATCGTCATGGCTCACGTCACTTGAGCCTTGCGAGGTTTGCCCCACCTTGATATCTCTGCTCCTCGTGAGCCCGCCTAGAGGGGCCGCTCCTAAGGAGGTCTTGCATCGTCCGCCTCGCGAGGCTTGGCCCCTCGCGAAGGTCTTGATTGCCTTGTTGAAGATGGGCCGTATAGGTCTTCCACCACAGCTACGCCTTGGGCCGCAGGCAGGCAAGTCTGGGGACCCCCGTTCCTAGAATGCCAACAGTAGCCCCCGGGCCGAAGGCGCGCTCGGGCTTGGCTTCGAGGCGAAGCCAAGGGTCAAGTACAAAATGTCGTGGGCCCTAAAAGCATGCGGCCTTGGTCGACGCGTGGCGGTTGATTGGACGTGGCCGTCTGCGCTTCCCCATGCTGCCTCGGCAACTGCTCGACTTGACAAATTGCCCTCATTGCTTTTTCCTTGCGTCGCTCTAGATCCCCTTTCTCGCTCCTCGCCACCGCTACCTCCAGATCTGCTCCAATCTCGCTCCGCGTCTGTGATCCATGGCACCGCGCAAGGTCAGGACTTCCTTGGCACCGACTTGGTATGAGCCGGCTCTTGAAGCGCCCGCCGTCATAGAGAAGAGCCTCGCCTCCGTGCGCCTGCTGACGGCGGGGGAGAGCAATGAATGGGGGGAGACCGAGCTCCGGCTTGCCTTCAATGTGCCGGAGCCTGAGGGAAGCACCTTCTTCCCCTTCTTCTCGAGCAGCGTCGCCGGTGGGTTGGTTCCTCCCTTCTCTGATTTCTTTTACGAGGTCCTGGACCACTATGGGCTGCTGGCGTTGCATCTCCACCCCAACTCTATCCTCCTCCTGTCCATCTTCGCTTACTACTGCGAGGCGTACCTAGGCGTGATGCCATCCATGGCGCTTCTGCGCCACTTCTTCTCCCTTCGTGTTAGCGAGGGATACATCTCCGGATGCGCCAATTTTGTCACATCTGGCAAGGCCAACTCAATCTCGAGCACCGGGAAGAGGGCCGACAACATCTGATTCACATGGGTCATGATGGACGCCAAACGCGCCCATCCGCGTCTGGTGCTGCCAATGGAGGCACCCCCGTCCAACAAGGGGTGGCCCAAGGCGGAGCTTGCTGATGAGCAGGCGTCGTCTGTGTTGGGGCAGATGACGACCGACTTGAAGCCGGGCAACGCGAAGGCGGCCAAGGTGACGAGGTTCATGCTCCGGAGAGAGTTCTTGACGCTGCGAGTTGCCCTGCTCCAGGCGCGCGCGCCCCTTGTGGGAGCTTGAAGAAGAGGGGAACAAGACCCACCTGAGGCCGGGGGCCCTGCCTGGCGACGAATTGGTCGCTGTCTTGCGCCTCATAGTTGGGGACAACCAGGAGTACCCGCCTAGCGCCATTGTTCCTTTGTTCCACCGCAGGGACTGGGAGGAATTTGTCGCCTCCAGGCCGACCTTTGACACGCCCGGGCTAGTGCCGCCGGCGCTCAGAGGAGCCCCTGCAGCATGAAAGCCAGTGGAGGTGTCCTTTGACGAGTCCCGCGGGGAGGAGGAGGAGGTAGACTCGGAGAAGACTCTCGTAGAGGTGGGGGAGACTTCTCCTCTGAGCAAGGCCGAGATCCTCCACGCCCTGCCTGACGATGCCGAGATCGACGCCCGCCAGGAGGAAAGGGAGCAGCCCCTCATCCCGACAAAGGGTAGGTCATCGTTGGTTCCTCGGGATGCTGCCTCCGCCTTGACGCCGCCCGGAGCTGCCTCCGGCCCCTCTGCCGCGCCATCCTCTGCCCCTGGAGCCCGCGCGCCTACTCCCCAGGCTCCGAGGCTTTCAGGCTTCAAGCTCCCCAAGCGGAAATATGTCGCGGTGGATCAGTAAGTGTTCGACCTCCATCTTGTTTTCGCTCATGTCGCTGCTTCCTGACTTTCGTCTTTGGCTGTCCAGGCCGCTGCCCGCAGCGAAGAAGAGGAAAGAGGGTACAGTGACCATGCCCTCTTCTGCTGAGAAAATAAGCGCCAGCGCCCGCACCTCCCCAGTCTGGTCGTCTTTGCAAGGCCAGGAGGAACATTGCCGGGAGGAGTCAGCCCCCATGGCCCCGCTGCTTCGGAAGTACCGGCACCTGGCTCGGTTGAAGAGGTCCCGGCTACTTCGGAGCCCGCAGTCTCCCAGGCCTTGGTGATGACGTCGCCTCCTCCCACTTCTGCACCTCCACTCCCAGGTTCTTCTGCTCCTGCTGTTGTTTTGGAACGCGCTCTTTCAGAGATGACCCAGTTGCAGGCAGATCTCCTGAGCGTGGACCCGCGCATGGTGGCCGGGCGTATGGAGCTGGCCTCTGGCTGGCTTTACTCCGACTTGGCGGTCCGCGCGGTGGTGAGCCAGACCGCAGCATCTTCCGAGAAGGAGAAGCGGAGTGCCGCCAACGCTGCAGCCGATCGTGAGGCGGCGCTGAAAGACACTAAGGCCGCCCGCGACCGCTGCCAAGAGCTGGAGGACGAGTTGCAGAGCCTGCGCGACACGCACGCTGAAGAAGCGCGCGGCCGCCTGGCAAAGGAGGAGGAGGTGAAGGCCCGGGAAGACGCCATCAAGAACCGTGACGCTGAGCTGGTGGAGCTGGGGAAGACGTAGGCCGCCGAGCGCATCCGGTTGGAAGAGCTGGAGCGGAAGGTGAAGGCGAGCGAGGCCGATCTCGACGCCAAGGCGCGGGTCTTGGCCGAGGACCGCGTGGCCTTTGCCGACCTCGAGAAGAGATCTGGCAAGGCACTGAAGACACTCTACGAGCATGACCTGGAGAAGTCGCTGGCCACCGACGAGGACGACCCTGCCCGGCTGCTTCCTTTCTTGGTGAAGGCGCTCGAGGAAGTCGTTGATGGTGTCGGAAGGCGGAAGCAGAAGCTCGCGTCCTGTCTTCAGCTGCATTGACTCGCGTCTTCAGCCATCTATACCTCCGCGACCCCAACGCTTGTCTTGACGAGCTGCTGGAACCCGTGGCTGATGATCAAAGCGCAGCTGCTGCCGCAGCCATGCAAGGTCAGGTGGAGGCCCTGCTGAAGAAGTTCCGCGGCTTTGTCTCCGCACCCCTGTCCGGCGATCCTGCAGCTGATGGTATAGGTGAAGACGACATCACCCACGGCGGAGCACCTTCCGCCGGTGATGGCGGTGTTCAGGGGTGACCTGCGGCTAGTTTCCTGTTTCGTTCCCGCAACATGCATCAGGCCTCGTGGAGGCGTTTAGACTTTTCATTCGATATGGTGAGGACAATATGTTTGTAATATTTGCTTCAAGATTTTGTGCTTTCCTTCCTATTTGCTTTGTGTTCTGCGTCGGCAGGGCCCGGCCCCGCGCATACCTCAACAGCCGTTGGGCCGACCGTAGACCAGGACAGACCAAGGAGTGAGGGGCTACGTGACCAGTTAGGATCCTGAGTCGCGATGCTCAGGAGTCCCCCTTAACGTGCAAACGGCTTATAGGGAGAGTTCGTGGGGATAGATTGATGTTCTACGTCGGCAGAGCCCGACCCCGCGCATACCTCAACCGCCATTGGGCCGACCGGAGACCACGACGGACCAAGGAGTGAGGGGCTACGTGACCAGTTAGGCTCCTGAGTTGCGATGCTCAGGAGTCCCCTTGACGTGCAAACGGCTTCCATACCTGTCCTCTCCGAGGCCTCGGGAGGGGCGTGTGACGACCAGGTACAGGAGACCTGTTTGGGCGGCGTGTGCTTGGGCATGACCCGAGAGCAGCCCCCAGGCTCGGGAGGCCTGGTTGGGTGGCATATGCTTGGGCGTGACCCAAGCGCAGCCCCCGTGTCCAGCCCCCTCGCGCGGCTCTCCCGAGGGGAGGCGTTGTAGTGAGGCCGGACGCTGAACTCTGGGGCTCCCTAAGGTTGGTACGACTGTGGAGCCGCCCTCAGCTGTTTATCGCCAGCGCAGAGCATAGTGCTTCCGCTTGTGCACGGGCATAGCCGCTCCTCGGCAGTGTCGACGGCCAGCGCGGAGCATGGTGCTTCCACTTGTGCGTGGGAGGGGGGCCCCCTTCGGGAGGAGCCCCCGAGGCGTGTACAGCCCCGCCCTGACACGTGGCTTGCACAGCAGGGCTGCGAGGTGTATCTGGGCACTCGTGAGCCAGCGCGGAACTCGCTAGGCCCTACCTCAAGGCGGGTTGCACCTGGTCTTGAGTCTTGATGGCTGTATGTTCCTGCAATGCGGTTAGGTGCAAGCACTCTACGTCCTCAGGTCCCGGCCCTCGAGCGAGCTCAGCCGCCGCTGGTATGCCAGGTCGCGATGCCGTGGTCAAGGCCAGGGGGTGAGGGCTGGAGAGCCAGTAAGAGCTCCTGAGTCGCGATGCTCAGGAGCCCCCCTTTTAACGCGCAAGTGAATTGCACGGGATGAATGGACCCGTGGTGGGTGGCGATCGAGCAGGTAGCAATCAGGCAGGTTAAGCACGGAAGGCAAACTAGCTTGGGTAAATGCAGAAGGATACATGCCACTGGTCAGGCCCGAGCGATGATGCAGCCCGAGGGGCGCCCTCAACAAGGTAAGCTAAAGGCATAAGCAAAAGGGATACATGCCACAGGGACGGACCCACGCGGCCTGGGAATGATGCAGCTCGAGGGGCGCTCCCAGCTAAACGAACTTGGAAAATGTCACCTGGTTCTGTTGACGAAGGAGAGTTGGTGTAGCTGAAGGCGTGCGTCGAAGGAATGGCTCCTCACGAGCCACCGGGGCACTAAGCCTTGGGAGGCTCTAGGGGCTCAGGTGGTTCCCTGAGGACCATCTCCATCTCTTTCAGGACGGCGTGGTACCTGGCCTCCTGAGCCTCCAGGACACGCCGCATGTTGCGATGATAGGCTGACGCCACGCTCGGCAAGCCGAAGGGCATGCGAACGTAGCTGTGTGGTGGGCCCTCGCAGCGCCCCACACGCGAAGGCCAGAAAAGCTCCTGAGATGCGACCCTGTTGAGCCCCAGGACATAGATGCAGACACGCAACCCGACATCCTCGCCTGGATGGGGAGCTGCGCCTGGTGTCGGGGATATACCCCGCGGAATGACCCGGCCGGAGTCGTAAACCGGCCGGGACTTGATAAACTGGCGGATGTTAAACCGGCGGACAGTAAAGACAGATGGCTCAGACAGACGGTAAACCGGCCTGGACTTGATAAACCGGCAGATGTTAAACTGGCAGACAATGTTAAACCGGCAAACAATGTTAAACCGACAGACAGTGTTAAACCGGCAAACAATGTTAAACCGGGAGACGTTAAGAAGCCCAGGAAAGGAAGTCAAAATAGTTTAAGTTAAAGTCCGAGTTGGACTCTACATGTAACCCGCCTCTTCAGCATATATAAGGAGGGGCAGGGCTCCCCAAAGAGGGACAAGCTACAAGCAAGAAGAAACAATCCTAGGGCTAGACACAAAGAGAAGAGCCGGTTTACGGCGACTCCCTCGTGATGATAATGAGACCTATCCTCAAACAACATGTAGGGTTTTTACCGGATGATGTTTCCCGGGGCCCGAAGCTGTCTAAATCCCTGTCTTGTGTTGCGTCTCGATTCCGCTCAACCCCTCTCAAGCTACCATATAGATGCGTTGGCCTCGCGACTAAGTCCTGACACTAAGGACATCTGCCGTGACAATTCCACGACAGTTGGCGCCCACCGTGGGGCCCGCGCACGGTGGTGTTGAGTTCTTGGAGGGATCTCTTCATGGATCAAGAAGCTAGCGAGATGCCAGATAAAAAAAGAGCCGGTGCATCTTGTAGTTCCTGAGTGGTCTTGGTGATGAACACCTGAGTGGTGGGCACTCCTTGCCCTGTATTCTCCTGAGGGAAACGTGCCGCGAAGCACGCCTCCAAGTGGTGCCCAAGCGCCTCCCTCGTGAGGTTAGAAAGGTCTGAGGCCCTCCAAAAGAGAGCCCCCGAGCCCTGCCCGAGGAGGGCGCTGGGCGCACCTTCCTATGCGATGGAGGGAGGCGCCCCTGGAGCGGGTGCTGATCCTGACAAGGCTCCTGCTGCGTCGCCACCCTCCTGAGATCCTGCACGGCGTAGCTGCTTCTTCTTGGGGATGGCCTTCAGAGGGTCTTCACTTCTGCTGTCGGGGTCGTCGATTGCTACAGCTTGGAAGGCGCGCTCGAGGGAGCACACCGCATCTCTTTCTTCACATGGGACTGTGATGATTCCGCCGCTTCCTGGCATCTTGAGGACGTTGTAGCCGTGGTGGGTCACCGCCATGAACTTGGCCAGGGCTGGATACCCGAGGATGGCGTTGTATGGCAGACGAACGTGCACGACGTCAAAGTCGATGAGCTCGGTGTGGTAGTTCTTGCATTCCCCAAAGGTGAAAGGGAGGCGGACCTGCCCAATCGATGTAGTGGAACCGTCGGTCACCCCTGAGAAAGGCTTGGTAGGCTGAAGTTGCTCGTATGGCACTTGGAGGTTGTCAAATGTGTCGACGGACAAGACATTGAGTCCGGCGCCGCCGTCGATGAGGGTTTTGGTCACTTGCACGTTGCTGATGACTTGGGAACAAAGCATCGAGAGGGCGCCAACAGTGGCTGCGCACTTGAGCTGATCTGCCGAGTTGAAGGTGATGGCGCACTAGGACCACTTGATCGAGCGTGTGGCCTCGAGCTTGGGGAGGACTGCGTTCACTTCACGAGCAAATTGTTTGAAGATGCGTTGTGAGGCTGGGGATTGCACGCGATTGCACGCGGTTCCTAGAAGCCCCCAGCCCCCTCGTCTTGGTGGTGGTCGTCGTTCCTCCTTGGCGGTGGCAGCAGCGGGGGAAGACCAGCATTGCCCTGAGGGCGGTCCTCGCGAGGCTGGTCTCTCCAGGCGCCCTCGCGAGGATGATCCTGCTAGCGGTCCTCACGAGGACGGTCACGCCACTCCTGGTGTGGGCCATGGTCGTCCCAGCATCCACCACCACGGCCATAGCCACGGTCGCTGCGTTCAGGGCATCGACTGAAGCGTCCCTCGCGGATGGCTCTGAGCTCTTGACAACCACTGGTGTTGTGGGTGTTCAGGTTGTGGAAGGCACAGAACGGCCGGATGTTCTTGGATGACTCAGGCTGATCTCTGCCCCGCTTGGTGTCGGGCTCCGCTGCGAGCACGGCCGCTTCCTTGCGCTTCACGTCCTTTGGCCTTGGCCTTCTTTTCCTCTGCACCCGCAGCTGGCAGCTCGAGGAGGGAAAGGCGCCCCTCCTCAGCTCTTGCGCACTTGGTTGCCAGGTTGAACACCTCCTGAGATGTGCACAGCTCCTCGTGGATAGCGAGCTCCTCCTTCATCTTGACGTCACGGACACTGTCGGAGCACGCGGAGATGATGGCCTCGTCCGTGACCTGGGGATCTTGAGGCGATTATTGTTGAAGTGCTGGATGTACTTCTGGAGGGTCTCTCCTGGTTGTTGCTTGATGCGGCGCAGGTCACCCGTGGCTGGCGGGCGGTCGCGGGTGCCCTGGAAGTTGGCGACGAAGCGGTCACGCATCTCATCCCAGGAGGAGATCGAGTCGTGCTGCAGGTTCAGGAGCCAGCAGCGGGCACCATCCTTGAGAGCCATGGGAAACCAGTTCGCCATGACTTCCTCGTCGCCGTTGGCTGCTTTGATGCTCAGCTCGTAGAGCTACAGGAACTCCGCGGGGTCGGCGGGGCCGTCATAGCGAGGGGGCAGATCCGGCTTGAATTTGCCCGGCCAGGCGATGCTACACAGCTCGGGGGTGAAGGCGCGGCGGCCGGCCGTGGTTGCCGGGGCCCGTCTCAGTGGTGGAGCTTGGTCTTGGTGAGGCCCGTGTGCCGCTACCGCAGGTAGCGCGTGGTCTTGGCGAGGTGGCGTGGGGAGCGCAGGTGCAGCTTCTCGCGGCCGAGGGATTTCTTGGCAGCTCCTCTCTTCACGAGCGGGCGCCAGGCATAGTGGATCGCGCCGTGGGGCCGCGCGCCTTGGGGCCAAGGCGCAGTCTTGGGGCAGAGGTGGTGGAGGCGCGCCATGGGCCACGTCGCCCGTGGCTGGCGGAGGGTGAGGTAGAGAGAGGGACGGCGCCGGGGAGCCCCCTGCGGCGCGGACGAGCTCAGCGACACGGTCGAGCCACTCCTCGTAGAGGTCGTCGACCGGGAGGTAGCGTAGGAACTCGTTTGCCGCGAGGAGCGCGGCTCACGCTTCCATGGGAGTGCGGCGTGCATGAGACGAAGAACCGGCCAGGGTCAGCGATGGAGTGGCGGTGCGGCCGTCCTGCCGCACCGATGGGTGCAGCGAGGACGCTTGCTACTCGTTCCCTGCCAGACCGGTGGCGGCGTTGGCAGCGGGAGATGAAGAACGACGAGGTGGCCCGCCGACGGGAGCCGTCTGAGCATCGCGGGCGGTGAGGGCAGCCCGACGCTCAGCTCGAGCGCGGCGAGCATCCGCCATGGAGACGATGGAGCGACCGATCGACAGAAGGGAAGCTACAACGCACCCCTACCTGGTGCGCCAAATGTCGGATCTCGGGTTCCGGCAAAACCCTTAAGGTTCAAACTCTGGGGTGCGTGCGAAGTTCTTTCCCTCCTACCGATCCATGCTCTAGCTTGCTAAGATCTCACGGACGAACTCGACGAACTCACAACACAGAGAGACACGAGGTTTATACTGGTTCGGGCCACCGACGTGGTGTAATACCCTACTCCAGTGTGTGGTGGTGGATTGCCTCTTGAGCTGATGATGAGCAGTACAAGGGGAAGAACAGCCTCCTGAGGTTGGGGTGTTCTTGTGCGAGCGTGGGTTGGCTCCAGACCAGATGAGATGTCCCTACTGTGGTACCTAGCTCTACTTATATAGGCCCTGGTCCTCTTCCCAAATATTGAGCGGGAAGGGAGCCAACAACGGCGGGCGAATTTGAAAGGGGACAACTAGTACAAGCTATCCTGACAAAAGTGGTCTTCGCCTGCAAAAGGCTCTACTGGTGATGCCGTCTTGGGCTCCACGGTGACCTCCGTCTTGCCGTCCTTCTAGTCTTGGCCTCGTTGCACCGATATGGCAACCTTTGCCTCACGCCTCGGTACTCCTCGCCTGCACTTGCCTCCTTAGCACCAAAAAGGAAACAAGGACGCTGCGCGCGCTGGCGCCCGCTTGGTCTCGATCGTCATGGCTCACATCACTTGAGCCTCGCGAGCTTTGCCCCACCTTGATATCTCCGCTCCTCGTGAGCCTGCCTAGAGGGGCCGCTCCTGAGGAGGTCTTTCGTCGTCCGCCTCGCGATGCTTGGCCCCTCGCGAAGGTCTTGCTTGCCTTGTTGAAGATGGGCCGTACAGGCCTGCTAGCACAGCCACGTCGTGGGCCGCAGGCAAGCAAGTCTGGGACCCCCGTTCCCAGAGTGCCGATAGGTGCCCCGGTTGGAATCAACTCGAGGACCAAGAAAGAATGGTGATGGTGAGAAGTATCACTATACCAAGAATTCTTAAGAGGTGGAGCAACCCACACAACATCCTTGTCATAAAAGACATTAATACTTCAAGGTAGAACATCATACAAGCTGGATAGCAAGTTGCATCCATAACATGAACAAGTTTGTGTTGGGGGAAGGCAAGAATGTTGTTGATGATAACACAATCATCGAGGGGCAAGGATGGTATTTACCATTATGAATTTGATTGATATCCCGGAAGAGTTCATAATGTTGATGATGATCACGACACAATTGTCGAGAGATTTCATGCAGGTGTAATCGATCAGTGATGACATCAAGTCAAAGGAATGATGAAGCGATAGGTTATTGGAACCAAGGATTAGACACATACTCGAAATCAAGCTTGCTGTTCAAGGCGAAATCATATGACGAGGAAGATCGGCGTAGGGTTAGCTCGTCGCTGAAATTTCGCTCCGTGAAGAAGGACCAGGTAGCACAGTTAAAAATTAGCACAATAATGATATAGTCAATCAGGCTAGGAATGAAGTGATCGGGTACAGATTCATAAGCAAGGAAGATTGCTAAGAATGGTTGAATCGTAGAACGGACACGATTCAGTTATCGGTGTACTCGAGTGACTAACCAATCAGGACCCGGGAAAAATTGGAATCGGTGAGAATGTAGTACTTGATGAAGAACTCATAAGAAGTTATGTTGCTCCTGATAATCTCGAGATACCAAGGGGTAATACTCGACGACAGATCAAAGTAGAGGTTGGACTGCGGTATTGCTCCGTAGAAGACAAGTTCTTAAACTTGCCCGAGAAATGGGATCAAAGAAGAACAAATGGTTAGAACCATGATTGCAAAGGATCAATTCGCCGATACCAAAGGATATTATATCAAGGAAATAGCTATTATTACTAGAAGCTTCCATGATAGGATCTACATCGTGTCCATGGGCATGAACACAAAGGTTCAAGGTCGACTCCCACTTGCTCAATGCATAACCTTCCATTCACCTCTAGTATTTCGAAAATGACATTAGCTGTTGAAAGTTTTACCTGGTGCAATACCAGATAAATATGACCCGTGAAATCTTTCGGGTTCACACAGATTAGGGAAGGCATTGGTTCAACCCATCAGGGCATCTGAGGCACATATACCACAAACTTCGGAGTAAATAACACCAGCTCGAAATTAGAGCATGGTTGGCCAAATCAGAGTACTCATTTACGAAGGACACTGTCGGATGATAATTCAACAAAGGACTTGATGGTTCATAAGGGAGCTGATGTGAGCATCGGCACACAACGAGAGGAAGAAAGAATGCAAGGATATCTGATTATAGAACAACTGACTAATTCAAAGCTCACTTGCAAAGGAATTTATGATTTCCAAATCAAGGGATCAAAATCAAACGTTCTGATTGAAAATGAATAAGTTCAATAGACTTAGAAGCACAACCGATCAAGGCATTGATTGGTCAAGAACCAGCTCATATCCAAATGACGTCTGAGCCAGAAGGATGAATTCTGGATCTGACTGAGGATTGCGAGCATTCGCAACATATTTAATCAACAGACTCAAAATGATAATGACTAGGGATGCCAATAAGATTACGAGACTTATGGGATTAACCATAATGCAAGCAAGCAAGAATTTCAAGAGCAATAGGTTGCTCAGGATTTTCGGAAGATTGAATGGTATTTCGAAGACTGTTGTGGAATACATGAATCAACTGGAATGAGCGGATACTCGATAAGGGCGAAAAATTATCCGTAGGGGTATTTAGGTGGCAAAGAACTGCAGGGCAGTAGGCACAAAGTATTCTCGGAACAATAGAGAGAATTTCGGGGTATCTTGTAATAACAAGATCAATGGGGAATGATTGTATTGATGGTAGGTGTACTTGGTTATCCATTGGGGTTTATCGATGGAATGGAATTGCAAAAGCGATGGCACAAAGTATCGAGGGAACATCGGAGAGTAACTTCGGAATCTTCTAGTGCATCAAGCGATCATCTGTATCGAGTGGCTCTCCGGGAGGAAGTATTTACGAGAACCTAGAGTTAGAGTTAGTAAGACCATTTAGCCCGAGTAAAATAGAGATAAGAGTCCCAGAGTATAGACGAGGAATAAAAGATCCTAATACCACCCAATGGTGACATGGGCCCGTAAGCCACACAGCCATGTTAGTAAAAGTTTAGCAATGCGTAGACTCAACTTCGTCCAAGGAGTTGGAAAAGGGGATTCCTACAGGCAGTTGGCTCTGATACCAACTTATGACGCCCCCGATTTTACCGTACACTAATCATACACGCAAACGTGTACGATCAAGATCAGGGACTCACGGGAAGATATCACAACACAACTCTAAAAGTAAAATAAGTCATACAAGCATCAGAATACAAGCCAGGGGCCTCGAGGGCTCGAATACAAGTGCTTGATCATAGACGAGTCAGTGGAAGCAACAATATCTGAGTACAGACATAAGCTAAACAAGTTGCCATAAGATGGCTAGCACAAACTGGGATATAGATCGAAAGAGGCACAGGCCTCCTGCCTGGGATCCTCCTAAACTACTCCTGGTCGTCATCGGCGGCCTGCACGTAGTAGTAGGTACCCTCGGTGTAGTAGGAGTCGTCGAAGGTGGCGTCTAGCTCCTGGACTCCAACATCTGGTTGCGACATCCAAGAAGAGGAAAAGGGGGGAAAGAGGGAGCAAAGCAACCATGAGTACTCATCCAAAGTACTCGCATGCAAGGATCTACACTACATATGCATGGGTATCTGTGTAAAGGGGCAATATCGATGGATCGAATCAGAGAATGCCGTAATAAGAGGGGGTAGCTAGTCCTGTCGAAGACTACGCTTCTGGCAGCCTCCATCTTGCAACATGTAGAAGAGAGTAGATGGTAAGTTCACCAAGTATCATCACATAGCATAATCCTACCCGGCGATCCTCTCCTTGTCATCCAGTGAAAGAGCGATCACTAGGTTGTATCTGGCACTTGAAAGGGTGTGTTTTATTAAGTATCCGGTTCTAGTTGTCATAAGGTCAAGGTACAACTCCGGATCGTCCTTTTACCAAGGATCACAGCTATTCAAATAGATAAACTTCCCTGCAGGGGTGCACCACATTACCCAACACACTCGATCCCTCTGGCTGGACACACTTTCCTAGGTCATGCCCGGCCTCAGAAGATCAACACGTCGCAGCCCCACCTAGGCACAACTGAGAGGTCAGCACGTCGGTCTAAATCCTATGCACGCAAGGGTCTGGGCTCATCGCCCATTGCACACTTGCACGTTGCGTACGCGGCCGGTGAGCAGACCTAGCCTCCCTTATACAAGAGTAGGATTTCCACCAACTCAAGCGCCGCTTTCGATCACCGACGTCAAGAAGGCTTCGGCTGATACCACGACATCGAGTGCCCATAACTGTTCCTGCATAGTTGGTTAGTGCGTCTAGGCCAGTGGCCAGACTCAGATCAAATACCAAGATCTTATTAAGCGTGTTATTTTGAAGTAACCGCGGATGCCGACCAGGGCCAGGCCCACCTCTCACCTAGGTGGTCTCAACCTGCCATGTCGCTCCACCATAAAGTAACAGTCGGGGGCCGTCAGGAACCCAAGCCCACCACTACCAGGATGGAACCACCTGTCCTTTCAGCCCCCACATCGGAATCACTTGCGGGTACACTACGAGCCGACCCGACTTTAGTCACCACATGTATCATATAGTATGTATGTAAGTATAAACCCGTGATCACCTCCCGAGTGATCACGACCCGGTAGTATAGCATGGCAGATGGACAAGAATGTAGGGCCATTGATGGAATACTAGCATCCTATACTAAGCATTTAGGATTGAAGGTAAGGGTAACAACTGTAGCAACAATGACATGCTATGCTGCAGAATAGGATTAACCGAAAGCAGTAACATGCTACACTACTCTAATGCAAGCAGTAGAGAGAAGGAATAGGCAATATCTGGTGATCAGGGGGGCTTGCCTGGTTGCTCTGGCAAGGAGGGGTCGTCGTCGATATAGTCGATCACGGGGTATCGACAGCGTCTTAGGGTCTACCGGAAAGAAGTATCGGAGGGGGAACATAATAAATAATAGAGCAATCAAAGTATCACAAAGCATAACAAGGCAATATGCAGTGCCAGGGTGATCTAACGCAGGGATAGGTGATACAGGCGAAGGGTAAAACATCCCGGAAAGTATTCCCGGTGTTTGACGTTTTCGGGCAGATGAAACGGAGGCGGATTGTTGCATGTTCGCTATGCTAGGGACGCGTGGCACACGCACGGACTATGTATTCAGATTCGTCTCGTCGTTCTGAGCAACTTTCATGTATAAAGTATTTTCATCTGACCTACGTATTATTTTATATTAATTTTTAAGGTTTTATTTCATTTTTTAGAATTAACAGAATTAATTAAATTAGAAAATGCAATTATGACATCAGCATGATGTTAGGGTGATGTCAGCAGTCAAACAGTCAATTAACTTAGTCAAACTGACGTATGGGTCCCACCGTCATTGACTGTTAGCTAATTAACCAGGTTAATTAGTTTAATTAAACGATTAATTAGGTTAAGTTAATTAATTTAATTATTAATTATATTTTTTTTTGTTCTGGGCTGCGGGCCCCGGCTGTCAATGGGCCAAATGGCCTTAACGGGCATGGGCAAGCGGGCGTTGCGAGCTTTGCGGGCGTAGCCCAACAGAAGGCCAGGCGCCGATGTACACGGGCGCTGGCACAAAGGGCCGAGCGGCGGCCAATGAAAGCAAGTGGAGGTGCAGAGTGGTTGGGGGTGGCGCGCTCGGCAGCGGACGGCGCGACGCGTTTGCGCGCGGTGAGGCGGAGGCCGCGGCAGAGCGGGACGAGGGGAGTAGGGGGCCCTGGGGCAGCAGCGGGCGACAACGAGAGGTGAAGTGGGCGGCGAGGGACGCCGAGGTCGCGGCGCACTGTAGCAATGGGAAGGGACAGAGCATGCACGGCTGCTACCTCTTGAGCACTGCGTTGGATTTCCTTGAAGAGGAAAGGATGATGCAGCAAAGTAGCGTAAGTATTTCCCTCAGTTTTTGAGAACCAAGGTATCAATCCAGTAGGAGGCTATGCGCAAGTCCCTCGTACCTGCACAAAACAAATAACTCCTCGCAACCAACGCGGTAAGGGGTTGTCAATCCCTTCACGGTCACTTACTTAGAGTGAGATATGATAGATATGATAGGATAATATTTTTGGTATTTTTGTGATAAAGATGCAAAGTAAAATAAAAGCAAAGTAAAAAGCAAAGGAAATAACAAAGTGTTGGAAGATTAATATGATGAAGATAGACCCGGGGGCCATAGGTTTCACTAGTGGCTTCTCTCAAGAGCATAAGTATTTTACGGTGGGTGAACGAATTACTGTTTTGCAATTGATGTAATTGAGCATAGTTATGAGAATATCTAGGTATGATCATGTATATAGGCATCACGTCCGAGACAGGTAGACCGACTCCTTTTGCATCTACTACTATTACTCCACTCATCGACCGCTATCCAAAGATGCATCTAGAGTATTAAGTTCAAGAAAACAGAGTAACGCCTTAAGCAAGATGACATGATGTAGAGGGATAAATTCATGCAATATGATAAAACCCCATCTTGTTATCCTCGATGGCGACAATACAATACGTGCCTTGCTACCCCTCATCACTTTGGGAAAGGACACCGCAAGATTGAACCCAAAGCTAAGCACTTCTCCCATTGCAAGAAAAACCAATCTAGTAGGCCAAACCAAACTGCTAATTCGAAGAGACTTGCAAAGATAACCAATCATACATAAAAGAATTCAAAGAAAATTCAAATATTGTTCATAGATAATCTTGATCGTAAACCCACAATTCATCGGTCTCAACAAACACATCGCAAAAAGAAGATTATATCGAATATATCCCCACGAGAGAGGGGGAGAACATTGTATTGAGATCCAAAAAGAGAGAAGAAGCCATCGAGCTACTAACTATTGACCCGAAGGTCTGAGGTAAACTACTCACACTTCATCGGAGAGGCTATGGTGATGATATAGAAGCTCTCCGTGATGGATGCCCCCTCCGGCGGAGCTCCGGAACATGCCCCAAGATGGGATCTCGTGGGTACAGAAGGTTGCGGCGGTGGAATTAGGTTTTTGGCTCCGTATCTGATCGTTTGGGGGTACGTAGGTATATATAGGAGGAAGGAGTACGTCGGTGGAGCAACAAGGGGGCACTAGGGTGGAGGGCGCGCCATGGGGGGTGGGCGCCCCCCTACCTTGTGCCTTCCCTGTTGGTTGCTTGACGTAGGGTCCAAGTCTCCTGGATCATGTTCGGTGAGAAAATCACATTCCCGAAGGTTTCATTCCGTTTGGACTCCATTTGATATTCCTTTTCTGCGAAACTCTGAAATAGGCAAAAAACAACAATTCTGGGCTTGGCCTCCTGTTAATAGGTTAGTCCCAAAAATAATATAAAAGTGGATAATAAAGCCCAATAATGTCCAAAATAGTAGATAATATAGCATGGAGCAATCAAAAATTATAGATACGTTGGAGACGTATCAACGGCGCCGCGGCGAGCGCCGGCGCCAGAGGCGGGGCCGTGCGGGCGGGGTGGCTGGCGGAAGCACCAGAAGGAGGAGCGAGGCGCGCGCGGTCGTCGCAGGCGGCACGTGCGGTGACTGTTGGGGACGAGCAGCATGGGATGGCCGTGCGGGGCGGACGGCGTGAGTGCGGTGAGTCCAACGGGCACGAGCCCGTGACCAAACGGTCACCGGAGACGCGTCGGCGACGAGCTCTGTGGCGATGCGTTCGGCCTCGTCGTGAGAGCTAACTAGGGTGCGCGCCAAAGCAAATGGTGAAAGGTAGGAGGTAGAGGATCTCACCGCGTGGCACACGGAGGCCGGTGAGAGGCTTAGTAGCAGCAGCAGTCGCCCGAGTCGATGAAGACGGCGGCGACCCAAGGAAGAAGGCGACGACGTTGAGGGTGATTCAGGGGGTGTTGGGGAACGTAGTAATTTCAAAAAAATTCCTACGCACACGCAAGATCATGGTGATGGATAGCAACGAGAGGGGAGAGTGTCGTCTACATACCCTCGTAAACCGTAAGCGGAAGTGTTATGACAACGCGGTTGATGTAGTCGTACGCTTCACGATCGATCGATCCTCAGTACCGAACGTACGACACCTCCGCGTTCAGCACACGTTCAACTCGGTGACGTCCCGCGAACTCACGATCCAAAGAGAGCTTGGGAAGAGCTTCACAAGACGACGGCGTGGTGACGGTGTTGATGAAGCTACCGACGCAAGGCTTCGCCTAAGCACCGCTACGATAAGATCGTGGATTATGGTGGAGGGGGCACCGCACACGGCTAAGAGAGATCAATGATCAACTTGTGTGTTCTAGGGTGCCCCCTTGCCCCCGTATGTAAAGGAGCAAGGGGGGAGGCCGACCGGCCCTTGCTGGGCGCGCCAGGAGGAGGAGTCCTCCTCCTAGTAGGAGTAGGACTCCCCTTTCCTACTCCTACTAGGAGGGGGAAAGGTAGGAGAAGAGGGAGAAGGGAAGGGGGCGCCGCCCACCTTCCCTAGTCCAATTCGGACCAGAGGGGAGGGCGCGGCCTGCCCCCCGGCCGCCTCTCTCTCCACTAAGGCCCATGTGGCCCATTACTTCTTCCGGGGGGTTCCGGTAACCATCCGGCACTCCGGTTTTCTTCGAAATCACCCGGAACACTTCCGGTATCCGAATATAGTCATCCAATATATCAATATTTATGTCTCGACCATTTCGAGACTTCTCATCATGTCCGTGATCACATCTGGGACTCCGAACTACCTTCGGTACATCAAAACACAAAACTCATAATACCGATCGTCAAAGAACTTTAAGCGTGCGGACCCCACGGGTTCGAGAACTATGTAGACATGACCGAGAGACGTCTCCGGTCAATAACCAATAGCGGAACCTGGATTCTCATATTGGTTCCTAGATATTCTACGAAGATATTTATCGGTCAAACCGCCTAACAACATACATTGTTCCCTTTGTCATCGATATGTTTGCTCGAGATTCGATCGTCGGTATCTCAATACCTAGCCCAATCTCGTTATTGGCAAGTCTCTTTACTCGTTCCGTAATGCATCATCCCGCAACTAAATCATTAGTCACATTGCTTGCAAGGCTTATAGTGATGTGCATTACCGAGAGGGCCCAGAGATACCTCTCCGACAATCGGAGTGAGAAATCCTATTCTCGATCTATGCCAACTCAACGAACACCATAGGAGATACTTGTAGAGCACCTTTATAATCACCCAGTTATGTTGTGATGTTTGGTAGCACACAAAGTGTTCCTCCAGTATTCGGGAGTTGCACAATCTCATAGTCATAGGAACATGTATAAGTCATGGAGAAAGCAATAGCAGTAAACTAAATGATCAAGTGCTAAGCTAACGAAATGGGTCAAGTCAATCACATCATTCTCCTAATGATGTGATCCCGTTAATCAAATGACAACTCATGTCTATGTCTAGGAAACTCAACCATCTTTGATCAACGAGCTATTCAAGAAGAGGCATACTAGTGACACTATGTTTGTCTTTGTATTCACACATGTATTATGTTTCTGATTAATACAATTCTAGCATGAATAATAAACATTTATCATGAAATAAGGAAATAAATAATAAATTTATTATTGCCTCTAGGGCACATTTCCTTCAGTCTCCCACTTGCACTAGAGTCAATAATCTAGATTACACAGTAATGATTCTAACACCCATGGAGCCTTGGTGCTGATCATGTTTTGCTTGTGAGAGAGGCTTAGTCAACGGGTCTGCAACATTCAGATCCATATGTATCTTGCAAATCTCTATGTCTCCCACCTGGACTTGATCGCGGATGGAATTGAAGCGTCTCTTGATGTGTTTGGTTCTCTTGTGAAATTTGGATTCAATTGCCAAGGCAATTGCACCAGTATTGTCACAAAAGATTTTCATTGGACCCGATGCACTAGGTATGACACCTAGATCGGATATGAAATCCTTCATCCAGACTCCTTCAGTTGCTGCTTCTGAAGCAACTACGTACTCTTCTTCACACGTAGATCCTGCCACGACGCTTTGTTTAGAACCGCTCCAACTGACAGCTCCATCGTTCAATATAAACACGTATCCGGTTTGCGATTTAGAATCGTCCGGATCAGTGTCAAAGCTTTCATCGACGTAACCATTTACGACGAGCTCTTTGTCACCTCCATAAATGAGAAACACATCCTTAGTCCTTTTCAGGTATTTCAGGATGTCTTGACCGCTGTCCAGTAATCCACTCCTGGATTACTTTGGTACCTCCCTGCTAAACTAATAGCAAGGCACACATCAGGTCTGGTACACAGCATTGCATACATGATAGAGCCTATGGCTGAAGCATAGGGAACACTTTTCATTTTCTCTCTATCTTCTGCATTGGTCGGGCACTGAGTCTTACTCAACTTCACACCTTGTAACATAGGCAAGAACCCTTTCTTTGCTTGATCCATTTTGAACTTTTTCAAAACTTTGTCAAGGTATGTGCTTTGTGAAAGTCCAATTAAGCGTCTTGATCTATCTCGATAGATCTTGATGCCCAATATGTAAGGAGCTTCACCGAGGTCTTTCATTGAAGAACACTTATTCAAGTATCTTTTTTTGCTATCCAGAAATTCTATATCATTTCCAATCAACAATATGTCATCCACATATAATATTAGAAATGCTATAGAGCTCCCACTCACTTTCTTGTAAATACAGGCTTCTCCAAAAGTCTATATAAAACCATATGCTTTGATCACACTATCAAAACATTTATTCCAACTCCGAGATGCTTGCATCAGTCCATAAATGGATCGCTGGAGTTTTCACACTTTGTTAGCACCCTTTGGATCGACAAAACCTTCTGGTTGCATCATATACAACTATTCTTCTAGAAATCCATTCAGGAATGCAGTTTTGACATCCATTTGCCAAATTTCATAATCATAAAATGCGGCAATTGCTAACATGATTCGGACAGACTTAAGCATCACTACGGGTGAGAAAGTCTCATCGTAATCAACCCTTGAACTTGTCGAAAACCTTTCGCAACAAGTCGAGCTTTGTAGACAGTAACATTACCGTCAGTGTCAGTCTTCTTCTTGAAGATCCACTTATTCTCTATGGCTTGCCGATCATCAGGCAAGTCAACCAAAGTCCACACTTAGTTCTCATACATGGATCCCATCTCAGATTTCATGGCCTCAAGCCATTTTATGGAATCTGGGCTCACCATCGCTTCTTCATAGTTCGTAGGTTCGCCATGGTCTAGTAACATGACTTCCAGAACAGGATTACCGTACCACTCTGCTGCGGATCTTACTCTGGTAGACCTACTAGGTTCGGTAGTAACTTGATCTGAAGATTCATGATCAATATCGTTAGCTTCCTCACTAATTGGCGTAGGTGTCACAGGAACCGGTTTCTATGATGAACTACTTTCCAATAAGGGAGCAGGTACAGTTACCTCATCAAGTTCTACTTTCCTCCCACTCACTTATTTCGAGAGAAACTCTTTCTCTATAAAGGATCCATTCTTAGCAACAAATGTCTTGCCTTCGGATCTGTGATAGAAGGTGTACCCAATAGTTTCCTTTGGGTATCCTATGAAGACACATTTCTCCGATTTGGGTTCGAGCTTATCAGGTTGAAGCTTTTACACATAAGCATCGTAGCCCCAAACTTTAAGAAACGACAACTTTGGTTTCTTACCAAACCATAGTTCATAAGGCGTCGTCTCAACGAATTTTGATGGTGCCCTATTTAACGTGAATGCAGCCGTCTCTAAAGCATAACCCCAAAACGATAGCGGTAAATCAGTAAGAGACATCATAGATCGCACCATATCTAGTAAAGTACGATTACGACGTTTGGACACACCATTACACTGTGGTGTTCCGGGTGGCGTGAGTTGCGAAACTATTCCGCATTGTTTCAAATGTAGACCTAACTCGTAACTCAAAATATTCTCCTCCATGATCAGACCGTAGAAACTTTATTTTCTTGTTATGATGATTTTCTGCTTCACTCTAAAATTCTTTGAACTTTTCAAATGTTTCAGACTTGTGTTTCATTAAGTAGATATACCCATATCTGCTTAAATCATCTGTGACGGTGAGAAAATAACGATACCCGCCGCGAGCCTCAATATTCATTGGACCACATACATCAGTATGTATGATTTCTAACAAATCTGTTGCTCGCTCCATTGTTCCGGAGAACGGCATTTTAGTCATCTTGCCCATGAGGCATGGTTCGCAATTACCAAGTGATTCATAATCAAGTGATTCCAGAAGTCCATCAGTATGGAGTGTCATTATCAACTCTACATCTTTTGGTTCAACATTATGAATATGTGTATTACTACTATCGAGATTCAACACAAATAGACCACTCTTCAATGGTGCATGGCCATAAAATATATTACTCATATAAATAGAACAACCATTATTCTCGGATTTAAATGAATAACCATCTCGCATCAAACAAGATCCATATATAATGTTCATGCTTAACGCTGGCACCAAATAACAATTATTCAGGTCTAAAATTAATCCCCAAGGTAGATGTAGAGGTAGCATGCCGACGGCGATCACATCGACTTTGGAACCATTTCCCACCCGCATCGTCACCTGGTCCTTAGCCAATCTTCGCTCAATCCGTAGTCCTTGTTTCGAGTTGCAAATATTAGCAACAGAACCAGTATCAAATACCCAGGTGCTACTGCGAGCTTTAGTAAGGTACACATCAATAACATGTATATCACATATACCTTTCTTCACCTTGCCATCCTTCTTATCCGCCAAATACTTGGGGCAGTTCCGCTTCCAGTTACCAGTCTGTTTACAGTAGAAGCACTCAGTCTCAGGCTTAGGTCCAGACTTGGGTTTCTTCTCCTGAGCAGCAACTTGTTTGTCGTTCTTTTTGAAGTTCCCCTTCTTATTCCCTTTACCCTTTTTCTTGAAACTGGTGGTCTTGTTGACCATCAACACTTGATGCTCCTTCTTGATTTCTACCTCCACAACCTTTAGCATTGCGAAGAGCTCGGGAATTGTCTTATCCATCCCTTGCATATTATAGTCCATCACGAAGCTCTTGTAGCTTGGTGGTAGTGATTGAAGAATTCTGTCAATGACACTATCATCCGGAAGATTAACTCCCAGTTGAATCAAGTGATTATTATACCCAGACGTTTTGAGTATATGTTCACTGACAGAACTATTCTCCTCCATTTTGCAGCTGTAGAACTTATTGGAGACTTCGTATCTCTCAATCTGGGCATTTGCTTGAAATGTTAACTTCAACTACTGGAACATATCATATGCTCCTTGACGTTCAAAACGTCGTTGAAGTCCCGGTTCTAAGCCGTAAAGCATGGCACACTGAACTATTAAGTAGTCATCAGCTTTGCTCTGCCAGACATTCTTAACGTCATTAGTAGCATCTGCAGCAGGCCTGGCACCCAGCGATGCTTCCAGGACGTAATTCTTCTGTGCAGCAATGAGGATAATCCTCAAGTTACGGACCCAGTCCATGTAATTGCTACCATCATCTTTCAACTTTGCTTTCTCAAGGAACGCATTAAAATTCAATGGAACAACAACACGGGCCATCTATCTACAATAACATAGACAAGAAAAATACTATCAGGTACTAGTTCAATTAATCATATTACTTAAGAACTCCCACTTAGATAGACATCTCTCTTATCATCTAAGTGATCACGTGATCCAAATCAACTAAACCATAACCGATCATCACGTGAAATGGAGTAGTTTTCAATGGTGAACATCACTATGTTGATCATATCTACTATATGATTCACGTTCAACCTTTCGGTCTCAATGTTCCGAGGCCATATCTGCATATGCTAGGCTCGTCAAGTTTAACCCGAGTATTCTGCGTGTGCAAAACTGGCTTGCACCCGTTGTATAAGAACGTTGAGCTTATCACACCTGATCATCACGTGGTGTCTCGCACGCATTTAACTTTGGCAACGGTGCATACTCAGGGAGAACACTTGTACCTTGAAATTTTTTGGTGAGAGATCATCTTATAATGCTACCGTCAATCAAAGCAAAATAAGATGCATAAAGGATAAACATCACATGCAATCAATATAAGTGATATGATATGGCGATCATCATCTTGTGCCTTTGATCTCCATCTCCAAAGCACCGTTATGATCACCATCGTCACCGGCGCGACACCTTGATCTCCATCATAGCATCGTTGTCGTCTCGCCAATTATTCTTCTACGACTATCGCTACCGCTTAGTGATAAAGTAAAGCAATTACATGGCGATTGCATTTCATACAATAAAGCGACAACCATATGGCTCCTGCCAGTTGCCGATAACTCTGTTACAAAACATGATCATCTCATACAATAAAATATAGCATCATGTCTTGACCATATCACATCACAACATGCCCTGCAAAAACAAGTTAGACGTCCTTTACTTTGTTGTTGCAAGTTTTACGTGGCTGCTACGAGCTGAGCAAGAACCATTCTTACCTACGCATTGAAACCACAACGATATTACGTCAAGTTAGTGTTGTTTTAACCTTCAACAAGGACCGAGCGTAGTCACACTAGGTTCAACTAAAGTTGGAGAAACTGACACCTGCCAGCCACCTGTGTGCGAAGCACGTCGGCAGAACCAGTCTCGCGTAAGCGTACCCGTAATGTCGGTCCGGGCCGCTTCATCCAACAATACCGCCGAACCAAAGTATGACATGCTGGTAAGCAGTATGACTTGTATCGCCCACAACTCACTTGTGTTCTACTCGTGCATATAACATCTACGCATAAACCTAGCTCGGATGCCACTGTTGGGGAACGTAGTAATTTCAAAAAAATTCCTAGGCACACGCAAGATCATGGTGATGTATAGCAACGAGAGGGTAGAGTGTCATCTACATACCCTTGTAGTCCGTAAGCGGAAGCGTTATGAAAACGCGGTTGATGTAGTCGTACGTCTTCACGATCGACCGATCCTCAGTACCGAACGTACGGCACCTCCGTGTTCAGCACACGTTCAGCTCGGTGACGTCACGCGAACTCACGATCCAGTAGAGCTTTGGGGAAGAGCTTCGTCAGCACGACGGCATGGTGACGGTGTTGATGAAGCTACGGACGCATGGCTTCTCCTAAGCACCGCTACGATATGACCGAGGTGGATTATGGTGGAGGGGGGCACCGCACACGACTAAGAGAGATCAATGATCAACTTGCGTGTTCTAGGGTGCCCCCATGCCCCCGTATATAAAGGAGCAAGGGGGAGGCCGGCCGGCCCTTGCAGGGCGCGCCAGGAGGAGGAGTCCTCCTCCTAGTAGGAGTAGGACTCCCCTTTCCTACTCCTACTAGGAGGGGGAAAGGAAGGAGGAGAGGGAGAAGGAAAGGGGGCCGCCGCCCCCTTCCTAGTCCAATTCGGACCAGAGGGGGAGGGGGCACGTGGCCTGCCCTGGCCGGCCCTCTCTCTCTCCACTAAGGCCCATGTGGCCCATTACTTCTCCCAAGGGGGTTCCGGTAACCCTCCGGCACTCCGGTTTTCTCCGAAATCACCGAGAACACTTCCGGTATCCAAATATAGTCGTCCAATATATCAATCTATATGTCTCGACCATTTCGAGACTCCTCGTCATGTCCGTGATCACATTCGGGACTCCTAACTACCTTCGATACATCAAAACATAAAACTCATAATACCGATCGTCACAGAACTTTAAGCGTGCGGACCCTACGGGTTCGAGAACTATGTAGACATGACCGAGACATGTCTCCGGTCAATAACCAATAGCGGAACCTGGATGCTCATATTGGTTCCTACATATTATACGAAGATCTTTATCGGTCAAACTGCATAACAACATACATTGTTGCCTTTGTCATCGGTATGTTACTTGCCCGAGATTCGGTCGTCGGTATCTCAATACCTAGCTCAATCTCGTTACTGGCAAGTCTCTTTACTCGTTCAGTAATGCATCATACCGCAACTAACTCATTAGTCACATTGCTTGCAAGGCTTATAGTGATGTGCATTACCGAGAGGGCCCATAGATACCTCTCCTACAATCGGAGTGACAAATTCTATTCTCGATCTATGCCAACTCAACGAACACCATCGAAGATACTTGTAGAGCACATTTATAATCACCTAGTTACATTGTGACGTTTGGTAGCACACAAAGTGTTCCTCCGGTATTCGGGAGTTGCACAATCTCATAATCATAGGAACATGTATAAGTCATGGAGAAAGCAGTAGCAGTAAACTAAATGATCAAGTGCTAAGTTAACGAAATGGGTCAAGTGAATCACAGCATTCTCCTAATGATGTGATCCCGTTAATCAAATGCCAACTCATGTCTATGGCTAGGAAACTCAACCATCTCTGATCAACGACCTAGTCAAGTAGAGGCATACTAGTGACACTGTATTTGTCTATGTATTCACACATGTATTTGTTGGGGATCATAGCAGAAATTTAAAATTTTCTACGCATCACCAAGATCAATCTATGGAGTCATCTAGCAACGAGAGATAGAGAGAGAGGAGTGCATCTACATACCCTTGTAGATCGCGAGCGGAAGCGTTCAAGAGAACGGGGTTGATGGAGTCATACTCGTCGTGATCCAAATCACCGATGATCCTAGCGCCGAACGGACGGCACCTCCGCATTCAACACACGTATGAAGCGGAGAAGTCTCCCGCGCCTTGATCAAGCAAGGAGGAGGGAGGTTGAGGAAGAGAGCTCCAACAGCAGCACGACGGTGTGGTGGTGATGGAGTGGCAGTACTCCGGCAGGGCTTCGCCAAGCTCTTAACGGAGGAGGAGAGGTGTTGGGCAGGGGAGGGGCTGCGCCTTGGATGTGGTGCTGCAGCCCTCCTGTCGGTGTCAAAACCGGCGGATCTCGGGTAGGGGGTCCCGAACTGTGTGTCTAGGCGGATGGTAACAGGAGAGAAGGGACACGATGTTTTTACCCAGGTTCGGGCCCTCTCGATGGAGGTAATACCCTACTCCTGCTTGATTAATATTGATGATATGGGTAGTACAAGAGTAGATCTACCACGAGATCGTAGAGGCTAACCCCTAGAAGCTAGCCTATGGTATGATTGTTGTTTGTCCTACGGACTAAAACCCTCCGGTTTATATAGACACCGGATAGGTTAGGGTTACACAAAGTCGGTTACAATGGTAGGAGATCTACATATCCGTATCGCCAAGCTTGCCTTCCACGCCAATGAAAGTCCCATCTGGACACGGGACGAAGTCTTCAATCTTGTATCTTCATAGTCTTGGAGTCCGGCCGTGATAATAGTTCGGCTATCCGGACACCCCCTAGTCCAGGACTCCCTCAGTAGCCCCTGAACCAGGCTTCAATGACGACGAGTCCGGCGTGTTGATTGTCTTCGGCATTGCGAGGCGGGTTCCTCCTCCGAATACTTCATAGAAGGTTTTGAACACCAGGATAGTGTCCGGCTCTGCAAAACAAGTTCCACATACCACCGTAGAGAGAATAACTTTTGTACAGATCTGCTGACGTATTCCGTGGTGTGACATCACACCACGGCCAGGCCTTTATATGAATCGTTTTTTACCGTTCCACCTTAGCGCGTTTAGCGAGGCGGTTTCCCTGGCACGTCTTATCAAAGCATAGATCGTGCCCCTTATTCCGGGATTCTCATCAATACGGACGTGGGTAACCCATCCGCGCCATTGATTACGGCGCTTGGGAGATAAGTGAGTTTTACCAGGCTGGTGGGGGACGCATAGCTTCGTCCGTCCATATAAGGGGATAAGGATCCACCTTTTCACCTACGTCTTCTTCCTCCTTTGCTCATCCATTCTCGCGCACTCGAGCTCCAGCGCCCAAGTCCGCACATCCCGCCTCAACCTTCTCCAGCCATGTCAGGAGCGGGAGGCAGGTGGATGGCCTCCTCCGTCACGGAGGGGCACATCACAAGACTGCTGGAGGCTGGATATTTGTCCGGCGGCATCGCGCAAAGGCTTCCCAACGAGGGGCAGCTCATTCCAACCCCCAGGCCCCATGAGAGGGTGGTGTTTCTCCCCCACTTCCTCCGCGGACTAGGCTTTCCACTTCACCCATTTGTCCAGGGCTCATATTCTACTACGGCCTGGACTTCCACGACCTGGCCCCGAATTTCATCCTCAACATCTCGGCGTTCATTGTCGTGTGCGAGGCCTTCCTCTGCATCCAGCCCCACTTTGGCTTATGGCAGAAGATCTTCAACGTCCGGCCGAAGGTAGTGGGCGGCCGTCAAGCGGAGTGCGGAGGCACCATGGTTGGCAAGATGGCCAAAGTCCTATGGCTCGAGGGCTCCTTTGTCGATACAATAAAGGGGTGGCAATCGGGGTGGTTCTACATCACCGAGCCACGCGACCCCGAATGGGTGGCGGCCCCCGAATTCAGATCTGGCTTCCCCACACGGCTCTCGTCATGGAAAGAGACGGGCCTGACGTGGGGGAATTCGGACGAGCTATCCGGACTCCCAACATGCGTCCGAAACCTGGTGGACAAGAATCTTAGGTTTGTCGATGTAATCCAGGTGATGCTCATCCGCCGGATTCTCCCATGCCAACAACGGGCCTTTAATTTGTGGGAGTTCGATCCGGCACAGCACCCAACCTTGAACCGGCTCTTCGACACTACGTACGAAGACGCCTGGAAGGTGCTGTTCAAGGGCGCTCAAGCCCCAGCATGCGCTAACAAAGATCGCGGATACAGCTCGCGGCGTCAAGACGACGAGGTAAGTTATTTTACCCTTTACGTGACTCTTTTTTCATAGACTGACTCTATGTGGGATCTAAAACTCCCTAATCTTTGACAGATCGGTTGAAGACGCCCGGACAGATTAATCGTCCGGGCCTTTGCCGAAGACCCATCGGACGCCTGATTGACGAAGGTTGGCTCCGGCACCCCATGTGGTGCCGGAGAAGAAGGCCAAGAAGGAGGCCACGGGAACTCGAAGGAGCTCCCGACGCTAGGTGTCACGATTCTGAAGCAAAATCTTCTCCCCGAGGACGAGGAGGAGGAAAGAAGCTTCTCCCCGGGGAGGAGAGGAAAAGGAAGGCCGCCTAACTGGGGAGGCCGGAGGGTCCAAGAAAGGAAGAACCCTTCCTCCGGACTTCTCCACCAACGTCGACAGCGACGAGGAGGATTGGCCAACAAGGGCCAAGCCCCTGGCGAGATTGTAAGTGTCCGGATACCCATGGCTTTTTCATTGTTGCATAGTGTTCTCAAATGTCGAACAATCATGCAGCCCGCCCAAGAGCGATCTAGCCGCTTCGACGAGTGGGTCCCTGGGTTCGTCGGAAATGGAGAGTACTTCACTTCCGACCGCCTCCTCGCCCCACGCTGCAGACGACGCCGAGGTGGCACCCCAAGAGGGGCCTGGTCAAGAGGAGGTGGCATAGGAGGCGCCACAAGGCGACCTCCCGGACTCAGTAGCGTGGGGGCAAGACCCCAGGGTTTCTAAGCCCGACCCTTGTCCGGACTCCATGCCGGAACCTTCAGTGGTTCCGGAGTCCGGCAAGCGGTCCCTTCGTAAGAAGGGTAAGACGCCGGTGTCCTCCGTCCAACCAGAGGCATGGGATAGCTTACTGGAGGCGCTTAACAGCACCGCCATCAAGGAGGAGTACCGCACTGTTATGAGTGCGGTGATCCGGACAGTTCAGTCCGTCAAGAGCGGGCTGACCGAAGCCTGTACCAGCCTTCTAACAGGCTTTGAAGTAAGTTTAGAATATGTAAAAATATTACCGCATAGACAGTAGCCCCTGATGCTTAGTTCGGTGTTCGGAAAGAAAAGCCGGACTAAGGATCTAAATAGATATACGCAGGAGTCTAACATAAAGATGTCAATATGGGAATGCAGGCTGCGCTGCTGACTTCTGCCAAGACCGATCATGGAGGTCAATGCATTGAAGCAGAGCCTCGAGCGGTCCGAGAACGAGCTCGTCCAAGCCAAGAAGCAGCTCGAGGACAAGGAAGGTAAGTAGTACCTTATTAAAGAAATACCTTATAGAAAGGTTTCGGTTGCAAAAATAACAGGAATAACATGGGTACTGCAGGGGCCACAAACGAGGTGGCGACCACGAAGGAAGCGGTATCCGTGGGTCGAAAACAAAGCTGCTGCGGAACGCACCGAGCGAGAGAAAGGGAAGCGCGGGTGGCGGAGGTGCGGCAAGAGCTCCAGATTCTCGTGGAAAAACACGAGGGTTTGGAGCGTGACTCAAGACCCGAGAGTCCGAGCTTGCCTCGGCTCTTGAGAGTGCCAAAGCTGCTAAGGCCGAGGCCCAAAAAGCCCTTCAAGAAATTGAATCATTAAAGAAGATAGCGGCGGGTAAGGCATTCTTTATGCAAAGCAAGCATGTGAAAGTGAATTACCTATTACTTACCCGGATTCGGAGCTCTCCAGGAGCATTCGCAGATTTGCCCCGCAGTGTGTCTGATGCTGCCGCATTCTACCGTGCCAAGGAGGGGAGCTCAATGGAGAAGGTGTTCTGGTCTCAATATGCTGAGGCCGGACATCCGGTGCCCCTAAGCGACCAGCTAAAGCAGCTGGTCGAGCTCCACAAGGTCGCCGAACAGGCCATGAAGGGCCTCATAGTTCGGCTGTGGCCGTTGGAGGCCATGCCCGGGAGCTACTTCGGCTTGGTGCGGCGGCTGGTGGACGCCTGTCCACAGATTGAAGTCATCAAGCGCTCCGTCTGCATTGAAGGTGTCCGTCGGTCCCTTACCCGTGCTAAAGTGCACTAGGGCAAGCTGGATGCGGAGAAGCTTGTGATGGACGGGCCACCGAAGGGCAAGGAGCATCGCACGCCCGAAATGTACTATGAGGGCCTCCTGGAGGGTGCCCGTCGAATAGCGGATGAGTGCTCCAAAGATGTAATTTTTTAATAGACTCGCATTTGTTATCCTGTATGCTGAAAACTTGTTCATATGCGCTAAGCAATGCTTGTTAATTTAAAATATTACCTTCTGTGCGGCCGTTTATCAAATTTGAGAGATGGCAAGTCGTTGGCTTCAGCCCCCATGCCACGAGTGCTGGGGTGTTCGGGATAAACTTGAGCACTCTTGTTCCCATTC
Source organism: Aegilops bicornis (assembly GCA_021605145.1). Classification (NCBI taxonomy): domain Eukaryota; kingdom Viridiplantae; phylum Streptophyta; class Magnoliopsida; order Poales; family Poaceae; genus Aegilops; species Aegilops bicornis. The sequence continues at coordinate 336,809,406 of CM038675.1, forward strand.
TTGGGTCCATCTAGGGAGGCGCTCAACGCAACGAACAAGGCAACCGGACTTATAGTGCTTGAACAGTCTCACTTAGCCATAGAATTCTATAATTTTAAATTTCGGCGAAGCCCCTAGTATTCGGAAGACCGAGTTCGGGGCGCTATCCACGCCTTGGCCGGACAACTCCGGTTCCTCGCTCTAAGCAGCATAAGTCTTTAGGGACCCGAAAAAACCTCTCGAACAGCGATCGGCTGCCCTATCATGACGGTCAGTTTTAGCTTTCTCCACTGAGGTGCTCGACCCAGCTCAACTGGGGCACAATCGCAGTGGTTCTCCCGGTGCTACCTTAGCCGATATAACGGAATGTAAGGTACCAAAACACGGGAGCCGGGCAAACCCAACTATTGACCCAAGACATGATTTGGAGCCGATTCATATAATGCTATAAGTTCGGGGTGCCGCACTTGTGAAAGTGTTCGGACTTATCACACCATAATTTTGGGGTACTTAAGCCCCCGGTGTATTGGCCGTACCAAAGTGTACGGGTGCAACATGTCATGAAATGAACATATATATAGATAAAGAAAGGAGTGCAATAATAGGCAAAAGCTATGTATTGTTTATTCAGAAAGGTACTGCAATGAAAGCAGAACGATACAAAGAGTGCGATAAGCAAGGGATGGGACTATATAACATGTCCCCCTCCAGGGGTAAGTTGCGGGATGGTATGTAAAACAGGTATAATGCTCGTAATAGGGACCACCTGAACGCTCGACGTAGCTTTCTGCTTCCCTGGCTGTTGCATCGTGAGTTCGGCGATTCTAGTGTCGGACAGGACTTCTGGAAAACGGAGTCCTGAAAAAAAAGGAGAGAAAGAAGAAAAGGAATGACACAATCGGGAGCCCCTGGTGCGGTCTAGCTGCATTCTTGGCGTGCCGTGGTCGTGCCCCTCCCCTTATGCCCATGGTATCTCCAGAGCATAGTTATGTACGCGTAGTACTGTCTTCGCAACTTCGCGAGGGCTGGGGTTGGGGCCGGATTGCTACGCGTGCTTGAATCGTGCCAGGCGGTCTTGTTGTAGGTTACTCCGGGCGCGCTTGGCAGTGTCCGGAAGCTTAGTGGCCAGACTCAAGAATTGCCGTGAGAGGCTGCTTTGCATCTCCGCCGCGAGGGCCGCCATGTGCTCCTCCGTTCAGAGAGAGCGTTCGGTGTTTCCATTGACCGTGATTACTCCTCGAGGGCCTGGCATCTTGAGCTTGAGGTATGCGTAGTGCGGCACCGCATTGAACTTTGCAAATGCGGTTCGTCCAAGCAGTGCGTGATAGACGCTGCGGAACGGGACTATGTCGAAGATTAACTCTTCGCTTCGGAAGTTATCCGGGGATCCGAAGACCACTTTGAGTGTGACTGAGCCTGTACAAGTGGCCTCTACACCCGGTATGACGCCTTTAAATGTCGTCTTTGTAGGTTTAATCCTTGAGGGGTCTATGCCCATTTTGCGCACTGTATCCTGATAAAGCAGGTTCAGGCTGCTGCCGCTATCCATCAGGACTCTAGTGAGGTGAAATCCGTCGATAATTGGGTCAAGAACCAATGCGGCGAAACCGCCGTGACGGATGCTAGTAGGGTGGTCCCTTCGATCGAAGGTGATCGGGCAGGAAGACCATGGGTTGAACTTCGGGCGATCGCTCCATCGCATATACGTCCCTTAGTGCACGCTCGCTCCCTTTTGGGTATATGGGTTGCGTATATCATGTTCACCGCTCGCACTTGTGTGGGAAAACCCTTACATCCTCTATTGTTCGGCGGCCGGGGCTCTTCCTCGTCATCGCTATGCAGCCCCTTGTCATTGAGTTCGGCACTTAACTTGCCTGCTTGCTTGAACACCCAAAAATCCCTGTTGGTGTGATTGGCTGGTTTTTCGGGGGTGCCATGTATCTGGCACAAGCGGTCGAGTATTCGGTCCAAGTTGGACGGGTCCTGGGTATTTCTTTTGAATGGCTTTTTCCGTTGACCGGGTTTAGAGCCTCTGAATCCGGCATTGACGGCCGTATCTTCAGCATTATCGCCGTTAATGCGGCGCTTGTTCTTGTTGTGACACAACCTGCCATTGCTGTCCTTGGTATCCGAACTATCAGGGTGTTTGGCCAAGTTGTTGCTTCGAGCTAGCCAGCTGTCCTCTCCCGCACAAAAGCGAGTCATGAGGGTTGTGAGGGCTGCCATAGATTTCGGCTTTTCCTGTCTTAGGTGACGGGCAAGCCACTCGTCGCGGATGTTATGTGTGAAGGCTGCAAGGGCCTCTGCATCCGGACAGTCATAGATTTGATTTTTCTTTGTTAGGAACCGTGTCCAGAATTGCCTGGCCGATTCTTCTGGCTGCTGAATTATGTGGCTAAGGTCATCGGCGTCTGGTGGTCGCACATATGTGCCCTGGAAGTTATCAAGAAATGCGGCTTCCAGGTCCTCCCAACAACCAATTGATTCTGCTGGCAAGCTGTTAAGCCAATGCCGAGATGGTCCTTTAAGCTTGAGGGGGAGGTATTTGATGGCATGTAGATCATCACTGCGGGCCATGTGGATATGGAGGAGATAATCCTCGATCCAAACCGCAGGATCTGTGGTACCATCGTATGATTCGATGTTTACGGGTTTAAAGCCCTCGGGGATTTGATGATCCATTACTTCATCTGTGAAGCATAGTGGGTGTGCGGCGCCTCTGTATTGGGCTATATCACGACGCAGCTCAAATGAGCTTTGTCTATTGTGTTCGCCCTGCCGGAGTTTACAGTATCCGGCGTGACGGTAATCATCCCGCGTCGTTACGCCCACGCCGATTCAGAGATCGATCTTGTATGTTTTGCCTTATTCTCCAATATATCTCGCAAGTCCGGCGCGTTTTCCCGTGCCTTGGTACTTTTTGAACGGCGTCAGGGTACGGCTTGAACAGAGGGTCTAGAGGCCTCTCTATCGCGGCCACGAGGTGGCCGGTCTGCCATGTCGTACGCTGGTGACTTGGGTGCTTCCTCTGATCGAGGCAACGGCCTGCGTTTGGGGTAGCTTTTGGAGGGGCGTTCGAGTTCATACTCTTCGGCTGCAAGGACTTCAGTCCATCTGACAGCTAGCAGGTCTTGGTCAGCTCTAAGGTGTTGCTGCTTTTTCTTGAGGCTGCTTGCGGTGGCTATAAGCCTGCGTTTGAAACGCTCCTGTTCGGCGGGATCCTCCAGTACGACAAATTAAATTGCCGTCAAGCTTGCCTCATCTTGAAGGGGGCGCATAATTATCGCCTCGACCTCTCTTTTCTCGCAGACCGTCGTGCAGACTTGCTTCTCCCTCCTCCTACGCCGAGTCCTGCTTTGGAGGGGTTTTCTTCGACCTTGTCCGGGTGTTATTATCTCCGTGCGGAATCACCGTTTCTTTGTGGCGGGATTTAGAGCGGCGCCACCGACGCCGGGCGCTCGGTTGCTTTTTGGAGGGTCATCCTCCGTTGTTCCATCGCTGCTCCCATCTTTTGGGATATCCACCATGTATATGTCGTATGACGAGGTGGCCTTCCAAAGGCCCTGTAGGCGCTGGGTCTTTGTCTCCGGCATCGTCGTCCATACCGTCGATGTCTTCGGAGTCGAAGTCTAGCATGTCGGTTAAATCATCGACAATGGCTACAAAGTGGGTGGTGGGTGGGCATTGAATTTCTTCGTCGTCCGTATCCCAACCTTCATGTCCGTAGTCCGGGCAGGGCTCTCCGGATAAAGAGAGAGACTTTAGCGAATTCAGGATGTCGCCAAAGGGTGAGTGCTGAAAGATGTCCGCGGCAGTGAACGCCATGACCGGCGCCCAATCGGATTCGATTGGCAGGGGCGCGGAGGGTCCGGAGTCTGGAAAGGAGTCCGGCACCCTAGAGTCAAGGTCTTCGCAAAGGACAAGGATGGAGTTCGGCCCAATCGCCAGAGAGATCGAGTTCGAGGCGGTGTCCAACCACTCGCCCTCGATCGGGGAATCCGGCTCCGGATTAAAGGTCGGAGCGGATCTTTGGTGCGGCCTCCGTGGCCTTTGTTCGCTGCAGAGCTAGATCATGCCCATCGAGACAAAGGCGGCATGCTTGGCTGCGGCTCGAATCCGTCGAAGATCAAGTCTCCGCGGATATCGGCCGTATAGTTCAAACTTCCAAATCTGACCTGATGGCCAGGGGCGTAGCTTTCGATCTGCTCCAGATGGCCAAGTGAATTGGCCCGCAGTGCAAAGCCGCCGAATACGAAGATCTGTCCGGGGAGAAAGTTCTCACCCTGGACTGCGTTGTTGTTGATGATCGAAGGAGCCATCGGGCCTATCGGTGACGACACAGATGAACTCTCAATGAAAGCACCAATGTCGGTGTCAAAACCGGCGGATCTCGGGTAGGGGGTCCCGAACTGTGCGTCTAGGCGGATGGTAACAGGAGACAAGGGACACGATGTTTTTACCCAGGTTCGGGCCCTCTCGATGGAGGTAACACCCTACTCCTGCTTGATTAATATTGATGATATGGGTAGTACAAGAGTAGATCTACCACGAGATCGTAGAGGCCAAAACCCTAGAAGCTAGCCTATGGTATGATTGTTGTTCGTCCTACGGACTAAAACCCTCCGGTTTATATAGACACCAGATAGGTTAGGGTTACACAGAGTCAGTTACAATGGTAGGAGATCTACATATCCGTATCGCCAAGCTTGCCTACCACGCCAAGGAGTCCCATCCGGACACGGGACGAAGTCTTCAATCTTGTATCTTCATAGTCTTGGAGTCCGGCCGTGATGATAGTTCGGCTATCCGGACACCCCCTAGTCCAGGACTCCATCACCTCCCCTCACCCCTCTATTTATAGGGAGAAGGGGGAAGGGGGCCGGCCCCTCTAAATGGGATCTAGAGGGGGGGCGGTGGCCAAGGGGGAGGGGGCTTGCCCCCCAAGCCAAGTGGGGTGCCCCCCTTAGGGTTCCCCCCCCAACCCTAGGCGCATGGGCCCAATGGGTGGGGGATGCGCCCAGCCCTTCTAGGGGCTGGTTCCCTTCCCTCTACGGCCCATAAGGCCCTCCGAGAGAGGTGGCCCCTCCCGGTGGACCCGTGGAACCCCTCCGGTGGCCCCGGTACAATACCGGTATGCCCCCGAACTTTTCCGGTGACCGTATGACAACTTCCCATATGTAAATCTTCACCTCCGAACCATTCCGGAACTCCTCGTGACGTCCGGGATCTCATCCGGGACTCCGAACAACATTCGGTAATCACATACATATCTTCCTTATAACCCCAGCGTCATCGAACCTTAAGTGTGTAGACCCTACGGGTCCGGGAATCACGCAGACATGACCGAGACAACTCTTCGGCCAATAACAAACAGCAGGATCTGGATACCCATATTGGCTCCCACATGTTCCACGATGTTCTCATCGGATAACCACGATGTCGAGGATTCAAGTAATCCCGTATACAATTCCCTTTGTCAATCGGTACGTTACTTGCCCGAGATGCGACCGTCGGTATCCCAATACCTCGTTCAATCTCGTACCGGTGTCGGTGTCAAAACCGGCGGATCTCGGGTAGGGGGTCCCGAACTGTGCGTCTAGGCGGATGGTAACAGGAGACAAGGGATACAATGTTTTACGCAGGTTCGGGCCCTCTCGATGGAGGTAAAACCCTACGTCCTGCTAGATTAATATTGATAATGTGTGTTACAAGAGTAGATCTATCGCGAGATCAAAGAGGCTAAACCCTAGAAGCTAGCCTATGGTATGATTGTTGTTCGTCCTACGGACTAAAACCCTCTGGTTTATATAGACACCGGATAGGGTTAGGGTTACAGAGAGTCGGTTACAATGGTAGGAGATCTACATATCCGTATCGCCAAGCTTGCCTTCCACGCCAAGGAAAGTCCCATCCGGACACGGGACGAAGTCTTCAATCTTGTATCTTCATAGTCTTGGAGTCCGGCCGATGATGATAGTTCGGCTATCCGGACACCCCCTAGTCCGGAACTCCCTCAGTAGCCCCCGAACCAGGCTTCAATGACGATGAGTCCGGCGCGCATGTTGTCTTCGGCATTGCAAGGCGGGTTCTCCTTCAGTCTTCATGTTCCCGTCGAATAGTGTCCGGCTTCTTTATAAATGTTGCGCTCCTTGGCTTCTACGCCCAATAATGGCCTTCTTCCACGTGTCGCATTTAATGCGAAAGGCTGGGATATTTTTACATTTTACCCCCTAGCCGTGCGAACGAGCCGCCTACAAGAGAGGCGAGGATCTAGATCCAGCTCACACCATCCTCCATCCGCAAGTTCTCATCGAAGCGCCTCTGACAAAAATCCATTCCATCATGGATAGTCGGAAGAGCACTCACCGGACAGTGTCCGGAGAGGTTGCCAATCAAGCCTCCGCCGGCCATGCTCCAACGCATGGTCCGGGAGGGGAGGTGAATACAAAGCGTAAACCGGACGCTCCTCCGACGGAGGATGCCGACAGGCTGTCCGCCACCCGGTCTGAGGTGGAGAGCGCCATGAATCACAGGCGTCGCCGGACAGTTCTTCATGACGCGTGTTTCTCCCCGGAGGCGTTAAATGCCTTTAAAGCGGAACGCAGCACCTCATGCCGCTCAAGATGGGTTAACCAGAGCTACGGAGCGGTATGTGAAAAACATACGGGTAAGTAATTTTAATAGTTATATATGCCAAGAGTCCCGAGACTTAAAATAGTTGAAATAACTGATATAAGGATCAATTATTATGCGTGGTCTTGCGGAGAAGAATACCCAGCTGTCCTGTGAGCTCCAAGAGTGTAAGGCCCAACTTGAAGCCAAGACTGGCCGCCATAGGGGGATCCACGAGACCCCGCTGGTAAGACGATCTTGTTAAAAGGTAATTATTTAGCAAAGTGTGGCGTGAATCGACAATAATATTGCAGGGCGCGGACTAGATCCGGACAAGCAACGACTACTGCGTCGCCTAAAGGCGGCGAGAGGGTGCTTATGAAGGTGCAGCGGAGAGAAACAAGCTCCAAGATGCCCACACCCAGCAAGGAGAAGAGCTGAAAGGTGTTCGGGCCCAAATGTCAGCTCCGTTAAGGAGAATCAGCGGCTTCACAAGCGGCATTTATAGTAAGTGCTTGAACGAATTCCTTTGAAAAGAAGAATTCGGCGAGGAAGACGATTGATAGAAATATGTCTTTAGGTGTGCTCACAGGTCGCCCTGCGGAGGAAATGCCTGAGTCAACGGGTGAACAACTTCCCGAGCTAGTGCAATTGCTTGAACGTGTTCGGCAGGCGATGAGTGGCGTCGTTCATGCTTTATGGCCATCCGTCTCCCTACCCGAGGGCCTTGGTGAGCTTGCTGAGAAGCTTCAGGGAGCACGGCGACGCCTCCGTTTGTGGAAGATATCGGCCTGCCGTCAGGCGCCAGGAGGCTCGGGCCATGGTGAAGACACGTTCGGAAGTCGACCCAAACCACATGGCCGAGGTCGGACTGCGGGGCTGATGGGAAGGAGATCCTGTGAGCTTGATGTACGGCCAAGTAGAACTGGCATGAAATATTCCCAACAGGACTGTAAATTACACAGCCTGTTAGATGGGATTGAAGAGGAGTACAATCAGTCGGTTTGACGATGTAATTTGAAATGACATGTAAAATGCCTTCTAGCCGGATTGTAGATCGTTTGTCTTTGCGGACCATTTCGCTTCAACCTCGGGACCCAACAGTCCGGAGTGTGTCCGAATACCCTTGCGGTTATAAAAGAACCGGGGCATGCATGGAGACAAGGCGTCGGGGTCATAATTGCTTTATCAGACAAGTGCCCAACTAGTTATGTTATATTACATGGTTAGTAAGAAACATCTTCCAGGGAGAATAGTTCCGTTAAGGGTTCCTTTCCCTGGGAGGCATGCCCTAAAGTGCAATGCCGGACTGCGAAAATAGCAGAAAAGCATCTGGGGGCAGATAAATAAGTAAGTAATAAATCATCTTTCAAGTCACCGACCGAATATTCTCTTAAGAACGCTAGCTTTCGGCTTCACCTGGTCTGAGGTACACATCCGCCGACCCGGCAAGAATAATTGCAGAGGTGCTCCTTTACCTCCTAGCCGAACAATCGGGAACGAGGGGTAAGCACAGAGCCAGCAACCCAGCTTGGCCAAAACTTAAGTCATATCGATGCATATAATGGTGAATAAAAGGTACATGCGAAGTATGACACATGTGTTGGGCATGAAGCCCGTATGAATAAGCACATTTAAAGAAGCCCCCAGGTATAATGAGTGCCAGGGGCACATCAAGTGTGTGCGAACAAAGCGCAAATCAGCCCATAAAAGGTGAAAAAAAGGTGGGAAGAAGGAGGAGGAGGAGAGACAGTAAAAAACAAGGAGTGGACGGGGGAGTGAGACGAACCCGGAGTCCGGCGTTAGGCATAGAATCTTCGGAGGCGGGCTGCGTTCCATGGGTTCGGCTCGAGTCGGTTGTCCAATGCGTTACATAGACAGTACGCTCCGCCGGTCAGGACTCGGTCGACGATGAAGGGAACTTCCCACGTGGGCGTGAGTTTGTCCTTTTTCTTGTCCGGCAGGCGGGGAACAAGTTCGCCAACATTGTAAGTTTTGGCCCGTACTTCTACGCTTTGATATCTTCGAGCCTGCTGGCGATAAAATGCGGAACGAGCCTTTGCCACGCCCGCTCCTCCTCTAAGGCGCCCAGACTGTCCCGCCGATCTAGCTCGGCTTCTCTTTCTTCGTACATGTGCACACGAGGTGAGTCATGAATTATATCGCAGGCAGGACTGCCTCTGCGCCCGTATACCATAAAAATGGTGTGAATCCGGTAGTTCAGTTTGGCGTGGTCCGCAGCCCCAGAGTACGGAGTCGAGCTCCTCTACCCAAAGGCGTGTTAGATTCCTTGAGGGACCGCACTAGTCTGGGTTTGATGCCGCTCATGATTAGACCATTAGCTCGCTCAACTTGACCGTTAGTTTGGGGGTGATAGACTGAAGCGCAATCGAGCTTAATGCCCATGTTTTTGCACCAGAGTTTAACCTCGTCGGCCGTGAAGTTCGTGCCGTTGTCAGTGATGATGATGTGGGGGACGCTGAAACGGTGTACTACCCCGGATATGAAGTCTATCACCGGTCCGGATTCTGCCATTTTAACCGGCTTGGCCTCAATCCATTTGGTGAATTTGTCCACCATGGCCAATAAGTATTTGTGCTTGTGGGTTCCCTTTAAGGGGTCCGACCATGTCAAGCCCCAGACCGCAAACGGCCGTGTAATGGGTATAGTTTTGAGGGCGGTGGGTGGCATATGGCTCTGATTAGCAAAGAGGCGGCAACCGACGCATCGTTGGACTAAATCTGAGCATCTGCCGGTGTCGGCCAATAAAATTCTGTACGGAAGGCCTTGCCTACAAGGGCCCGGGCTGCAGCGTGGTGCCCACCGAGTCCGGCGTGAATTTCAGCCAGGAGATTTCGCCCTTCCTCTTCGGAGATACACCTTTGAAGGACTCCGGTTGTGCTTTTCTTATAAAGCTCTCCCTCATGGACCTTGTAGGCTTTAGATCGCCGAACTATGCAGCGGGCCTCATTTTGGTCTTCGGGAAGTTCCTGCCGCATTAAGTAGGCTAGGAATGGTTCTGTCCACGGGGCAATGAATGCCATTATTTCATGAGCTGAAGGTGTTATTTCGTTGGCAAAGCCGCCGATTGTGTCGTAATGGTGCGAGTTAGGTGATGCAAATTGGCTCCGGATTGTTATTTCCGGACTCCTCTTCCCATAATACGGATGGCTTAAAGAGCCGTTCCAGGAAGATGTTAGGAGGGACGGCGTCTCGTTTCGCGCCGATGCGTGCTAACACGTCTGCTGCCTAGTTATTATACCGGGCTACATGATGGAATTCTAGTCCTTCTAACCGAGCTGACATTTTTAGGACGGTGTTGCGGTCAGCTGCCATTTTTGGATCTTTGGCGTCGAAGTCTCCATTTACTTGGGATATTGCGAGGTTTGAATCCCCGCGCACCTCTAGGCGTTGAATGCCCATGGATATTGCCATCCGGAGGCCATGTAGAAGGGCCTCGTAGTCGGCTGCGTTGTTGGAGTCCATGTACATTATTTGAAGTACGTATTGGATTGTGTCTCCCGTTGGGGACGTCAGGACGACGCCAGACCCCAAGCCAGCCAACATTTTGGATCCGTCGAAATGCATGATCCAGTTGGAGTACGCGCCGTACTCTTTAGGGAGTTCGGCTTCGGTCCATTCGGCGATGAAGTCCGCCAGAACCTGCGACTTTATAGCTCGCCGTGGTTTGTAGGTTATGTCAAATGGTAAGAGCTCGATAGCCCATTTTGCAATCCTGCTAAGGCCGCGATCGCTTATAATATCATTGAGAGGTACTTGAGGCCACCGTTATTGAACACTCTTGAAAGTAGTGACGCAGCTTACGGGATGCCATGAACACCGTGACACGCTATCTTTTGATAATGTGGGTATCGGATTTGCATGGAGTTAGAAAAGTGGATACGTAGTACACTGGTTTTTGAAGAGGGAATTTGTGCCCTTCGCTTCTCGTTCAACGACGAGTACCGCGCTAACAACTTGATGTGTTGCTGCGATATATAATAACATTGGCTCGCCCAGGTTGGGCGCGCCAGACCAATTTGTTGCGGTATGGCTTTTATTTCTTCGAGTCCGCTGTGGCAGCATCCGTCCATTCAAAAGTTTCGTGCGCCGAGGAGGCGGTAGAGGGCGAGCCTTTTCTCCCAAACGGGAGATGAAGCGACTTAAGGCCGCTACGCATCCGGTTAGTTTTTGTATCTGCTTGAGGTCTTTTGGAATATCCAATTGTGACAGAGCTCGGATTTTGGCCGGGTTTGCTTCAATTCCTCGACCGAATACGATGAAGCCCAAGAGCTTTCCGGATGGTACGCCGAAGACGCATTTTTCTGGATTGAGCTAAATGTCATATGCTCGGAGGTTGTCGAATGTCACCCTCAAGTCTTCTACTAGAGTTCCGATGTGTTTGGTCTTGACGACCACATCGTCTACGTATGCCTCTACTGTTTTTCCTATCTGGGTAGCCCGACATGTTTGAATCATGCGCTGATATGTTGCGCCGGCGTTTTTGAGTCCGAAGGGCATTGTGTTGAAGCAGAATGGCCCATATGGAGTAATGAATGCCGCTATGCTCGGTCTTTCTCCGCCATCTTGATTTGATGGTATCCGGAGTATCGTCGAGGAAGCACAATGAATTGTGCCTCGCGGTAGCATCGATGATTTGGTCGATGCGAGGGAGGGGAAAGGGTCCTTTGGACAGGCCTGGTTAAGGTCGTTAAAATCGACGCCGAGGCGCCAGGATTTGTCCTTGTTTGGTACCATTACTAGATTGCTAGCCAGTCCGGAGGCTTTATATCTCTGATGAATCCGGCTTCTATGAGTTTGGCTAGCTCTTCTCCCATTGCTGTCTTTTGGGCTCGGAAAATCGCCAAGAGCTTGTTTGACTGGCTTGAATCCTTTTAGGATATTTAGGGTGATGTCACTTGACTGCGTGGGATTCCTGACATGTCTGAGGGATGCCAGGAAAAAATGTCCCAATTTTCCCGAAGGAATTCTCGTAGTGTGGCCTCGACATCAGGACTTAATTGTGCCCCAATGGAGGCCGTCTTTGTGGGGTCCGTTGGATGGACCTGAAATTTGACTATCTCGTGTGTTGGTTTAAAAGAGGTGGATTTGGACCTCTTATCGAGTATCACATCGTCCCTATCCATCGTGGAGCGCAGCGTAGCAAGTTCCTCTGCCGCTAGGGCTTCAGACAATGCCTCTAGGGCCAGTGCGGCTGTTTTATTTTCAGCACGGAGTGTCAGATCCGGATCATCGGGCGAGTGATTATCCCATTGGGTCCGGGCATTTTGAGCTTCATGTACCCGTAGTGGGGTATAACTTGGAAGATTGTGAATGCCTCTCGCCCTAACAAAGCGTGATATCCGCTGCCGAATGGGGCCACTTGAAACGTGACCTCCTCGGACCTGTAATTGTCCGGTGAGCGAACACTACATCTAGTGTGATTTTTCCTGCGCAGCGTACTTCTCGACTAGGGATTATCCCTCCGAAGGTTGTCTTGCTTCGCTCAATGCGGCTCCAGTCAATTCCCATTTTTTGAAGGGTTTCCTCATAGATGAGGTTTAATCCGCTGCCGCCATCCATGAGTACCTTAGTAAGACGAAAACCGTCTACTATCGGACTGAGGACCAATGCGGCTGGTGCTCTAGCAGTTCAGAATTTAGGTTCGTCGCTGGCGTTGAAGGTGATAGCCGTGTCGCTCCATGGATTTGTTGTTGCTACTTGGTAGACTTCGGCGAGGCTGCAGATTGTTCGTTTCCGCATGTTATTGGATGCAAAAGTCTCGAAGACTGTTAATACCGTCTTGACATCGCTGGGTTGGTTGCCTGGGGCTAAAAGCCTCACGCCACTTTTGGCCACCTGCGAAGTATCCAACACGTCGAAGGCTGTGTGTTGGAGTGGCGCCCTCCATCTTGTGGATTTTGCAGGTCCGTTGAGCCAACCCTCCAAGACGGTTCCGCACTTTTAGGGGTTTTGGTTTTTGGTATTCAACCCGGTGCTTGATAATGATGCACCCTTTTGTTCCGGACTAGGGATGTAATCGGGGCCGGATTATCCCAAAATTTACTTTCGGTTTTCCAGGCGCTCTCCATCGCACAGTACTTTTGTACTATGGTTGCCAAGTCAGTAAAGCGTGTAAATTTGCGACGACTTATGGCGTCGAGGATTCCCTTGTCCGTGCAATTATTGCAGAAAATTGGGATTGCGTCCTCCTCTCGGCAGTCCTTTATCCTGTTCTTAACCAGGAGGAATCTGGCCCAGTAATGATGTACTGTTTCAGCGGGCTCTTGCCGAATTCGAGAGAGATCGCTAATGTTTGGGTGGGCGGGTGGAACTAGATCCGGAACCCTGTCCAATTCAGGACTCAAGGGCCGAAGTTTCCGAACCTGGAAGTTTGGATTTTTGAGTGTTATCCAATGAGTCCAACCCGCCACCGACTTTAAGTTCAGGGCTTGGTCGACGTCCCGTCCTCTGCGGGAATCCGGCATGGAGGGTCGGAATCCGGACGCAATCGGTCTTTAAGATACAAGAAGAATCGCCGCATTGCTGCTCTATCACAGCAACATGATGGGTAGCACAGGAAGAGTTGATCTCTCTCGAGATCGGTTTTAGGCCCGATCCGGTCGTAGTCTGTGGCGACTCCTGTGGCAGCGATGCGATCCAAGAGCTCGTTTATGGAGGAGAGCTCGATCGGATCTAACTGGTCGGCAAGTTCGAACTAACTTGAGATTGGTTTCGATGACTCGAGAGGTCATCGTCGGTAGCGATGGCGGACCGGCGATCATAAGAAAACCACCTAGCCGAAGAGTCTGGCCAACGGCCAAGGCTCCTTTGGCGATAGTATCGTCTCTAAAGACGAGATGAGGCATCCTTCCTGACGGTGACGACACAGAGGAACTCTCAATGAAAGCACCAATGTCGGTGTCAAAACCGGCGGATCTCGGGTAGGGGGTCCCGAACTGTGCGTCTAGGCGGATGGTAATAGGAGACCAGGGACACGATGTTTTACCCAGGTTCGGGCCCTCTCGATGGAGGTAAAACCCTACGTCCTGCTAGATTAATATTGATAATGTGTGTTACAAGAGTAGATCTACCGAGAGATCAAAGAGGCTAAACCCTAGAAGCTAGCCTATGGTATGATTGTTGTTCGTCCTACGGACTAAAACCCTCCGGTTTATATAGACACCGGATAGGGTTAGGGTTACAGAGTCGGTTACAATGGTAGGAGATCTACATATCCGTATCTCCAAGCTTGCCTTCCACGCCAAGGAAAGTCCCATCCGGACACGGGACGAAGTCTTCAATCTTGTATCTTCATAGTCTTGGAGTCTGGCCGATGATGATAGTTCGGCTATCCGGACACCCCCTAGTCCGGAACTCCCTCAACCGGCAAGTCACTTTACTTGTTCCATAATGCATGATCCCGTGACCAACCACTTGGTCACATTGAGCTCATTATGATGATGCATTACCGAGTGGGCCCAAAGACACCTCTCCGTCATACAGAGTGACAAATCCCAGCCTCGATCCGTGCCAACCCAACAGACACTTTCGGAGATACCTGTAGTGTACCTTTATAGCCACCAGTTACGTTGTGATGTTTGGTACACCCAAAGCACTCCTACGGTATCCGGGATTTGCACGATCTCATGGTCTAAGGAAATGATACTTGACATAAGAAAAGCTCTAGCGCATTTAACTACACGATCTTGTGCTATGCTTAGGATTGGGTCTTGTCCATCACATCATTCTCCCAATGATGTGATCCCGTTATCAATGACATCAAATGTCCATGGTCGTGAAACCGTAACCATCCATTGATCAACGAGCTAGTCAACTAGAGGCTCACTAGGGACATGTTGTGGTCTATGTATTCACACATGTATTACGATTTCCGGATAACACAATTATAGCATGAACAATAGACAATTATCATCAACAAGGAAATATAATAATAATCATTTTATTATTGCCTCTAGGGCATATTTCCAACAGTCTCCCACTTGCACTAGAGTCAATAATCTAGTTACATTGTGATGAATCGAACACCCATAGAGTTCTGGTGTTGATCATGTTTTGCTTGTGAGAGAGGTTTATTAGTCAATGGGTCTGAACCTTTTAGATCCGTGTGTGCTTTACAAATATCTATGTCATCTTGTAGATGCATCTACCAGGCGCTACTTGGAGCTATTCCAAATAACTTCTGTACTATACGAATCCGGTTTACTACTCAGAGTCATCCGGATTAGTGTCAAGGTTCGCATCGGCGTAACCCTTTATGACGAACTCCTTTACCATCTCCATAATAGAGAAAATTCCTTAGTCCACTAGTTACTAAGGATAACCTTGACCGCTGTCCTATGATCCATTCCTGGATCACACTTGTACCCCTTGACTGACTCATGGCAAGGCACACTTTAGGTGCGGTACACAGCATAGCATACTGTGGAGCCTACGTCTAAAGCATAGGGGACGACCTTCATCCTTTTTCTCTCTTCTGCCGTGGTCAGGTCTTGAGTCTTTACTCAATACTCACACCTTATAACACAACCAAGAACTCCTTCTCTGCCGATCTATTTTGAACTCCTTCAAAATCTTGTCACGGTGCGTACTTATTTGAAAGTACTATCAAGCGATTTAGATCTATCCTTATAGATCTTGATGCTAAATGTTCAAGTAGCTTAATCCAGGTTTTCCCTTGAAAAACACTTTTCAAATAACCCTATATGCTTTCCAGAAATTCTACATCATTTCTGATCAACAATATGTTTACAACATATACTCATCAGAAATTCTATAGTGCTCCCACTCACTTCTTTGGAAATACAAGTTTCTCATGAACTTTGTATAAACCCAAAATCTTTGATCATCTCATCAAAGTGTATATTCCAACTCCGAGATGCTTATTCCAGTCTTTAGAAGGATTGCTGGAGCTTTGCGTACTTGTTAGCATCTTTTAGGATTGACAAAACCTTCTGGTTGTATCACATACAACCTTTCCTCAAGAAAACTGTCGAGGAAATAATGTTTTGACATCCTATCTGCAAGATTTCATAAATAATGCAAGAATCGCTAATATAATTCCAACAGACTCTTAGCATTGCTACGAGTGAGAAAGTCTCATCGTGGTCAACTCCTTGAACTTGTCGGAAACATCTTAGCGACAAGCCGAGCTTTCTTAATGGTGACACATAACATCATTTTCTGTCTTCCCTTTTAGAATCCATTTGTAGCCAACAGCCTTACGGCCAACAAGTAGTTCTTCCAAAGTCTACACTTTGTTTTCATACATGGATCCTCTCTCGGATTATATGGCCTCGAGCCATTCATCGGAATCCAGGCCCACCATCGCTTCTCCATAGCTTGTAGGTTCATTGTTGTCTAGCAACATGACCTCCAAGACAGGACTACGTACCACTCTGAAGTAGTACGCATCCTTGTCGACCTACGAGGTTTGGTAGTGACTTGATCCAAAGTTTTGTGATCACTATCATCAGCTTCCACTTCAATTGGTGTAGGCGCCACAGGAACAACTTCTTGTGCCCTGCTACATACTAGTTGAAGTGACGGTTCAATAACCTCATCAAGTCTCCACCATCCTCCCACTCAATTCTTTCGAGAGAAACATTTCCTCGAGAAAGGACCCGTTTCCAGAAATAATCACTTTTGCTTCCGGATCTAAATTAGGAGGTATACCCAACTGTTTTGGGTGTCCCATGAAGATGCATTTATCCGCTTTGGGTTCGAGCTTATCAGGCTAAAACTTTTCCACATAAGCGTCGCAGCCCCAAACTTTCAAGAAGCGTCAGCTTAGGTTTCTCTAAACCATAGTTCATACGGTGTCATCTCAACGGAATTATGTGGTGCCCTAATAAAGTGAATGCGGTTGTCTCTAATGCCTAACCCATAAACGATAGTGGTAATTCAATAAGAGACATCATGGTATGCACCATATCCAATATGGTGCAACTATGATGTTCGTACACACCATCACACTGTGGTGTTCCAGGCGGTATTAGTTGTGAAACAATTTCCACAAGGTCTTAATTGTGTACCAAACGCGTAACTCAGATATTCACCTCTATGATCATATCATAGACATTTTATCCTCTTGCCATGATGATCTTCAACTTCACTCTGAAATTGCTTGAAACTTTCAATAATTCAGACTCGTGTTTCATCAAGTAAACATACTCAGAATCTACTCAAATCATCCGTAAAGTAAGAGCATAACGATATTCATTGCGTGCCTTAGCACTCATTGGATTGCACATACCAAATGTATTACTTCCAACAAGTTGCTCTTTTGTTTCATCTCACTGAAAAACGAGGCCTTTCAGTCATCTTGCCCATGTGGTATGATTTGCATGTCTCAAGTGATTCAAAATCAAGTGAGTCCAAACGATCCATCTGTATGGAGTTTCTTCATGCATATATACCAATGGACGTGGTTTGCATGTCTCAATCTTTTCAAAAACGAGTGAGTCCAAAGATCCATCAACATGGAGCTTCTTCATGTGTTTTATACCAAGATGACTCAAATGGCAATTGCCACAAGAATGTGGTACTATCATTACTATCTTATATCTTTTGGCATGAACATGTGTATCACTACGATCGAGATTTAATAAACCATTCATTTTAGGTGCAAGACCGTTGAAGGTATTATTCAAATAAACAGAGTAACCATTATTCTCCTAAATGAATAACCGTATTGCGATAAACATAATCCAATCATGTCTATGCTCAACGCAAACACCAAATAACAATTATTTAGGTTTAACACCAATCTTGATGGTAGAGGGAGCATGCGATGCTTGATCACATCAACCTTGGAAACACTTCCAACATATATCGTCATCTCACCTTTAGCTAGTATCCGTTTATTCCATAGCTTTTATTTCGAGTTACTAACACTTAGCAACCGAACCGTATATAATACCACGGTGCTACTAGGAGTACTAGTAAAGTACACATTAATATAATGTATATCCAATATACTTCTGTCGACCTTGCCAGCCTTCTCGTCTACCAAGTATCTAGGGTGGTTCTGCTTCAGTGCCCGTTCCCCTCATTACAGAAGCACCAAGTCTCGGGTTTTGGGTTCAACCTTGGGTTTCTTTACTAGAGCAGCAACTGATTTGCCGTTTCATGAAGTATCCCTTCTTGCCCTTGCCCTTCTTGAAACTAGTGGTTTTACTAACCATCAACAATTGATGCTCCTACTCGATTTCTACTTTCATGGTGTCAAACGTCGTGAATTGATCAAGGATCATCATGTCTATCCCTGATATGTTATAGTTCATCACGAAGCCCTAATAGCTTGGTGGCAGTGACTATGGAGAACCATCACTATCTCATCTGGAAGATTAACTCCCACTCGATTCAAGTGATTGTAGTACTCAGACAATCTGAGCACATGCTCAATGATTGAGCTTTCCTCCCTTAGTTTGCAGGCTTAAGAAACTTGTCAGAGGTCTCATACCCCTTGACGTGGGCACTAGCCTTAAATCCCAATTTCAGTTCTCGGAACATCTCATATGTTCTGCGATGTTTCAAAAACATCTTTGGTGCCTCAATTCTAAACCATTTAGCATTACGACCGAACTATCATGTAGTCATCAAAGCGTGTATGCGGATGTTACGCAACATCCACAACCGACGCCGAGGTTCAAAGACACTGAGTGGTGCATTAAGGACATAATCCTTCAAGCAACAATGAGGACAATCCTCGGTTTACGGACCCGATCCGCATAATTGCTACTGTCAAATCTCAACTAAATTTTCTCTAGGAACATATCTAAAACAGTAGAACCAAAGCGTGAGCTACGACATAATTTGCAAAGACCTTTTGACTATGTTCATGATAATTAAGTTCATATAATCAAATTATTTAATGAACTCCCACTCAGATAGACATCCCTCTAGTCATCTAAGTGATACATGATCCGAGTCAACTAGTCCGGGTCCGATCATCACGTGAGACGGACTAGTCATCATCGGTGAACATCTTCATGTTGATCGTATCTTCTATACGACTCATGTTCGACCTTTTGGTCTCTTGTGTTCCGAGGCCATGTCTGTACATGCTAGGCTCGTCAAGTCAACCTAAGTGTTTAGCATGTGTAAATCTGGCGTACACCCGTTGTATGCGAACGTTAGAATCTATCACACCCGATCATCACGTGGTGCTTCGAAACAACGAACCTTCGCAACGGTGCACAGTTAGGTGGAACACTTTCTTGAAATTTTAGCAAGGGATCATCTTATTTATGCTACCGTCGTTCTAAGCAAATAAGATATAAAAACATGATAAACATCACATGCAAATCATAGAGTGACATGATATGGCCAATATCATCTTGCGCCTTTGATCTCCATCTTCGAGGCGCGGCATGATCACCTTTGTCACCGGCATGACACCATGATCTCCATCATCGTGTCTTCATTAAGTTGTCTCACCAACTATTACCTCTACTACTATGGCTAACGTTTAGCAATAAAGTAAAGTAATTACATGGCGTTCTGATTGACACGCGGGTCATACAATAAATTAAGACAACTCCTATGGCTCCTGTCGGTTGTCATACTCATCGACATGCAAGTCGTGATTCCTATTACAAGAACATGATCAATGTCATACATCACATATATATCATTCATCACATCCTTTTGGCCATATCACATCACACGGCATATGCTGCAAGAACAAGTTAGACGTCCTCTAATCGTTGTTGCAAGTTTTTTACATGGCTGCTATAGGTTTCTAGCAAGAGCGTTTCTTACCTATGCCAAAACCACAACGTGATATGCCAATTGCTATTTACCCTTCATAAGGACCCTTTTCATCGAATCCGATCCAACTAAAGTGGGAGAGACAGACACCCGCTAGCCACCTTATGCAACTAGTGCATGTCAGTCGGTGGAACCTGTCTCACGTAAGTGTACGTGTAAGGTCGGGCTGGGCCGCTTCATCCCACGATGCCGTCAAATCAAGATAATACTAGTAGTGGCAAGTAAATTGACAAAATTGACGGCCACAACAACTTGTGTTCTACTCGTGCATAGAAACTACGCATAGACCTAGCTCATGATGCCACTGTTGGGGATCGTAGCAGAAATTTAAAATTTTCTACGCATCACCAAGATCAATCTATGGAGTCATCTAGCAATGAGAGAGAGAGGAGTGCGTCTACATACCCTTGTAGATCATGAGCGAAGCATTCAAGAGAACGGGGTTGATGGAGTCGTACTCGTCGTGATCCAAATCACCGATGATCCTAGCACCGAACGGACGGCACCTCCGCGTTCAACACACGTACGGAGCGGAGACGTCTCCCGCACCTTGATCCAGCAAGGAGGATGTAAAGGTTGAGGAAGAGAGCTCCAACAGCAGCATGACGGCGTGGTGGTGATGGAGTGGCAGTACTCCGGCAAGGCTTCGCCAAGCTCTTAACGGAGGAGGAGAGGTGTTGGGGAGGGGAGGGGCTGCGCCTTGGATGTGGTGCTGCAGCCCTTCCTTCGCCCCTCTATTTAGAGGGAGAAGGGGGAAGGGGG
This sequence comes from Aegilops bicornis, assembly GCA_021605145.1. Lineage (NCBI taxonomy): Eukaryota > Viridiplantae > Streptophyta > Magnoliopsida > Poales > Poaceae > Aegilops > Aegilops bicornis. The sequence goes on from CM038675.1 coordinate 336,829,554, forward strand.
CCGGCCCCTCTAGATGGGATCTAGAGGGGGGGCGGCAGCCAAGGGGGAGGGGGCTTTCCCCCCAAGCCAAGGGGGGCGCCCCCCCCTTAGGGTTCCCCCAACCCTAGGCGCATGGGCCCAAGGGGGGATGCGCCCAGCCTTTCTAGGGGCTGGTTCCCTTCCCTCTACTGACCATAAGGCCCTCCGAGAGAGGTGGCCCCTCCCGGTGGTCCCCCGGAACCCCTCCGGTGGCCCCGGTATAATACTGGTATGCCCTCGAACTTTTCCCGTGACCGTATGACAACTTCCCATATATAAACCTTCACCTCCGGACCATTCCGGAACTGCTCGTGACATCCGGGATCTCATCCGGGACTCCGAACAACATTCGGTAATCACATACATATCTTACTTATAACCCTAGTGTCATCGAACCTTAAGTGTGTAGACCCTACGGGTTCGGGAATCACGCATACATGGCCGAGACAGCTCTCCGGGCAATAACCAACAGCGGGATCTGGATACCCATGTTGGCTCCCACATGTTCCACGATGATCTCATCGGATGAACCACGATGTCGAGGATTCAAGTAATCCCGTATACAATTCCCTTTGTCAATCGGTACGTTACTTGCCCGAGATTCGATCGTCGGTATCCCAATACCTCGTTCAATCTTGTTACCCGGCAAGTCACTATACTCGTTCCATAATGCACGATCCCGTGACCAACCACTTGGTCACATTGAGCTCATTATGATGATGCATTACCAAGTGGGCCTAGAGATACCTCTCCATCATACAGAGTGACAAATCCCAATCTCGATCCGTGCCAACCCAACAGACACTTTCAGAGATACCTGTAGTGTACCTTTATAGCCACCCAGTTACGTTGTGACGTTTGGTACACCCAAAGCACTCCTACGGTATCCGGGAGTTGCACGATCTCATGGTCTAAGGAAATGATACTTGACATTAGAAAAGTTCTAGCAGACGAACTACACGATCTTGTGCTATGCTTAGGATTGGGTCTTGTCCATCACATGATTCTCCCAATGATGTGATCCCTTTATCAATGACATCAAATGTCCATGGTCAGGAAACCGTAACCATCCTTTGATGAACGAGCTAGTCAACTAGAGGCTCACTAGGGACATGTTGTGGTCTATGTATTCACACATGTATTACGATTTCCGGATAACACAATTATAGCATGAACAATAGACAATTATCATGAACAAGGAAATATAATAATAATCATTTTATTATTGCCTCTAGGGCATATTTCCAACAGTCTCCCACTTGCACTAGAGTCAATAATCTAGTTACAATGAATCAAGCACCCATGGCGATGGGCGCGCTAGGGATCGAGCGAGAGGAGAGGGGAGAGGTGGATCTGGGGGAGGGGAGGCTCAGAGCCGAGCGAGAGGGTGCAAGTGGAAGAGAGGGGTGGAGGCCGAGGCGTTGGGGTGGCCTTATCCCCTCCCGGCATCGGCGCGGGCGAGGTGGTCAGGCGGGAACGTGCCCCTGTTCTGACCTTGGTCGGGGGAACAGGGAAGGGGGGCGGCAGGGGGGCCGGGCCGGCTGGGCCGTTTGGCCCAGTTGGCTAGGGGGTTTTCCCTTTTCCTTTCTTTTTGTTTTTTGTTTGTCTTTTCCTTTTTATTTATATTTCCTGTACTGTTTTCTCTCATTTCCTAAATATTTTAGTTTTGGAAAAATACTAAAGTTGTACCTTATTTAGTGTATTTAATTATGTCACATTCCGAACATTTTAGTTTTAATGTTCGAAAACTTCTATTGTTTGCTTGATTTTGAATTTGAATTCGAATCGGTTTCGATCTAACGCGAGATTAGCAACAGTAATCAAAATGACGTGGCATCACTAGCCGAGAATTACCGTAGCTTAATTATATGGGCATCACAGTCAGCTTCAGCTTTAGATCGGCAATGGAGTCGTTGGCTTCGGAGAGCAGCTTGTTCTTGTCAAATATAGTGACCTGCAAATGTGCCAAGGTGTAGGCAGTCTTGTCCCTGTCGCTCGTGAGCGTCGCGACCTCCTTGCCATGCTTCTCCAGCTCCGCCTCCAGCTTCTCCACCTTGTCGGCCAGCTCGTTCTTGGCGGCCTCTGCGGCTTCAGCGGCATCGATGGCCTCCTTCAGCTTGCCGGCATGATCCAGGACCAGAGCGTCGAGTGCATCCTTATGCTTCTGCTCCAGCTCCTGGGTCCGCTGCGCGACAAGTTTCTCAATTTCTTCATCCTTGCCGCTAAGCTTGGTGGAAAGCGCCTCCTCATGAGCGACAAGGTGTTCTTCTTGGGCGTCGAGTGAAACACGGCGCTCCGTTAGTAGCGCGTCATCCTTGGCGGCCTGCGCGGCGGCCTCCTCCTGAGCCTTCTCAATGTCAGACTGCTTAAGGAGGAGCTCGTTCCAACGCTCGCTCAGCTGCTCCTGGCTGGTCTTCAGCTCCTGTCGGGCCTCGGCAAACCAGGTTTGCGTGTGCCCGACGCGCTCCTGGAAGCCTACCTCTGCCGCATTGGCGACTGCCATCCTGGAGTCCAGCTTCTCCTTACGGGCACGGTGAAGCGCCTGAAGCTTCTGAAAGTTGCTGCTCATGGCTTGGAGAAGCTGGTCCTCCTTGGAGATGTCACTGCTGACGCTTGGCTCATCAACAACCTGGAGCCCGGCGGCGGCGATGACCTCTTCATCAAAGAACTCCCCCTCGGCAGGCGCTCCGGTGCTTGCCGTCCCCTGGATGCTGACAAACAAATCCTCGCCGATCTTCAGGTATCTGCTCGAGGTGGGGGCTTCGGAGGTGGACAGTTGGTTGTCAACCACCGTCTCCCCGGCAGCTGAGGACTCCGGGACGGATGTAGTGCCAGGCGCTCCTAAGGCAACGATGCCGTCAGTACGGTCACCTGTCTCCTCGCTGGCCTCCCTGGCAGACCCCTTGGCGGCCTCTTCATGTGCTTCCTTGGCGGCCTCGTCGGTAGCAACCTTGTTGGCCTCGGAGGCAGCGGGCGGGGGAGAAAGCGTTGGATTGGGCTCAAGGAAGAAGAAGGAGACGGCGGTTTCCTAGATTGGAATGGGCAAAGGGGTAAATGAGCAGCACCCCTGCAGATTCCTCTTTTTATGGGGAAGGCGCGGGGCCGCCTCTTTACTATTCGATGTGAAGGCATTGGCGCAGGCGCAGGCATGCTGGGACCGTTCCATGCATGACCCCCACGTTGCACACTCAATATGGATCGTGGGGAAGCGCAGCGGAAGAGAAGATTACATCAGTTAACCCCTGCCACGAGTGCCCGTGCACTGTTTGGGCCTGGCCCAACGATGCTTCACACTCGTTTGTGGCCCAGGCCCGGGAGCTCCTGTCAGTGTACTAAAGTTTGGGCCTTTGGTACCCTTACTTGTGCACGGGTAGTTGCAGCCGCACCCGTGGCGGGGCTTGGCGGGGGTAGCCGAGGAAAAAATACAAGGCGACCAAGGCAGCAACCAAGCCAGTGACCAGAAAGCAGAGGACGAGTTGGACCCCCGGCAAGATCCTTGTCGAGACGACTTGCGGAGCGCTGACAAAACCACCACCCTTGAGATTGAGAGCTCTGACACCATCGACAATGTTAAGACCAAGACCCAGGGGCGCATGCGTGGTGGCATGCAGATCTTTGTGAAGACCAGAAGGCAAAGCTCCTAGCAAGATCCTTGCTGAAGACGTTTGTGGGCCCCCGACAAGATCCTTGTCGGGGACATCGGCAAGGCCGCGACAAGACGCCGCAACCCCGCCATCACTCCAGTATGGCGACTGGCCTGCCAGCCTGGCAAGCACCTGCGTGGTGGCATGCCCATCTTCGTGAAGATCCTGCCACCGTTCCAGCGCAGCGGCTAGCCAGCCAGCCTGGCATTGCATGCCTCGTCAGCCTGGATGCATGTCAAGATGGGGAGAGGAGGTGACGGATGGGACGGGCTCTATTTCCGTCCCCGATAAAGCTAGAGGACATGTAACCAGCGCATTTAATGTGTTTGTCCTAGAATGTCAGTGATAAGCATATGCGATGTAGCTACTTTCCACCTCCTGTATGCCGTTGTGGTGACCCCTCGGACATATAAAAAGAGGCCCAAGGCGTACTGGAGAAGGATTCAGACTTTTGAACCTCTCGGCCTAGCTTGCATGCATAGCAGCTAGCCGAAGCTCAAGAACACAGAATATACACTCAAGCAGGACTAGGGTTTTACGCTGCTGAGCGCCCCAAACCTAGGTGAAAACCCATCGTGTTGATCATTAGACCTGCTCTTTGTGCACCCCTCTTGCCTGACAAAACGTAGAAGGGATCCACGTGATCCCGTAGGTGTCGTTTCCACTGACAGTCTGTGTTGCGTGAGTGATAGAAACACAAACACGGATAAGTGGGTTATGGCGTATGGGAATAAAGAGGACTTGATACTTTAATGCTAAGGTTGGGTTTTACCTTAATGATCTTTGGTAGTTATGGATGTTTGCTAGAGTTCAATCATAAGTGCATATGATCCAAGAAGGGAAAGTATGTTAGCTTATGCCTCTCCCTCATATAAAATTGCAATGATGATTACCGGTCTAGTTATCGATTGCCTAGGGACAAATAACTTTCTTATGAAAAAAAGCTCTCTACTAAAACCAACTTAGTTGTTTCTTTATCTAAACAGCCCCTGGTTTCTATTTACGTGCTCTTTATTATCTTTCAAATCTATCCTATCACACTTACAAAGTACTTCTAGTTTCATACTTGTTCTGGGTAAAGCAAACGTTAAGCGTGCATAGAGTTGTATCGATGGTCGATAGAACTTGAGGGAATATTTGTTCTACCTTTAGCTCCTTGTTGGGTTCGACACTCTTACTTATCGAAAGAGGCTACAACTAGTCCCATATACTTGTGAGTTATCACTTCCGTGCAAGCCAATGCCTCAAGGATAGCCACATCAGTGATCCCAATTAGAGTAACAGAAGATGATCCAATGAAATTTATATCCTCGTCACGGCAGGCTGCATCCACAACACCATGTCCACCCTGTTTACTTACTGTATTGTCTGCATTGATTTTGAGATAGCCTTGTGGCGAGGAGACCAAGGTAGCCAACCTGTTTCATGCACTATAGCATTAGGCTTCATCTCCTTGTTTGTGATTTCTTCGAAACCATCAAAGAAGCTTTCCACAAACATATGGGTGGATATAGATGGTTCAAATATGTTATCATGAATAGCCTTCCTGGTGGGCCGTCCAAATTTCCCAAAGAGTTACACATGCCAGTGTGAAATCCACATGCGATAACGAAACCATCAATACAAACAAACAATGTTTAGCGTTCCCTTCATTCGTTCCGATCACATGCTCAACAACTTCATCTTTTGAGAGTGCCCAAACACATCTGGACATGGAATCGAACAATGTATTCGCATGAATCATGGTTACGCATAGAGGACAGTTATGGGTGGCCTCCATATTTCTATTTCTAAGGATCCCATGCGTCGGTTTGATGGAACCGGTGTATTCCAGAGTTTGATATCTTTTGAATCAGATATGTTTGAAGAACCTACCTCGTGGAATAACCAACCTTCATGCTCATGTTTAGTTTGAACCAACATATTATATGCAGAACGCGCCTAAAAAATTCCCTTTCTTCTCTCATTACAAAAAAAGACACTTCCGTGATGATACGTGTTTGTCACAGTAGGTCACGTTTTCTGTCATGCATGTACATCCATGACAATTTTATGACAGAATCAAGATAGTCATACCTGTTTTGTCGTAGAAGTGTTCCATCACATTACCAAAATTCTCATCACGGAAGTGTCCACTTCCTTGACGATAAATCACGCGTCATAGAAGTGCTTTCGTCAAGGGTGACCGACACGTGGCATCCACCGTAACGGGACGCCGTTAAGCTATCGGGTCCGGTTTTGGATACTATAACCCGTTAACAGCCCGGACCAATGCGGATTTTCCACGTGTAAAATTCTCATTGGCCGGAGGAAACACATGTTGGCTCACCACTGGGACAAATGTCATCCACTCATTGGACAAGAAGTGCCTATGATAGGTCGACACATGGCATGGCCCAACAGTGGCCCATTCCGGTGAAAAGGCCGGCCCATTTGACTTGGTCAAAAGGTTATGGGCCGGCCCACGGAAAGTCTGTTAACGGCCTGTTCGTATATAGCCCATTTACGGCCCGCTAACTACCGGCCCATTATGAACTATCGCAATGAAGCCCAGTAGCTTCATCTAGGCCGTCCAATATGATTCCAGCCCATTGTAACTTCCGGCCCATGTATGGTCCATGATGTCTTTCGGCCCATATGAGGTCCCCTATAACTCTCGGCCCATTAAAGGCCCGAGATGAAACTTGCCCATAATCAATAGTGTATCGCTTTATACCCATTAACGGCCTGTTATTCCTTCAGACGTTTCCAGCCTGTTTTAACTTTTGACCTTCTAAGGGCCCTTTTATTCTTGGGCTCATTTCTAGAATTCGGTTAGTTACGGTCCGTTACTGGCCTGTTCCATTTGTGGGCCAAATTAAGCCCGTGGTTACATTTGGCTCGTTTGTGGCCCGTTAACCCGTTGGGCTGTTTTCATAGCGTTATCAAATACGGCCTATTAACGACCCATTGTGGTCCATGAATAATAGGGCCCATGTTTGGCGAAATAATGATACGCCCAGTAGAAGGCCCATGGATACTACGGCCCATAGAATACCAATGGATCCTACGGCCCGTAGAAGGCCCATGGATCATACGGCCCTTAGAAAGTCCATGGATCCTACGGCCCATAGAAGGCCCATGGATCCTACGGCCCGTAGAAGGCCCACGGATCCTATGGCCCGCACGAGGCCTATGGTTACAACAGTCCATGTGTTGCCAAAAATAGGTTATTGTGGCCACTAGAAAAAGCCGAAAAAAGAACTGCAGTGACTACAAGCAAACAAATAAACAAGATAATAAAGAAATAAATAAGCAAGCAACTAACGCTAGCCTATTACAGCTATTACACATATAACATCCACTAGGCATCAAAGTTCGCCACCAGTGCAAATATAGGGAACAAAGCAACATATTACATACACTGGACGTCAAAACTGGCCACCAGTGAAAATAAACACGGCAGCAAAACAAGTCCATAACTGAAACAAGTTCAGAAGAGCTCAAGAAACGTTATCCTAGGTATCCACCATGCTGGCAATAAGCTTAGCAAGCTTATTAGATTTGTCCTGTTTGGCGCTAAAATCCTCCAACGCTTGCTATTGCACCAGAAAGTATGCATCTGAATGCTCCGAGGACTTCAGCAGTCTTTCCGCTTCTTGTCGCAACACAGCTGATCGATGTCTTTCAGCTTGTAGTTGAGACTCAAGAAACCGAACTGATTCAGACAGTGAGTTTGAATAGCTTGTGCAAGCGGTAGTGGCCAGTAACTCGAACAGTAAACCAAGACAGGACTTTGGGGTTGCCTCACTGTCTTCAAGATAGTTTTCCTTGGCTGTTTTATCAGCTTTGTTGGATACCAACAAGGATGTCTCACGATCCTGAACCTTATCTGCATTACTACCTTTATCATTGCTTAATAAGGCACTCTTCCCCAATATTCTGTCAGCATTCTAAAAGAAGAAACAAGCAGACACATAACATGTTTAGCATGTACTAGTATATGAAACTCATTTCGGTGAACCATTTCATTAGTAAGGTGGATAGGATTAAACTACCAAGTCTTCTATTGCCAAGTAGTACATTATAAAAGCATCAAACAAACATATATCTATGTCCTATGGTCACTGCATTGTCTTGCCAAATCAAAATAGAGACACGGTTCAAATCATATCAGTTCAAGACAAAGCAGCAGTGAAAGAATACAAAGCGTGGGAAACTACACGGCACAACAAGATTCCAGATGGGTACGGCGGGTCTACATGTACAACAACACTATTGGCTCTGTTGTGATGCTAGTAATGTGCATGATATGAGAAGTCAACTATATACATAATTGAAATTGAAATCAACAAAGCTATTGATAAGAGCAAACCTATTAAAGAAAAATGCGTGAACATACCTGCTGTGCCATTGGAGTTTCGATTGGATCCTTCAATTTAAAAATAAGTTTGTATGAGTAAATACAGTGATACAAGAGCAAAGAAGTATGCACGATAGCAATGGAATATTAAATTAGAACATTTGTTCTTCAGGTTTAAGCACTTGTTCTACATGAACAGAGTACAATAAAACACAAGAATACAGTACTTAAAAAATGAGCTCATAGACCTTACCACATTCTTGGTTCGGGACCAGTACAGAACAAGGCGTTCCCAGTCATTGTCAAGTAAATGTGTCTCAGGAGAACGTAAGGGAATTTGATGAGTTTCTTTGCCCGATGAAGTCACGTTTGCTTGTGTAATTCCGATCGCCACCAAGCATTCTTGAAGATAACAGAGGTATTAGTACAGGTTACCTCATCCTGAGTTTCCAAATCGGTCCTTCTCTATAGAGAAAAATAGGAAAATTGATGTATTATAACCATCATGGAGGTAGAATGTATGGGAAAAAGCAAAGTAATTGCCATGAATAACATTACTTACACATAACTCCTGGACAAACACCGTGAATCGGCATTTTCCTTCATCTTCAGTATAATATTTCCAAGATGGGAAGATACGCACATAGGATTTAACAACATCAAATGTGATAGATGCTAAACTACGACTGGCTGGTTGTGCTTCCTCCACGGGAATAGGCATATTAACTAGTGGAGTTGGGGTTCGCCGTGGTAGTACTGGCCCTTTGGGCACTGGAGCTGCCTTACTAACTGCTCTTGTTTGGGAGCTCTGTGGTGGAGATGGTGTTGTGTCAACAGGAACTGGGTTACTATCTGCTTTGGGGTTGGGGTTAGATTGGGTGAAGCTGGTTCTCGACCATCATCGCAGTAGGGGTACAATCTGTGAGAGTCTGGGTTATGTGTGGTAGGGCTAGTTCTCGTGCATGTACAACCGGGGTGCTATCTCCACCAAGAGGTAGCACTGTTTTATTTGAAGACCGTGTTTTTACTCCGCTAGATACTGCCATCACCCGCTCCAATTCAAATGGCTGATAAATAGGAAACGTAGTTGAATGTACAAACATTATATGAGAGTCAGATGCAGTGTGGAAAAAAGAGGGCATGAAATAGTTGACACGTATATTGTTTAACTAAAACGGATAGCATGACATAATTTCACATATATGATGTCTAACTAAACTGGATAGCATAGCATAACATAATTCAAAGATATGATGAGTAACTAAACAGGATCGCATGACATAATTCACATACATGTTATCTAAGTAATCAGGATCGCACGATTTAATTCACATATGTGATTTATATGCTAAACAGAGGGCATTCGATATGATGTCTGAACTAAGAACATGGTGTTGAATATTGTGTATATGATGTCTAAACTATGCAATGCAAGACACCATATGCATGATATGAGCAGTATAATTGTGCCAAGTTAGAGCATACACCTCGGTGGGGGAATAGGTCTGGTCATCTGTCTATGAATCCATCTCTGAGGAGCTATCGGGACCCAACAAGAGATCTGCTTCGACAGGTAGCATTGTCTGCTCTGAAGGCCTTGTTTTCACTCCAGATTCTTCCATCTCCCACCCAAATGGCTGATCCACGGGAAGAGTAGTTTAATGTACAAAAATTGTCGACAAATGGAAATGTAATGAAGAAAAGGATGGGCAAGATATCATTCAAATATATGATGTCTGGTTAAACAGGATGGCATTGCACATTTCACATAATTATGGCTGGCTAAAAGACATGAGACTGCATAATTCCAATATGTGATATAGAAACTAAATAGGTGGCATTACAGAACATGTCTAAACTAAGTAGATGACATATATTATGTCAAAAGTAGGCACTACAAGGCAACATATGCATGATATGACTAACATCTCCATGCCAAGTGAGAGCAAACACCTTGGGGGATAAATAGGAGTCGTCAGCTGCGTCTGAATCCACCTCAGAACAGATATCTTCCTCTGGATTACAATCTGGAGAGGGGGGAGGGTTTGCCATGGAACCCACCATGGAACGATGCCTGACGAAGATATGTACCTAGGGTAGGATCACAGGCCTGGCCTAGATACCCTCCCCAAGGACATCACTTTATCACCAGAAGCATTCGAAGAAGAATCATCTTTCGATTGACCATGAAGTGTTCCACTCAACAGACTTGAAGTCACTCGACCATGAAGACTATCACTCGACCGCCAGGAAATCTAGAGCCACTCCGCACTGCAACGGTCGGTCATTATGTAGCTTTAATGGTCATTATGTCACTTTATTCTTGGCGTTACCAGTAACGCCCTATCTTAATGTACTTTAAAACCTGCGTAACTGAGGGCCGGAGGGGTCTGGCGAACTCTATATAAGCCACCACCCCACCTCAGTGACAAGGGTTCGCACCCCCTGTAACTCACACGCATATAATCCAGTCGAACGCCTCCGGGCTCCGAGAGGTAGGGCTGTTACTTCCTCCGAGAAGGGACTGAACTCGTAAAACTTGCGTGTACAACTCCTCCATAGCTAGGATCTTGCCTCTACATCCCTATGATAGGGAACGTTGCAGAAAATAAAAATTTTCCTACGGTTTCACCAAGATCCATCTATGAGTTCATCTAGAAACGAGTGATAGGAGTGCATCTACATACCTTTGTATATCGCGAGCGGAAGCGTTCAAGAGAACGGGGTTGATGGAGTCGTACTCGTCGTGATCCAAATCACCGATGACCAAGTGCCGAACGTACGGAGCGGATGACGTCTCCCGCACCTTGATCCAGCAAGGAGGAGGGAGAGGTTGATGAAGATCCAGCAGCACGACGGCGTGGTGGTGGATGCAGCAAGGTTCCGGCAGAGCTTCGCCGAGCTTCTGCGAGAAGGAGAGGTGTAGCAGGGGAGAGGGAGGCGCCAAGACTTTGCGGTGCGGCTGCCCTCCCACTGTCACGCCCAAGATGCGACCCTATCCAAAAGGAACTCGAAGGTCCCACCAAGGATAGAAGCGCATCTTGAAGACGCTTCTGCAAGGTGGATATCATTACATCAACATTACATAATAGATGGGGATACATCCAATACATACAATGTCACATGAATACAACAATACATCATATACAAGATCGACATCCGACTGCGGATGAAACATAAACAGAAACTCAAACAATAACCACCCTGCTAGCCCAGGCTGCCGACCTGGAACCTATCCCCTGATCGAAGAAGAAGCAGAAGAAGAACTCCAAAACAAGCACACACCGCTCTCGCGTCATGATCATCGCAAAACCCTGTACCTGCAACTGTTGTTGTAGTAATCTGTGAACCACGAGGACTCCGCAATCCCATTACCATGGGTATCAAGACTAGCAAAGCTTAATGGGAAAGCAAGGGGTGAAGTGGTGAGGTTGCAGCAGCGACTAAGCATATATGGTGGCTAACATACGCAAATGAGAGCGAGAAGAGAAACAAAGGAACGGTCGTCAGCTAGTAATGATCAAGAAGTGATCCTGAACTCCTACTTACGTCAAACATAACCCAGAAACCGTGTTCTCCTCTCGATAAACCCCGAAAAAAGACACTCACGGTTACGCACACGGTTGGTGTATTTTAGGGGAGTTTGCTTCAAGTTTACTACAACCAGATATTAACAAATTCCCATCTGCCACATAAATCATGCACGCGGCTCTCGAAAGTTTATACCTGCAGGGTGTCCCAACTTAGCCCATGATAAGCTCTCACGATCAATGAAGGATATTCCTTCTCCCGGAAGACCCGATCGGTCTCGGAATCCGGATACAAGACATTTCGACGATAATAAAACAAGACCAGCAAAAGCCGCCTCGATGTGGCGACAAATCCCGATAGGAGCTGCACATATCTCGTTCTCAGGGCACACCGGATAGGTCAGCCTACGAGTAAAACCAGCCCTCGAGTTGCCCCGTGGTGGCCCTGCAGTCTGCCCGTTTCGGACCATCACTCGAAGGAGCACGGCCCGGGGGCTAAAATAAAGATGACCCTTGGGCTCCTAAACCCAAGGGAAAAGGGTTAGGTGAGGCAAATGGTAAAACCAATGTTGGGCCTTCTTTGGAGGAGTCTTATTCAAAGCGAACTGTCAAGGGGGTCCCATAAATCACCCAACCGCGTTAGGGACGCAAAATCCGGGAAAATAATACCGATATGACGGAAACTAGGGCGGCAAGAGTGGAACAAAACACCAGGCATAAGGCCGAGCCTTCCACCCTTTACCAAGTATATAGATGCATTAATTTAATAAGAGATATTGTGATATCCCAACATAATCATGTTCACTATGTAGCAATCTTCAACTTCACCTGCAGCTAGCAACGCTATAAAAGGGGCTGAGCAAAGAGGTAACATAGCCAAACAACGGTTTGCTAGGAAGGGTGCAAAGGTTAGAGGCTGACATGGCAAATTGGGAGGCTTGAAGAGCAAATGATAGGTAGCGCAACATAGCGAAAGAGCGAAGCAACTAGCATACCAATGATAGTAGTAAGATCCAGGGTAGCGGTCATCTTGCCTGAAATCCCGCAAGGAAGAAGAACGAGTCCATGAAGAAGATGAAGCCATGAAGACGAACCAAGCATAGACGAACGAATCCTCACGATCGCAACGAAATGGGAACTATCGAGAAGAAGCACACAACATGGTAAACACACCACACATGAACAAGACATGATGCACAACAAGCATGATGCATGACAATGCTAGATGAGGCTACTCATGGAAAGAGATGATGCAAACAAGAGCAACACATCAAGGCAAGTTTAAATGAGGCCGGAAACATCTAACAATTCCGGTAAGTCCTCATATGCATATTTCGAAATTGGTCCAGATCTGAATAAACCTTATTTTCAAGTTGTTAAATAGCAAGTTAAAATGCACCAATATGATCTACACGATAATCTAGTCAAGTTACATATAAAGTTCATTTAATTCGGAGCTCCGGCCTAGAAGATATGAGCAAAACAAGTTAAACATGGCATTGATGCAAAATGCATTCAAACATCAAACAAACACCTCAAAACAAGGATGAAACATGATAATATGAAACTACATGCAAAATCAAGCAAGTTTCATATAGAGCACACTCAAAACGGAGCAACGGTTCAACACATGCACACTATACAAGTTTAAAGGACAAGGCATATTGCGTGCACCTAAACAACAAGCTAAAGCATCTTAACATGATAACGAAAGGCATGGACGTGATGTACAGGTAAATCATGACAATACATGAACTCTGAGCTATCTCCATAAATGACTAAAACATGCTCAAAATGACATGGCAAGATTGCAAATAATAACAGTTTCAGACTTTACAGAAAATAACATCAGGGTTGCAATGTTTAGAGCTATCAAACAACATGTTACAGGAACTTATCATGGCAAACAAAGGCATGGCATGGATTTACTAAATGCATAGATCGAATGTCCTTTAGTGACCATGAGCCAAAAAGGACCAGAAGATATGATGGCACCCATGTAAACATGGCAAATGACATGACAGCTTCATACATGGCAGGAACAACAATAAGTAGGCATGTTGGTGAGCTTGATCCACTCACCACAGAGCAATACATGGCATGGAAAGGAAACCAACAATAAGAAGACATGTTTATGAAGCTAAGCATGGCAAAAGCAAGTTCATAGAGTGCATGGATCAATAACAACAATCATGGCAACATTGAACTTAACGTTAACAGGCTGACAGCAACATTATTTAGCAAGTTTGGAGCAAGATTACAACATGTTACAGCAGTCTATAAATGCAACCAGGGGCACGAATGGATAGAGAATGACATGTGTAACAAATCATCCTTAGTGGACATCTCCAGATTATGCCTAGAATGACTTGTAGCAGCAGGTTAACATAGCATCATGATGTAGCAGATTCAGACAAGCAAAACAGCAACAGCAAGTACCCTACTTAACAAGCTCCATGCACTCACTACAATACCCACAGAAATACATAGATGGAACCAATGTTAAGATGGCATGACATAGCACAAAACACATGTAGACATCAACCTCATAGGATGCACACATCAAATACAACAAAAATGAAAAATCACCAAGTTATACCAGTTTCAGCAGATTAACATCATATAGAACTCTTTCAACGAAGATTCAGGCATCAACATGAACTCAAATGAACATGGTGCAATGGAACAAAGTGCAGTACTGGTCGAGGCGAACAATTCGACATATTATACGCACGAAATGGAGCAGTATGCAGCAAGTTATGACATGATGAACATGGCATGATAATGCTCAAAAATTAAGGACTTAGAGGAATTTTCGTGGTCAACCTCGTTGCACGGATTTCAAAGCGGCACGGATCTCGCCGGATCCGCGAGGACGGTGGCCGGAGAGGGAGAATAACGTCACCGAAGGGGAGACTCGCCGGAGGGGGACGTCGGGAGGTGGCCCCGGACCAGATCCGGCCGGCGGCGGGCATGAGGCGCTTAGGGCGAGGGGCGGCTGGGCGGCGAAGTGGCGGAGGAGGCCGGGCGGCGGGCGGAGGCGGCGGCCGGGCGGAGCGGGCACGCCGGGGCGAGGCGGTTCTCGGCCGGCGGAGCGGGTACGCCACGGGCGTAGGCGGCGACGGCGGGCGGGCGCCTCGCCGGGGCGGCAGCGAAGACGGTGCGGGTCCCGGGCGCTGGGCGGCGAAAGGGACGGGTGGCGAGGCGGCGGCGGCGGCCACCGCGGAGGCGGCGACGGGCGCGGCGCCGGGCGGAGGCGGGCGGGCTGGGGCACCTGGTGGCGGGCGGCGCGGCCAGACGGGCGGGTTCGGATGGGCCTGGCGGGCGGCGCTGGGAGAGAGGAGGGCCGCGGGGGGACACGCGGCGGCCTGGATTGGGCGCGGGGGTGGGCGGACATGTCCGGCTGTCGGTGGGAATTTGGTCCGGCGGCGGGGAGAGGAAGAAGACTAGGGTTTGGACCGCGAATTTCGGGGGAGAGGGTATATTTATAGATAGAGGGAGATAGGAGAGTCCAAATGAGGTACGGTTTTCGCCCACACGATTGTGATCGAACGACCGAGAGCATGGAGGGGAGTTTGCTGGGTTTTGGGCCACTTTGAAGGGGTGTTGGGCTGCACACAAAAGAGGGCTTTGCGGTTACCCGGTTAACGTTGCTGAGTATCAAACGACCTCCAAATGGCACGAAACTTGACAGCGGTCTACGGTGCTATACCAAGGCCGCTTGGCAAACCTCGGTCCATTCCGAGAAAGTTCAACGCCCAAGACACGAAAAAGAGGTTAAAGGGGCGCCGGGAACATAGGAGTGCCGGATTGCAAAATGCATAACGGGAAAATGCTCGGATGCATGAGACGAACACGTATGCAAATGCGATGCACATGATGACATGATATGAAATGCAGATGATGACATGGCAAAGTGCAACACGCAAGCACATAACAAGGAAACTACGGCGAATAACTGGCAGACACCTGGCGCGTCGGATCCGGGGCGTTACACCCTCCCCCCCCCTTATATAGGCCCCCTGGGGCGGGCACCGGCCCCTCTAGATACCATCTAGATGGGGGGGCGGCGGCCAAGGGGGGAGGCTTGCCCCCAAGGCAAGTGGGGCGCCCCCCACCCCTAGGGTTTCCAACCCTAGGCGCAGGGCGCCAAGGGGCGATCAGCCCACCAGGCTGGTTTCCTCCCACTTCAGCCCACGGGCCCTCCGGAATAGGTGGCCCCACCGGTGGACCTCGGACCCTTCCGTGGTCCCAGTACAATACCGTGACCGGAAACTCTCCCGATGGTCAAACAGCACTTCCTATATATAATTCTTTACCTCCGGACCATTCCGGAACTCCTCGTGACGTCCGGGATCTCATCTCGACTCGAACAACTTTCGGTTTGCTGCATACTCATATTCATACAACCCTAGCGCCACCGAACCTTAAGTGTGTAGACCCTACGGGTTCGGAGACATGCTGAGACATGACCGAGACGGCTCTCCGGTCAATAACCAACAGTGGGATATGGATACCCATGTTGGCTCTACATGCTCCTCGATGATCTCATCGGATGAACCACGATGTCGAGGATTCAAGCAACCCGTATACAATTCCCTTTGTCAATCGGTATGTTACTTGCACGAGATTCGATCGTCGGTATCCCAATACCTCGCTCAATCTCGTTAGGGCAAGTCACTTTACTCGCATCAGGTAATGCATGATCCGTGACCAAACACTTGGTCACTTTGAGCTCATTATGATGATGCATTACCGAAAGTGGGCCGGTGATACCTCTCCGTAATCTGAGTGACAAATCCGGTCTCGATCCGTGTCAACCCAACAGACACTTTCGGAGATACCTGTAGTGCACCTTTATAGTCACCCAGTTACGTTGTGACGATTGGTACACCCAAAGCACTCCTACGGTGTCCGGGAGTTAAATGATCTCATGGTCTAAGGAAAAGATACTTGACATTGGAAAAGCTCTAGCAAAACGAACTACACGATCTTGTGCTATGCTTAGGATTGGGTCTTGTCCATCACATCATTCTCCTAATGATGTGATCCCGTTATCAATGACATCCAATGTCCATAGTCAGGAAACCATGACTATCTGTTGATCAACGAGCTAGTCAACTAGAGGCTCACTAGGGACATATAGTAGTCTATATATTCACACGTGTATTACGGTTTCCGGATAATACAATTATAGCACGAATAAAAGACAATTATCACGAACAAGTAAATATAATAATAATCCTTTTATAATTGCCTCTAGGGCATATTTCCAACACCATACCCCCCATTCTACTATCAGACTTAGAACCACGATAGTTGGCGCCCACCGTGGGGCAGGTGTCTTAGCGACTTGTTGGAGAAGTTGCGATTTTTTTATCCCCATCAACATGGTTTCAGGCGGAGGTTTGGCCGAGGGCCGTGAAACACCCCGGATGTAAAACTTCCCATTTTGGCAATATATCCATCTTATTCTTCATCAATACCAAGTGGTTCTCCTCTTTGAGGGTTTCATTTTGGTTTGTTGGTTGTTTTTGCTTTATCTTGTCATGTTTTCTCTATGCCATCTCATGTTGCATTTTGGTCATATCAAGTATAGCTTTGTGCTTGCCATGTTGCATTTTTGTCATTCATGTTGTTGCCATGAGCATCATGTGCACGACCCTTGTACACCTTTCAAACCATTGCACCATCACTTCTCCTTCCTTCCCTTTTCTTCCATTCTTTGTGAGTGCCATTTTGCCTCCACCATAAATGTTCATCTTTTCCCCAATATTCTAACCATATGTACCTAGCCTCTCTGCCAAATTACAGCTCTTTTGAAGTTGTTTTGATTGGGTTTTAAAATGGTTCAAGTTTGAAATCAATTCGAACTTGAATTATTTTACTTCCCCTAAAAATACCCAGAGCAATTTTTATCAAATACTACACAAATTCAGGACCTTGAGAATATTGTCAGATTTCTCAAAATCCTTCCTGTTAACCCTGTGCTTTTCCTTTTGTTTTTGTCTGAAGAAAAATTGGAAAAGGAGTGCAGGGGAGCTGCCTAGCAGCAGCGGCAGCCACCTGGGCTCCGGCCCAGCTAACCAGCCCCGCAGCCCTGTAGCGTGCGCGCCAGCCCGCTCGTTCCCCTCCTCCCTGTCTTCTTGCACCTGCGCGCGCGTACACCCCCGCTAGGACCTCTCCACGTGGCCATCCCGGCCCCGCTCGTCAGCGCCTACCCTGCTCCCCGCACCCACCTTTTCCCTCTCCTCTCGCCGTCGCCATGGGGACCGCGAGCACGAGAGCGCATGTGCTCGCACCGTCGCCCTAGCCCCTACTTATCCCCTCTCCTTGTCCTCACGCCCCCTAGGGTTTCCCTCTTCCTCTCGCCGCCGCCAGGTGAGTAGAACCACCAGATCCACCGCAACCGCTCCATCCCGAGCGCACCTGAGAGCGCGTCTCGTCGCCGGTGTGCTCTCCGGCCACTCCCAACCCTGCAGATCGTGTCCATCTTCTTCCCCGTCGTCGTCTCCTTCCACGACGTCGACTACGGTGCCCCGGACGACAAGTTCCTCGACATCCCCTACTTCCTCCTTCCTCTCGGTCAGAAACGCGCCAAGGTTCAGAGCTCCGATTCGTCGCGTCAGCTCGTCTCCGTCGACCACTCCGTGTCCTTGGGTGAGATTGGTAACGCACCTCCCTCTCCCATCCATTCCATGGCATGTAGGCGCCTGTAGTTCGCATCTGTTCCATGTCCTTCCTTCGCCGCTGCGTTCGGCGTTCTCCGAATGTAGTTGGGCAGCGAGGTTCGACCGTAGCGTGTTTTGCGTGTCCTCTGGTTCACCTCGTGCTCCGTAGCGCTGGGCCAAGACTCGCTCGTTCACGCCTCGACGCACTCGCAAGCCTCCGGGCCCGGCGAGTTCTCTCTGGCTGGCGCGGACGCCATATGGCCCAGTCGAGCAACTGCCGAGCTTGAGCGCCCTGCTTTCCCTCGTAGATGCACGCGTCCATTCCCCTTTCCAAGACGGCTGCCGGAGGCCCCGTGCCGGATTGCCGTTGCTTCTCGCCGACACCGGCTGCCTTCTCTCTGCTTTAATGAGAGTTGCTCGACTTGTCGCTTACCTAAAAGGGGCGAACCCCTTTCTGTCGACCACGCCCGCCTAGCCAGTGGTTCTTGTCGACGAAACCACACCGGGAGACCGGGTTCGATCCCATGGTACATATTTCTCCCCCCTTTTTCCATTATCGGCATCATTAGTATGACAGGGTGGCCCCACCTGTCATACTCTCTTAGTTGTTTGTTTTTTTATTATTATTTATTTTATTTTTACTATTTGTTTTATTTTGATTCCCAGCGAATATTCCATTTCTGGCATATGGAATCTGTCCTTTTCGGGCAAGTCCATTTCTGGACGTTTCCAAATATGGAAAATGCCATTTACATTATTTACCATTTTAGGCAGGTTTTATCTTTGTGCATTTGTGATGATTTTTCTACAGCAACCCTAACATATTATATATGTTTTTGGGGTAGAAAAATCCCACCAACCCAGTGGTGGCATTAGTTTCTGCATTTGAGCAAGTTCATGAACATGTCATTTTACATCATGATGATGTTTTGTCTTTTTCGTGCGATTTAATTCAAACATGCCATGAGGTTTCTTTGCACATGGAGAGCTTCATTTTCATGCCTACTTTATGCTAGATTTTGTTCCATGCCATGACATGCCTTGTAGTGAGTTAATCAAGGTTGTAAAGATGCCATGTTGAATCTGTTTCTGCTATGTCCTGAAATTTCACAGTCTGAATCTGTTAACAAAACTTGCGATATTGACATGTGTGATATTACATTTTCTGATCCCTTTTGGCTCATGGTCATTAAGGGACTTTTGTTCTATGCTTTGAGTAGATTCATGCCATGCCTTGTTTTGCTATTATAAGTTCCTGTAGCATGTTGTTTGCTTGCTCTGAACATTGCTTCCTGATGCTGATTCTGCCATGTTCAGTATTTTCAATAAGTCTGTGAAGCTGATATATTTTGCACTTTTGCCATGCTTGTTTGGACCTGTTATGTTGTGATTTAGCCGTAGCTCAGTGTTCAACGTTTGTCAAGCATCTTGAGTAGATCACTGCCATATGCTTTTCTGGTACGTTTGGGTGCCGTAGCTTAATTTCTTGTTGCTTGCTAAGTGGTATCATGTTGTTAATGGCAGATTTGTGTCATTCTTGTTTTGCTTGTCATTTGCAAACCGTGCATCCGATTCCGGTAATCTTTATATCGATTTCAACCGAAATCATCTCACCTTTCCAGCGGCATACTTGGTTTGCCAAGTTGATTCCTGGTTCATCATTTTCCTTCCGGAGCACGCATACGCATTGCATATCACATCTCGCATATCATGCCATGTATTGCATCATGTTGCTTGTGCATTGCACCGTGATTTATTGTGGTTCCATTGTTTGTGTTCTTGCTTTGGATAGATCCGGAGACGCAGTACGTGAACGAGGATCCTGTTGAGAACGCTTACGAGGATCAAGCTTTCGACAACTCTGAGAACTTTGCAGGCAAGATGACCATACCCTCGAAATCAGTTCTATCTTTGCTTGCTAGATGCTCGCTCTTTTGCTATGCCTATGCTATGATGCCTATCACTTGCTATATCATGCCACCCATATTGCCATGTCAAGCCCCTAACCATCCTTTCCTAGCAAACCGTTGAGTGGCTATGTTACCGCTTGCTCAGCCCCTCTTATAGCATTGCTAGTTGCAGGTGAAGATGAAGTTTGTTCCTTGTTGGAACATGGAGATGTTGTTCCTTGTTGGAACATGTTTACTTGTTGGGGATATCACAATATCTATTGTTTAATTAATGCATCTATATACTTGATAAAGGGTGGAAGGCTCGGCCTTATGCAGTGTTTTGTTCCACTCTTGCCACCCTAGTTTCCGTCATACTGGGTGTTATGTTCCTTGATTTCGCATTCCTTACACGGGTTGGGTGATTTATGGGACCCCTTGACAGTTCGCTTTGAATAAGACTCTTCCAAAGAAGGCCCAACCTTGGTTTTACCATTTGCCACCTAAGCCTTTTTCCCCCGGGTTTTCGCGAGCCCGAGGGTCATCTTTATTTACCCCCCCCCCCCCGGGCCAGTGCTCCTCCGAGTGTTGGTCCAAACTAGAGCACCGTGCGGGACCGTCCCTTGGCAACTTGGGTCACGTTGGTACCTGTACGCTTCGCTTATCCGGTGTGCCCTGAGAACGAGATATGTGCAGGTCCTATCGGGATTTGTCGGCCTGATCGGTGGTCTTGCTGGTCTTGTTTTACCATTGTCGAAATGTCTTGTAGACCGATTCCGAGATCGATCGGGTCTTCCCGGTAGAAGGAATATCCTTCGTTGACCGTGAGAGCTTATAATGGGCTAAGTTGGGCCACCCTGCAGGTATTATCTTCGAAAGCCGTGCTGCGGTTATGAGGCAGATGGAATTTGTTAATGTCGGTTGTAGAAAACCCGAAGTTGACCTTAATTAATACACATCAATCGTGTGTAACCGTGATGGTCTCTTCTCGGAGTCCGGGAAGTGAACACGGTGTTGGAGTTATGTTTGACGTAAGTAGTTTCAGGATCACTTCTTGATCGCTACTAGCTTCACGACCGTGCGTTGCTTCTCTTCTCGCTCTCTTTTGCGAATGTAGCCACCATATATGCTAGTAAACTTGCTGCGGCTCCACCTCACAACTCGACCTTCCTATAAGCTTAAATAGTCTTGATCTCGCTGGTGTGAGATTCTTTGAGTCCCCGTGACTCACAGATTCTACCAAAACAGTTGCAGGTGCCGACGATGCGGTCAGGTGTGACGAACCGAGCTCAAGTGGGAGTTCGACAAGGAACGTGGTCGTTACTATGTGTCTTTTCACGATGATCGTAGTGGAGCCAGTTGGGACGATCGAGGATCCGTGTAGCATTTGGGTAGTCTTCTTTTATTTTGGTTCCGTAGTCGGACCTTGAGTGTAATACGGATGATGAATGTTTATTTATGTATTGTGTGAAGTGGCGATCGTAAGCCAACTATGTATCTCTTTCCCTTATGTATTACATGGGTTGTGTGAAGATTACCTCACTTGCGACATTCCTTTCAATGCGGTTATGCCTCTAAGTCGTGCTTCGACACGTGGGAGATATAGCCGCATCGAGGGCGCTACAAGTTGGTAATCAGAGCCATCCCCGACTTAGGAGCCCCCTGCTTGATTGTTTGCTGGCGTTGTTGAGTCTAGAACAAAAATGTTTTGAGTCTTAGGATTATATATATCGGAGAGTAGGATTATTTTTACTCCCCAGTCCCTTCGTCGCTCTGGTGAGGTCTCTGACGAGAAGTTTTGACTCTCCTCTCCTCAAATTTCACTAAAAAAATTTTAGGATCACGCGGGTATCTTGGAATCGCTTCGATGGTTTTGTGACGAGAACATTGTTCTTGGTGCCTCGACATTTAGGGGTTGTGGCGGTGTCCCGGGAGTTGAGCTCCGAGGTGTTGTCGTCACAATTTTATTGTTGCGCTCTGGAATGCACGAGCTTTGCCGACATCGAAAATCTCTTTTATGCGATTGTTGGTGAGATAACCCCGATAACCCAAAGATCTTTGGGCGAGCTCAGAGTATTGCCATGACTCGTATAACGGATGCTTTTCAAGGTCGAGGTACCACGATTTTCGAAGGTTTCTTGGTTATGTGTGGACGGATGGATACAACTGGATCTAGGTATTGTT
Organism: Aegilops bicornis; assembly: GCA_021605145.1. Classification (NCBI taxonomy): domain Eukaryota; kingdom Viridiplantae; phylum Streptophyta; class Magnoliopsida; order Poales; family Poaceae; genus Aegilops; species Aegilops bicornis. The sequence continues at coordinate 336,851,832 of CM038675.1, forward strand.
AGTTTGGGTGATATATATTGTGTCCCCTGTATCCCCAACACCAGATTGCATAACCAGAAAGTTTCGGTATAGGTGGGATTCAAGTAGCTCTTAGCATTTCTTCCCGCAGATATTTGGTTTGCGATTGGGTAATCCTTACCACTTATTTGTTCCAGTCGTACCTTGTTATTTTTTCATCAACCCTTAATCAAGTGGCTTCTCACCTTAATGGACGTGTGATGTTAGCTTTTGGAATTCATTCGTTCATCCTTGTTCGAATGTTTATTGTGAAGACTATATGTTGCAATTTCTATCCGTTGATTCAACTTGTCTATCCGTCTCATCAAAGTGCTAACGGATGTCACCCTCTTCAGGATGGCTCCGCCAACGTACGAATCCGGAACGCAATGATGGGAGTCGATCAACCCTCCACCTCCACCTCCGCCTCGGAGGCATGGCAAGCTATCATGGCAGCCACCAATGCCAATGCTCGAGATGATTTTGCAACTCTTGCAAGAGCGTACCCAAGGGCAAGACAATCAAGGAAATCAAGGCCAAGGCAACAACCAGCCGCACTTTGCTACCCTCAATCGGTTCCTCGCTAATCACCGAAGTCTTTCAAATTACGTGCCGAGGCCACAGACGCCGACGATTGGCTTGTGGACATCTGCAAACATTTTGAATGTAGCAATGTCGGACCTGAGGACTTTGTCAAGTTTGCTTCGTTTCAACTCAAGGACCAAGCTGCCGGTGGTATCAACAACACAAAGATAACGAGAGGAGGTCGTGTAATTACAGGATGAGTTCCGCCGAGACTTCAAAGCTCACCACATTCAAAAAGTGTTGTTGAGAGCAAGCGTGAGGAGTTCCGCAATCTCAAGCAAGGCAACATGTCCGTGTATCAATACAATATCCAGTTCGAGAAACACGCTCGCTTTGCTAAGCAAGACATCCACGATGAAAAGAGTATGATCTATCAATTCAGAGGTGGCCTCGAGAGAAGATCTGCAATTAGCTCTTGTGCTTTTGAGCCGGAAAAGTATGATGAATTCTACAACATGGCACTTTGAAGCAAGAAGCTGCCCAGCTCAAATGTGAGGCTTCTAAGAAGAGAATCAGGGATGCAGTTCAGTCTTCTTCTTCCTCTCAAGTGGCGGCTAAGCGGCGAAGTTCTACGTTCCTCCTCCTCCGTTCCGTCAGCCTTATCAGCAGAAGAGCTCAGGTGGTCGTGGATGTTCCCACCCACCCAACCCAGGCTATCAGAACAAGTCAAATACTCAAGCTCCAAGGTCAAATGCTCCTTATCACCGTCTGCTCGTGAGGTGACTTGCAACAAATGTCACAGAAGGTCACTATGCGAACAAGTGCTTCAACCAAAGGCGCCTTCCGCCTCCTCCGTGTGAGATCTTCCAGCAATGCAGTGGTCAAGCATAATCCCAAGTGCGCAAAGGTGAACATGATGAATGCAGCTCAAGCAGAGGATTCTTCTGATGTGATAATGGGTAATCTCTCAGTTAATGATATTCCTGCAAAAGTCTTATTTGATACTGGTGCATCGCATTGTTTCATGTCAAGATCGTTCTTTGCAAAGAATGATTTTACTTGGTCTTACCTGGATAAACCTTTGGGTGTTGTTTCTCCGGGGAAGTCTATGAGAGCCAACTCAATAGTTCATGATGTCTCTATCAAGATGGGCGACTATAGATTTCTATCTAAACCATTTGTCCTTGGTGACTCGGATATTGATCTAATTCTCGGGATGGACTGGCTTTCTCAGCACAAAGCTCAGCTTGATTGTGCTTCCAGGGAAATTCAATTGACTCACTCTTCTGAGGATGTGATCATTTATGCCGCTCGTGATGAAACCATTCGGTTGTTTTCTCTCAATGAGAAGGGCGAATTGGATGCTATATCTCAGATTCCAGTCGTTTGTGAGTACCAAGGTGTCTTTCGGAAGAGCTTCCAGAATGCCTCCTCACCGCCGATTGAATTCGTTATCGATCTTGAGCCCGGCATCGAACCTGTTTGCAAGCGTCCATACAAGCTTGGACCTAATGAGCTGAAGGAATTGAAGAAACAGCATTTCGATGAACAAGAGCGTCTGGGTTTGATCGACCGAAGTTCATCTCCTTGGGGTTGTGGTGTTCTTTTGTCCGGAGAAGAAGGATGGCACGGACCAACTTTGTGTCGATTACCGTCCATTGAATAAGAAGACAATCAAGAACAAGTATCCACTTCCCAACATCAATGAGCTTTTCGAGCAACTCAAAGGTGCTAAAGTGTTCTCCAAGCTTGACCTTCGTATGGGTTATCATCAAATTCGCATTCGTGAACAAGATATTCCCAAGACGACATTCAGAACAAGCTTTGGTTCTTACGAATATCTTGTCATGTCTTTCGCCTTGTCAATGCTCCTCCAACATTCTCTCGGATGATGAACTTCATCTTCAACCCCTACACCAATGAATTCGTCTTGGTCTATCTTGATGATATTTTGGTCTTCTCCAAGAATAAGAAGGATCATGCCAAACATTTGCGATTGGTGCTCGACAAGCTCAGAGAGCATCAATTCTATGCGAAGTTTTCCAAATGTGAATTTTGGCTTGATGAAGTGCTTTATCTTGGTCACATCATCTCCGCCAAGGGCATCGCTGTTAATCTCGAGAAGGTGTCTGCAGTTGTGAATTGGGAACCTCCTCAGAATGTCAAGCAGCTTATGATTTTCTTGGACTTGCAAGCTATTGCGAAGATTCGTTGAGAACTTCTCTAGGATTGCAAAGCCTCTTTCCAACCTCCTCCAAGCATGTGAAGTATGTCCGGTCTCCACGAGTGTGATGTTGCTTTCAATACTCTCAAAGAGAAACTCGTCACAGCTCCTGTCTTGACTCCTCCTGATGAATCCAAGCCATTTGAGGTTTTCTGTGATGCTTCTCTTCAAGGTCTCGGTGCTGTGTTAATGCAAGAAAAGAAAGTTGTGGCCTATACCTCTCGTCAGCTGAAGCCCAATGAAAAGAACTACCCCACTCACGATCTTGAGTTGGCGGCAGTTGTCCATGCATTAATAACATGGAGACATCTCTTGTTGGGAAGGAAAGTGGACATTTTCACTGATCACAAGAGCCTCAAGTATATCTTCACTCAACCCAACCTCAACCTCAGGCAAACTCGATGGGTCAAAATGATTCAAGAGTACAACCCGAGTATTGAATATACTCGAGTGCAAGGCCAATGTGATTGCAGATGCTTTGAGCAGGAAGGCTTACTGCAACAGTTTAATCCTCAAGCCCTTCCAACCGGACCTTTGTGAAGCTTTCCGTAAGCTGAATCTTCAAGTTGTTCCTCAAGGCTTTCTTGCCAACCTCATAGTCTCTCCTACTTTGGAAGATCAGATTCGTGAGGCTCAACTCCTGGATACCATGGTGAAAAAGGTGAAACGTGGTATCGACAAGGGCATTTCCAAATACTTGTGCTTCCACATTGATGACAAAGATACTCTTTTCTTCGAGGACCGGATTGTGGTTCCAAAGGGTGATCTACGTAAAGTCATTATGAACGAGGCACACAATTCCCTTCTATCCATTCATCCTGGAAGTACGAAGATGTACCATGACCTCAAGCGGTCATATTGGTGGACTCGAATGAAGCGAGAAATTGCTCAATTCGTGAATGAGTGTGATGTCTGCAGAAGAGTGAAAGCGAGAACACCAACGACCAGTTGGTCTCCTCCAACCTCTTGCTATTCCGAATGGAAGTTTGATCATATCGAAATGGACATCGTGGATCGGATTTCCTAAGTCCAAGCGTGGAAATGATGCTATCTTCGTTGTCATTGACAAGCTTACTAAAGTGGCTCATTTTCTTCCAATCAAAGAATCCATCACAGCAGCTCGGTTGGCGAGCTATACACATCCAGATTGTCTCCTTGCACGGCATTCCACAAGTGATCTCTTCAGACCGTGGCAGCATCTTTACCTCCAAGTTTTGGGATTCTTTTCAAAAGGCCATGGGCACCAACATTCGTTTCAGCACAGCTTTCCATCCTCAAACAAGTGGCCAAGTCGAGCGAGTAAATCAAATCCTTGAAGATATGCTCAGCGCTTGTGTCATTTCCTTCGGTATGAAGTGGGAAGATTGTCTTCCATATGCCGAGTTCTCCTACAACGACAGCTTCCAAGCGAATTCGGGCAAGGCCCCATTCGAAATCCTCTACGGCAGAAAGTGTCGTACTCCTCTCAATTGGTCCGAGACAGGTGAACGCCAACTTCTTGGCAACGACTTGATCACAGAAGCCGAAGAAATGTGCAAAGTCATTCGTGAGAATCTCAAAGCCGCGCAATCGCGCCAGAAGAGCTATTATGATGACAAGCACCGTGATGTGGCTTTTGAAATCGGAGACCATGTCTACCTCCGCGTCTCTCCAATGAAAGGCACTCGTCGCTTCGGTATCAAAGGGAAGCTTGCCCCTAGATACGTGGGTCCTTTCAAGATCATTGGCAAAAGAGGCGATCTCGCCTATCAACTGGAGCTTCCGTCCAACTTCGCGAACGTGCACGATGTGTTTCACGTGTCACAGCTTCGCAAGTGCTTCAAGACTCCTGAGCGCACTATCAACTTCGAAGAAATTGACCTCCAAGAAGATCTCTCTTATCATGAGCACCCCGTTGCTATTCTTGAAGAAACTGAGCGCAAGACTCACAACAAGTCAATCAAATTCCTAAAAGTGAAATGGTCATACCATTCCGACCAAGAAGCCACCTGGGAGCGCGAGGATCACCTCCGTTCCGAATATCCGTAGTTCTTTCAGTCCTAGATCTCGGGACGAGATCCTTTTGTAGTGGTGGAGTGTTGTAACACCCCGGATGTAAAACTTCCCATTTTGGCAATATATCCATCTTATTCTTCATCAATACCAAGTGGTTCTCCTCTTTGGGGGTTTCATTTTGGTTTGTTGGTTGTTTTTGCTTTATCTTGTCATGTTTTCTCTATGCCATCTCATGTTGCATTTTGGTCATATCAAGTATAGCTTTGTGCTTGCCATGTTGCATTTTTGTCATTCATGTTGTTGCCATGAGCATCATGTGCCCGACCCTTGTACCCCTTTCAAACCATTGCACCATCACTTCTCCTTCCTTCCCTTTTCTTCCATTCTTTGTGAGTGCCATTTTGCCTCCACCATAAATGTTCATCTTTTCCCCAATATTCTAACCATATGTACCTAGCCTCTCTGCCAAATTACAGCTCTTTTGAAGTTATTTTGGTTGGGTTTTAAAATGGTTCAAGTTTGAAATCAATTCGAACTTGAATTATTTTACTTCCCCTAAAAATACCCAGAGCAATTTTATCAAATACTACACAAATTCAGGACCTTGAGAATATTGTCGATTTCTCAAAATCCTTCCTGTTAACCCTGTGCTTTTCCTTTTGTTATTATGCGAAGAAAAATTGGAAAAGGAGTGCAGAGAGCTGCCTAGCAGCAGCTGGCAGCCACTGGCTCCGGCCCAGCCTAACCAGCCCGCAGCCACATGGCGTCTTGGCCACCCGCTCGTTCCCCTCCTCCCTGTCTTCTTGCACTGCTGCGTACACCCGCTTAGGACCTCTCCACGTGGCCATCCGGCCCCGCTTTCGTGGCGCCACCTACCCTGCTCCCGCACCCACCTTTTCCCTCTCCTCTCGCGTCGCCATGGGGACCATGAGCACGAGAGCGCATGAGCTCGCACCGTCGCCTCTAGCCCCTACTTATCCCTCTCCTTGTCCTCACGCCCCTAGGGTTTCCCTCTTCCTCTGCCCGCCCTTGCCAGTGAGTAGAACCACCAGATCCACCGCAACCGCTCCGTCCGGCGCACTGAGAGCGCTGCCTCGTCAGCGGTGTGCTCTCCGCCACTCCCAACCCCGCAGATCGTGTCCATCTTCTTCCCGTCGTCGTCTCCTTCCACGACGCCGACCACGGTGCCCCGGACGATAAGTTCCTCGACATCCTCGCTTCCTCCTTCCTCTCGGTTAGAAAGCAGCGCCAAGGTTCAGAGCTCGATTAAATCGCCGTCAGCTCGTCTCCGTCGACCACTCCGTGTCCTTGGGTGAGATTGGTAACGCACCTCCCTCTCCCATCCATTCCATGGCATGTAGGCGCCCGTAGTTCGCATATGTTCCATGTCCTTCCCGCGCTCGCCGTGCTCCGGCGTTCTCTGAATGTAGTTGTGCAGCGATGTTCGACCGTAGCGTGTTTTGCGTGTCCCCGCTCTGGTTCACCCTCGTCGTGCTCCCGTAGCGCGCTCGCGCACTCGTTTACGCCTCGCGCGCACCCTGCAAGCCTCCCGCAGCTCCGGCGAGTTCCTCTGCCGCCTCATGGACGCCATGGCCTGAGTCAAGCAACCGCTCGAGCTCGAGCGCCTGCTTTCCCTACGTAGATGCACGCGTCCATTCCCTTTTTCCAGACGACGGCCACGGAGGCCTCTGTGCCCATTGGATTGCCGCCCGTTTCGCCGGCGCCGTCGTCTTCTCTGTTTGGCAACAGATGAGTTGCTCGACTTTGCTTACCTAAAGGGGCCGAACCCCTTTCTGTCGATCCACGCCCGCCTAGCCCAGTGGTTCTTGATGCAGAGCCACACCGGGGAGACCTGGTTCGATCCCATTTGCATACTCCCCCCCTTTTTCCATTATCGCCTTTATTAGTATGACAGGGTGGCCCCACCTGTCATACTCTCTTAGCTGTTTTTTTTTACTATTTGTTTTATTTTGATTCCCATCGAATATTCCATTTCTGGCATATGGAATCTGTCCTTTTCGGGCAAGTCCATTTCTGGACGTTTCCAAATATGGAAAATGCCATTTCGTTATTTACCATTTTAGGCAGGTTTTATCTTTGTGCATTTGTGATGATTTTTCTACAGCAACCCTAACATATTATATATGTTTTTGGGGTAGAAAAATCCCACCAACCCAGTGGTGGCATTAGTTTCTGCATTTGAGCAAGTTCATGAACGTGTCATTTTACATCATGATGCTGTGTTGTCTTTTTAGTGTGATTTAATTCAAACATGGCATGAGGTTTCTTTGCACATGGAGAGCTTCATTTTCATGCCTACTTTATGCTAGATTTTGTTCCATGCCATGACATGCCTTGTAGTGAGTTAATCAAGCTTGTAAAGATGCCATGTTGAATCTGTTTCTGCTATGTCCTGAAATTTCACCAAGTCTGAATCTGTTAACGAAACTTGCGATATTGACATGGGCGCTATTACATTTTACGGTCCCTTTTGGCTCATGATCATTAAGGGACTTTTGTTCTATGCTTTGAGTAGATTCATGCCATGCCTTATTTTTCTATTATAAGTTCCTGTAGCATGTTGTTTGCTTGCTCTGAACATTGCTTCCTGATGCTGATTCTGCCATATTCAGTATTCTCACCAAGTCTGTGAAGCTGATATATTTTGCACTTTTGCCATGCTTGTTTGGACCTGTTATGGTGTGATTTAGCCGTAGCTCAGTGTTCATATTTTGTCAAGCATCTTGAGTAGATCACTGCCATATGATTTTCTAGTACGTTTGGGTGCAGTAGCTTAATATCTTGTTGCTTGCTAAGTGGTATCGTGCTGTTAATGGCAGATTTGTGTCATTCTTGTTTTGCTTGTCATTTGCAAACCGTGCATCCGATTCCGGTGATCTTTATATCGATTTCAACCAAAATCATCTCACCTTTCCAGCGGCATACTTGGTTTGCCAAATTGATGCCTGGTTCATCATTTTCCTTTCGGAGCACGCATACGCATTGCATATCACATCTCGCATATCATGCCATGTATTGCATCATGTTGCTTGTGCATTGCACCGTGATTTATTATGGTTCCATTGTTTGTGTTCTTGCTTTGGGTAGAGCCGGGAGACGAGTACGTGAACGAGGATCCTGTTGAGAACGCTTACGAGGATCAAGCTTTCACAACTCTGAGAACTTTGCAGGCAAGATGACCATACCCTCGAAATCACTTTTATATTTGCTTGCTAGATGCTCGCTCTTTTGCTATGCCTATGCTACGATGCTTATCACTTGCTATATCATGCCACCCATATTGCCATGTCAAGCCCCTAACCATCCTTTCCTAGCAAACCGTTGATTGGCTATGTTACCGCTTGCTCAGCCCCTCTTATAGCGTTGCTAGTTGCAGGTGTAGATGAAGTTTGTTCCTTGTTGGAACATGGAGATGTTGTTCCTTGTTGGAACATGTTTACTTGTTGGGGATATCACAATATCTATTGTTTAATTAATGCATCTATATACTTGATAAAGGGTGGAAGGCTCGGCCTTATGCCTGGTGTTTTGTTCCACTCTTGCCACCCTAGTTTCCGGCCATACGGTGTTATGTTCCTTGATTTCGCGTTCCTTACGGTTGGGTGATTTAAGGGACCCCTTGACAGTTTGCTTTGTATAAGACTCTTCCAAAGAAGGCCCAACTTTGGTTTTACCATTTGCCACCTAAGCCTTTTTCCCCGGGTTTTCGCGAGCCCGAGGGTCATCTTTATTTACCCCACCCCGGGCGGTGCTCCTCAGTGTTGGTCCAAACTAGAGCACCGTCTTGGGACCGTCCCTTGGCAACTTGGGTCACGTTGGTACCAGACGCTTCGCTTATCCGGTGTGCCACGAGAACGAGATATGTGCAGCTCCTATCGGAATTTGTCGGCACGGTCGGGTGGTCTTGCTGGTCTTGTTTTACCATTGTCGAAATGTCTTGTAGTCCGGGATTCCGAGATCGATCGGGTCTTCCGGTAGAAGGAATATCCTTCGTTGACCGTGAGAGCTTATAATGGGCTAAGTTGGGACACCCTGCGAGGTATTATCTTTTCAAAGCCGTGCCCGTGGTTATGAGGCAGATGGGAATTTGTTAATGTCGGTTGTAGAAAACCCGAAGTTGACCTTAATTAATACACATCAACGGCGTGTGTAACCGTGATGGTCTCTTCGGCGGAGTCCGGAAGTGAACACGGTGTTGGAGTTATGTTTGACGTAAGTAGTTTCAGGATCACTTCTTGATCGCTACTAGCTTCACGACCGTGCCTTGCTTCTCTTCTCGCTCTCTTTTGCGAATGTAGCCACCATATATGCTAGTCGCTTGCTGCAGCTCCACCTCACAACTTTGTCCTTCCTATAAGCTTAAATAGTCTTGATCTCGTGGGTGTGAGATTGCTGAGTCCCCGTGACTCACAAATTCTACCAAAACAGTTGCAGGTGCCAAGCGATGCGGTCACGGTGGCGAACCCGAGCTCAAGTGGGAGTTCAACGAGGAACGTGGTCGTTACTATGTGTCTTTTCCTGATGATCAGTAGTAGAGCCAGTTGGGACGATCGGGGATCCGTGTAGCGATTGGGGTAGTCTTCTTTTATTTTGGTTCCGTAGTCGGACCTTGAGTGTATTACGGATGATGAATGTTTATTTATGTATTGTGTGAAGTGGCATTGTAAGCCAACTATGTATCTCTTTCCCTTATGTATTACATGGGTTGTGTGAAGATTACCTCACTTGCGACATTGCTTTCAATGCGGTTATGCCTCTAAGTCGTGCTTCGATACGTGGGAGATATAGCCGCATCGAGGGCGTTACAGGCCGCAAGATCCATCTCGGCGTGCTCGTGTTCATCTCGGCGTGCTCGTGTTCATCGCGACGACTCCGCTTGGCTCCAAGAAGCTCCACTCGACATTGAGGCGCTCCCCGTGCGCGGGGCAACACACTCTCGGCGTCCTCCTACGTTAGTCGTCGACTCGGTATGGGGCAGCTCCTGTGGTATCCACCCTTGTTGGGGAACGTTGCATAAAATAAAATTTTCCTACGTTCACCAAGATCCATCTATGAGTTCATCTAGCAACGAGAGAGAGAGAGAGATGCATCTACATACCCTTGTAGATCGCGTGCGGAAGCGTTCAAGAGAACGGGGTTGAGGGAGTCGTTCTCGTCATGATCCAAATCACCAGAGATCCTAGCGCCGAACGGACGGCACCTCCGCGTTCAACACACGTACGGTCAGCGTGACGTCTCCTCCATCTTGATCCAGCAAGGGGGAAGGAGAGGTTGATGAAGATCCAAAGCACATGGCGTGGTCAGGATGCAAGCGAGACTCCGTAGGGCTTCGCCAAGCAACTGCGGGAGGAGGAAGAGGTGTAGCAGGGGGAGGGAGGCGCCAAGACTCAGGGTGCGGCTGCCCTCCCTCCCCCCTCCTTTATATAGGCCCCCAGGGGGGAGCCAGCCCTGGAGATGGGAATCTCCCAAGGGGGCGGCGGCCAGGGGGGTGGAGTGCCCCCCAAGGCAAGTGGTGCGCCCCCACCCTAGGGTTTCCAACCCTAGGCTAGGGGCCCAAGTGGGCGCACCAGCCCACCGAGGCAGGTTCCTCCCACTTCAGCCCACGGGCCCTCCGGGATAGGTGGCCCCACCGGTGGGCCCTCGGGACCCTTCCGGTGGTCCCAGACAATACCGGTGACCCGAAACTTTCTCGATGGTCAAACAGCACTTCCTATAGATAATTCTTTACCTCCGGACCATTCCGGAACTCCTCGTGACGTCCGGGATCTCATCCGGGACTTCGAACAACTTTCGGTTTGCTGCATACTCGTATTCATACAACCCTAGCGTCATCGAACCTTAAGTGTGTAGACCCTACGGGTTCGGGAGACATGCAGACATGACCGAGACGGCTCTCCGGTCAATAACCAACAGCGGATCTGGATACCCATGTTGGCTCTACATACTCCTCGATGATATCATCGGATGAACCACGATGTCGAGGATTCAAGCAACCTCAGATACTATTCCCTTTGTCGACGTTATGTTACTTGCCCGAGATTCGATCGTCGGTATCCCAATACCTCGTTCAATCTCGTTATCGCAAGTCACTTTACTCGTACCGTAATGCATGATCCCATGACCAGACACTTGGTCACTTTGAGCTCATTATGATGATGCACTACCGAGTGGGCCCAGTGATACCTCTCCGTAATATGGAGTGACAAATCCTCGTCTCGATCCGTGTCAACCCAACAGACACTTCCAGAGATACCTGTAGTGCACCTTTATAGTCACCCAGTTACGTTGTGACGTTTGGTACACCCAAAGCACTCCTACGGTATCCGGGAGTTACACGATCTCATGGTCTAAGGAAAAGATACTTGACATTGGAAAAGCTCTAGCAAAGCGAACTACACGATCTTGTGCCATGCTTAGGATTGGGTCTTGTCCATCACATCATTCTCCTAATGATGTGATCCGTTATCAATGACATCCAATGTCCATAGTCAGGAAACCATGACTATCTATTGATCAATGAGCTAGTCAACTAGAGGCTCACTAGGGACATGTTGTGGTCTATGTATTAACACGTGTATTACGATTTCCGGATAATACAATTATATCATGAATAAAATACAATTATCACGAACAAGGAAATATAATAATAATCCTTTTATTATTGCCTCTAGGGCATATTTGCAACAGTCTCCCACTTGCACTAGAGTCAATAATCTAGTTATATTGTGATGAATCGAACACCCATAGAGTTCTGGTGTTGATCATGTTTTGCTCGCGGAAGAGGTTTAGTCAACGGATCTGCGACATTCAGATCCGTATGCACTTTGCAAATTGCTATGTCTCCATCTTGAACATTTTCACGAATGGAGTTGAAGCGACGCTTGATGTGCCTAGTCTTCTTGTGAAACCTGGGCTCCTTGGCAAGTGCAATAGCTCCAGTGTTGTCACAGAAGAATTTGATCGGCCTCGACGCATTGGGTATGACTCCTAGGTCGGTGATGAACTCCTTCACCCAAATTTCTTCATGCGCTGCCTCCGAGGCTGCCATGTACTCCGCTTCACATGTAGATCCCGCCACGACGCTTCGCTTGGTACCTGCACTACCATCGCTCCACCATTCAACATATACACGTATCCGGTTTGTGACTTAGAGTCATCCAGATCTGTGTCGAAGCTAGCGTCGACGTAACCCTTCTGACGAGTTCTTCGTCACCTCCATAAACGAGAAACATGTCCTTAGTCCTTTCTGTGTACTTCAGGATGTTCTTGACCAGCATCGGTGTTCCTTGCCGGGATTACTTTGGTACCTCCCTACCAAACTTACGGCAAGGTTTACATCAGGTCTGGTACACACCATGGCATACATAATAGACCCTATGGCTGATGCATAGGGGATGACACTCATCTCTTCTATATCTTCTGCCGTGGTCGGACATTGAGCCGAGCTCAATTTCACACCTTGTAATACAGGCAAGAACCCTTTCTTGGACTGATCCATTTTGAACTTCTTCAATATCTTTTCAAGGTATGTGCTTTGTGAAAGACCTATGAGGCGTCTCGATCTATCTCCATAGATCTTGATGCCTCATATATAAGCAGCTTCTCCAAGGTCCTTCATTGAAAAACTCTTATTCAAGTAGGCCTTAATGCTGTCCAAAAGTTCTATATCATTTCCCATCAAAAGTATGTCATCTACCTATAATATGAGAAATGCTACAGAGCTCCCACTCACTTTCTTGTAAACGCAGGCTTCTCCATAAGTCTCAAGATAAACCCAAACGCTTTGATCATCTCATCAAAGCGAATGTTCCAACTCCGAGATGCTTGCACCAGCCCATAAATGGATCGCTGGAGCTTGCATACCTTGTTAGCATTCTTAGGGTCGACAAAACCTTCCGGCTGCATCATATACAGCTTCTTCCTTAAGATAGCCGTTAAGGAATGCCGCTTTTGACGTCCATTTTCCATATCTCATAATCATATTATGCGGCAATTGCTAACATGATTCAGACGGACTTCAGCTTCGCTCACGGAGAGAAAGTCTCATCGTAGTCAACCCCTTGAACTTGCCGATAACCTTTAGTGACAAGTCGAGCTTTATAGATGGTAACATTACCATCTGCGTCCGTCTTCTTCTTAAAGATCCATTTGTTTTCTATCGCTCGCCGATCATCGGGCAAGTATGTCAAAGTCCATACTTTGTTTTCATACATGGATCCTATCTCGGATTGCAGGGCTTCAAGCCATTTGTTGGAATCTGGGCCTGCCATCGCTTCTTCATAGTTCGAAGGTTCACCGTTGTCTAACAACATGATTTCCAAGACAGGATTGCCATACCACTCTGGTGTGTAACGTGTCCTTGTGGACCTACGAAGTTAAGTAGTAACTTGATCCGAAGTACCTTGATCATCATCATTAATTTCCTCTCCAGTCGGTGTAGGCACCACAGGAACATTTTCCTGAACTGCACTACTTTCCGGTTCAAGAGGTAGTACTTCATCGAGTTCTACTTTCCTCCCACTTACTCCTTTCGAGAGAAACTCTTTTTCAAGAAAGGATCAGTTCTTGGCAACAAAGATCTTGCCTACGGATCTAAGCTAGAAGGTATACCCAATGGTTTCCTTAGGGTGTCCTATGGAGACGCATTTTTCCAACTTGGGTTCGAGCTTTTCAGGTTGAAGTTTCTTGACATAAGCATCGCATCCCCAAACTTTTAGAAACGATAGCTTAGGTTTCTTCCCAAACCATAATTCATACGGCATCGTCTCAACGGATTTAGACGGTGCCCTATTTAAAGTGAATGTAGCTGTCTCTAGAGCGTATCCCCAAAATGATAGCGGTAAATCTGTAAGAGACATCATAGATCGCACCATATCCAATAGAGTGCGACACGACGTTCGGACACACCGTTCTGTTGAGGTGTTCCAGCGGCGTGAGTTGTGAAACGATTCCACATTTCCTTAAGTGTGTACCAAATTCGTGACTTAAATATTCTCCTCCATGATCCGATCGTAAGAACTTTATTTTTCGGTCACGTTGATTCTCTACCTCATTCTGAAATTCCTTGAACTTTTCAAAGGTCTCGGACTTGTGTTTCATCAAGTAGACATACCCATATCTACTCAAGTCATCGGAGAGTGAGAACATAACGATATCCTCTATGAGCCTCAACGCTCATTGGACCGCATTTACATCGGTATGTATGATTTCCAATAAGTTGGTTGCTCGCTCCATTGTTCCGGAGAACGGAGTCTTGGTCATTTTGCCCATAAGGCATGGTTCGCATGTGTCAAATGATTCATAATCGAGAGACTCTAAAAGTCCATCAGCATGGAGCTTCTTCATGCGCTTGACACCAATGTGACCAAGGCGGCAAAGTACACAAGTATGTGGGACTATCGTTATCAACCTTACATCTTTTGGTATTCACAGTATGAATATGTGTAATATTACGTTTGAGATTCATTAAGAATAAACCATTGACCATCGGAGCATGACCAGAAAACATATCTCTCATATAAATAGAACAACCATTATTCTCGGATTTAAATGAGTAGCCATCTCGCATTAAACGAGATCCTCGATACAATGTTCATGCTCAAACTTGGCACTAAATAACAATTATTGAGGTTTAAAACTAATCCCGTAGGTAAATGTAGAGGTAGCGTCGACGGCGATCACATCGACCTTGGAACCATTCCCGACGCGCATCGTCACCTCGCCCTTCGCCAGCCTCCGCTTATTACGTAGCTCCTGCTGTGAGTTACATATATGAGCAATGGCACCGTATCAAATACCGGGAGTTACTACGAGTAATCGGTAAGGTACACATCAATTACATGTATATCAAATATACCTTTAGTGTTGCCGGCCTTCTTGCTTGCTATGTATTTGGGGCAGTTCCGCTTCCAGTGACCCTTCCCTTTACAATAAAAGCACTCAGTCTCAGGCTTGGGTCCATTCTTTGACTTCTTCCGGCAAGAATCGGCTTATCGGGCGGCAACATCCTTGCCGTCCTTCTTGAAGTTCTTCTTTCCCTTGCCCTTCTTGAACTTAGTGGTTTTATTGACCATCAACACTTGATGTTCTTTCTTGATTTCTACCTTGTACTACCTAGGGTTTAGCCTCTACGATCTCGTGGTAGATCTACTCTTGTACTACTCATATCATCAATATTAATCAAGCAGGAAGTAGGTCTTTACCTCCATCGAGAGGGCCCGAACCTGGGTAAACATTGTGTCCCTTGCTTCCTGTTACCATCAGCCTAAGACGCACAGATCGGGACCCCCTACCCGAGATCCGCCGGTTTTGACACCGACATTGGTGCTTTCATTGAGAGTTCCTCTGTGTCATCGCCGCAAGGCCCGATGGCTCGTCTCATTGTCAAGGACAGCATTACCTCTGGGGGAGCGCTGGCTATAAGCCAAACGCTCCGACTTGGCGGCTTCATCATGGCTGCCCCTTCGACTGTCGCGCCGACGATGGCCTCTCGGGTCATCACGCATAACCTTCGCGTCAATTGAACTTCATTTGAGCAGATGGATCCGATAGAGCTCTCCCCCCTTAATGAGCTCTTGGATCGCATCGCCGCTTTGGGAGTCGCTATAGACTATGACCAGACCGGGCTTAAACCCGACCAAAGGGACATTAAATCCTAGCCAGCCACCCATGAGATAGCGGTAGTGGAGGAACCACACACGGATTACCCCTCTATTTTGAGGACGAATTATGTCCGGATCATTGAGCTCCCCGAGCCAGACACCCGCTCAAGGGAAGACATGGCACGGGTCCTGGACTTAGAATCGGGTATTGGGCCAGAAAAATTGGGCAGCACCCGGGATCCCGAGCTGTCAAACTCGGAAGCTCCCATGCCCCTGGGCGCTAGATCGGATCAGAATCCGGATTCAGCTTCGCCCACCCACCCGGACTTAAACCGTCTATCCCATATCAGACAAGAGCCCCAGGAGACAGTACATCGCTACTGGGCCAGATTCCTCTGTGTGCTAAATAAGGTCAAGGACTGTCGTGAGGAGGATGTAGTCTCACTTTTCTGCAAAAGTTGCACGAACAAAGGAATCCTTAATGCTATAAGTCGCCGTGACATAGCACACTTTGCGGACTTGACAACCATAGTACAGAAGTACTGTGCGATGGAAAGCGCCTGGAAAACCCAAACAGAATTTTGGTATAGTCCGGCTCTCACCAAAACCTTTGTCCGAGCTAAACGGGCGAAGTCTCGTAAGTTGGCCGATCCAATCCCCAAGAAACCAAAGCCCACCCCAGGGCGTGGAACCGTATTGGAAGAATGGCTCAATGGGCCATGTAAACTCCACAGTACGCCGGACACAACACCAACTCACAACCTTAGGGCATGTTGGATACTACGACAGGTTGCAAAAAGTGGCGAGGATCTTCTTGTAAGCCATAAAGCAGAACAACATCCCGCCAACGAAAACAATACGGTACTAACAGTCTTCGAGACTTTCGCCTCAAACAATAGGCGCAAGCGAGCTCATCGAAGCCCCGCTGAAATCTGCCATGTGGCAAAAATAAACCCGTGGAACGACACTGCTATAACTTTCAATGCCAGTGATGAACCTCGATTCCCGACTGTCTGGGCACCAGCGGCTCTGGTCCTTAGCCCAGTCATGGATGGCTTTTGGCTCACTAAAGTACTTATGGACGGCGGAAGCGGATTAAACTTGATCTACAAAGAAACACTCAACAAGATGGAAATTGATAAAAGCCGCATTGAACAAAGCGGCACAACTTTCAGGGGAATTATCCCTAGCCGGAAGCGGCAAAGCGGAAAAATCACACTCGATGTGGTATTCGGCACCCCGGAGAATTACAGGTCCGAAGAAATTACATTCCAAGTGGCTCCTTTCAGCAGCGGATACCACGCCCTTTTAGGATAGGACGCGTTTACAAGCTTTCAAGCTATACCCCATTACGGGTACATGAAGCTTAAAATGACCGTACCCAATGGAATCATCACTCTAGCCAGTGATCCGGACGTCGCACTTCGTGCCGAAAACAAAACCGCGGCACTAGCCCTGGAAGCATTATCCGAAGCCTTAGCAGCCGAAGAACTAACAACGCTGAGTGCCACCATGGACAGGGACGATGTGATACTCGACAAGCGACCCAAGTCCACCTCATTCAAACTCGCAGACGAGATAGTCAAATTTCAGGTCCATCCAACGGACCCCACAAAGACAACTTCCATCGGGACACAGCTTAAGCCTCAAGAATGGACGCCAGACCGCGAGACTTCTTACGCGAGAATTGGGACATTTTCGCCTAGCACCCTTCGGATATGCTGGGCATCCCACGCAGACTGGCCAAACGCAGCCTCAGTATACTAAAATGATACAAACCTGTCAAGCAGACTCTAAGGCGATTTTCAGAGCCCAAACGGCAAGCCATGGGGGAAGAGCTAGCCAAACTACTCGAGGCCGGATTCATCAGAGATATCAAGCATCCGGATTGGCTGGCAAATCTGGTAATGGTACCAAAGAAGGACAAATCCTGGCGCCTATGTGTCGATTTCAAAGACCTCAATAAGGCCCGCCCCAAGGATCCCTTCCCCCTCCCTCACATCGACCAAATCATTGATGCCACAGCAGGACATGACTCGCTGTGTTTCCTCGACGCATACTCCGGATACCATCAAGTAAAGATGGCAGAGCCCGACCAAGCTGCAACAGCTTTCATAACGCCATATGGTCCTTTCTGCTTCGACACTATGCCTTTCGGGCTTAAAAATGCCGGCGCAACCTATCAACGCATGATTCAAACATGCCTGGAAAAGAAAATCGGCAAAACAGTGGAGGCATACGTGGACGACGTGGTCATAAAATAAAGACACGTCGAAACCCTAATAGATGACTTGAGGCTTACGTTCGATAACCTCCGAACATACGACATCAAGCTGAACCCGGAAAAATGCGTTTTCGGCGTCCCCTCCGGGAAACTGCTGGGCTTCATTGTTTCCAATAGAAGAATTGAAGCGAATCTGGCAAAAATCCGAGCTCTGTCGCAGTTGGCTATACCAACAGACCTCGAGCACATCCAGAAACTAGCTGGATGTGTGGCTGCTTTAAGCCGCTTTACCTCCAGGTTAGGAGAAAAGGCATTACCTCTTTACCGCCTTCTTCGGTGCACCGAACACTTCGTGTTGACGGATGTAGCCGCGGACGGACTGGACGAAATAAAGACCTTATTGGCCACTAATCCAGTCCTAACAGCGCCGAATACGGGCGAACCTATGTTGCTGTACATAGCGGCAACACATCAAGTTGTAAGCGCAGTGCTCGTCGTCGAACGAGAGGCTGACGAATACAAATTCCCGCTCTAGTGGCCGGTATACTACGTATCCACGGTCCTCATCCCATGCAAATCCCGATACCCACACTATCAAAAAATAGCATACGCGGTCTTCATGGCATCCCGGAAGCTACGACACTTCTTTCAAGAGTGTTCGATTACGGTGGCCTCCGAAGTACCACTCAACGACATAATAAATAACCGCGATGCTACGGGCCGGATTGCTAAATGGGCCACCGAGCTCCTTCCGTTCGACATAACATACAAACCACGGCGGGCCATCAAGTCGCAAGTACTGGCTGACTTCATCGCCGAATGGATGACGAACTCCCTAAAGAGTACGACGATACTCTAACTGGATCATGCACTTCGATGGCTCTAAAATGCTGGCCGGACTGGGAGCGGGTGTAGTCCTGACGTCTCCCACCGGAGACACGGTCCAGTACGTACTCCAAATATTATACACAGACTCCAACTATGCAGCCGAATACGAGGCTTTGTTGCACGGTCTTCGGATGGCAGTCTCTATGGGCATTCAACGCCTAGAAGTGCGCGGGGATTCAAACCTCGCAATATCACAAATAAACGGAGACTTCGATGCCAAGGAGCCGAAAATGGCGGCCTACCGTAATGCCGTTCTCAAAATGTCAGCTCGGTTCGAGGGGCTCGAATTCCACCATGTGGCTCGAGAAAACAATCAAGCGGCGGATATTCTTGCCCGCATCGGCGCTAAACGCGACCCTGTCCCACCTAACATATTCCTGGAACGGCTGTTCAATCCATCCGTGGTATGGGAAGGGGAGTCCGGCAACACTAGCATGGATCCGAACACACCCCCAGATTCCGAACCATCAGACATAAACGGAGGCTCCACCACCGAAATAACACCTTCGGCCCACGAAATCATGGCTGTAACCGCCTCGTGGACTGAGCCTTTCTTGGCCTACCTAAATAGGCAAGAGCTCCCCGAAGACCAAAATGAAGCATGTTGCATTGTTCGACGTTCTAAAGCTTACAAAGACCATGAAGAGGAACTCTATAAGAAAAGTGCGACCGGAGTGCTCCAAAGGTGCATCTCCGAAGAGGAAGGGCGGCAGCTCTTGGCTGAAATCCATGCCGGACTGGGCGGGCACCACGCCGCGGCTCGAGCACTAGTTAGCAAGGCCTTCCGTACAGGCTTCTATTGGCCGACGGCCCGAGCAGACGCACAGGACCTTGTCCAACACTGCGTCGGTTGCCAGCTTTTCGCCAATCAGAGTCATATGCCCCCTACCGCTCTCCAAACAATCCCCATAACTTGACCCTTCGCGGTCTGGGGGCTGGATATGGTCGGACCTCTTAAAGGGGGAAGCCATAAGAAAAATACTTATTGGTCATGGTGGACAAATTCACCAAATGGATAGAAGCTAAACCAGTCAAAACGGCCGAATCCAGACCAGTGATAGACTCCATATCTGGGGTTGTACACCGATACGGCGTCCCCCACAGCATCATCACTGATAATGGCTCAAATTTCACAACCGATGAAGTGAAAACTTGGTGCGGCAAAATGGGCATTAAGCTCGACTATGCCTCCGTCTACCATCCCCAAAAAAACGGCCAGGTCGAACGGGCAAACGGTCTCATCATGAGCGGCATCAAACCCAGACTAGTGCGATCCTTGACAGAGTCGGACACGCACTGGGTTGAAGAGCTCGACTCCATACTCTGGGGGCTGCGGGCCACGCTGAATCGCACCACCAGATATACACCATTTTTTATGGTATACGGCGCGGAAGCAGTACTACCCTGCGACATAATACATGATTCGCCTCGCGTACACATGTACGAAGAGAAGGAAGCCGAGTTAGATCGGCGGGATAACTTGGACGCCCTGGAGGAGGAGCGCGACGTCGCAAAAGCCCGCTCCACATTCTATCAGCAGCAGGCTCGACTGTACCAAAGCAGAGAAGTGTGGGAAAAAACTTATAATATTGGCGAACTCGTTCTACGCCTACCGGAGAAGAAGAAGGACAAGCTCAAACCTAAGTGGGAAGGTCCCTTCGTCATTGATAAAGTTCTCACCGGAGGAGCTGCATCGCCACGTAATGCATCCCATAATAGACTCGAGCCAACCCATGGAACGTGACTGGACTCGAGATTCTACGCCTAGCGCCAAACTTCGGTGTTCGCCTCCTTACCCCTCCTCTTTTAATTATGCTCCTCCCTTTTCCTTTCTCGACCTTTTCTCCTCTTCACACAAAGTACTTAATACTGATGACGCCCCGGATCACTCCGGCCGCACTATGTGTGTAAGCAATACCTGGGGGCTTCCCATACGAAAGCTAAACATAATTACTTTAATGGATCTTTGCCCATCACATATGCATTCTTTTTCCATATGTGCCTTTTCTTCACCATTATATGCATCGATATGACTTAAGATGTGGCCAAGCTGGGTTGACTGGCTCTTGTGTTTATGCCCTATGTTCCCATTAATTCAGCTAGGGCATAAGGGGAGCACCTCTGCGATTGTTACTGCCGGTTCAGCCGGATGTTACCTCATACTGGGTGAAGCTGAAAGCTAGCGTCCTTAAGGGAATATTCGGTCGGTGAACAAAGGATGTATTCGTTTATTATAAAGTAAAACCCCAGAAGTTTTGTATCCTGCATCCTTGTTCGCAGTCCGGACATGTGGATCGTCGCACGCGTACCCAGGGAAAGGAACCCCTAACGGAACTATTCTCCTTGGAAGATGTTTCTTACTATCCATGTAATATAACATAACTAGTTGGGTACTTGTCTGTTCAAGCACTTATGACCCCTACGTCTGGTTTCCATGCATACCCCGGTTCTGCGTAACTGAGCGGGTATTCGGATACACCCCGGACTATCGGATCCGGGGGCTGAAGCGAAAAGGTCCGCCAAGACAAATGATTTTAATCCGGCTAGGGACTACTTATGTCCATTGAATTACACAGTCACTTGGACTGACTATATTCCTCCTCTATACCATCCAACAGGCTATCTAGCTTACAATCCTGTTGGGAATACTTTGCGGCTAACGCCACCTGGTCATACACCAGACTCACGGGAATTTCTTGCCCATCCGGCCCCGCCGGTCCGACTTCGGCCATATGGTTCGGGTTCAGCTTGGTGTAGCGCATCTTCACCATAGCCTGTGCTTCTCTTGCACCTTGTCGGCAGTGACATCTTCCACAATCTAAGCGCCGCCGTGCTCCTTGAAGCATATCCACAAGCTCCCCATGCCCTTCGGCAGAAGCTTGATGGCCACAAGGCTCGAGCAACGCCAGATCACCGCCGAGCTCGCTGCGGTTGTGAGAGGTCTTTCAAGAAATCGCCAGTCATGGGCACCTCCTCCTCGTATGCCCGTCAACATACCTGCAAGTAAAAATTCTTTCAATATGCTCCCTCGCCGAGCTGTACTATAGTTCATCTGGGCACCTACAATAAATGCCGTGACGAAGCCTTTTGTTCTCCTTTACGGATTCCGCCAGCTAAGCGTGGACGTCTTTTAATTCCACGTCCAGTTGAACATTGGCATCTTGAAGATTGTTCTTCTCCTGCCTAACTTGCATAAGAACGCGCTCACCAGCCTTTAGCCGCCTTTTGAGATGCGACTCGTCATCTCTTACGCCCTCCGGATTCACCCCGGGATTGTCTGCAGAATTTTCTGTTAGACTTGTCAGGCCAAGCCACTTACTAACTGGTGCATCTTCGTACAATTGAGACAAATGTTACCAGATGAGGCCTTCTAGGATTCCTCTAGCTTGGCAACCGTGGCCCTCAGCTGGGCCTTGCACTGCTCCAGCTCCCTAGACAATTGCTCGTTCTTATCTACAAGGACCTGTGCATATATTGATCCTTAAAATAGTTGTTCCAACCGTTTTAAGTCTCAGGGGCTACTGCTATACATGCTTATCAAATTTTCTTGCTCGTATATCTTTCGTATACTGGTCCGTCGCTCGGGCAAGCCCGCCTTGAGCAGCTCGGATGTATGTGTCTCCCGAATTGAAAGTGTTAAATGCCTCTTCGGAAAAGATGTTGTTGCAAAGTACGGCCCGTCGGCGCCGGTGATTCATGGCGCTCTCTACTTCGGAATTCGTGGCAGAGGGCATATCTGCGTCCTCCGTCGGAGGGCTATGCGGCATCGGCCCCATGTCTGCCTCCTCTCTCGAAGCCGGTTCTGGAATCCGGCCGGTGGAGGCATGATTGGCAGGGTCCCCGGATATAGTTCGGCTACTCCTCTTCCTGCCAGGACACAAAGGGCGCTGTTACACTTCAAAATTAATAATCGTAGAACAGGTTTTTACCTTACCTCTGTAGCAGCGTTTCGACCGTAACCGCCTTCCTCTTAAACCTGCCTGATCCGGACGCCCGTTGCTGATGGATCCCCAGGGGCTCGGCCCTGCGCTCTGACCGCCATCTCTGCAAAAGCACGACACTTCAGGGGTAAGGCATGACATCATAAGGGAGTCCTCTTCGGAGGATAGAATTTTCGGCTTGGCTTACACGCGACGTGGGTAGCAGTTCGGGATAGTCGGCAATAATAGCCACTGAGGCGCCATTGCAGCTCGCCTGATAAAATACCCCGTTGACAAGCTCCACAGTAATATCCAGATCTTCTTCGAGTCCTGGATCGAGGGCCCTTTCGGGGTCCTCTGGCTGAGGGGAAGGGCTGGAGATCCCTTCTACGGCCCTCCTCAGTTCCTGCTCAAAAATATCGAGGCAGATAAACTTAGCGAAGAACGCCACAATAAGTGAAGCGGGAAAAAGTATAACGACTTACCCAGCTTGGGGGGTTGTACATAGAAAACCCATCCCGCGGTTTAATGTGAAGGAATTCTTCTTCTTATCCTTTATACAGGTCGGATAATATCCTCACCAGGGCAGTGGCGGAGTCCGGACCCTTACAGCCGCAGCGGGTGGCATCATCTTCCCCGTTGAAGTGCCACATGGGCTTCCCCCGATATTGAAGCGGTTGCACCCCCCCCCCCCTCCGCATTATGCATATTTCCATAACCTCGACTATTGTCAGTCCGGATTGAGCCAGTAACTTTATCCTGCTCATCAGGAAGTGTATTTCCCTAGTATCCTCCTCTTGGGGGCCCCGAGGGCGCCAGCTTCGACGAGCCCTCGGCGGGGCGTTACTGAACTTGGGGAGACCTGTCTGGACGGGGTCCGGAAGGGGAACATCATCAACATAAAACAATTCCGAAGGCAAGTTCTCTGGTGCCTTCTTGGGAGTGCCGGATAGGTATCCGGTCTCGGCAATGCGCCATACTTCGGCTCCGCCCACTTGACATAGGGATTCTCCTTGGTTGCGAGGGACGAGGCAGAATAGCTTCTTCCATAACCCGAGGTGAGCCTCGCAGCCTAGAAACAGCTCGCAGAGGGCAACATATCCTGCTATATATAGCACGGAGGCAGGGGTGAAGTTGTGTAACTGGAGGCCGTAGGACTCCAGGAGCCTGCGAAGAAACGGGTGGATAGGAAACCCGACGCCCCTTAGCAGATGCGGGATGAGGCATATTCGCTCCTCTAGAGATGGATTAGGAGATCCCTCCGCTTGCTCCCCGCCATTATAGGTGGCTATTCCGACTTGGACGGGGACCATGAACGCCGTGGAAGATACCCTTGAGTTTGTAACTCTATCAAACGGCTATGAGGAATCGAACACTCTTCCCATTCCCCGGCTTAGAGCGAGGAGAGCGAGAAGAAGAGCTGCGACGACCGCCATGTTGAAATGTTTTTTTCGGAGCGCTCTGTTGGATGCTTGCTCGAGGGAAGAGGATGAGGTTTGGATCTGAGAATCCCCGTCTCCTCAAATAGACGGTCAACCTGCTGGATCAGGGGGTGGCAAATGCAAAAATGCCTCGGCTACTCGCATTCGCTCGACACGTGGAGGAGGTCATTATTGAGGCATAGAAACCGAGGAGTACAACATTGATGGGAAGCTGGACACTATTCATCATAACAGGTACTTTGGAGTATTCGGAGATGGAACCCGCCTTGCAATGCCGAAGACAGAACTGCGCGCCGGACTCATTGTCATTGAAGCCTGGTTCAGGGGCTACTGAGGGAGTCCTGGATTAGGGGGTATCCGGACAGCCGGACTATATACTTTGTCCGGACTATTGGAGCGTGAAGGTACAAGACTCAAGACTCCGTCCCGTGTCCGGATGGGACTCTCCTTTGCGTGGAAGACAAGCTTGGTGATCCGGATAATATATTTCCTTCCTTGTAACCGACTCCATGTAAACTCTAGCCCTCTCCGGTGTCTATATAAAACAGAGAGGTTGGTCCTTAGAAGGCCGATCACGATCACAATCATAATCATCATAGGCTAGCTCCTAGGGTTTAGCCTCTACGATCTCGTGGTAGATCTACTGGCAGATCTACTCTTGTACTACTCATATCATCAATATTAATCAAGCAGGAAGTAGGGTTTTACCTCCATCGAGAGGGCCCGAACCTGGGTAAACATTGTGTCCCTTGCTTCCTGTTACCATCAGCCTAAGACGCACAGATCGGGACCCCCTACCCGAGATCCGCCAGTTTTGACACCGACAGGTTGAATTTTAGGGACAAGCCTAACGTGTAATATTGTACTTGTACTACATACCAAATCAATTCGCACTTCCCTCAACGAAAAAAACAAAAATATTCACACCACACAAAGAGAGAGTCTTGTCCCATTTTACTATACAAATGCTATTCAAAGCTACTCCCTCCTTCCATCTATATAGGGCCTAATGCGTTTTTCGAGGCTAAATTTGACCAACCAAATATTAGAGCAATAATATATGACATGCAACTTACACAAAGCACACCGTTAAATTCGTGTGTGAAAGGAGCTTTCAATGATATAATTTTCACATTGTGCATGTCATGTACTATTAATCTTGTCAATAGTCAAAGGCGGTCTTAAAAACGCATTAGGCCCTATATAGATGGAAGGAGGGAGTATGGATCCATGTTATGTCCAATTAAATTTTTTCGCTGGCTGTATAATGCATGTAACCTACTCATGCCAACATTTTAGTGCATTCCAAATGTCTATACTACCGCTGCAATTCGAACTGAATTTGAATTCGTTTCTCTATTTCAATAAGAATCTACAATCAACCATCATTCGTGTATTACATTAACAACACACCACATGGTTACTATAGAGATAGATATGAAATATGTCTACTATATGAACTCGAATTCAATTTTTTGAATACACTTGATGTTGATTCCAAATAATAGTACATTTGATGTACTAACTATATATTCATAATCTAAACCATGTTCCATATGTACACCGTGTTTATCACACAAGGTATAGTGCCCCGCCCCCCACATTATGACAAGTATTTAGCCCTGAGCTGCAAAAGCCACACATTAGCCCAAATTATAATCAATGTTCTATATATTATATGTAGTACTAGCAAGATGCCCATGCGTTCCACGGAACATCAACATGATCAAGGGCATGCCTTATTTGCAAATAGGGAGAGGGGTGTGGTATATTTTTTCAAAATTGCCATAGTTTCCTTCCTATCCATCAGATATAAATCGGACGGCCTATATTGCAGGATGGTAGGCACACCATCATCAACAACTCTGTTTTCTATAAGAGTAGAGATAAAATATATTATATGTAGTATAACATGTTCATAACCACACCATGTGTATCACCGTTATATATATTCACGCATGCGTCGGTTTAAAACACTATGATAAATTCTTCAAATATCTGAATTCGCTTTTTATAATGAATCATGATCTCTATTCGTCTTTTACACCCACACAATCCTCTTATCTTTGTAGCTAGCGCTAACTTTCTCTCATGCATGCACACGCCCGCATCTCTCTCACCCTCCCTCAGCATTCTCTAGCTCCATCACGCAAATTCGTCTTTTCACTTTAGGTAGTTCACCCATGGTGTGTGTTGGCCCCCCAGCTCCTTCTTTACGGCACACATCGATCGATATGCCTCTCTAGCCAGGTGTGCCTACCACAAACACAAGCTTCAACTCTTCTCTTCTCACCGTCCATGCCTCACTCCCACCACTCTTTTCATTGATCTCAGATCAAGACACTCCTTCCCCTCGATATAGTATGCCTCTCGTGACTACCTCCTAGATGAATCCCTCTCTCTCTATCCTTCTCCCCGGGCCTTATTTGCTTCTAACACATACATGCATGTATACCGATCGATCTCCCTACATATACCTAGGTCGACTTTAACTATTCCCCCCCCCCCCCCACCCATCGATCGACGTACCTCACAAGTTAGGTCTCTCCTTTATATGACAAAGGACGATTGATCTTCCTATGTACTTACGTATGCTTACCACAGCCATATCGTCCCCCCTCATCATTCGTGCATGCCTCCTGACCCGTCTCTCGCACGCACGTGCACAGATAGGGCAGCCATCCCATTTCTTATTGATATTGCAGGCGTGCCCTCCATTTGTCTAGCAAGCCTATCCCAGACTCCCACCATTTGTTAGAAGAAACTCCACTACCACCCCCTCCAACACTCTAGCTTTGTCTTTCTCCCAAGATTATTCCTCTCCTACACATATGCATGGATGCCGATCGATCTCCCTTAATACATAAGGTAGGCCTCTCTCCTCCTCCACACATATACCAGCCATTGTACCTCTATATTTAATTAGGCCCCCCCCCCACCCACCACACACTGATAGTCGAGCACTGTAGGTAGGTATCCATGCCACAGAGAAAAACTGCACCTATCCCCTCTCATGTTCCAGTAGGCCAGCCAGTCTATAACTCTGACGTGGGCACACACAAATTCCATGGCACTCTTTATCGATCATGCGCGCGCACACACACACACATCATCCCTCTCTTTGATTCTATGGATACCTCAAGCCGATGATACCTCCACTCTCTTCTCGTGGATCGCCCCCTCTATATATATGATATATCTAGGACTCTATTTCACACACATTGCATATGTTACATTTTTTGATTGACCCTCCCCCCCCCCCCAAAAAAACACTCATGAACCCACACACTATATCTCTCTACGTTTGTATCTCTCTCACACAGCCCCACCTAGGTGGTGTATGTACACGAAGAGAATAGGTGCACGTACTCATGCTTCAAGCCCAACCACACCCACGCGAGTACACGGTGGAGCTCATTTCTGTACGAAAATGGCAGCCCATGTGCTAATTTGAACGCGTGTAGCGGTTGTTTACCTATGGAGGTCGTGTACCACGCGTGCACGAAACAAAGTTTGACTTGATGCGTTGGTGCGTTATTTTTAAATAAAGTTATATCGCTCAATGGCACGTACACAGAATATAAAATGATTTTTATGGAGAAAAAGGTAGTTTGCTCCACTATATACAATGGAGCCTACCTGCCTGGGCTTGTCTCTTTTCAGAGTATCTCACACAAGGTGGCGGTGGCCTCTCTCTCTCTCCCATCGTGGGTCACTGATCCGGCCGCATCCCGTCCGCCGGCGAAAAGGGAGGATGTGCATCGTTTCTCCATTAGACAGTGCCGAGGCAGCACGTCCCGATCTGCGGTACCCGCCGTTCTCTCTGTCCAAGCTCGGGCGCGGTAGGGCCTACGCCACCTGCTCGCTACCATAGTATGGGCAGACCCCTTCCGCCGCCGCTCACCTAGTTACATCTCGACGACCCCCAGGTATCCCCTCCGGCCTTGCTCCACTACCTGTCTTCCCATGTCGCTGCATGTGGAAAATCTTGCATGTGGATCTTCCATAGTTCTTTGCCCAAAATGTAGCTCGTCCGGCGTACTTTCCATATTGCAATCTCGTCCTCACACCGTTTTAGACAAACACAACTGTGTTGTTATCTTCCCTTAGGACAAGGAATATGCTTCTTTTTTGTCGTCGTATGTGTCATCAACTGTTATTGGCCAGTAATTGTTTCCTTTCTACCTCTTTTTTGCAAACAGGGCTATCCATTCACCTCGTTGCTATTGCAACCTTTTGGTGAACTGCACAAATCACTTTTTTCTTAAGAGTGTTTTGTGCAATTGTACTAAAATGTCACACGGGCAACGTCTCTACATTTTAGTGCGGCTGCATAAAGGGAAATTGGTTTTGCTCTATCCTCCTCATCCAACTCCGAGCCTAATCTTCTCCAATTATTTGCTTAATCTTCTCCAACTAGTTAGTCTTAAGATAGACTGCAAAGGTGACCGGCTTCTATTTGTGTGTTTATTGTTTCATCAGTAGTCCTCTATTATCATAATCACACTTAATATCTTTAGAATAGGGACGCTCAGCTCTATTTTAGTGGAACTGCACAAAATGATCGAAATGTTGCATGCTCCAGACAGCTACTTTTTTCCCAACCTGCCTTGTTGATTTAGACAGAGCTGGGGGGACGTTGCTGGCAATGAAAGCATGGATCAATTTTAATTTAACACCTTCTCACAACTTTGTCTTCAGTTGTGATGTAAATATTAGCTCTGATCTGTTAATCATTGAGATGCATTAGCAAGGAAGTTAGTTTTTTATTGTTTCCGAAAGAGCATCGATGGCAAGACACACGAAACAAAAGTTGAAAGCTTAAAGCATTGTACAATTTCATGTCGCTGGAAAATTATTTGTATAGTATGTCAATTATGTAAACAAAATGATGGAAGCTTGATAGCATTACCAGAAGCCTCTTCAGCATCCGGGTCCATGTGCCATGCACAAAATTATACTCCTCCGTTCCTAAATATTTGTCTTTTTACAAATTTCAAATGGGCTTATTTTAGAGTGTAGATTCACTCATTTTGCTTCGTATGTAGTTACTCGTTGAAATCTCTAGAAAGACAAATACTCCAGAGTATATTTAAGAACCGAGGGAGTAGTGCACATGCTTCGTATGTAGTCACTCGTTGAAATTTCTAGAAAGACAAATACTCCGGAGTATATTTAAGAACCGAGGGAGTAGTGCACAACCGCATGGGAGACTCAGCCCGGTCGTCGCGCCGCATTAATAGTGAGTAATGAGCAGTCAAATCATAAGCCCCACCTTTCCCACTCTAAGTTGCTCGGAAGAAGCAACCATCTATACGCTCTTCTTTGAATCCGCTCATACTACTCCATCTATCACTGTTTATAGAGCGTGCTTCAAAACAAATAAAAAACCTCTGGGACCAAGGTGACTAGCGATCGGCCTGAAAAATAGCATTGGTAGTTATATCCCGGCGTCTATTACTAGAGGAAATAATGCGTACACACATGCATATAGTGCTTCCACCCCGGGTACACCCATGCATGCACTTACTCCACTCCATAGTACATCGAGAGAAAATTGTGGACTTGATTGCGGTTATCACGCCCTAATTAATTGAGCATTAAACTAAACATGTCTAAAGTCTCTCTGGTGCTGGAAATGCATTGAGAGAAATGCATCAGAATCAAGCGTGCCCTATAAAATGTGACGAAGGGAGGAGTAGTATGAAGGTGCAAAACCAAGTACGTGTATGGCCAGTCGGTCAACAGACCTCCTCTTGGCATATCACTGACATGTGGGACCGGAGTGTGAGCAAACCGATCTCAATTGACGGCAAAATGGCCTACCCGTCGTTCCTTGAGAGAGATGAGGAGCAGAACACACAGATGGGCTCGCACGGAGGCCAAGATATATTCGAGCATGGTTGATCGATATCATCATTACATGTTCGATGTTTTTTAATACTATACTATTGGGCTGCCGTTTTCCGCCCTTCTCCTGAATAAATGTGTACTTTATCAGAGATTAAAATAAAATAAGAGTACAGATGCTCCAACATGCGGTTCTAGTAGTAGTACTACTCGTACTACTAAACCTTGCGCTTGGCTCTTCGCCTCTTCGTGAAGTCGAACAATGATGGTACTCCGCATGTTGGGTACTATGTTGTATGCCTCCGCAATCGACACCGAATGAACTGATGCATGTCCACCGCATGGGCGAGGGCAAGTTGCATTAGTCAGCATGAAGCGAGCTTCACCTTGTCCCGCAAGCTTCTCCTCGCTCATGAGTTGACGGACACACCAAAAAGTAGTGCTAGTCCATACTCCCTCCTTTCCGCTTAATATGGATTAATCTATTTTGCGGGTAAATGAGAGAGCTTTATTCATATATATATATATATATATATATATATATATATATATATATATATATATATATATATATATGCATTCTTAGGACAATCAGCCAAGAGACTGGTCACTAAGAAGCGAGCTACCCCGCAAAAAAAAGAAGGAAGCGAGGTGTTTCATCAAGCCAGCTCTCGGCCACATTCAAAGTGCAGCAAGCACGGTTCGCACAAAGATGCGCCGCAAGGTTTGCTGACCTGTTTACATGCTGAATAACAAAAAAATAGGAAATATTACCGAGCGCTCCTATTTGTAACAGGATATGAGCCAGAATTAAGCGAGAATTGTGGCGAGTGTTCCATGCAATCGACTTCCATTATCACATGCGAGAACCCTCGAAGAGAACCAAACGTGTTGAAGATTGCTTTATCACATTTTTTAAATATAATAAGAGTGCAGACGCTCCTCCATCCGGTTCCTAGTAGTATAGTACATACCTCTATAGTAGTAGTACTAGTACTAGTAAACTTTGCGTTTGGCTGTTCGCCTCTTCGGGAAGTCAAACAATAATAGTACTAGTATAGTGTATGCTTCTGGCAATCTGACACCGAATTAATTGTTGCACGTCCACCGCCTGAGCGAGGGAGAGCTTGAATTAGTCAAAAGTTTCTCCTTGTCCCACGAGCCACCGCGCGCAAGCTTCTCCCGTCCTGCAAGCTTCTCCTCGTTCGACAAGTTGACGGGACACAACAAAGTAATGCTAGTCCATACTGCCTCCTTTCTGGTTAATATGGATTCATTTCAAAGAGATAAATACACTGTTGTCACTGTATATTTTGTAAAATATATGGTTAGTGGACTTCATAATACGCTCATTGCGCTCATATATTTTCCGGTCTTTATACGGTCACTAGCTCACCCTGGCTGAGTATGTGTGTGCATGCACGTGTAGGTTGAGCACTTGAGCGGGACCGTGTGTGTTCTGCCGTGTGCTTGGACATGCATGCATTAGGGCGCCGCGCGTGTTTTGCGTCCATGTGTACGTGTGACTGTTGCATGCATGCACGAGGTTGTAGTCCCTCACATTCACATGTTCATAAGTCAATGCTTTGTCAAAATGTTGCATGCAAGGTTTAATCATTCGTTGTTCACGCATGCATTCCCAATATTAATACATTGGTAAAGACAATTTCTTGAGGAAAATAAGCCCATGAATTGAGTACAAAGGGGACCAATAAGCCAGGACAGAGGGAGTACCAGTAGTGAACCGGAAGGAGGGAGTAGGTACTAGTAGTACAGTACTACGTAACAACGTGTAGTAAAATTTCTCTATGCGCATCATGTCTACGTGTCATGCAAGAAAATAGAGATAAGTACAAGTGAGACTTGGGAACGGTCATACAAGTAGGGGGAGTATGTGTAGGGGCCACTAAGGAGCAGTCAAATCACACAGTAAGTTAGTCGGAAGAAGCACCATCATTTCACTCTTCAATGACACGTATGCAATATAAAATGGTTGATATGGAGAGAAAAAAGAAAACCACTATATATACACTAGCAGGAGCCTAAGCTACAAGCCTGATTGCTTGGGTTGCTCTCTTCACAAGCATAGAACAACGGTGGCCACACCGCTGGTCACATATCCGTCCTGATCCCGCCGCTGGGGGAAGGGAACAATGTTCTGCGTAGACGCGGTCGACATCGGCGAGGGAGAAAACCCACAGTCGGTGCGTCCCAACCGCCCTTCTAGCTACAACCCAATGTCCCAAGTAGTAGTACATCTTCCTTTTGGAGCCGGCTTGCTCCACCGCCGCAGCTCCCCACGTAGCTCCATCTCCGTGTCGATCTTTCTCTACTTCTACCGGCTTCTATTTGTGATGAGTTTATGTCTCATGAACTAGTGCCAGTACTATTATTCTAATCACATTTCTTCAATATCTTTGCCATGAGGGATGCTCAGCTCGATTTTAGTGGAACTGCACAAAAGCATCGTATGGTCCGAGGGTGCCAGCCGTCTTTCCTTCGACAGGTTCTACCTAGCTAGTAAATTAAATCATGTTTAGGGTTAGGGTTTTGTTGGAAATATGTCCTAGAGGCAATAATAAAGGCATTATTATTATATTTCCTTGTTCGTGATAATTGTATTTTATTCATGCTATAATTGTATTATCCGGAAATCGTAATACACGTGTGAATACATAGACCACAATACGTCCCTAGTGAGCCTCTAGTTGACTAGCTCGTTGGTCAACCGATAGTCATGGTTTCCTGACTATGGACATCAGATGTCGTTGACAACGGGATCACGTCATTAGGAGAATGACGTGATGGACAAGACCCAATCCTAAGCATAGCACAAGATCGTGTAGTTCGTTTTGCTAGAGCTTTTCAATGTCAAGTATCTCTTCCTTAGACCATGAGATCATGTAACTCCGGATACCGTAGGGAGTGCTTTGGTGTACCAAACGCCACAACGTGAATCGGGTGACTATAAAGGTGCACTACGGTATCTCCGAAAGTGTCTGCATTGGGTTGACACGGATCGAGACTGGATTTGTCACTCCGTATGACGGAGAGGTATCTCCGGGCCCACTCGGTAATGCATCATCATAATGAGCTCAAAGTGACCAAGTGTTTTGTCACGGGATCATGCATTACGCACGAGTAAAGTGACTTTGCCGGTAACGAGACCGAACAAGGTATTGGGATACCGACGATCGAAGTCTCGGGCAAGTAACGCATCGATTGACAAAGGGAATAGTATACGGGGTTGCTTGAATCCTCGACATCGTGGGTTCATCCGATGACAACCTCGAGGAGCATGTGGGAGCCAACATGGGTATCCAGATCCCGCTGTTGGTTATTGACCTGAGAGCCGTCTCGGTCATGTCTGCGTGTCTCCCGAACCCGTATGGTCTACACACTTAAGGTTCGGTGACGCTAGGGTTATTAGGAAGACTTATATGTGATTACCGAATGTTGTTCGGAGTCCCGGATGAGAACCCGGACGTCACGAGGAGTTCCGGAAGGGTCCGGAGGTAAATATTTATATATGGGAAGTTCTCAAACGGACACCGGAAAGTTTCGGGGGCATACCGGTATTGTACCGGGGCCACCGGAAGGGTTCTGGAGGTCCACCGGGAGGGGCCACCCTCCCAGGGGGGGGGCACTTGGGCTGCATGGGGGAAGGAGCCAGCCCTTGATGGGCTGGGCGCACCCCCCCCCCCCTTGGGCCCTTGCGCCTAGGGTTTGGGGGGAACCCTAGAAGGGGGCGCCCCCCCTTGCTTGGGGGGCAAGCCACCCCTCCCCTTGGCCGCCGCCCCCCCTCTAGATGCCATCTAGAGGGGCCGGCCCCCTCCTCCCTTTCCCCTATAAATAGAGGGGTGAGGGGAGGGCTGCATACCCAAGCCAAGGCGCAGCCCCTCCCCTCCCCAACACCTCTCCTCCTCCGTACGTGCTTGGCGAAGCCCTGTCGGAGTACTGCTGCACCAACAACACCACGCCGTCGTGCTGCCGTTGGAGCTGTCTTCCTCAACCTCTCCTTCCTCCTTGCTGGATCAAGACGGAGGAGGCGCCGTCTGCACTGCACGTGTGTTGAACGCGGAGGTGCTGTCCGCTCAAAGCACTTGGTCATCGGTGATCCGAATCACGACGTAGTACGACTCCATCATCACCATCCCCTTGAACGCTTCCGCACTCGATCTACAAGTGGTATGTAGATGCAAACTCACTCCCTTGACTCGTTGCTTAGATGAACTCATAGATGGATCTTGGTGAAACCATAGGAAAATTTTTAATTTTCTGCAACGCTCCCCAACAAAGTGGCATCATGAGCTAGGTCTATGCGTAGTTCTCTATTGCACGAGTAGAACACAATTTTGTTGTGGGCGAGATCTTGTCAACTTGCTTGCCGCTACTAGTCTTATCTTGCTTCAGCGGTATTGTGGGATGAAGCGGCCCGACCAACCTTACACGACGCTTACGTGAGACCGGTTCCACCGATCGACATGCACTAGTTGCATAAGGTGGTCAAGGGTGTCTGCCTCTCCCACTTTAGTTGGAGCGGATTCGATGAAAAGGGTCCTTATGAAGGGTAAATAGAAGTTGACAAAATCACGTTGTGGTTATTCGTAGGTAAGAAAACGTTCTTGCTAGAACCCAATTGCAGCCACGTAAAAGATGCAACAACAATTAGAGGACGCCTAACTTGTTTTTGCAGCAATTGTCATGTGATGTGATATGGCCGAAGTTGTGATGAATGATGAATGACATATTGTGATGTATGAGATCATGTTCTTGTAATAGGAATCATGACTTGCATGTCGATGAGTATGACAACCGCAGGAGCCATAGGAGTTGTCTTTATTTTGTATGACCTGCGTGTCATTGAAGAACGCCATGTAAATTACTTTACTTTATTGCTAAACGTTAGCCATAGAAGTAGAAGTAGTCGCTATGGCGTGACAACTTCATGAAGAAACGATGATGGAGATCATGATGATGGAGATCATGGTGTCATGCCGGTGACAAGATGATCATGGAGCCTCAAGATGGAGATCAATGGAGCTATATGATATTGGCCATATCATGTCACTACTATATAATTGCATGTGATGTTTATTATGTTTATGCATCTTGTTTACTTAGAACAACGGTAGTAAATAAGATGATCCTCATAACAATTTCAAGAAGTGTTCTCTCAGAATCGTGCACCGTTGCTAAAGTTCGCTGCTTCAAGCACCACATGATGATCGGGTGTGATAGATCCTTACGCTCACATACAACGGTGTAAGACAGTTTTACACATGCAAAACACTTAGGGTTAACTTGACGAGCCTAGCATGTACAGACATGGCCTCGGAACACGGAGACCGAAAGGTCGAACACGAGTCGTATGGAAGATACGATCAACATGAGAATGTTCACCGACGATGACTAGTCCGTCTCACGTGATGATCGGACACGGCCTAGTCGACTCGGATCGTATAACACTTAGATGACTAGAGGGATGTCTAATCTGAGTGGGAGTTCATTAAAATAATTTGATTAGATGAACTTAATTATCATGAACTTAGTCTAAAACTTTTGCAAATATGTCTTGTAGATCAAATGGCCAACGCTCATGTCAACCTGAACTTCAACGCATTCCTAGAGAAAACCAAGCTGAAAGATGATGGCAGCAACTATACGGATCGGGTCCTAACCTCGAGGATCATCCTCATAGCTACCAGGAAACAATATGTCCTAGAAGGACCGCTAGGTGACGCCCGTCTCTGCAGAACCAAGACATTATGAATGCTTGGTAGACTCGCTACCGATGATTATTCCCTCGCTCAAAGGCGGCATGCTTTATAGCTTAGAACCGGGGCTCCAAAAGCGTTTTGAGCATCACGGAGCATATGAGATGTTCGAGGAGCTGAAACTAGTTTTCCAAGCTCACGCCTCGGTCGAGAGATATGACGCCTCGACAAGTTCTATAGTTGTAAGATGGAGGAAAATAGTTCTGCCGCTGAGCACATACTCGTAATGTCCGGGTTGCACAACCGCATGACCCAGCTGAATATTAACCTCCTCGATGAGGCGGTCATTGACAGAATCCTTCATCGCCCCCACCAAGCTACAAGAGCTTTGTGATGAACTACAATATGCGGGGATGGTGAAGACCATTCCTGAAGTATTTTCAATGCTGAAGTCAGCAGAGGTTGAGATCAAGAAAGAACATCAAGTGTTGATGGTCAATAAGACCACTAAGTTCAAGAAGGGCAAGGGCAAGAAGAACTTCAAGAAGGACGGCAAGGATAAAGTTGCCGCCCGCAAGCCGCCATCGAAGAAGTCAAAGAATGGACCCAAGCACGAGATCGAGTGCTTGTATTGCAAGGGAAGGGTCACCGGAAGCGGAACTGCCCCAAATACTTAGCGGATAAGAAGGCCGGCAACACCAAAGGTATATTTGATATACATGTAATTGATATGTACCTTACCAAGACTCGTAGTAACTCCCGGTATTTGATACCGTGTCGTTGCTCATATTTGTAACTCATGCCAGGAGCTGCGGAATAAGCGGAGACCGGGCGACGAGGTGACGGCGCGCGTCCGAATGGTTCCAGAGTCGATGTGATTGCCGTGGCACACTACCTCTACATTTACCTACGGGATTAGTTTTGAACCTTAATAATTGTTATTTGGTGCCAAGTTTGAGCATGAACATTGTATCGTGATCTCGTTTAATGCGAGATGGCTACTCATTTAAATCCGAGAATAATGGTTGTTCTATTTATATGAGAGATATGTTTTATGGTCATGCTCCGCTGGTCAATGGTTTATTCTTAATGAATCTCGAGCGTAATGTTACACATATTCATAGCGTGAATACCAAAAGATGTAAAGTTGATAATGATAGTCCCACATACTTGTGGCAATCGCCGCCTTGGTCACATTGGTGTCAAGTGCATGAAGAAGCTCTATGTCGATGGACTTTTGGAGTCTCTAGATTATGAATCATTTGACACATGCGAACCATGCCTTATGGGCAAGATGACCAAGACTCCGTTCTCCGGAACAATGGAGCGAGCAACCAACTTATTGGAAATCATACATACCGATGTGTGCGGTCCAATGAGTGTTGAGGCTCGTGGAGGATATCGTTATGTTCTCACTCTCACAGATGACTTGAGTAGATATGGGTATGTCTACTTGATGAAACACAAGTCTGAGACCTTTGAGAAGTTCAAGGAATTTCAGAATGAAGTAGAGAATCAACGTGACCGAAAGATAAAATTCTTACGATCGGATCGTAGAGGAGAATATTTGAGTCGCGAATTTGGTACACACTTAAGAAAATGTGGAATCGTTTCACAACTCACGCCGCCTGGAACACCTCAGCTTAACGGTGTGTCCGAACGTCGTAATCGCACTCTATTGAATATGGTGCGATCCATGATGTCTCATACCGATTTACCGCTATCATTTTGGGGATACGCTCTAGAGACAGCTACATTCACTTTAAATAGGGCACCGTCTAAACTGCTGAGACGACACCGTATGAATTATGGTTTGGGAAGAAACCTAAGCTGTCGCTTTCTAAAAGTTTGGGGATGCGATGCTTATGTCAAGAAACTTCAACCTGAAAAGCTCGAACCCAAGTCGGAAAAATGCGTCTTCATAGGATACCCTAAAGAAACCATTGGGTATACCTTCTACTTAAGATCCGAGGGAAAAATCTTTGTTGCCAAGAACGGATCCTTTCTGGAAAATGAGTTTCTCTCGAAAGAATTAAGTGGGAGGAAAGTAGAACTCGATGAAGTACTACCTCTTGAACAGGAAAGTAGTGCAGCTCAGGAAAATGTTCCTGTGATGCCTACACCAACTGAAGAGGAAAATAATGATGATGATCAAGGTACTTCGGGTCAAGTAGCTACTGAACTTCGTAGGTCCACAAGGACACGTTCCGCACCAGAGTGGTACGGCAACCCTGTCCTGGAAATCATGTTGTTAGACAACGGTGAACCTTCGAACTATGAAGAAGCGATGGTGGGCCCAGATTCCAACAAATGGCTAGAAGCCATGAAATCCGAGATAGAATCCATGTATGAAAACAAAGTATGGACTTTGACTGACTTGCCCGATGATCGGCGAGCGATAGAAAACAAATGGATCTTTAAGAAGAAGACGGACGCGGATGGTAATGTCACCATCTATAAAGCTCGACTTGTCACTAAGGGTTATCGGCAAGTTCAAGGGATTGACTACGATGAGACTTTCTCTCCCGTAGCGAAGCTTAAGTCCGTTCGAATCATGTTAGCAATTGCCGCATACTATGATTATGAGATATGGCAGATGGACGTCAAAACGGCATTCCTCAACGGGCATCTTAAGGAAGAGCTGTATATGATGCAGCCGGAAGGTTTTGTCGATCCTAAGAATGCTAACAAAGTATGCAAGCTCCAAATGATCCATTTATGGGCTGGTGCAAGCATCTCGGAGTTAGAACATTCGCTTTGATGAGATGATCAAAGCGTTAGTTTATGCAGACTTATGGAGAAGTCTGCGTTTACAAGAAAGTGAGTGGGAGCTGTAGCATTTCTCATATTATATGTAGATGACATACTTTTGATGGGAAATGATATAGAATTCTTGGACAGCATTAAGGCCTACTTGAATAAGTGTTTTCAATGAAGGACCTTGGAGAAGCTGCTTATATATTAGGCATCAAGATCTATAGAGATAGATCGAGACGCCTCATAGGTCTTTCACAAAGCACATACCTTGATAAGATTTTGAAGAAGTTCAAAATGGATCAGTCCAAGAAGGGGTTCTTGCCTATATTGCAAGGTGTGAGATTGAGCTCGGCTCAATGCCCCACCACAAAGAAAAGATAAAGAAGAGATGAGCGTCATCCCCTATGCCTCGACCATAGGATCTATTATGTATGCCATGTCAGTGTACCAGACTGATGTAAACCTTGCCGTAAGTTTGGTAGGAAGGTACCAAAGTAATCCCGCAAGGAACACCGGACAGCGGTCAAGAATATCCTGAAGTACACGAAAAGGAAAAAGGACATGTTTCTCGCCTATGGAGGTGATGAAGAGCTCGTCAGAAGGGTTACGTCGACGCTAGCTTCGACACAGATCTGGATGACTCTAAGTCACAAAATGGATACGTGTATATGTTGAATGGTGGAGCAGTAAGCTGGTGCAGCTGCAAGCAGAGCGTCGTGGCGGGATCTACATGTGA
Source organism: Aegilops bicornis (assembly GCA_021605145.1). Classification (NCBI taxonomy): domain Eukaryota; kingdom Viridiplantae; phylum Streptophyta; class Magnoliopsida; order Poales; family Poaceae; genus Aegilops; species Aegilops bicornis. The sequence continues at coordinate 336,890,729 of CM038675.1, forward strand.
AGCGGAGTACATGGCAGCCTCGGAGGCAGAGTATGAAGCAATTTGGGTGAAGGGGTTCATCACCGACCTAGGAGTCATACCCAATGCGTCGGGGCCGATCAAACTCTTCTGTGATAACACTGGAGCTATTGCACTTGCTAAGGAGCCCAGGTTTCACAAGAAGACCAGGCACATCAAGTTGCCGCTTCAACTCCATCCGTGAAAATGTTCAAGATGGAGACATAGAAATTTGTAAAGTGCATACGGATCTGAATGTCGCAGATCCGCTGACTAAACCTCTTCCATGGGCAAAACATGATCAACACCGTAACTCTATGGGTGTTCGATTCATCACAATGTAACTAGATTATTGACTCTAGTGCAAGTGGGAGACTGTTGGAAATATGCCCTAGAGGCAATAATAAAAGCATTATTATTATATTTCCTTGTTCGTGATAATTGTCTTTTATTCATGTTATAATTGTATTATCCGGAAATCGTAATACACGTGTGAATACATAGACCACAATACGTCCCTAGTGAGCCTCTAGTTGACTAGCTCGTTGGTCAACAGATAGTCATGGTTTCGACTATGGACATCGATGTCGTTGATTAACGGGATCACGCCATTAGGAGAATGACGTGATGGACAAGACCCAATCCTAAGCATAGCACAAGATCGTGTAGTTCGCTTTTGCTAGAGCTTTTCAATGTCAAGTATCTCTTCCTTAGACCATGAGATCGTGTAACTCCGGATACCGTAGGAGTGCTTTGGGTGTACCAAACGTCACAACGTAATCGGGTGACTATAAAGGTGCACTACAGGTATCTCCGAAAGTGTCTGCGGTTGACACGGATCGAGACTGGATTTGTCACTCCGTATGACGGAGAGGTATCTCTGGGCCCACTCGGTAATGCATCATCATAATGAGCTCAAAGTGACCAAGTGTTTGGTCACGGGATCATGCATTACGCACGAGTAAAGTGACTTGCCGTAACGAGACCGAACAAGGTATTGGGATACCGACGATCGAGTCTCGGGCAAGTAACGCATCGATTGACAAAGGGAATAGTATACGGGTTGCTTGAATCCTCGACATCGTGGGTTCATCCGATGACAACATCGAGGAGCATGTGGGAGCCAACATGGGTATCCAGATCCCGCTGTTGGTTATTGACCTGAGAGCCGTCTCGGTCATGTTCACAGGTTCTCCCGAACCCGTAGGGTCTACACACTTAAGGTTCGGTGACGCTAGGGTTATTAGGAAGACTTATATGTGATTACCGAATGTTGTTCGGGGTCCCGGATGAGATCCCGGACGTCACGAGGAGTTCCGGAATGGTCCGGAGGTAAAGATCTATATATGGGAAGTTCTCAAACGGACACCGAAAAGTTTCGGGGGCATACCGGTATTGTACCGGGGCCACCGGAAGGGTTCCGGAGGTCCACCGGGAGGGGCCACCCTCCCGGGGGGGCCACTTGGGCTGCGTGGGGGAAGGAGCCAGCCCTTGATGGGCTGGGCGCACCCCCCCCTTGGGCCCTTGCGCCTAGGGTTTGGGGGGAACCCTAGAAGGGGCGCCCCCCCTTGCTTGGGGGGCAAGCCACCCTCCCTTGGCCGCCGCCCACCCCCTCTAGATGCCATCTAGAGGGCGCCCCTCCTCCCTTTCCCTGTAAATAGAGGGGTGAGGGAGGGCTGCATACCCAAGCCAAGGCGCAGCCCTCCCTCCCAACACCTCTCCTCCTCCGCACGTGCTTGGCGAAGCCCCTGCCGGAGTATCGCTGCACCAACAACACCACGCCGTCGCTGCCGTTGGAGCTGTCTTCCTCAACCTCTCCTTCCTCCTTGCTGGATCAAGACGGAGGAGACGTCGTCTGCACCATACGTGGTGTTGAACGCGGAGGTGCTGTCCGCTCAAAGACTTGGTCATCGGTGATCCGAATCACGACGCAGTACGTCTCCATCATCACCATCCCCTTGAACGCTTCCGCACTCGATCTACAAGTGGTATGTAGATGCAAACTCACTCCCTTGACTCGTTGCTTAGATGAACTCATAGATGGATCTTGGTGAAACCATAGGAAAATTTTTAATTTTCTGCAACGTTCCCCAACAAAGTGGCATCATGAGCTAGGTCTATGCGTAGTTCTCTATTGCACGAGTAGAACACAATTTTGTTGTGGGCGAGATTTTGTCAACTTGCTTGCCGCTACTAGTCTTATCTTGCTTCAGCGGTATTGTGGGATGAAGCGCCCGACCAACCTTACACGTGACGCTTACGTGAGACCGGTTCCACCGACTGACATGCACTAGTTGCATAAGGTGGCTGGCGGGTGTCTGTCTCTCCCACTTTAGTTGGAGCGGATTCGATGAAAAGGGTCCTTATGAAGGGTTCCATCATCACCATCCCCTTGAACGCTTCCGCACTCGATCTACAAGTGGTATGTAGATGCAAACTCACTCCCTTGACTCGTTGCTTAGATGAACTCATAGATGGAACTTGGTGAAACCGTAGGAAAAATTTTAATTTTCTGCAACGTTCCCCAACAGGTTTAAGTCGTAGTGACCCCATCAGTATTTTTTCTTTTGTACACGCTCTCACAACTTTTGTCTTTAGTTGTGAAGTAAAAATTGGTTATGATATGTGAATCATTGAGATGCATCAGCATGCGTGTTAGTTTTCCTTTGTATTTGATATTTTTGAGTGGGACGCCCTTTGCTGTGAGCAACGTCGATCGTATTTGATATTATTGTCTTTAGTTCAGAAGTAAATATTTACTCTGCTGAGATGCATAGTCACATGAATGTTGACTTATGTAAGGTATTTTAAGAGTTTGTTCTGAATGTTTTCTATGCAATGCCAGGCCTTGTGAGTTTGATTACAAAGTTGAGCTTGGAACGCTGTGGCATGCGGCCTCACGAGCTATTCACCGTGCCTCCTGAGAATAATGCTTCATATTGTTTTGCATGTTGATCTAATGCCCGTGATTTGCATGTTAAGAAGATCATCCTTTTCTGTTGTTTCTGTGCTTAAGAAGTTCATTGTCTTATGTTTCATTCATAGCATATACGACAACTCGGGTAGGTTAGAGGTGAAACCATATGATCTTCCGACCAACTCATCATCTTAGGCCGTGATTGGATCGTCGTTTTCCAACCAAAACCGCTTGTAAAACTGACGCTTGTAAATAAAAGCAGATGGTCTCGGGCGAAGTGCTTGGTTGGTCGATTTCGACTAGTAAAATATACACTGGTCTCTCAAATTACATGCGTAACCTGCCGGTCTTACTTACAGACCTCGGGCCCTCGGTTTCATTACGCCTGTATTTTACGCGTTGTTTCCGATGATGAGTAAATTACACTTGTATCTTAATACAAGTGTGAAATAAACCAAAGCTCCCAAGCGCGGCCTTACCGTTTCATGCCGTCTCAGTCTGATGATCCTGGCTTCCTGAATGAGCAGCGAACGCTGTATCAGACCATCAGTAGGGCCCGTGAGGCCCTCTCCGTCGTCCTTCGAGTTGTTGCGCTCGCCGTGGCGCCGAGCATTGTCAACATGGTCAACGAACATGAGGATTCAGGAAATGACTTTATTTTGACTGGATGACAATAGGGACCCACTAGGGCCATAGCCGTACGTACGCAAGTGCCTCCTTATTATGTACAACTATATTTTTTTGCTTCCTCCTGGTTTCCTGACATCACGGTCCCACACCATTGTCAACCTATGTAGTCAATAAACGAGAGAATTGCACAAGGAGCGGTCGATAGCTGGGACCGAGCAGCTCGAGCAGTTTTTGTGTTTTTGAGGTGTGAGCACTGCCGAGTTTTTCTTGAGCGATGTTTTCATTGTTGTTCAGAGGAGAGCAGGGCATTAACTGGGCGGGCTGTGGCCGTCTAGCCCAGGACAGATATTATTATTTTCAAGCTGAAAATGGCTCGCCCAGCTGTACTTTTTTTTAGGAATACCCAGGCAAGGTTAACTTGTTATTCTCCGCCCAGCTGAGCTGCAAATCTTTTCTAGGAGGGATGCATTAGGCTGAAAGGACATGCGGTGCCCCCATGTGTGGTTTTGGTAATTGATGACATTCTCTATGGACTAATGGTTGCATTGAGTTATATTTTAAGGATTTGTCCATAGGCATTTCTTGAAGTCCATGTGTTGGTTTCAAGGAGTTTATGTGTTGACCGAGGTGCTATTAAGGAATAATCCAAAGATTGGTCATGTGAGTGTTGTGCTTATTGCAAGCATGTCTTGAAGAAGAAGATTGTGTGATCATTCATGTTTACCTTCAAGACATCATCCAAACGAAGAGAGTTGGAAAGATTCAAGGTTGATCAAGACTAAGTCAAGAGTGAATCAAGTTGATCAACTCACAAAGCGTAAAAGATGTACCGAGAGGGATGAAGTGATCCCATGGTATGGTAAGCATTGTCCATTGCACTTTGTGTACTAACCCATGGTCTATGTGAGAGTTCTATGTGGGGTTAGGTACGTGTCCATGGCCTTGCGTCAAGAGGAAGATACCATACAACCCATGGAAATGATGACATCAAGTGGTGATCGTAATCAAGGTTGTGTTGTGCAAGTTCAAGTGGAGCATCACGATGAAATCATGCTTGTAGCTTGCCGTCCATTGTGGTGACAATGGACATGTGAAGGTGTACCGAAGAGTGACTCATCCATAGTGGAGTATGGGGGAGCAATCAACTAGCCTTCATAGAGCCAATGTAATCACTCGTGAAGGTGTACCGAAGAGTGACACACCCATAGTGGAGTAAGGGGGAGCAATCATCTAGTCTTCATCGATCCAACGCAATCAAGAAAGGTGGTCCAACTTGAGGGAGTCAAGATCGTCATCATCTAGCTCAAGTGGACCATGTGCAAGGCAAAGGTTTGCCCTTGAGAGGTTTTCTATTTTACCGGTCTCATGGTGGTAGTTGGGAGACCGGGTTATAGGATCGTTTGCCGTACTATCAAGGGGGCTCTCAAGTTGGTAGCTTGATCGTATCGTGAGTAGAAAGCTCAAACCATTGCATCCTTTCATCATGCTTCTTTGTTCTTGTTTGGTTCTCTTTGTGAGTCTTAGAGCATATGGTCATCTTGATGACAAGCTTGAGTTCATCGAAAACGGAGTTCACATGCGTCTTCTATGATGTTTTCGGTGTTGGAGGTTTTACCGGTCTTATCCGAGGAAGGGTTCTCACCATTTTATTATGGGCCTTTTCTCATTTTCTTCTTATTGATATTTCTTTCAAGATTGTGTTATCCCATGTCGCTAGATTTCCAACAAACTTGGTTTCGTCGAATTCGGAGTCCGTTTGCAGAAGTTGTGGTAGTTTTGGTGTTTTGAAAAGGCTGCAGCGGTACTACCGCGGACATGAGCGGATGTAATTTTTTACTACCGCTCTTGGGAGCGGTACTACCGCTCTTGGGAGCGGTACTACCGCGGCTACTTCCGTGGCTACTGCCGCTCCGGACCAAAAACTCTTCACAAGTCCAGCGGTGGTAGGCACGGATGTATTTTTTTAGTACCGTCATAGCGTGAGTACCGCTACCCTTAGCGGTAGTACCGCTACCCCTAGCGGTAGTACCGTGAGGACGAGCGATAGTACCGCTCTGTGCGGGCAGTGAGCATAACGGTTGGATTTTTCCCCACCTATAAAAGGGGGTCTTCTTCCCCATTGAACCTTATCTCTTGAGCTCGTGTTCTTCCCCCATTGTTGACCTTCTTTGAGCTTGCTAACTCTCAATCCCTCCATGGATTCTTGCTAGTTTTTGAGGGAAAAGAGAGGAGATCTAGATCCACATTTCCACGAATCACTTTCTCATCTATGTGAGGGGAACCCCTTGGATCTAGATCTTGGAGTTCTTGGTGGTCTCCTTTTCGTTCTTCCTCTCATTTTCCTCCCTAGCATTTGTTGCTTCGGTGGGATTTGGGAGAGAAGGACTTGGGCACTTCGTGTGCCCTTGACATTGCATTTGGTGCATCGGTCTGAGTTCTCCACGGTGATACGTGGAAGTTACAAGTTGAGAAGCTTATTACTCTTGGGTGCTTGGTACCTGAGGGAGTCCTAGATTAGGGGGTGTCCGGATAGCCGGACTATAGCCTTCAGCCGGACTCCTGGACTATGAAGATACAAGATTGAAGACTTCGTCCCGTGTCCGGATGGGACTTTCCTTGGTGTGGAAGGCAAGCTTGGCGATACGGATATGTAGATTTCCTACCATTGTAACCGACTCTGTGTAACCCTAACCCTGTTCGGTGTCTATATAAACCGGAGGATTTTAGTCCGTAGGACGAACAACAATCATACCATAGGCTAGCTTCTAGGGTTTAGCCTCTGTGATCTCATGGTAGATCCACTCTTGTACTACCCATATCATCAATATTAATCAAGCAGGAGTAGGGTTTTACCTCCATCGAGAGGGCCCGAACCTGGGTAAAAACATCGTGTCCCTTGTCTCCTCGTTACCATCCGCCTAGACGCACAGCCGGGACCCCCTACCCGAGATCCACCGGTTTTGACACCGACATTGGTGCTTTCATTGAGAGTTCCTCTGTGTCGTCATCTTTTAGGCCCGATGGCTCCTCCGATCATCAATAACGATGCGCTCCAGGGTGAGAATTTTCTCCCCGGACAGATCTTCGTATCCGGCGGCTTTGCACTGCGGGCCAATTCGCTTGGCCATCTGGAGTAGATTGAAAGCTACGCCCCTGGCCATCAGGTCAGATTTGGAAGTTTGAACTACACGTCTGTCGTAGATGGAGACTTGATCTTAGACGGGTTCGAGACTCAGCCAAGCACGCCAGACCGCCACGAGGGCATGATCTAGCTTCTGCCACGGACAAGGTGTCCTGGAGGCCGCACCGGTATCCGCTCCGACCTTTAGCTCGGAGCCGACTGCGCCGATCGAGGATGGGTGGCCGGACACCGCCTCGGGGGCTGTGATCTCTATGGCGATTGAGCCGTACGCCTACCATGTCCTTTGCGAAGCTCGTGACTCCAAGGTGCTGGACTCCTCTCCGGACTCCGAGCCCTCCGCGCCCCCGCTAATCGAATCCGATTGGGCGCCGATCATGGAATTCACTGCCGCGGACATCTTTCAGCACTCGCCCTTTGGCGATATCCTGAATTCAATAAAGTCTCTCTCTTTATCAGGAGAGCCCTGGCCGGATTATGGTCAGGAAGGTTGGGATGCGGACGACGAAGAAATTCAAAGCCCACCCACCACCCACTTTGTAGCCACTGTCAATGATTTAACCGACATGCTCGACTTCGACTCCGAAGACATCGACGGTATGGACGACGATGTACGGGAGGAGCATGAACCAGCCCCTATAGGGCACTGGAGAACCACCTCATCTCACGATGTATACATGGTGGACACACCTAAAGGAAGCGACGATGAGGAACAACGAGACGCTACGAAGGATCGCTCCATCGAAAATCAGTCAAAACGGCAACGTAAGCGCCGCTCAAAGTCCCGCCTCGACAAAGACAATAGCCATACAGACCCAGCTATAGAGCAGGGTGAACCGGTGGACGACGAACATGCTATCGAGCAATCGTCCGAACAGGACAATCTGGATAAACAACCCACGGCGAAGATAACAGTCCGGACGAACTCACGCCGGACAAGTTGCTGGAGCAGAAGAACCTGCACAAAAGGCCTGCCGCCACAAAGACGTAGCCTGAAAAAGCGTAAGCGGAAGCTCAAAACAGTGGAAGATGCACTCGAGAATCAGATGGAGCAAAGTACTCAACATCATGAGACAAATACGGCGATCGCCCGAACAAAGAGCTACCCAAAGCGAAAACTGCTGCCCGAATTTGACGAGGAGGCCGTAGAGCCCCCACAATCAAAAAACAAGGAGGCCACCCGGTCGGATGGACGACCCCATGGCAAACAGAGAGCGGCAAATGGTGCCGCACACAAGCCGGCACGCGATCCGCACAAGGATTCGCATCAAAAAGATGGCCCGGTTAGATCTATCTACGGGCCAAGAAAGCAAGCTCTAGTAAGCAAGGCAACACATCAAGTATCCGAACATCACGGTACACCTAAATATAGGGGTGCCGCACACCCCCTATGTTTCACCGATGAGGTGCTGGATCATGAATTTCCAGTGGGATTCAAGCCCGTAAACATAGAGGCATATGACGGAACAACAGACCCTGGAGTCTGGATTGAGGATTACATCCTCCATATACTCATGGCTAGAGGAGATGATCTCCATGCCATAAAATACTTACCCCTCAAGCTCAAAGGGCCAGCCCGGCATTGGCTTAAAAGCCTTCCCGAAGACACCATTGGAAGTTGGGAAGAGCTCGAGGATGCCTTTCGGGCAAATTTTCAAGGGATCTATGTCCGACCTCCGGATGCCCACGATTTAAGTCACATAGCTCAACAGCCCGGAGAGTCAGCCCGGAAATTTCGGAACAGATTCCTTACTAAAAAGAACCAAATAGTCGACTGCCCGGACGCTGAAGCCTTAGCAGCTTTCAAACACAACGTCCGAGACGAATGGCTCGCCAGACACCTGGGCCAAGAAAAGCCAAGAACAATGGCCGCATTAACAAGCCTCATGGCCCGCTATGCTGGAGAGGATAGCTGGCTAGCAAGATGCAGCACCAGCGACCCAAGTACATCCAAGTCAGGGATGGAACGGGAAACCACGACGCAGCAAGGACCAAAGATCGGACCAAGGGAAACAACACGAAGAGCACGACAGTCAACGCCGGATTCAAAAGCTCTCGGCAGAACCATAAAAAGCTGCCCCTCAAGGATAACAGGGACGAGCTATCTAACTTAAACAAAATCTTGGACAAGATATGCCAAATCCACAGTACTCCCGGGAAGCCTACAAACCACACCCATAGAGATTGTTGGGTCTTCAAGCAGTCCGGCAAACTCAACACCGAACACAAGGGGCTCGACACACCAAGCGAGGAAGATGACGAACCCCAAAAGCAGAGCACCGGAAAACAAAAGAATTTCCCACAAGAAATCAAAACAGTGAACTCACTTCACGTGACAAAAGGGAAAAATAGAGCGGCACCCATAGAGGTACGCGCCATACTGGTTGTTCAGACCAATCACCTTTGACCATCGGGATTACTCTAGAAGTATACGGAATGCAGGTTGGACTGCCTTGATATTAGATCTGATAATTGGCGGACTCCAATTTTCACAAGTCCTAATGGACGGCGGCAGTGATCTAAACCTGCTATATCAGGACACAATCCGCAATATGGGGATAGACCCAACCAAATTTCGCCACAGCAACACTTCCTTTCAAGGGGTAATGCCAGGCCCATATGCCCATTGTACGGGCTCTCATCGCTAGAAGTTGTGTTCGGCTCACCCGACAACTTCCGCGAAAAAGTTAACCTTCCACCTCGCCCCATTTACAAGTAGCTATCAAGCACTATTGGGATGCTAAGCTTCGCCCGCTTTAAGCAATACCGCATTATGCATCTCTGACACTTAAAATGCCCGGTCCACGTGGCATCATCTCATTAAAGGGAAACATCGAGGGTTCCTCGAGTCCAGAAAATTGTGCTGATGCCTTGACAGCCCCACAATAAACCGGCTTCACCAATACAAGCACTTAGACAGGTCGTCCAGACCCCGGACACGGCTTGACGAGTCCGGCGTAAACATACAAGGGCTCGCTAGACGCATACCCCCGTACAAGGGGCTCCGCGCATCCACAACAAGAGACAATTTTGTTCATTCTTTGAATTGTACTTTGATTATTTAATATAACGTACATTTTCGCATGATCTTTTTCAACTAAGTTCCTCTCTTTTACAGATGAACACCATGCTACACCTGGCCCGTGGATACGGCTACAGAGACACAGCGCAGACGCAAGAGGGACCCGTTGCAAGGATTCTTTTCAGATTAAGACCCTGCGTAAACCTTTTTCACTATCTCTTGTTGATACACATCCCCCGATTTCTTGCTATAATCGAGGAGGAGGCTGGCGTTTTGGCATAGGCCACGTCAGAATTTTGCGCGTACCTGGACACCAGGGGCTTTTTTTACCAAGGGCGATTGTTCGACCCGTTTTCATAAAGACCGAATACCTTAGGGAGTGTTCTCGAGTTAGGCCTTATATACATCAGCTCCGAATCATGTCTTTGGTCAAATGTTGGGTTTGCCCGGCTCCTGTGTTTTGCTGCCTTACATTCCGCTCTATCGGCTAACGCGGCACTGTGGAGAACTATCGCGATTGTGCCCCGGTTCGCCAGGAGCACCTCAAGAGAGAAAGCCGAAACCGACCGTCATGATATAGCGTGAGACTGGTCAACCACTCGATGACCCGCTGGAATATTTAGAATTCCTCCTCATTGACGAAGGGCCGTTTCGGCCAGTACATCTGGCGCCCCAAATTCGGGTGAGCGCGGTGCCCCTAGGGGCTATATAGTAGCCCCACTGTCAAACTCCTATGGCTAAGTGAAAGTGATAAAGCATTATAGTCCGGTTGCCTAGTTTGCGGCGCTATCACCTCCTTTGTAGGACCAAGACATTGGATCAAGTGTGAAAATGCGTTTTCTGCGAACACCCCCGCATTATATGCGTGGGGGCTGAAAGCCAAAGACCGCCATCTTTCAAAGTTATATACACATATACATTAACGGCCGCACAGGAGGTATTTTTAATTCTTGAAAGCACAAGTATAAAAAGCTTTTATATTCCATCGAAACATTGTTTCACAATAATACATGTTATTCGAACATAATATCCTTCGAGCACTGCGTCTCTATTAAACGAGCGCCCTGGAGAACTTCCTGAAAGTAGTGCTCGACAGGTACTCGGCTTCCGTCCGAATCTTGGGATGCAACATCGGTGGCCTTCATCTCCGCCCAGTATGTCTTGACACGGGCAAGAGCCATCCGCGCACCCTCTATGCATGCTGACCGCCTCATTGCTTTGATATGCGGCACTGCACCAAGGAACTGTTGCACCAAGCCAAAATAACTCTTCGGCTCGGGCCTTTCCGGCCACAAATGAGTCACGACATTCTTCATGGCAAGTCCGGACAACCTATTCAGCTCCGCCCATTCGGCCAAACGATAGGTTAATGGAAGTGGACGCTCTGGACTACGGAACTGCGACCAAAAAAGCTCTTCCATCTCGTGATCCTTTTGATCTCCGAAGTGTTCGGCGCGTCATGCACTCGCCCGCCAAGTCCAGATAAGCATCCGCACTACTCCACGTACCGTCCAACTGAGCATATTTAGGATCCGTGAACTTCCTACGCAGCAGAAAGGGCTTTCCAGCCGCGATATCTCCGGCCTGACGTAGCTCCTCCTTCATAGCTCTCATCATAGAGCTAGCATCCTTGGCCTCGGTGGTGGCCTTCTTCAGGTCCTCTTGCTCCGCTCGACCTTATTTTCCAAGAAGCTCGCAGCGGCCGGCAGCATTCTTCAACTTCACGGCCATTTCGGCCATTTCCTTTTTGCTTCGGCAATGAGCAGCCTGTTCGGCTTTTAGCTCTTCGGCCGCCTTTAAGGCAGCCGCATCACTTTTTCTGGCCTGCTCCTTGGTTCGGGCAAGCTCCGCCCGAAGATTCTCCATGGCAGCGGCACCATCTCGCATCAAGCATACATGTTGTAAGGCACGGGCATCAAGCTCCCTTACTAGGTGTCCGCGAGAAACGTGCATACCTTGTGACTCATCCAGCCGCTTATTGACAAGCGCGATGTCGGCATCCACCACGCCAAGTTGCCGCTTTAGTTCGGCAAATTCATCGATCCGCTAGCCACGGACGATCCGCCACCTACATAGGAAGGGCAACATATTATATTCGGGATTATGATCCTCGACGCTGTCATTTTTGACAACGCACCGAGTCTCGAGGCTACTATCTACACGGGCGCATCTTATATATGCGGAACCGTCAAAAGGTACATCATTGCACGTAACTCAAAACCCGTCAAGAAACTCCGGGCGGCCTCGCATAACTTCGCTTTCATGGACGAAATCTTTTCAATCACCGTACCCATCAATGCACGGTGATCTTCTGAGATAGACACTCGCCCAAGCAGATCCTTCAACTCCTCCGACCGTGCACCAGGAGGTGTTGGACTCGTCTGATGGCCTTTTTCGAAGGCCGGACACGGAGGGCTCCAGGGGGCCCTACGACCGCACTCCACCCCTGCCGGATTCGGGGAAACCCTCCGCGACGACACCTCAGGATCGTCCGCCTCGCTAGGCGGTACGGAAGGGGGAGGCGCTCCGCTCTCCATCATCTCCGGACGAAGATCCTCAAGACGAAGCTCTGGCGAGAAGGGCTGAGATCCGAACTACAAGGTAAAATTTCGGTCATCTTCAGAAATAAAACGGGATGTCTTTTATTTTATAAACTCCCTCTCTACTTACGGCTCATTGGAGGGCTGATCTCCTTGGGGAAACAATGCAGCCGGGCATCTTCCGCTCAGGACCCTCTGGCGAAGATTTCTTCCCGCTTTGAGGCCTTGGTCTCCGGATCTCGAAGCGGTCCTCTTCTCCCTTGGATGGAGGGATTATCGATCCTCCTTTCTTGATAACCTCCTTGGCGGAGGCGCTTGCTTCCTTGTTCCCCCCTTCGCCTTCTCCTAAAGGCGCAACCTCCAGCATCCTGGTTAACACTGGATCCGGCGTGGTCTCAGGGAGGGGGGCTGGACACCTGATCAGTTTTGCTTTCGCTATCCACTCCTGCTTAAGGAACAACTCTTTTAAGGGCAAGTTTATGATAAATATACGGATAGCGTGTCCGGGTACGGGACTACTTACTTGAGCATCCGGGTGATTGCAGCTCAGACCTGCGTCCTCGGTCAAGTCCGGACACATTGTTTGTGATCCGTAGAACAGTTTGTACATCTCCACGGGCATTGTGCCCATGAAGTGTTGAAGAGCTCATGGTCCCTCCGGATTGAACTCCCACAAAGTGAGGGGGCGACGCTTGCGGTAAGGATGCATTTAATCAGCATGACCTACGTTACCACGACCAGATTGATCTCTCTCCCTAGGAGGTCTCGAATACGGCCCTGCAACAAGGGCACATCCTTGGACGGCCCCCAGTCAAGCCCTTTATTGACCCATGACGCCAGCCGCGGTGGAGGACCCGAGCGAAAGGCAGGTGGCGCCACCCATTTGGTGCCCCTAGGAGATGTGATATAAAACCACTCTTATTGCCATAGACTGAGCTCCTTTTGAAAAGAGCCCTCGGGCCATGGAGCGTCAGCATTCTTACTTATAACAGCCCCTCCGCACTCTGCATGTTGCCCCTTGATCATCTTCGGCTCCACCTTGAAGGTTTTGAGCCACAATCCGAAGTGTGGGGTAATGCGGAGGAAGGCTTCACATACGACGATGAACGAGATGTGGAGGATGGACTCCGGATCCAAGTCGTGAAATTCCAGCCCGTAATAAAACATGAGCCCCCTCACGAAGGGGTCCATCGGGAAACTTAGTCCCCGAAGGAAGTGAGACGTGAACACCACGCTTTCACCGGGCTTGGGAGTGGGAATAACCTGCCCTTGAGCAGGCAGCCTATGCGAGATTTCGCCGGTTAGATACCTGGCATCTCTTAGCTTTAGGACGTCTTCTTCCGTGACGGAGGAAGGCATCCACCGGCCTTGGAGGTCGGAGCCGGACATCATCGAAGGTCCGAAGCGCCTGAATCTGGAGCTTTGGGTGTTGGAACTCGAAGCGAGGGGTGGATTCGATGGAGATTGAGAAAAAGGAGCGGGGCCTTGGTCTCTTTATAAAGAGGTTGAATACCAGGAGCCCTCCCCATGACCGTTCGGGACTCGCCATCGATAGAGGAGACGTGCCAACGAGCACGATTGGGTTACCCACGCCCGTATTGATGAGAATCCCGGAATAAGGGGACACGATCTCTGCTTTGACAAGACGTGCCAAGGAAACCGCCTCGCTAAACGCGCTGAGGTGGGACAGTAAAAACGATTCGAATAAAGGCTTGGCCGTGGTGTGATGTCACGCTGCAGAATACGTCAGCATATTGAACTTGTGTAAATATTATTCTCTCTACGATGGTATGTGGAACTTATTTTGCAGAGCCGGACACTATCCTTGTGTTCAAAATCTTCTATGAAGTATTCGGAGAAGGAACCCTCCTTGCAATGCCGAAGACAATATGCGCGCCGGAATCGTCGTCATTGAAGCCTGGTTCAGGGGCTACTGAGGGAGTCCTGGATTAGGGGGTGCCCGGATAGCCGGACTATAGCCTTCGGCTGGACTCCTGGACTATGAAGATACAAGATTGAAGACTTCGTCCCGTGTTCGGATGGGACTTTCCTTGGCGTGGAAGGCAAGTTTGGCGTTACGGATATGTAGATTTCCTACCATTGTAACCGACTCTGTGTAACCCTAACCCTATTCGGTGCCTATATAAACCGGAGGGTTTTAGTCCCAGGGGAACAACAATCATACCATAGGCTAGCTTCTAGGGTTTAGCCTCTCCGATCTCGTGGTAGATCCGCTCTTGTACTACCCATATCATCAATATTAATCAAGCAGGAGTAGGGTTTTACCTCCATCGAGAGGGCCCGAACCTGGGTAAAAACATCGTGTCCCTTGTCTCCTGTTACCATCCGCCTAGACGCACAGTTCGGGACCCCCTACCCGAGATCCGCCGGTTTTGACACCGACAGTACCCTTGAGCTTGTTCCTCTTGGGTGCTTGGGCACCCTAGACGGTTGAGGTCACTTTGGAGCCATATTCCATTGTGGTGAAGCTTCGTGGTGTCGTTGGGGAGATAGCCCTAACCTTTGTGGTGTTCGGAGCTCAATCATTGTGGTGTAAAGCTCCGGGCAAGCGTCGGGGTCTCCAATTAGGTTGTGGAGATCGCCCCAAGCAATTTGACGGGTTTCGGTGACCACCCCCAAGGGTTGCCAAAGTGTACGGGTTCGGTGACCGCCCCCAAGGGTTGCCATTTGTATGGGTTCGGTGACTGCCCTCAAGGGTCCCTTAGTGGAAGCACGGCATCTTGCATTGTGCGAGGGCGTGAGGAGATTACGGTGGCCCTAGTGGCTTCTTAGGGAGCATTGTGCCTCCACACCGCTCCAAACGGAGATTAGCATCCGCAAGGGTGTGAACTTCGGAATACATCGTCGTCTCCGCGTGCCTCGGTTATCTCTTACCCGAGCTCTTTACTTATGCACTATACTTTGTGATAGCCATATTGTTTCTTGTCATATATCTTGCTATCACCTAGTAGTTTATCTTGCTTAGCATAAGTTGTTGGTGCACATAGGTGAGCCTAGCTGTTGTAAGTTTTGTGCTTGACAAATTAACCGCTAGGTTTATTCCGCATTTGTTCAAGCCTAAACCGTAATTATTTTAAAGCGCCTATTCACCCCCCCCCCCTCTAGGCAACATCCACGATATTTCATAGGCTTAACATGAAAATGGGCTTTAATAAATATTAAATGGGATGTAATTATAAAAACTAGACAATAACTATAAAAACTGCACCAAACATGTAATTAGTTTATAAAATTTTATTTTTAGATTTTGAAAATTTTAATTTCATTAATTGTTGCGCGCGCAATGTTTCGTTGGATTTTTACGTAATACAAATTTATATTGAAATTTTATTTAATCTGACTAGAAATTTCGGGATAAAAATTATTTCGGATCCCATCAAAATGTGGGAATTTTTTTTAATTCTGTTTTGAACGGTTGGTTAAAATTATTAATCGTTGTCCTTGCTAGAAAATGTGTTGTACTTTTAACAAACTGTAAATAGGCTGTAGTAAATTCCATTAGAATTCAAAAATGGGTTGTACATTCTTACAAATCGCAAATGGGCTATAAGTTCTCCGCCACACACTTGTGGGCCTAGTAAGTTGACGCGTCCCCTAAAAAAAGTAAGTTGACGCGTATGTAAGGCTTTGTCAACTTATAATCAACACACGGTTCTAGCAGCAGTGGCCGTTTGATGTCCATCCAACGAATGTCGTGCTTCTTCTTCAATCTTGGATATTCTAGCTTCAGCCACCCACAAAATGATTCCTCCCCCTGACATTTGGGGCACACCGTTTCGGAGGCTGACCTGTGAGCCTACTAAGTTGATGCGTACCAAGGGCTTTGTCAACTTAGTCATTATAAATGATTCTAGCTGCAGTGATCATACGATGTCCATCCAATGGCCGTCGTGCTTCTTCAACTTCTAGTCTTCTTGCTCCAGCCGCCCAAAGCAGCACCGATCGTGCCGCCTGCTCCTGCCTCTCATGGCCGGCTGTGCTGCCGTAGAGGCCTCACCGCCCCCTACTACTACCACCGCTGGTCAGGCCATCCCGCTACCCACCCACACCCCTTGTTATTCTGCGGCGACGGCAGCCTCAGACCGCAGCCAAACCAGTGAACCCTCGTACTCCTCTCCGCGTGCGCATCCACTGCCACGTCTTCCCCGGCTCCGTGTCATCCCCTTCCTAGGCCTCACCGTCGTACACCGCCCTGGTGCTCTCGGCGCGGCGTGGTCAACGTGGTCAACGAACGACATCCATCGGACGAGGATTGTACGTGGAGAGGCTGACAGCTGGGTCCACGGCCGCACACAAGGAAATGCCTCCTTATTACGCGCAAAATAATGGTTCCTCCACCTGACATCTGGGACCCACCGGAAGGGCCTCTGTATTTCGCGAAAAAAATGTTCCCCACGATGACGGTCGGACCCACCAGCTATATCTTCGCATGCAAGGAAGTGCCTCCTTATTACGCACAAAAATGAATACTCCCCACGCTAGGCTGGGACCCAAAGCATAGTGGGAGGATGTCTTTTGTGCCTACTAAGTTGACGGGGACGGAGGGCTTTGTCAACTTAGTCAATATGAACGATTCTAGCTCCAGTGACTGTACGATGTCCATCCAACAGCCGTAGTGCTTCTTCAACCTCTGGTCTTCTTGCTCCATCCGCCCAAACAAGCGTCGGGCATGCCGCCTGCTCCTGCCTCCCGTGTCCGATTGCGCTACCACCGCTAGCCATGCCATCCCTCTACACTCACCCACACCTTTTGTTATTCTCCGGCGACGGCAACCTCACACCGCAGCCGAAGCAGTCAACCCACATACTCCCCTCCACGTGGGCATCCACTGCTGCGTCTTCCCCGGCTCCGCGTCGTCCCCTTCCCAGGCCTCGCTGTCGTCCACCGCCTTGGTGCTCTCAGCGCGGCGTGGTCAATGTGGTCAACGACCGACTTCCATCGAAAGTGTACTGTATGTGGAGAGGCAGACAGTTGGGTCCATGGCCGCAGCAAGGAAGTGCCTCCTTATTACGCTAAAAATAATGATTCCTCCACCTGACGGTAGGGACCCACCAGACGGGCCACCGTATTTCGTGAAAAAAAATGTTTCCCCCAGACTGCTGGGACCCACCAGCTACATCTTCGCACGCAAGGAAGTGCGTCCATATTACGGGCAAAAACAAATGATTCGCCCCCTCACTGCTGGGACCCACCAGCTACATCTTCGCACGCAAAGAAGTGCCTGACAGGCGGGACCCGCCTGGTCGAAGCATATGTAGCGTTGTCATTCTGGTCGCGAACGTGTACATAAATACTAGTCGATGTAGAGGCGCGCACGTGTCATAGTAGAGGCGCGCACGTAGCACGTACACGTACGTACAGCGGCCAGGGTGGAAGAAAGAAAATACGGCCACGTACGTACATACGGGCGGGGTCTCGAACGCCTACTCACGCATACGTACGGTCAGGAACGTGTGTTGTTCATCGGGAGCCAACCGGCTTGGACGGAACAGCCAATGGAAACGAGGCCTGGTGTACCACAGAACGGAGTTAACGGCCTCGTGTTTGACCGGCCACGACGGAAACGGGATCCTGTTCATCGGGAGGGGTCTAGCGTACCGTAAAACGGAGGAAACGGATCTCCTATGATGGAAACGGGGTCCTGTTGATCAGGAGGGGTGTGGCATACTGCAAAACGGAGGAAACGGACTTGTGTTGGAGCGCTATGGTCGAAATGGGGGTCCTGTTCATCGGGAGGGGTGTGGCGTACCGCAAAACGGGACTCCACGTGATACTGTTCATCTCCACCGTCGACCTCCTCCAGCCTTGCCTCCTTATTACGCACCAAAAAATGAATACTCCCCCTGCTAGCTGGGACCCAGCATAGTGCGAGGCTGACTTGTGGGCCTACTTAGTTGACGGGGACGGAGGGCTTTGTCAACTTAGTCAATATGAACGATTCTAACTCCAGTGACCGTACGATGTCCATCCAACGGCCGTAGTGCTTCTTCAACCTTTGGACTTCTTACTCCAGCCACCCAAACAAGCGTCGGGCGTGCCGCCTGCTCCTGCCTCCCATGTCCGGCTGCGCTGCCACCGCTGGCCATGCCATCCCTCTACACTCAACCACACCTCCTATTATTCTCCGGCGACGGCAGCCTCACACCACAGCCGAAGCAGTCAACCCACGTACTCCCCTTCACGTGGGCATCCACTGCCGCATCTTCCCTGGCTCCGCATCGTCCCCTTCCTTGGCCTCGCCATCGTCCTCCGCCTTGGTGCTCTCGGCGCGGCGTGGTCAATGTGGTCAACGACCGACTTCCATCGGAAGTGTACTGTACGTGGAGAGGCTGACAGCTGGGTCCATGGCCACAGCAAGGAAGTGCCTCCTTATTACGCTGAAAATAATGATTCCTCCACCTGACAGCAAGAACCCACCGGACGGGCCTCCATATTTCGTGAAAAAAAACGTTTCCCCCCTGACTGCTGGGACCCACCAGCTACATCTTCGCACGTAAGGAAGTGCATCCATATAACGGGCAAAAAAATGATTCGCCCCCTGACTGTTGGGACCCACCAGCTACATCTTCGCACGCAAGGAAGTGCCTGACAGTCGGGACCCACCTGATCGAAGCGTATGTAGCGTTTTCATTCTGGTCGCGAACGTGTATGTACATACTGGTCGATGTAGAGGCGCGCACATGTCGTAGTAGAGGCTTCGCACGCAAGGAAGTGCATCCGTATAACGGGCAAAAAAATTGATTCGCCCCCTGACTGCTGGGACCCACCAGCTACATCTTCACACGCAAGGAAGTGCCTGATAGTTGGGACCCACCTGATCGAAGCGTATGTAGCGTTGTCATTCTGGTCGCGAACGTGTATGTACATACTGGTCGATGTAGAGGCGCGCACGTGTCGTAGTAGAGGCGCGCACGTAGCACGTACACGTACGTACAACGGCCAGGGTGGAAGAAAGAAAATACGGCCACGTACGTATGTACGGGCGGGGTCTCGAATGCCTACTCGCGCATACGTACAGTCATGAACGTGTGCTGTTCATCGGGAGCCAACCGGCTTGGACGGAACAGCCGATGGAAACGAGGCCTGTCGTACCGCAGAATGGAGTTAACGGCCTTGTGTTTGACCGGCCACGATGGAAACGGGATCCTGTTCATCGGGAGGGGTCTAGCGTACCGCAAAACGGAGCAAACAGACCTCCTATGGTGGAAACAGGGTCTTGTTGATCGGGAGGGGTGTGGCATACCGCAAAACGGAGGAAATGGACTTGTGTTGGAGCGCTACGGTCGAAACGGGGGTCCTGTTCATCGGGAGGGGTGTGGCGTACCGCAAAACGGGACTCCACGGGATACTGTTCATCTCCACCGTCGACCTCCTCTAGCCTTGCCTCCTTATTACGCACCAAAACATGAATACTCCCCCTGCTAGCTGGGACCCAGCATAGTGCGAGGCTGACTTGTGGGCCTACTTAGTTGACGGGGACGGAGGGCTTTGTCAACTTAGTCAATATGAACAATTCTAGCTCCAGTGACCATACGATGTCCATCCAACGGCCGTAGTGCTTCTTCAACCTTTGGTCTTCTTGCTCTAGCCGCCCAAACAAGCGTCGGGCGTGTCACCGCTTCCTCGCCTCCCGTGTCCGGCTACGCTGCCACCCCTGGCCATGCCATCCCTCTAAACTCACCCACACCTCCTGTTATTCTCCGGCGACGGCAGCCTCACACCACAGTCGAAGCAGTCAACCCACGTACTCCCCTTCATGTGGGCATCCACTGCGGCGTCTTCCCTGGCTCCGCGTCGTCCCCTTCCTTGGCCTCGCCGTCGTCCACCGCCTTGGTGCTCTCGGCACGGCGTGGTCAATGTGGTCAACGACCGACTTCCATCGGAAGTGTACTGTATGTGGAGAGGCTGACAGCTAGGTCCATGGCCACAGCAAGGAAGTGCCTCCTTATTACGCTGAAAATAATGATTCCTCCACCTGACAGCAGGGACCCACCGGACGGGCCACCGTATTTCGTGAAAAAAACGTTTCCCCCCGGACTGCTGGGACCCACCAGCTACATCTTCGCACACAAGGAAGTGCGTCCATATTACAGGCAAAAAAAATGATTCACCCCCTGACTGCTGGGACCCACCAGCTACATCTTCGCACGCAAGGAAGTACCTGACAGTCGGGACCCACCTGGTCGAAGTGTATGTAGCGTTGTCATTCTGGTCGTGAACGTGTACGTACATACTGGTCGATGTAGAGGCGCGCACGTGTCGTAGTAGAGGCGCACACGTAGCACGTACACGTACGTACAGCGGCCAAGGTGGAAGAAAGAAAATCCGGCCACGTACGTACATACGGGCGGGGTCTCGAATGCCCACTCGCGCATACGTACGGTCAGGAACGTGTGCTGTTCATCGGGAGCCAACCGGCTTGGACGGAACAACCGATGGAAACTAGGCCTGGCGTACCGCAGAACGGAGTTAACGGCCTTGTGTTTGACCGGCTACAATGGAAACGGGATCCTTTTCATCGGGAGGGGTCTAGTGTACCGCAAAACGGAGGAAATGGACCTCCTACGTTGGAAACGGGGTCTTGTTGATCGGGAGAGGTGTGGCGTACCGCAATACGGAGGAAACGGACTTGTGTTGGAGCGCTACGGTCGAAACGGGGGTCTTGTTCATCGGGAGGTGTGGCATCGCAAAACGGACTCCACAGGATACTTTTCATCTCCACCGCCGACCTCCTCCAGCCTCCACGGGCTCTGCTCATCCACCGTCGACCTCCTCCGGCCTCCACTGCGATCGCTCATCCACGGGCTCCTGCTCATCCAGCCTCCACCGCGGCGCTCCTCCACCGGCCATCGCTCAACCAGCCCTCTCCACGGGGTCATGTTCAACCACCCCTCCATGGGCTATCGCTCATCCAGCCCTCCACCGCCATCGCTCAACCAGCCCTCCACCGCTTCATCGCTCAACCAGCCCTCCATGGGGTCCTGTTCATCCAGCCCTCCACGGGGTCCTGTTCAACCACCGGCTCAATCGATCGGGGTCATGTTCATCCAGTGGCAACGACCTCTACTACCACGGGGTCCTGTTCATCCAACCCCCCACCGGGAACTATTCATCCAAATCACCCAACAACACTCACTGTTCATCAAGAGGCAACATCAATCGGCTTAAGTTAGCAGCAGTAGCGAAGGAATCACTCGGGTTCAGTTAATAGCAAGGGATCGATCGGGGTTCAGTAACGTAGCTAGTGCAATCGCTCGGGTTCAGTTAGAGCCCGCAGTGCAATCGCCGGGTTCGGGCGAGAGCTTAACGCCGCACACGCCACGCTGACGACGAGAGAAACATGCATCGCTCGGCCCCGACCGCCCATCGTAACCGGAAACTCCCCCGATATTTTTCTCGCCCTCGCTTCTACCACGGTTTTCTCCATCATGGGTGGCCCAAAGAATGTCATGCAGCTGCGTCTCCGGCCCGCCCAGGACGAAAAGCCCATTTTCTGTCATGATTTTTTGTCATAGAAGTAGGAGCCCACCACACCTATGATGATACCGGGTTTTGTCACAATTATCGTCATAGAAGTGTCATAAGCATGACAGAAAAAATTCATTCGGCCCAAAATGTCACGGTTGTGTCTTTTTTTTGTAGTGTCTTAAGCCCATGATAAAAAATCAGACGCACCATATCCTCCTTCCAGGCAGTCGTCGTGTGGTCAATCAAATAATGGACTAGAAAAACATTTTCATGGTGGGGAGTGGTGATCGGCCGCATCATACCTGCCCTAGGAATCCAATTATGATTCCAACACTGGTGCGCGTCGGTCCTAAACAAACGGTTTTTTACCCCTTCCCGCGACGGCATTTGGAACCGTCGCCAAGTGAGTGTGGGCGATAGGGGGGTCCTTCCCACAAGACCCAGAAACCGTCAGGGATATGCCCTCCTGGCACACCCGTTCGGCAAAATGAGGTCGTGTGCGACTGACGAGCACTCAAATACAGAAATACATACAATAGAGCTAAAAAATATAATTATACGACGAAATTGTTTCCGATCGCAAGTACATCCCACACAGTCAGTCCCCGCTAAACGTTTCCGTTCATCTGCACATCCCACACAGTCACTCCAAGGAAAACGTTTCCGTTCACAGGTACATCACACACAATTTTTCCCGTTAAATCGTTTGCGTTATTGAATGTATCATACACGGTTTGTAGAAGAAACTGTGTGGTAAAGGCTGTCCATCACACACAGTTTTTATGTGGTAAACATTTGCGCAAGGTGGCCTAACGCAAACAGTTTTCAAGAGAAAGTCATGTGTGATTGTTCATTGATCCAACACGGTTTATTCCTAGAAATTGTGTGTGTTGCCTGAGGTCATCGCCCACGGTATTTTTTCAACAACCGTTTGCAATAGCAAAACACAATTAGCGGGCTAATTCGCCATTAGCAGGCTAATTATCCGATTATTCATAATCCATTTATTAATCTAATTGACATTTCATATTAAGCACACAATATATTTCATTTCCATATTAAGGAAGCAGAATTTCATAATTCAAATACATTTGAGTACAACATGATATAGCTTCAGCACTCAGCTACCCCATTACACAACTGCACCAGCAGCAAGTTCCACATGCAACATGTGGAACCTTTCGAAATTATCATCATCGACGGTATATAGACAGATGCATCTCATCTGGAAAACTGCTGAAGCGGAAAGCAAATATTGAGCCTTCATTCATGTTGAAGGTCTTTGCAACTTTAGTCCAAAGGCTCAGAGATGATTGACCGTCCGGCCCTTCATCCTCTTCAGGAACACTTCAATATTGAACCGTGGGTGTTGTATGAAGACCTTCCTCACCTCCTGACCATAGAGGTGGTTTGAGAGGTAATCATCAGTGAACTGCTTTGGAAAGGCTTGAGAACAAGGATGTGCATAAATATCTTCTCTATATTGGAAATGGGGCAAAGGAATAAAAGGAAGGGCAAGGTATAATACTTAGTACCATCTTGTAGTGAACTGATGTCTTCTTCATTGTGCAGACAAAGATCTTGCTGTTTTTTGTCGCTAATTTCTTTATCCTAACAATCTTTCTGAGTTTCTTGATTTGATTGATATTCATGGACAACTCATTTCCCCATATGCAAAAAGGGTCGAACAGTGGGTCAAAACCTCTTACAGCAGGACCTACATGTGCAAGACCAAATTGTTAAAAACAAAATATTAGAATGGTTCCTGCAATTGCACAATAATGTGCTATTAGACAACAGACCATGCACGTGCTAACCTAGATTGTAAACCTTAGTGCTTCCCATTGTTTCTCTGCAACACATATAAGGTAGTTAGTCATCAGGTTAAGTAAGGGTTCACATGCTATCAGTAAAATATGTTGATGAAAAATAAGCACATTGCAGATTCATCAGATTAATTGAAGCCACACGGAAAACCCATTTACCCAAACCAAGCATGACTAAGAACTAGGAAATATAGCACTTGTATATATTTCTCATGTAATCGATTTATTCCTCACATGCACAACAATACAAAATTCTACCCACGACAATTGGACATCGCATTGCAGAATTGAACCAAGCAGTTAACTGAACACCACAACAAATGAACCAAACATTAACTGAGCACCACATTTCACAATATAACATTGAACCAAGCAGTTAACTAAACACCACAACAAATGAACCAAACATTAACTGAGCACCACATTGCACAATATAACATACTCCTAATAGAAGATTAGAGAGTTAACCAAACAGTTAACTACAGCTAATTGTAGAAATTGTATTTGTTTCTCATGTATTTACTACAGCCAAATTCAATTTATTCCTCACATGGTGTACAATAACAGAATGCACCCACAGTTTTGTAAAGATAAATTTGATTTATTTCTCACATGGAAGACAATACAAGCTGCAGCCTGAAGAATTGAACATCACATTTGCAGAATTGAACCAAACAGTTAACTGAAGATGACAACTAATTAACAAAATATTTAATAAGTGAGCACCACACTGCACGACATATAGAACATATACACTAGAGCAACAGATTGCATGGTGAAATTAGATAGCACAATTCACTAGAATTTGTGAAGGAAAGGCAGGAGCAGCACACGCAACGGGTAAACCGAGCATGCTTAACCGGCGTAGCTAGCAATTGGCAAGGTGCTCCTTCAAGATCTGGGGGTCGGCATGAATGGCAGCCATCGCGACCTCATCCGCGCGTGCGGCCGCGATTTGCTTCTCCGCTGCCAAATGCTCCTTGAGGTCCTGTCTATAATGCGTGCACCATGGATTAGGTCGGCGCTTATTTGGTGGAGGGGTCGGTGATTTGGGTGGAAGGTGTCGTGCTCGCTCTGGCGGTTGGGGCATGTGGGATGTGGAAGGAGGAGGAGGATGTGGGTCGGGTGTGGATTACCTGCCTGGATAGAAGAGGCCGAGCAGCGTGAAGGAGGGTCGCTGGCGAGGAGGCGGCGGTGCTGCAAGCAAGGAGTGAAGGTTTCAACTTGGAAAGGAAGGCAAAAAGTGGGGAAATGTGGCTTTTGGTAAGGGGGAGGGGCGGGGAGGTAGATATTTCCGCGGAAGCCGAAAATTTGGAATCGCTCACCAAAAAATCGGCAAGACAAAGTGTCATCACACACGGTCCCTTATTCGTAATCGTATGCGATATGTGGACATCACAGATGATTCAGATAGCTTAACCCGTGTGTGATGAGTTTGAACGTCAAAAGTTTTGGTTCGAATTTCCATGGTTACAGTGGTCATCCACGTCATTGCATAATTTGGGTACACAAAGGAGACTACAGCACACGCTCACTTCTTAATGGAGCAAGTTCAGCAATTAAACAGAGCTAGCTGACCTAAACATTACTCTAAAAAATTAAAGGTTGGTGCTCGTAATTAAACAAAACAAAGAGTACTACTACGGCTGGTGCTCGTCGATCTCCGCCGCCGCCTCCATGTCCAGCTCGCGTCGGCCGGTCTCCTGGAGAAGGGGGTCCATGGCATCCATTGCACCATACTCGGCAAGTATCTCGCCATCCGTGTCCGCCATCTCTTTGGAAAAGGCCGCCACGAGCTGGGCGTATGGAGGCGATCTGGCTTGTACGGCTCGGGCCAAGGTAAGGTATGCGGCGGAGGAACGGAAGGCTGCTCGAACGCTCTCGGCGATTGCCAGCTCTTTGGCCGTGGGTTGCCAACCGTTGTCGGAGAAGCTTCATTCGATTTGTGCGGTGACCGCTAGGAGATGGGCGTGGGCGGCCTCGACATGGTCGTGAGTGGCCTCCATCGGGGCTAAGGCCGCCACTGCGGAACGGACAGCTGCTGTGCCGCTCTCGCTAGTTGCTATCCCCGAGGCAGATGTTGATGCCGCCACCTGAGAAGCAACAGCGGCCGTTTGGGCTGCCTTTGCTGCCCGGTCCCAAATTGCGGCCGCGCTCATGCACCTTGTTAGCACACGCATGGCGGCTGCAGCCGCGCTCTCGCCGGAGTGGGCCACCGAAGTTGCCCTCACGACGCGGGTCCACGTGCCCATCTTTCACCGGGCATTTATTGAACGGTGAAATGATATTTGGGGAGCGAGCTAGTGTGCTTGAGATGTCGGTTGTGGACTGTAGCCGATGCACCTTCTCGCGTAAGCCATAGGCGTACTATACACCGACGGTGCTCCAAGATATTTTGTACTACATCTCACACGGTTGCTGATAATAAACAGTGTGTGATCTACTTGATTTTTCATTTTGATTTGAATTACATAATGGGGTCACAGCGGCAATGAACGGTGTTTGAATTGCTAGACCTTTTATCTGGAGTGAACATTCAACTATATGTGTGTCGTAAAAGAATTGGAATTATATAGGGTTCGTTTGAACATTTTATACATTAAATTGGTTTTCTAGCCATTCCAGGTGAACAATTCAAAGTTGAGCTACATGCACATGCTCCAGTGCATATAAATTGGTTGAAAAATCAAATATGTGTCCTTGGGTGAATGCTTAGGTCCCATGCAAGAAATGGTAATGAATTTCAAACACGAGGGCACCGTTGATTGCCAGCAAAACATTGAGATGCCTGGTTTTTAAATTCTAGTAAATCCAAAACTCGTCTGAAATTCATGAAACTTGGCATGCTATCATGGAGCAGCATCAACATGCCGTGGTACAAATTTTGTCCCATTTGGGGCAGGTTTGGATATATGCTTCTCACAAACCGGAGCTTCTCACAATAAGCATGATGGTTTTCGGTAGGGAACGTCCCACCTATGGGGACCTAAACGATATCCATTGCCTCTTATTGCTTTCAATTTTTTTCTCGTGTCAACATAGAACAACAGGAGTGTTGTGTGAATTTTTGTGATTTTTTGGGTTCGTTTTACATTTTTATGCATTAACTGAGTTTTCAATGCATTTTATGTGCATAATTCAAATTTGAACTACATGCACATGCTCCAAAGGCATATAAATTGGTTGAAAAATCAAATATGTGTCCTTGGGTGCATGCTTAGGTCCCATGCAAGAAATGGTAATGAATTTCAAACACCGGGGCACCGTTGATTGCCGGCAAAACATTGAGATGCCTGGTTTTTCAATTCTAGTAAATCCAAAATTTGTCTGAAATTCATGAAACTTGGCATGCTATCATGGAGCGGCATCAACATGCCGTGAACAAATTTTGTCCCATTTGGGGTAGGTTTGGGTATATGCTTCTCACAAACTGAAGCTTCTCACAATAAGCATGATGGTTTTCGGTAGGTAAACGTCCCACCTTTGGGGACGAAACGATATCCATTGGCTCTTATTGCTTTCAATTTTTTTTCTCGTGTCAACACAGAAAAATAGGAGTGTTGTGTGAATTTTTGTGATTTTTTCAGGGTTCATTTTGACACTTTTATGCATTAACTGAGTTTTCAATGCATTTTATGTGCATAATTCAAATTTGAACTACATGCACATGCTGCAGTGCATATAAATTGGTTGAAAAAACAATTGTGTCCTTGGGTGCATGCTTAGGTCCCATGCAAGAAATGGGAATGAATTTCAAACACCGGGGCACCGTTGATTGCCGGCAAAACATTGAGATGCTTGGTTTCTAAATTCTAGTAAATCCAAAACTCGTCTAAAATTCATGAAACTTGGCATGCTATCATGGAGCGGCATCAACATGCCGTGGTACAAATTTTGTCACATTTGAGGCAGGTTTGGGTATATGCTTCTCACAAACCCGAGCTTCTCACAACAAGCATGATGGTTCTCGGTAGGGAACGTCCCACCTTTGGGATGAAACGATATCCATTGTCTCTTATTGCTTTCAATTTTTTTTCTGGTGTCAACGCAGAACAACATGAGTGTTATGTGAATTTTTGTGATTTTTTGGGGTTCGTTTGGACATTTTTAAGCATTAACTAAGTTTTCAATGCATTTTATGTGCATAATTCAAATTTGAACTACATGCACATGATCTAGTGCATATAAATTGGTTAAAAGATAAAATTTGTGTCCTTGGGTGCATGCTTAGGTCCCATGCAAGAAATGGGAATGAATTTCAAACACCGTGGCGCCGTTGATTGCCGGCAAAACATTGAGATGCTTGGTTTTTAAATTCTAGTAAATCCAAAACTCATGAAACTTGGCGTGCTATCATGGAGCGGCATCAACATGCCGTGGTACAAATTTTGTCCCATTTGGGGCAGGTTTGGGTATATGCTTCTCACAAACCGGAGCTTCTCACAACAAGCATGATGGTTTTCGGTAGGGGACGTCCCACCTTTGGGGACGAAACGATATCCATTGCCTCTTATTGCTTTCAAATTTTTTTCTCATGTCAACATAGAACAACAGGAGTGTTGTGTGAATTTTTGTGATTTTTGGGGTTCGTTTGGACAATGTATGCATCAACTGAGTTTTCAACGCATTTTATGTGCATAATTCAAATTTGAACTACATGCACATGCTCTAGTGCATATAAATTCTTTGAAAAATCAAATTTGTGTCCTTGGGTGCATGCTTAGGTCCCATGCAAGAAATGGGAATGAATTTCAAACACCGGGGCACCGTTGATTGCTGGCAAAACATTGAAACGCCTGGTTTTTAAATTCTAGTAAATCCAAAACTCGTCTGAAATTCATGAAACTTGGCATGCTATCATGAAGCGGCATCAACATGCTGTGGTATAAATGTTGTCCCATTTGGGGCAGTTTGGGTATATGCTTCTCACAAACCGGAGCTTCTCACAACAAGCATGATGGTTTTCGTTAGGGAAACGTCCCACCTTTGGGGACGAAACGATATCCATTGCATCTTATTGCTTTCAATTTTTTTTTCGTGTCAACATAGAACAACAGGAGTGTTGTGTGTAT
Organism: Aegilops bicornis; assembly: GCA_021605145.1. Taxonomy (NCBI): domain Eukaryota; kingdom Viridiplantae; phylum Streptophyta; class Magnoliopsida; order Poales; family Poaceae; genus Aegilops; species Aegilops bicornis. Next base: position 336,919,361 of record CM038675.1, read on the forward strand.
TTTTGTGATTTTTCGAGGTTCGTTTTGACATTTTATGCATTAACTGAGTTTTCAATGCATTTTATGTGCATAATTCAAATTTGAACTACATGCACATGCTCCAGTGCATATAAATTGGTTGAAAAATCAAATCTATGTTCTTGGGTGCATGCTTAGACCCATGCAAGAAATGGGAATGAATTTCAAACACCGGGGCACCGTTGATTGCCGGCAAAACATTGAGATGCCTGGTTTTTCAATTCTAGTAAATCCAAAACTTGTCTGAAATTCATGAAACTTGGCATGCTATCATGAAGTGGCATCAACATGCCGTGAACAAATTTTGTCCCATTTGGGGCAGGTTTGGGTATATGCTTCTCACAAACCGAAGTTTCTCACAATAAGCATGATGGTTTTCGGTAGGGAAACGTCCCACCTTTGGGAACGAAACGATATCCATTGCCTCTTATTGCTTTAACATTTTTTTCTCGTGTCAACACAGAAAAATAGGAGTGTTGTGTGAATTTTTGTGATTTTTCAGGGTTCGTTTGGACATTTTGATGCATTAACTGAGTTTTCAATGCATTTTATGTGCATAATTCAAATTTGAACTACATGCACATGCCGAAGTGCATATAAATTGGTTGAAAAATCAAATCTATGTTCTTGGGTGCATGCTTAGACCCATGCAAGAAATGGGAATGAATTTCAAACACCGGGGCACCGTTGATTGCTAAGCAAAACATTGAGATGCCTGGTTTTTCAATTCTAGTAAATCCAAAACTTGTCTGAAATTCATGAAACTTGGCATGCTATCATGAAGTGGCATCAACATGCCGTGAACAAATTTTGTCCCATTTGGGGCAGGTTTGGGTATATGCTTCTCACAAACCAAGTTTCTCACAATAAGCATGATGGTTTTCGGTAGGGAAACGTCCCACCTTTGGGAACGAAACTATATCCATTGCCTCTTATTGCTTTAACATTTTTTTCTCGTGTCAACACAGAAAAATAGGAGTGTTGTGTGAATTTTTGTGATTTTTGGGGTTCGTTTGGACAATGTATGCATCAACTGAGTTTTCAACGCATTTTATGTGCATAATTCAAATTTGAACTACATGCACATGCTCTAGTGCATATAAATTCTTTGAAAAATCAAATTTGTGTCCTTGGGTGCATGCTTAGGTCCCATGCAAGAAATGGGAATGAATTTCAAACACCGGGGCACCGTTGATTGCTGGCAAAACATTGAAACGCCTGGTTTTTAAATTCTAGTAAATCCAAAACTCGAAATTCATGAAACTTGGCATGCTATCATGAAGCGGCATCAACATGTCTGTGGTATAAATGTTGTCCCATTTGGGGCAGTTTGGGTATATGCTTCTCACAAACCGGAGCTTCTCACAACAAGCATGATGGTTTTCGTTAGGGAAACGTCCCACCTTTGGGGACGAAACGATATCCATTGCATCTTATTGCTTTCAAATTTTTTTCTCGTGTCAACATAGAACAACAGGAGTGTTATGTGAATTTTTGTGATTTTTCGGGGTTCGTTTGGACATTTTTATGCATTAACTGAGTTTTCAATTCATTTTATGTGCAGAATTCAAATTTGAACTACATGCACATGCTCCAGTGCATATAAATTGGTTGAAAAATCAAATATGTGTCCTTGGGTGCATGCTTAGGTCCCATGCAAGAAATGGGAATGAATTTCAAACACCAGGGCACCGTTGATTACCGGTAAAACATTGAGATGCCTGTTTTTTAAATTCTAGTAAATCCAAAATTCTATTAACCATTCACATGACGCCATGTGTCTTGGTTTTAATGGCTGTAGGAGGTGCCGTGCGGACAACTGCTTGACCTTGATTGAACGGGAGGCGTGCAAGCGTCGTCCGATGCGCAGGCTGACCGAGAGGCGTGTAAGCTGTCCTTGAGTGCGCAGGCTCATCGGGAAGCGTGCGAGCTGTATGCTGCCCAGGCTCATTGGGAAGCGAGCCCTTTGACTTCCATGCCCGCCCGCCTTGCTCGCATCCTCTCCATTAATGGCGCCAAACCCGCAGTTTAATTCGCTTTTTAAATATAAAACACTCATAGCAAACGTTTTAGTTAGAACACCCGTATGCAAACCGACACCTTCCCCAGGAAGCCAAGAGAAAATGTGCTGAGTAGGATTTCTGCAGCTCTCGATCGCATAACGTTTTAGATAGAACACCAGATGCAAAGTGAGAGCAGCAGATGATTTGTGCATCCCTTCAACGCAAACGGTTGTTTTGGATGACCCGTGCAACCACGCATAAAGAATTTGGTAGGATTTTTAATCCTTGTAACACTGCGATTTGTCGTAATATTAAGCTAAAAATCACTAGCAAAGATCTAATTTTGCAACTAAAATTCAGTAACTAAGCATATATTTCATTCATAGATTAAGCAGTCATTCTTAATTTATACAAACAGTTCAACTCGACAGCTGAACCGACCAAACTTTTCTCCAATTGTTGCCAACCACGTACAGAAATAGCTAGTTCAACTATATATACTAGCTAATTTTAAGTATGTTGTACAGTTCCACCACATCTATAGTCAGGATGAGCTGAACAAAATAGCCCCTAAATACAACTACTACTACGGAGGGGCTTTGTACTACTTCCGGCTGCCTCTCCTTTGTCGAGCGCGCTCAGTAAGAGGTGGAGGAGGAGGAGCCTACTGACGAGCTGGGCAACCACAATGCGGTGCCTGCCGCTAATGCAGCTTCAGCGACGCTCGCTTCTAACGCCCTCTGCCGCTCCAGACGACCCCTCTCGAAGCGGTGGTTCTCCTTGTAGATCTCCTGATTCCTCGCCTCTGAGGCGGCGTGTGTCGCGGCCAGTGCGGCGGTAAGGCTCTTTGTGTGCTCAACGAGGCGCTCCTCCTCCTCCCGCAGGAACTCGGTGTGGCGCGCAAGGTCGCTGTCGCACGTGCGGGCATCCACCTCCGCCTCCCGCCTTTGGGCGGCGGTGGCGGAGCGGGTGATGACCCCGGCGGTCGACGGTGGGCTGGCGGCCACGGCGGCCGATGACAGGGTGGCGGCCACAACCACCACCTCCCGCCTTCGGGCCGCGGTGGCGGGGCGGGTGATGGCCACAGTGGCCGGCAGTGGGGTGGCGGCCACGACAGCCATCTCCCGCCTTCGGGCCGCGGCAGCGGAGCGGATGATGGCCCTGACTTTCGACGGTGTTGTGGCGGCAACGGCGGTCGGCAACAGCTGCCGATGAGCACCAGCGGCAGAGCGTGTGGTGGGTGTTCCGCGCACACCCAACAGGGATGCCACGCGCACTACACTACACCGGGGACTGCGCCGCCGCGGCGGTGTAGCCTCCCAGCTGGAGCTGCCCTCTGATGACGGCGGAGTGGCTGAGTGACGACGACGGACCGGTGCCATTAGCGAATGTGGGAGAAGCAGACAAGATAAGCTACAGGGACGGAAGGGAAAATGCGATGCAGGACTCGCCGGCCGTGAGGGTTTTTATAGCAGGCCGGTAAGCATTGTGATTTTGGGGGATTTCATCGAGTCGGGCGGGAAGCTTGCGCGAGAACCTGCGAGGTTGCGCGGGAACGGACTCACCGACAATTCATTGGCGCCACCTTTTGGCAAAAAGAACGCTTCGCTGCGCACAAGCAAGCTTTTGTTGTAAGCCATCTGCAGTGGGTGACAAGACGATGCGAGAAGAGGACGAAAGGCCACGCATACATACGGTTAATAAAAAACGCTATTTATTTAATTACCTACTATACCACCATCCTGGTTTATAAGTATGATTTAACTAATAAAATACGAATGCATGTCGCCAAAGATTATATAATTGGATTTGTATTTGAACATAGTTTCCAATTATATAATTTTTAAAACATGCATTAACATTTTGTTGGTTAAATTTGAGGGCAAAGTATGGCACGGAATATAAAGGAGACTATAGACTAGACGGAGGTGTTACCACACGGCCGCTCTCTACGCAGCGATGCAACTGTCAGCCGACTTGTAGGCGACCATTTCCTGCATGTTCAACTGCTCTATGCGTGTGATTGCTTGCGGTTCAGGCGGCCGTGGCGCGCTCTGCTCGCGTCCCGCCGCTCGCACTCTGCTCTCGCGTCCCTCCGGGTGCTCTGCCCTCGTCCCTTCACGCGCGCTGCCAGTGTTTTGGGCCGGTGCACGATCACGCACGTTCGTGTGCAAGCGGTTGCACCGGCGCGCGCGACGATGCGCTTACCCACCGCAAAAACTGCCATGCCGACGCCACGAGAATCCACGCCGCCGCCCCTTTTTATTCCTGCAGCCATTTACCTTCATATCTCGTCTCACATGACACAATAAGCACACCCACGAGGACACATACAGAGAGGACATCCAGCGGTTCCAATGGCGCTCCCCGTGGCTCCAATGGCGCTCCCAGCGACCATTTACGCATAACGGCGGGCAGTTCACCACGCATCACATAGTGGACACCCATGTGAGGAGGAAGGCCCTCTCGGTGGTGTACACAAACGATCCGGTCTCGGTGGAGAGCTTCATTCAAACTATGGAGCAGTTCCTTGCCGAGGACAAGTACCGAGTGGTCGGCTTCGACCTCGAGTACACCATCGGTCGTGCACGCATCGAGAAGGTTGTCGTTGCCCAGTTGTGCGTGCGACATGACGTCCTCGTCTACCACTTCCACCTTGCCACAAGGCCTTGCGAGCATTTCTCCAGGTTTATCAACAGTTCCGACTACAGTTTCGCTACGGTGGACACGACCAACGATCTAAAGCGCTCAAGGTTTCGGACTTGAAATGCCCGAATCTTGTCAACATCCAGCACCACTACAAGGTCTGGGGCAGCGACAAAAGAAAACTGAACTCCCTGGTTGACCTCGCCTCGGTCATCATCGACCCCTACTACGCGAAATTGAAGCAAGAGAGCAATAAGGACAAGAACGCCTAGCACAGTGTGTGGCATAAGAGACTGGATGAACAACATGTCAAGTACGCGGCCATGGACGCTGCATACAAGCTACTTAGATGTACAAAGCGGATCGTTGACATGAGGAACTGTCTTCTTCCTGACCCAGACGAGGGATCGAGCCACATAGAAGTGGCAGGAGCGTCACAAGAAGTAGATGACTAGACGATCGTTTCTCCTACTTTAGAATGCATGCAATTGTTTATTGAGGTGTGTGCGAATGATCTGTACAGTCACTTATGTAATTGTAAGTTTATTCTACAGTAGACAGAGCAATTCACACGGCTAATTAGCAGCAATCGACTGTATTATCATTTGTCTATGCACACATTTCAGATTACTGCACTGTTTGCCAGTATCACACACATCTTGTTCAGTTGAACCGTTTTCATTGTGTTGCCTAATCACACACAGTTCATCCCAGTGAACCGTATGTTGTATATCGCACACGCCTTCATCTGGCTGCCCGTTTCTTTTGTGCCTCCTCATCCCCAAACAGTTAATTGAGCTGAACCGTATGCCCTGCATCGCACACGCAACTAAATTCTTAACCGTGTTTGATGCATCTGCCATCGCAAACGTTTTCACCTTTTTTTGACGGTTTTTTACACCACCATTTGCGATTATGACATCGCACGAAGTTTCGTCAAAGGGTCCCTAATCGTAATGTCGCGTTTGGACCATCCTGCAGTAGTGCAACCTTCTATAGTGTGCCCATCACCAATCCTGCGTATGATACCTTCCTGATATAACTTTGGATGAGGAATTCCCTCCTGTAGTCTGCCCATTATCAATCCAATTAGGATTCCAAACTTCTTAGTCTGCCCATCAGAACTCTTTAAAATGATAATTACTTTTAAAAAGGAAATAATTATACCCAGAGAAATAAAAAACATACACATATTTTTTAATTGTTTGTCACATAGTCAAACATTGTTCATCTCATAGTTAGAGAAATGCTCATCGTGTCTTTAAAAAATTCGCCGAGTATTCGGAAAAAATAAATCTTTGGGTATTTAGGTTCATAGCTTAATAAAAAAATAGAAAATTAATCACATATTTTTAACATTATTCACTATGTATTTAAAAAATGATCAGTTTTTTTGTGTGAAAAGTTCAACATGTAATTACAAAATTTAAATGTGTATTTTGGAAACATTCAGGGTGTATTGAAAACAACATAATAGGACGTACTTTAAAAATGTATATAAAACAAATATATAAAAATTGAATAAATAAGTAAGTGGGAAATGAAAAATAAAATCAGCGAAAAACATAAGAAATCAAAGAAAAAGAACTAAGAACTAGGAACTTTTTTTGAAAGAGAGGGACAAAACTAGGAACTGAATGAACCGAAAATAGAGCAGGGCGAGTAAACTGGCCAATAGCCCATAAATGGGTCGGGCCATTACTGTGCCTTATTCTGCTCGTTAGGGCAACATATTGCCAGTTTTCTGAGGGTGGCATACGCAACTGGGCCTCTCCATTCAGCGTCCTGCAATGTAGTGACCTCACTAGATGGTTTTCTATCATTTTGTTTTTGCTTTCTCCCTGGTTTATTTGTTTTTGGTTGGTCTGTTATATGTTTGCTTTAGAAATGAAGAACATTTGCATATTTTTAAAACACGCCATTTGTATTTGAAATTTCGAGAGACTTTAAAAAATGAACAGCTTTGGAAAATTTAATTTTTTTGAACAATTATTGAAATTTTCAAATATTTTTTTAAAACATTTAACATTAAGATTCCAAATATTTTATGAAGACCCAAACATTTGTTGAAATTGTGGATTTTTTATAATGTTAACATTTTTCCTAAATGTTATAAACATTTCTAAAATTTCATGAATATTTTTTAAATTGTGAAACTCTTTCGAAAAAAAGTAAAAAATTAAGCAAAAACCAACAGTAAAAACCTGAGAAAACCAGACCTGGAAGGTTCCTAAAATAAGGACAACTGGGAATCTGAACCTTTCCCCTTTTTTTTGAGAATCATCAGAACCTTGCCAGAAACGAACTCTGTTTTTTAGGAACAGAAAAGAACTATGTAGACAGGCTACCAATCTAAATGGGTCAACCAGCTGAGTCGCTCGCTGGCTGGCTCTGTGCGAGATGTGACCCATTTGTCGTGATATGTAGAAAATAGGAAATGCCGTTTTTCGATCCACATTCTTAGAAAAAGGGCTCACGCCCATAGCCGAAGATGAGGAGGACGCGTGGGAAGGGCATATAGGCATAGCCCAAGCAAGAATAATCATGGGATAAGCAACTCGTGTCATTTAGGGTGTGCCCATATCAGCAAAGATGGATCATGAGCTAGCTGCTCCACATATCCAGACACAAACAATAGAAGATCCTTAAACACACACACGCACGCACGCACCCGATCAGTTGTGTGGTAGGCCGGCCATGTGGTGTTTTTCCCATCGGTTTTCGAACCTTGTAGACCCCCTCCTCCCCCCCTCGATTTTCTGTGTTTTCTTCCATAGCAGGCTTTGTTTGCTTTTTCCAGGTTTTTTTATTTTTGTTTGTTTTCTATTTGTTTTTTCTTCTTTTAATTAGTGAATTTTTTCAAACTCAATTTTTTTTCAAATTAATAAACTTTTTGAAGTCCATAAACCTTTTAAAAATCTGTGAAAAAATCATATCCGTGAAAATTTGCCAAATTCATGAACTCTTTTTCAAACTCTCAATTATTTTCTCCAATCCGCATTTTTTTCAAATCCATGAATATTTACTAGATCCTGAACTTTTTTGCAAATTTGTAAAGTTTTTTCAACTGTGCATTTTTTTTGCAAATTTGTGATTTTTTTTCAAGTTTTTTTCTCACGCATAATTTTTTTCAAAATCGACTATCAATTGATCAAACGTCAACAACCAACGATCAATTTGTTGGCGGCCAAGGGGAATTGAGTAAAACTTGTTAGCGGATGACTCCCAGCGAACAAGGTGGTACGCTTTTGTTGGGCCGGCCCAGACGTGTAGGGCGCGTGAGGCCAGGTGGTCGGGAGCAACTAACTAAAGGTTACCACTCGGGGAGCTCCCGCAAGGGTCACTTTTGTGGTTTGGCAATGCACCAAGTGGTGTGTCCAGCCGCCGTCACATGTTGCTTGAGGGCTCTCCCTCTAGATTATTATTTTTATGCATTTTCAGATATTAGATGATTTGTAAGTTTTTTTTAGCTTTTCGGTTTTTGCCTGGTGTCGGTGTCAAAACCGGCGGATCTCGGGTAGGGGGTCCCGAACTGTGCGTCTAAGGCGGATGGTAACAGGAGACAGGGGACACGATGTTTACCCAGGTTCGGGCCCTCTCTATGGAGGTAATACCCTACTTCCTGCTTGATTAATATTGATGATATGAGTATTACAAGAGTTGATCTACCACGAGATCGTAGAGGCTAAATCCTAGAAGCTAGCATATGGTATGATTGTTGTATATCTCTATCGACTATCCTGGCCTCGGTTTATATAATGCACCAGAGGCCTAGGATAACAAGAGTCCTAGCCGAATACGCCGGTGGGGGAGGAGTCCTTGTCTTGATCGCCAAGTCTTGCGGAATCTTCCTTGTATGCGGCAGCTGTCCGGATCGCCCATGAGTATACGACCATGGGGTCCTCGGCCCAATCTAACAGATCGGGAGATGACGTGGTGAGTACCCTAGTCCAGGACACCGCCAAGAGCCCCCTGAACCGGTCTTCAAGTTTAGGGACGCTCCTCGATTCTTCCGAACCGTTCTTCATCTTCAGTCATCGCTCTTGAAAACTGGTTCAACAAATCTTCTCATCTTCGATCTTGAGGATCACCGAAATGCATTCGACGAGTTTACACGTCGGGTATCCGAGGAGCCCCTTTAAGTTTCCGGCCTTTATCAATGCCTTGTTATTTTTATGCCACACCTCGGGTTTGAAGTTGTTCCTGGCGGCAGCGTCCTCTTCGCGTCCGAGCTCCAAAGCCGAACTGCATTCGAGGTATCTTTTGCACCGAGCACCAATGCCGGATCGCTTCCCGCCTAACGCCGGACTATGTATCCGAGCTCCAACGCCGGACTATGTATCCAAGGTGCCGTAAATCACCTTGGTTCAGAGAAGTTTGAAGGAGTTTAGCCGAGCTTAATGCCGGAAATGCCCTCTATGGAGCCAGCCACTAGCGCCCGAGCTTTATGCCAGATCGCCCGAGGTGGTGCACCACCCGAATGTGGGCCGATTTTTGTCAATATTTTTGATTGTTGCAATTTATTCTCCGCCGAGATACATAGCCAGAGCCCTCAAGGTGGGTATCGGTCCAAAACCCGAGATGCACATGAAGGATGACATAAGACCGCCGATCCTCGTAGTCAGCCGAGACTCAAAGTTGATTTGCAACATCGGTCCGAGGGTCAAGTCCTAGCTTGGCGTAATACTTCGGGACACAAAAAGCGGCGTGCTCAATCCTCAAGACTCAAAGTTGGGTGCGGCCGATCAACTCGAGGATCAAAATCTCCTCGAGATCAGATTACACTTAAAATTTTCTCGATTGGACATGCAACGCAAAGAGCCCCCGAGACATCGGTCGGTGGCAACACCGCATCGTGAGATCGATGTACCCTTTAATATTTGTAAATAATAAGCCCAAGCCCAAGAGTTCCGAGCCTTAATGCGGCACGGTGGTCAATTAAGGATTGATATCCATAGTAAAATCACAAATTATGTGTAATGACTCTATGTATCTAAGTACTTTACGTCATTAATGCTCGGATCCGCATTGTACAAAACTTTGTTGACCGACCATCGGCTTCCACCTCCTCGGCCAATAGCCAAGGAGTGTTTGTCCTACTTTATAAAGCCTTTATGAGGGCAAAGATTTACAACAAACAAGGCAATCTGCCATACGATTTTATAAACAAAGGTACGCAGAGAGATATGTTATATTATTGTTTAATGAAGAAATGTCTTCCAAAGAAAATAGTCCCGCTTATCGGTTCCTTTCTTTGGGTTGTCATGCTAAGCATGATCATGAAGCCTCAGCTCCAATGTAAGAGCAAAATATCGAGGATTTAGTTTGGGAGGCGATTAATAGCCCTGTGTAGTGTTCGGCGACAATCGAGGTCAAGCGGTAAACACTTCGGCGATTTTTATGAATGGCCCGTCGTTTAACACCGTCATCGGATCGCTGACCAATTTACGCTTATTGTGACAGTCATTTTTCGGCTTTCTCCACTGAGGTGCTTAACCATGTGAGCTGGAAGCACAATCGCAGTGGTTCTCCCTTTGCACACCTAGCCGAACAAAGCGGAACGTAGGAGGCAAGCGCAGGAGCCGGGCAACCCAACTATTGACCGAAGACACAATTCGAAATCGATGCATATATAGTAATATCCGAGAATGTTTTTGCCGAATCTCTATAGGTGTTCGGCGTTGCACTGCGAGACTTGTGCTGAAAACACACAAATAGTTTAAAAAGTGCCATAAGCTTGGAAAATCAAAAAGCGTCAGTAAAAACTTGACGTCGAATGAGCTCAAGTGTTCGGTGCCAATCCGAAAATTGGCCTTAGCAAAAGAAGTGCTTCTGTCGTGCTTTAATATGATACATCCTATCTCAAGACTTCAAGCGGATCAGCCTACGGCTTCAACCTCCTATCCCGAGGGCGGAGTACTTCTCATTAGGTCAGTTTAGCAAACTAAACTCTAGCGGCTTTGAGAGAGAAATTAGGCTCCCCGGCTAGTGACCACACGCTCGTGTCGAGAAAAGGAGTGATAGATAATAATAATAAGACTAATAAAACTTTGCAACGACTAAGAAGAAGAACACTTATCATAAAACAGCTCATATAAATTTAAGAGCCCCCAAGTGACTTGGTTAAAAGAATGATTGTATGTACCGAAGTACTTATATCATATCTATGTTCAACCGAACTTTAAACGCGTCTTAACCGACCGTCGGCTTCTCCCTCTTCGTCAAGGACGAAAAGTGTTATGTACTCCATCTGTCAAGAATATCGACGGTGTTTCCAATAACTGTGCAATCAGGCCATAAGGTCAGAATAGCATAAAGCGGCGCCAGTGGAACTTATGCTATATTATCGCGAAGTGTAAGAAGCATCTTCAAGAAAATAGTACCCCACCGATACCTTTCTTCGGTGCTCATTGTTATTATGAGACTTGTGCAATAGATTTTTATACTCATGAATTCCGTTGTGTGCCGACCATCATTGAAAACTATAAGAGCGCTAGCTTTCGGCTTCACCCAGTCTGAGGTCCGGCTCGGATGACCCGATCGTGACAATCGCAGAGGTGCTCCCTTTACTCCCTGGCCGAACAATCGGGAACGTAGGGATAAACACAGGAGCGAGGCAACCCAGCTTGCGAATCGCTTAAGTCAATATGGTGCATATTGTGGCGTAATACACGAACAAGGAACGAAGCCATACAAGTATAATCATATGCAAGAGGAAAAGCTTCATGAAGGAAGCCCCCAAATGAATTGGGTATTTGAATTTATGCGTCACAAACAAAGTTTGGACAAGAAAATTTTTTACAAGCAACATTTTTCTAAAAAAAGTATAATGCTTGGTCGAACCGAACACAAGTTAGAAATTAAAGCATTGAGCATGAAAGCGACTTAGCTAGTTAATGTGTTCGGTATTGATGACGCGATCCGAGCTTGATACGGGACAAGGTTCCATCCCCCAAGCCGGTACCGAGGTGGCGGAGCTGAGAGCTCAACACGCTAAGTGGTGACATAGCACGGCCAATGCACCCGGCAGAGTGACGGCGAAGTCCCCGGATCATTTTCCTGTGCACAAAAAATGGTGCAAACCGGAGATAATAGTAATAATGATAATTAAAAATCGTTGCATAATAAATAATTTATGCAAAATGAGTAATAAAAGAAATATGGCCTGGCGCTCCGAATGCGGCGTTCGCCGGACTATGTACGTAAACTGACCGAACCACCATGCGACTGTCGTTAATGCGGCCACCATTTGATAGACCCGTGTACATATGATGGACAAACCAAAGTAATAATTCCTTGGGAAAAATGAACCCAAACAAGCAAAAAATACTGGGATTAATAGCACCTGGTTTATTTGTTGTAGCAATCCGGAGGAAGGTGATTCCCAAAATTGGGACTCGATCCGCGCACCCATTGCCTGATGGGCGATAAAACGACGGCATGGCAATGCTGGCAAAGGTTGGCTTGCCGAGGCAAATGTAACGCCCCGGATCCGATGCGCCAGGTTTCCGCCAGTTATTTGCCGTCGTTGCCATTTCATTTGCTTGCGTGTTGCATTTTTCCATGTCATCATGTGCATTTCATTTTGCATACGTGTTCGTTTCATGCATCCGAGCATTTTCCCCGTTGTCCGTTTTGCAATCCGGCACTCCTATGTCTCCCGGCGCCTTTTGCCTCTTTTTCGTGTGCGGGTGTTAAACTTTCTCGGAATGGACCGAGGTTTGCCAAGCGGCCTTGGTATAGCACCGGTAGACCGCCTGTCAAGTTTCGTGCCATTTGGAGGTCGTTTGATACTCCAACGGTTAACCGGGTAACCGCAAAAGCCCCCTTCTCTTTGCAGCCCAACACCCCCTCCAAAGTTGCCCAAAACCCAGCAAAACTCCCCTCTATGCTCTCGGTCGTTCGATCACGATCGTGTGGGCGAAAACCGCACCTCATTTGGACTCTCCTAGCTCCCTCTACCTATAAATTAGTCCCTCCGAAATTCATGGATGAATCCTTCAAACCCTAGCCTTCTTCTTTCCTCCACGGACGCTGTTCGCCTCGGCGCCGGACACGTCCGCCGACCACGCCGCCCGGCCAATCCGAGCCCGCCACATGTCCGCGCCACCGCCGTCTAATCCCACCGTGCCACGTGGCATCTCCGCCGCCACCCGCTGTCATGGCGGCGAGCCGGATCGGCCCGCCCGGCCGTCCGCACATGGCTGCGCGCCTTATCGCCTGAGCCGCCTCGACCCGCGCCGCCTCGCCCTCGACGCCGCCTCGCCGCCTCGCCGTCCGTCGCTGGCGAAGTTGCCGTCGGGCCATGGAGCCTCGCTACCGAGCCCCTCATGCTCCTCCTCTCCGCCACCAGCGCCGCCCGCCACCAGCTCCTCCCTGGCGCCGCCGCCGTTCCGAACTCCGGTGAGCTCTCGCCCGATCTTGCCGCCGCCGGCCATCCGTGCGCCGCCTGGTGCCTCTCCGGCCCGGATCCGCGAGATCCGGCCGAGAGGCCCCGGATCCGTCCCTTCCGCTGTCGTCCCCATCGTCTCCGTGAGCGAAGCTCCGGCGAGATCCGTTTGAGGTTGACTTTTCCCCCTCCAAAATTCGTCTAAGTCCCTGATTCTGCAATAATTTTCATGCCATGTTTGACCTGTTGTATTTCTGCATCCGTAGCTCCGTTTCATGCGTGTAATATGTCAAATTGTTCGTCTCAACGAGTACTTCATTTCACTCTATTCCATCATGTTCATTTGAGATCATCGTGATGCCCGAATCATCGTTGAAAAGTGTTATATGATGTTAACCTGCTGAAACTGTTATAACTTGATGATTTGTCATTTTTGTTGCATTTGATGTGTGCATCCTATGAGGTTGATGTCTACAGGTGTTTTGTGCTATGTCATGCCATCTTTACAGTGGTGCCATCCATATATTTGTTTGAGTTGTTTAATGAGCGCATCGAGCTTGTTAAGTAGGGTACTTGTTGTTGCTGTTTTGCATGTCTGAATCTGCTATATCATGATGCTATATTAACCTGATGCTACAAGTCATTCTATGCATAATATGGAAATGTTCACTAAGGATGTTTTGTTATACATGTCTTGATCTATCTATCCATGCCCTTTGTTGCAATTATAGCTTGTTGTAGCTTGTTGTAATCTTGCTCTCAAATTGCTAAATAATGTTGCTGTCAGCCTGTTAACATTAAGTTCAATGTTGCCATGATTGTTGTTAGTGATCCATGCACCCTATGACCTTGTTCTTGCCATTCTTAGCTTCATAAACATGTCTTCTTACTGTGAGTTTCCTTGCCATGCCATGTATTGCTCTGTAGTGAGTGGTTCAAGCTCACCAACATGCCTACTTATCGTTGTTCCTGCCATGTATGAATCTGTCACATCATTTGCCATGTTTACATGGGTGCCATCATATCTTCTGATCATTTTTGGCTCATGGTCAGTAAGGGACATTTGTTCTATGCGATTAGTAGATTCATGCCATGCCTCTGTTTTGCATGATAAGTTCCTGTAGCATACTGTTTGATAGCTCTAAACATTGTAATCTGATGTTATTTCTGCAAAGTCTGAAACTGTGATTATTTGCAATCTTGCCATGTCATTTTGAGCATGTTCTAGTTGTTTCTGGAGATAGCTCAGTGTTCATGTTTTGTAATACTTTACCTGTACTTCATGCTCATGCCTTTGGTTCTTACGTTGAGATGCTGTAGCATAGTGTTTTGATACTTGCAATATGCCTAGTTGCTGTTTTGGACAGATTGTTGGCATGACTTGTATAGGGTGTATGTGTTGAATCGTTGCTCCGTTTTGAGTGTGCTCTATATGAAACTTGCTTAGAATTGCATGTAGTTTCATATTATCATGTTGCATCCTTGTTTTTAGGTGTTTGCTTGATGTTTGTATGCATTTTGTATCAATTCCATGCTTATCTTGTTTTGCTCATATCTTCTAGGCCAGAGTCTTCAATCTAATGAACTTTATAAGTAACTTGACTAGAATTTCGTGTAGATCATCGTGGTGCATCTTAACTTGCTGTTTAACAACTTGAACATAAGGTTTATTCAGATCTGGACCAACTTCGAAATTCGCATACGAGGACTTACCGGAATTGTTATATGTTGCTTCCGGCCTCATTTAAACTTACCTTGGTGTGTTGCTCTTGTATGCTTCATCTCTTGCCATGAGTAGCTTCATGTAGCTTTGTCATGCATCTTGCTTGGTTGTGCATCATGTCTCGTTTATGTGGGGTGTGTTTACTTCGTTGTGTGCTTCTTTTCGATAGTTCCCTGCTTTCGCTATGCGATCGTGAGGATTCGCTCGCTCACGCTTGGTTCGTCTTCGTGGCTTCATCTTCTTCATGGACTCGTTCTTCTTCCTAGCGGGATTTCAGGCAAGATGACCGCTACCCTGGATCTCACTACTATCATTGCTATGCTAGTTGCTTCGTTCTATCGCTTTGATGCGCTACCTTTCATTTGCTCTTCAAGCCTTCCCAATTTGCCATGAACCTCTAACCTTTGACACCCTTCCTAGCAAACCGTTGTTTGGCTATGTTACCGCTTTGCTCAGCCCTCTTATAGCGTTGCTAGTTGCAGGTGAAGTTGAAGATTGCTCCATGGTGAACAGGATTATGTTGGGATATCACAATATCTCTTATATTATTAATGCATCTATATACTTGGTAAAGGGTGGAAGGCTCGGCCTTATGCCCGTGTTTTGTTCCACTCTTGCCGCCCTAGTTTCCGTCATATCGGTATTATGTTCCCGGATTTTGCG
Source organism: Aegilops bicornis (assembly GCA_021605145.1). Taxonomy (NCBI): domain Eukaryota; kingdom Viridiplantae; phylum Streptophyta; class Magnoliopsida; order Poales; family Poaceae; genus Aegilops; species Aegilops bicornis. The sequence goes on from CM038675.1 coordinate 336,934,803, forward strand.
CCCCTAACGCGGTTGGGTGATTAATGGGACCCCTTGACAGTTCGCTTTGAATAAGACTCCTCCAAAGAAGGCCCAACATTGGTTTTACCATTTGCCTCACCTAGCCCTTTTTCCCTTGGGTTTCGGAGCCCAAGGGTCATCTTTATTTTACCCCGGGCGGTGCTCCTCCGAGTGTTGGTCCAAACTAGAGCACCGTGCGGGACCATTCCTTGGCAACTTGGGTTACGTCGGTTCCTGTACGCTTCGCTCATCCGGTGTGCCCTGAGAACGAGGTACGTGCGACTCCTATCGGGATTTGTCGGCACATCCGGACGGCTTTGCTGGTCTTGTTTTATTGATGTCGAAATGTCTTGTAGCCGGGATTCCGAGACTGACCGGGTCTTCCCGGGGAGAAGGAATATCCTTCGTTGATCGCGAGAGCTTATCATGGGCTAAGTTGGGACACCCTGTAGGGTATAAACTTCGAGAGCCGTGCCCGCGGTTATGTGGCGATGGAATTTGTTAATATCCGGTTGTAGTAAACTTGAAGTAAACTCTTCTAAAATACACCAACCGTAGCGTAATCGCGGAGTGTCTCTTTTCGGGGTTGATCGAGAGGAGAACACGGTTTCTGGGTTATGTCTGACGTAAGTAGGAGTTCAGGATCACTTCTTGATCATTACTAGCTGAGGACCGTTCCTTTGTTTCTCTTCTCGCTCTCATTTGCATATGTTAGCCACCATATAAGCTTAGCCGCTGCTGCAACCTCATCACCTTACCCCTTCCTTTCCCATTAAGCTTTGCTAGTCTTGATACCCATGGTAATGGGATTGCTGAGTCCTCGTGGCTCACAGATTACTACAACAACAGGTGTACAGGTTATGTGATGATCATGACGCAAGAGCGATGTTTGCTTGTATTGGAGTTCTTCTTCCGCTTCTTCTTCGATCAGGGATAGGTTCGGTCGGCAGCCCGGGCTAGCAGGTGGTGGATATTGTTTGAGTTTCGCTTATGTTTCATCCGTAGATGGATGTTGATCTTGTATATGATGTGATGTTGTATTCGTGTGGCATTGTATGCCTTATGTATGTACCCCCATCTATTATGTAATGTTGATGTAATGATATCCACCTTGCAAAAGCGTCTTCAAGATGCGCTTCTATCCTTGGTGGGACCTTCGAGTTCCTTTAGGATAGGGTCGCATCTTGGGCATGACAGCAAAGCCCTCGGTCCAGCTAACGTGACGGAGCTGGTCGGCTAGCGACGCCGAAGTGTCCGTAGTAGGTTGATGAAGAGATGGCGAAGCCCCCGGTCCAGCCGAGATGTCGAATTAGGTCGACGTGATGGACACCAGCTTGAAGAAGCGATAGTGCGGCCCTGCCGATGCAGGTCGTGACGTGGTCGATGCCAGCTTGATGAAGCGACCGTGCGGCGATGCCGGTATGCACGCTCCGTGTAATCCGTGGGGCGGCGATGTTGGTGATGATTTATCCTTCGCGATGCCAGACTCTTGTTCGGCTTGCCAAGATGATGATCCGAAGAAGTTGAGCTCGGCTCAACAAAGTGACGACGTGTCTAGCGCAGTCGGCACCGTGAGAGCAATATTGCCGGACTGGTTTGACACCAAAGCATGATATTGAAGATCATGTTCAAAAGATTTTAAAGTTAGTGGGATGTGTTCGGGAACAAAACAATACCCCATACAAAACTTCCTTCAAAAAGGATGTCCAAATCCCGCTCAGAAAAGGACGAACTTCGGTCGGATTTGTTTTCTTGTGAAAACAGATCCGAAAAGTGATGCACTAATCGGAAGGTTCCGGGAGTTTGGACGGCCAGATCAAGCTGAAATTTTGGAGGGGAGGTAGATATAGGAATTCCGCAGTCGATCAACGGTTGGATCTTCCAAAGGAGGGCCGAGCTAGAAGCTGGACACCACGCCCTAAACTCGTCCAGATTCTCATCCAGATTTGACAGGGCTCCGGTATATCGTAGATTGTCGGAGATTCCTCCATCGGAACTCGACGAAATTTTGCGTGGCCGTTGTAGACGTAATTCCGCACTATTCCACCGAAGCAATCGTCAAACCGACGCTCGAGGAGGCGGTGACGGATGATACAAGTTCACTGTCCAGAAAAATAAAGACGGTCGCCCGAGGGCAATGTTGACGTTGAGCCCCCGGGCTCCCTGGATGATTCCTCCATGATCTTGATAGAGATCGGAGGTGATGTTGATGAAGGCCCTCATCCGAACATGACGATCGGAGGTAGGGCGCAGTCCTTGGCCGAACCAAGGTGACCAATGATTTGGTGACGAAGATGCCAAGTCGCAGCTTGATCTGGCAGCGAGCCATCGACCTTTTGCCAACACACAACGGAACTCTCAATGAAAGCACCAATGTCGGTGTCAAAACCGGCGGATCTCGGGAAAGGGGTCCCGAATCAGGCGCCTAAGGCGGATGGTAATGTAAGATGTGGGACACGATGTTTACCTGTGTTCGGGCCCTCTCTATGGAGGTAATACCCTACTTCCGCTTGATTGATCTTGATGATATGAGTATTACAAGAGTTGATCTACCACGAGATCGTAGAGGCTAAACCCTAGAAGCTAGCCTATGGTATGATTGTTGTATATCTCTATCGACTAGCCCGGCCTCGGTTTATATAATGCACCGGAGGCCTAGGATAATAAGAGTCCTAGCCGAATCTGTTGGTGGGGAGGAGTCCTTGTCTTGATCGCCAAGTCTTGTGGAATCTTCCTTGTATGCGGCAGCTGTCCGGACTGGCCCATGAGTATACGGTCATGGGGGTCCTCGGCCCAATCTAACAGATCGGGAGATGACGTGGTGAGTACCCCCTAGTCCAGGACACCGTCACCTGGCTTTCCATAGGTTTTGGAAGAAAATTTTATTTCTTTTCTGCGAAGCACATCTATTTTTCGCGTATTTCACAAAGCTTGCGTATCTTTCCATTGATAGAAGGAGTAGAATGAGTACATCAAGGGATACAACACATGACACGAACGCAGACATGCGTGAACATGATGCCCGGAGCAGAGAGAAGGGATGCTCAGCCCGCGTGGAGGATACAACACAGCTAAGCCTACCAAACCCAAAACCAAGAGTGGCCAAGCCGAACCAGGCAGAACTCCGACATCACCCGAGCCAATACGACGGACACCGCGAGCGAACAAAATAGCGCCTTCAAGAAGGAAAACGACGCCGAGACGCCGTCGCCATCCGGTCCGAAGGAACCAGACCTAGGGTTTCCCCTGAGCTCGAAGAGGGGCGCAGTTTAAGGCCATGACAACACCTCCAATAAGGAAACGACACCCGCAAGTGCCGCCGTTGCCAGCACCGGCAAGCCGAGCAATCCCATGCGAAGCACATCTATGCTTCTTGAAGAAAATAAAATCTGATTGTGTTTCTCATGAAAGCACAAATTTGCATATCGAGAAGCACAGTCTGTGCTTTCTTCAGAAGCACAACCTGTGCTTCAATCATAGGCACACATGTGCTGTTGGCAAGAAGCAAATGTGTGCTTTCACTTTTATTGAAATCATGTTGCAATCGCATAGTTACGGTCAATTGGTTTGTCTAGAATAGTTTCATGTATCTTGAACGGGGACTTGGGTAATTGGTTTATAGTTTCTACTATATCCTACAAAGTAAGTGGAAGTTTCTAGTGTTTTGCTCGCTTTATTTTTAGAGTTTTTTTTTGCTGTGAACATAATTCGGTTTTACGCATTTTAAAAGGCACACCGGTTGGATTAGAATTCTATCACGCGCGGAGTCAGGCAGTTAACTATGCTTCCACTTAAAAGGAAGAAACATAGACTACGTTACGAGAAACACAGATGTGCTTTCGCAAGAAGCAGAGCCAGTGCTTTCCTGAAAAAGAAAGGGAAAAACACAGCCTGCCCCCCCCCCCCCCCCAAGAAAAGGTGAAAACCGCAACCGTGCTTCCGGCTCCGCCTTTTTTCTTAAGTATTATTTTTTGTTGGCATTTTGGGTTTTTGGGTATTCTTTTTAGTTTACTTTTTTCCTGCATTTTTTTTACTTTTTGGTATAAAAAAGGTTCGTTGAAACCTATTAAAATGAGATCTAGTTTCGAACACCTCGATGGGAGAAATCTGACAATGAAACGGTTCGGTATTTGGACACATGGTTTAAGAGACAAAATGCTTTGAATGAACGAATCTATGGAAGAAAAAAACTGCCAGATTGCGAGAAGGTGTAGAGTGACCTTGCAGGGTAGCCTTTAACTAGCAATCTCGTAGGAGCACGATTGAAAAACAAAGGTCATTGCGAATCTTGCTCATATTGGGCTGATTTCGGTCCCAGCCCGCAGGCTATCTTTCTTTTTTCTTGCCCATATTGGGCTGAGATGGGAATTAAAGCGGCCTTTTGTCCTTCGGAGGCAATTATACCGGTGCCTGCCTGAGAAAATTTCCGGAGAACACCTCCGCGTCTCGTCTATTCCCATTCTGCCCCTGGCCTCTCCGCCGCTCCGCTCCTCGCCGAAGAAACCCTACGCGCTCGTCGCCACCGTCCTCGCCTCCACCTGCACCCGGGATGTACGCCGACAGGGTCTCCGGACGGAAGCGCTCCGTCAGGGACCGCCTCGGCTCGGGAGGCGGCGGTGGAGGCTCTCGCCCGCGGTCTGACTCAGCGAAAAGGTGCGCTCGCTCGCTCGAAGGCTTCCCAATCATTGCTCGTTTAGCTGTTTCTGTGCTGCTTGATGTTGCGCGCTCGCAATCCCTTGTTTGGATTGGGTAATCGAGTCGAGATTGCTCGGAAATGTTGCTTAGGGCCCTGAAATCAGGGAGTTCGTGGCACTGGTAGCTTGATGCTTGATTAACGGAGCTTAGTACCCTTTTCGTTGTAAGACGATCTAGTTAGGGGTATCGTATATCTCATTCGTAGTGTAGCTACTAACGTACATGGGATCATCAGACCAGTAGCTACGGAGTACAGTTGTTTTTGTTGGATGTGTCTGTGTGATTAATCAGACATAGAGGAAATGCGCGACATTTGCTTGATCTGAAATGTGATCATCAGCGGCCTTTTGGCATTTCATTGATCTGAAATACTTTTTAAAGCAATTGGGCAGGGTGACATTATGCAAAGGCGCACCAGCATTGCATGATTTGGAACAATGTTGTCACTGATGGTGAATCTTATTGCAGCAAGGCTGGTCATTTAGATACCAGTTGCCATTTCAGCTTCAAGAAACTCTTGAATGAGTGCATTGTTCTCACCTGATCTCTTAAATGCAAATTGCTGCTGCTATTAGTCTGTTTATTTGCTGTACATCTTCCATATTGGGCATTTTGCAGGTTTCGCCAAGTTGATGGGACTTGGAGGCGTGAGCTCTACAAGGATTCTGTAGGAACCCAAAGTTCATGTAAGGAATACTGCCTGAATTATATTGAGCAGTACCCTTTCTTTCTATTCCCCTTGAAGATTTATCGTCACCTTGATCTTCTGCTGTGCGTGGTTAAGCTGTACCTGCTTCCAGAAATCTTCAAGCAATCCAAAAATCACATATGAGGCAAAGCACTGTGGATGTAAAGAAATCATCAGTTCCAGATCTTCGCGAAAAGTTATCTGGAGGCCAGCGCCCTCAACTCAGTAGTACAGTTCAGATCCCAAAACCTGTAGCTGAGATTCCTAAGAGTGCTAAACCTGTTCAAAAGAAACAGACCCCTGCTGCTGCTGCTGTTGCTGTTGCTGCCCGTCCTGTCACTGAACAAGTAAATGCACCAGCTGCGCCAAAGCAATCCCAGGAAAAGGTAGGAGAGTTCTATGCAATCTTCTTACAAGCTATTATTCTGATGAGCTATTACATGTTGTTTCTTGTTCTAGTCTAGTGGTTGTTGACATGTTACCTGTTACTCTATTTAGCGTTTAGTGCTGTGAATACAAAGGAATTGTTTTTCTGCCTGAACATATAATATGCGCAACCTTTAATTGAACTCTGATCCTTAGTGTACTATGATATTCGTATATATGTTAATCCCCTACTTCTTTGGGGTGTTTGTCTGTCTGGATCCAAAAGTTTTGTCTGCCTAGTTTCATACCACTTTGGGTCACCGCCGGGGCAAAAAATGTGGGTCTTTTGATGCCGGGAGAGTAATGACCATGATGTAATATTTTTTAATTTCTTTACAATCTGCTGCAAACTCTTGTCCGTTTCCTTCTTAATTAATGGATGAGGCAAAGCTTTTGCCTCCGTTTAAAAAAAATAATAAAAAAATACCACTGTACAGTTATTCTTGTCTAGATGCTTGTTGGTTTCCTGTGAGTTTCATCATTTTAATTTAATGTTAAAATACTTTGTTTATTTGGAACGTGCAGGCTGATGCCTCACTTGACAGATTGCTGAAGTCTCTTGATCTGGAGAAGTATTCTATAAATTTCCAAGCTGAAGAGGCATGTTTGATTTATGTGGCAATTTCAAACCGTGGATGTGCTACTACATTTGTTGATGTATATTCAATTTTCAGGTTGATATGAAAGCATTGGTTCACATGAATGAGGAAGATATGAAGTCACTAGGAATTCCAATGGTACTACACGAACTTAATTTGATGCACTGTTTTATTGCATAGCTTTTAGAAGCATGTTCCCTTTCCCCCAAAATGTGTTTACACTATGTTGCTACAATAAGAAATCTTTCACCCTATGCTGATCTATCCTGGATGTAGATTGACGTAACCGTCAAAGTGAAATTGTAGCAGTTGAGTGATTTAATTTTTCGCTTTTGCTTGGCGTTTGTGTGTTGTATTACTATGCTGTCTGTCTCTCTATCTGATTTTTGTCCTGTTGAGTTTGCATCCAATCAGCTCGGTTATTAGATTTATATTAGCATTGATTGGGTAGAATGAAGTAAGCTGGCTAAGTACTCCCTCCGTAAAGAAATATAACTGTGATCTAAACGCTCTTATATTTCTTTACAGAGGGAGTAATTAGTACCTCAAGCTACATTTAGCTTCAATACCAGATTTAGCATAGGTTCAGCAAACCATTATCTCAGAGCAATACCATGTAACACATCTAAAAACTGCAACAACGTCCATTTATTAATTGTTCAGCTTTCATTTTGCTTGTGGTCTGCTTGTAAAGATTTTGCTTAAAGCTTAACCTCTGCCTTTACCAGTGTACTCTAAATGGATTGTATCTTTTTCCCAAGATGTTCTATCCATATTAATTTGGTAACTTGATTATGCTTACAGGGCCCTCGGAAGAAGATATTATCAGCACTGGCTTCGAAGAGAAAGAAGTCCTCAAGATCATTACCGCCTACCAGCTGAATGCATCTTAACCGTGGTTAGTTAGACGACTTGTCATCTTGAGGAGTAACTTAAGGCGAGCCAGATTCCTACCTACCTAGACTATGTATAAATATAGGACTCCATGATCTCGGGGTGGTGTTGTAATGCAAGATAACTAACAGTTCATGGGAGAGCTGCTCCATCTGTGACCTAGAATATTTGGATGCTAGTTTACCATGCCTTTTGGGATTATTTCCCGTGTACGGCAGATCCAGTTGTTGCCTATTACTATTAGTCTTGACAGTGGAGTCAGGGCGATGAACATCGCCATGTTGTCCATGCTAACTGGCTTGGAGGATCTGGGTGTTGCATATTTTTTAACTTTTTTTTTTGGTTTCTCCTGTTTTGCGAATGGGTGTTGCGTTTACTGTGGTGAAATCTGCCTGATGTTGTGAAGGTGTACCATCGTCTTTGGAACTTTGTTTTTCTTTTCTTTTAACATGTCGGTTTATGCTCTTGCCTGCGTTGTGGACTGGGCTGCTAAATGGTCAGCTCGCTCAACCGGCGTGCGGGGACCAAAATTATCTATCAGTATTGGCTTTTACTTTTTTGATGATTGATTTTATCTTCCTGACCATGTACAGGTGGTGTGATGAGTGAACAGGTAGGTATAAGGACATGTTGTGCAAGCGAAAAGCCAAAAAATACTTTGACTGGAAGAACAATAGTTTTATCATGAGTATTTCTAACACATATAATAGTCTTAGCATTATTATCCACCATTCCTACATGATTTTGTTCCTGATTGTACAATGGTATATTCACAAAATCGTCACTAGATAATTCTCATCGTGTTGTTGCGGGAATTTACAGTAATAAATTTATCAAGAATAAAATTAGAATAACACCCTCCAAATTCTTGCATGTATACTAACGTAACGCCCGTGTGTTGTTAAGGAACAACAAAAACAATTGAAGTTATAATGTTATATTGGATTATTATTAGTCTATAACAACCAACAGACTAGTAACAAAGCGAAGAAAAACTCAAGCAAACACATCTTAAGTCATGGGAGCACTCGCATGTGCTTATCAAATATATTTTCCCATTCATAACATGAGTGAGGTTCGGTTGTTGGTTTGATTGAGCTCGGTGTAAAGCCAAATGTGAGGTTTGAAACACCCAACTGCATTATACTTTTTTGGTGTTCTTTTATGAATTGTTTTACAAACCGACGGGGACCGGTGGGTTCCAGATGGACGAGGGAGATTGGGGTTGAGTGGGGGGTAAACTGTTCCAAACCAGGGGGCGACCGGTGGGTTCTGGATATATGAGGAAGATTGGAAAGGAGAGGGGAGTGAACTCACCGCCACCATCACCAACTCGGTTCCAGATGGATGAGGCTAACTCCACCGCGCGACCCCATCGTGTACGGGTGCGTCCGTTTGGGGTAGAACGGACGAATAGCGTGGCCCAACGCGCGGCCCCAAATGTACAAATGTTCGGATTTCGTCCGTTTCGACCCATCCCCGGCCCAAACTTGCGCCGAGTTTGGGATGAAACGGACATCGCGCGGACGGGCTCGTCGCACGCCCTTGTCCCCCCGTGGCCCGCCTGTAGGGGACACTAGCGCCCCTTCGCCTAACGCCTCCACCCCTCTCCTCGCCCCACCCTGGCCACGCGCCGCCACTATTCTCCAGCCGCCTCCTCACTGCGCACCCCCAACCGTCCATACCAAACCATGTCTCGACATGGCCCCCACCACGCCCGCGCTTTCGCCGTAGTTTTGTCTGTCGATTGGAGGAGATTTGCCGCCGTCAGAGCGCCGGGCAGTAGGGATACGATCACCGGGCGACGTACCACGGCGGCCACAGCAGCTTCCGACGAGTGCTCCAGAGCGGCCAGTAGCCGGCCGCCAACCACCCCTGCTGCATCGAGGTGATCATCGCGGCCTCTTTGCCACCACAACCGCAAGGTGTTCGACACTCTGCCCACAAAGGTATGGACAGTGGAGATGAATTTTTCTTCCACCACTTCATTTATTCATTGGACGATTCGTCGTCAGATGATGAAGATCTTGTGGTGGCTGCACTGGTCGTTCACGACCACATTGAACGGCAGCTTCCTCGGTACATGGGGTCACTCCCTGGCCGTGCTCCCAACCTGAACCGCTACAGGGAGAGAGACCACGCCCTGCTCTATGCCAATTACTTTGCGAACACCCCGCTCTTCAAGCCGGATAAATTCCGTCACCGTTTTCGTATGGCAAGGCATCTGTTCAATCGTATCCGAGAGGGAGTGGTTGCTCATGACCCATACTTCGAGTGCAAGACGGATGCCCTTGGCAAGATTGGATTCTCCTCTTACCGGAAATGCACCGCGGCCATCCGCATGCTTGCATATGGAATTCCAGGTGATCTGGTGGATGAGTATGTGCGTATGAGTGAGACCACATGTCTGATATCGCTGTACAAGTTCTGCCAGGCCGTGGTGGCAGTGTTTGCCCTGAGTACTTGAGGCAGCCAACTGCCGCTAATACAGAGAGATTGTTGGTGACCAATGCAGCTAGAGGATTTCCAGGCATGCTTGGCAGCATAGATTGTATGCACTGGGAGTGGAAGAACTGTCCATTTGCTTGGCAGGGCCAGTACAAGGAGCATGTCAAAGCGTGCACTATCATATTAGAAGCAGTTGGCTTCGCAGGATCTTTGGATATGGCATTCTTTCTTCGGCATGGCAGGTTCTCACAATGATATCAACGTGCTACAACGTTCTCCAGTCTTCGCAAGGCTTGCAGAAGGCCACTCCCCACCTGTCAACTTTGAGATCAACGGCCACCAGTACAACAAGGGATACTATCTAGCTCATGGTATATATCCTTAGTGGTCAACTTTTGTGAAGACAATCTCGAACCCCCAAGATGAGAAGAGAAAGATATTTACCCAAATGCAAGAGAGTGCTAGAAAGGATGTGGAACGTGCATTTGGTGTGCTTCAATCCCGATGGGGTATCATTCGAAACCCTGCACTGCCATGGGATGAAGGGAAGCTTTGGGAGGTAATGATCGCCAGTGATCATGCACAACATGATCGTCGAGGACGAGCGTGATGACAGGATCTTCGACCAAGGATTTGATTATCAAGGTGAAAATGTTGAGCCCCTGCACCAAGAACCGGCCACATTTGAACAGTTTGTCCAATTCCATCGTGAACTGCGTGATTGACACACTCATTTGGATCTTCAAAATGACTTGGTTGAGCACGTGTGGAGTCACATTGGCAACCAATAGATGTATTGGTTCATTATGTTCATTCAAGACAATTTCGATTTGGTTGTAAAACTATTTTATTAGAGTCAATTTTGATTGGGTTGTAAAACTATTTTTATTTGCAGACAATTAATATTTGGACGTGCAAACTTGTTTTTATATGAATATATGGGCATTTTTGGCCGTGGCGGACAGGATGGGGCCAAAGGATGCGGCCGCGCGCTGGGCGCACGGCCACTGCATCCCAGGTCAGGCTCGGACACGACCCCATTGCCCTACCCAAACAGACCGAATCCGAGCAAAGCGGACGTCCGTTTGGGTTCACGCGGTGGAGTTGGCCTGAGGGAGATTGGAAAGGAGTGGGGGAGCGAACTCACCGTCACCACCACCAACTCCAGTTTATGAGATAGTACTAAGATATAGGGTGACTGCATGTGACAATAGCCCATGGCCTTCTAATGTCGGTGAGACGATTTGTTGCTAAAGAATAAAAATAAAAATTTATGATGTAGAGGACTTGCATGCGTTTGATGATGTGGAAGCTTTATATGTGTTGAAATAAAAATAAATATGAAGGGATCGCATGAGCTTGACGATGTGGAGAACTTATGTGTGCTACAATAGGGAGTTGCAACTACTTAAGAATAGTGGATAGAGGATTTCTTGGCCATCTTTTTGGTCTCTGCATACTCATAAGTTATCATGCTAAGCCAACATGTCACGTCTTGTGACACCCTCGATTCAATAGTACACTAATCATACACGCAAATGTGTACGATCAAGATCAAGGACTCACGGGAAGATATCACAACACAACTCTAGACACAAATTAAAATAATATAAGCTTTATATTACAAGCCAGGGGCCTCGAGGGCTCGAATACATAAGATCGAATACACAAGAGTCAGTGGAAGCTACAATATCTGAGTACAGCCATAAGTTGAACAAGTTTGCCTTAAGAAGGCTAGCACAAAAGCAACATCGATCGAAAAGGCAAGGCCTCCTACCTGGGAGCCTCCTAACTACTCCTGGTCATCGGCGGCCTCCACGTAGTAGTAAGCATCGGCGGTGGCATCTGGCTCCTGGGCAGACATCTGGTTGCATAACCCGGAAAGAAGAAGAAAGAAGGAAAAGGGGGAGCAAAGCAACCGTGAGTACTCATCCAAAGTACTCGCAAGCAAGGATCTACACTACATATGCATCGGTATCAATGAAAAGGGTAGTGTACGTGGGCTGAACTGCAGAATGCCAGAAGAGAAGGGGAAAGCCTAGCCTATCGAAGACTAGCATCTTCTGGAAACCACCAACTTGCAGCAACCGGAGGGAGTAGAGTAACATAAATTAAAGTAGTAGAAGTGTTATCAACCTCGGCCAGAGATCCTTTCTCGACTCCTTGCGAGAAAGCAATCCCAGAGCCATACTATCCAGTGTCATCAAAATCCAATTCTCATCACCATCCAGTTCTCATCACAAGTATCCAGTTCTAGTTGTATCGATCGGGATACAACTCCAAGTGTTCGTTACATAGGACAGACTATCGATAGATGTTTTCTTCCCTGCAGGGGTGCACCAACTTACCCATCACGCTCGATTAACTCCGGCCGGACACACTTTCCTGGGTCATGCCCGGCCTCGGCCAAACAATATGCCGCAACCCGATCTAGGCTTAATAGAGAGGTCAGCACGCCGGACTAAACCTATGCCCCCAGGGGTCATGGGACATCTCCCCGGGAACTCCTGCATGTTGCGTGGGCGGCCGGTGAGCAGACCTATCTACCTCCTTAAAAAAGGAAGGAGCTTACCAGTCCAACCCGGCGCGCGCCGCTCAGTTGCTGACGTCTATTAAGCTTCGGCTGATGCATACGACAAAGAACACCCATACTATGCCCACGTGATGGTTAGTGCTATCAGGCCAGAGGCCCCTCGGATCAAATATCCAAATCGTAGTGGATTAGGAACGCGCGGTAACAAGCAGAGACTCACGAAATATGTGACCCGTTGTCTCTGCCTCGAGGACTTGCGGCAAGGGCTAGGAATGCCCGCCACGCCTCGTAAATATCTCGCGGGCACCCGCCAGTCAACCTGCCTCCACATCACTGCAATTAAGCTCGCGGGTACCCGCAGGTCAACCGTCTTTAGTAACATGGTTCAGTGTAAAGCCATAGTAACCATAGTAACTGTGTGTCCAAACATCAAGGGGAAAACCCGAGGAATCACCCCCGGTGGATTCCACTCGATGTAATCATCAAGGTGAACGTAAGAGAAACCACCCCCGAGGTTCACACTTGAGGGGTTGCACGACATAGTCGTATCGGAAGTGGTTAAGGCGGAATCACCCTCGATGACCACGACCGAATAGCTACACTACATGATTAACATCAGAAGTGTTGTAGAGGTCTCACCCTCGGCACTCGATAGTAACCTAGTAGTGTCGAGCAACTAAGGGGAAAGTGATGTGCGGTGCCGGGGTCTGGTCTTTGATCCCGTAGATCGAGTTTTCAATGATGAAGCAGGGGCAACAAGGACAAGGTGGGGGTCAGCGATGGATCACTAACCAACCTATACTAAGCGATTTAGGATAAGGTGTAAGGTACAACAAATAGACAAAAGCAGGCTATGCATCAGAATAGGAGCAAACAATAACAGTAGCAAAATCTAATGCAAGCATGAGAGAATGGAATGGGCGATATCGAGATGATCAAAGGGGGGGCTTGCCTGGTAGCTCTGGCAAGGAGGGGTCGTCATCGATGTAGTCGATCACAGGAGCGACATTGGTCTCGGGGTCTACCGAAGAGAAGAGGGGGAAGAAACAGTAAATATAAAGCAAGCATAGCATCACAAAGCATAACATGGCAATATGTTGTGCCGGGTGTGACCTAACGTATGGCTACACGATATAGGTGAAGGGTGAATTCAATCGAATGTATTCCTGCCCGGAATTCGTAATGCATGCATTTAATCGAGGGGGAATGTTCCATGTTCAGCATGCTAGGGGCATGTGATAGATGAACGGACCGCGTAATCAGATTCGTTGGATTTTTCTGAGCAACTTTCATATAGAAAACATTTTCATCCGACTTACGGTTTATTTTAAATGAATTTTTTAAGATTTAGACATTTTCTGGAATTATTTAAATTAACAGAAATAACAGAAAAGGAATAAGACGTCAGCATGACATGAAGATGACGTCGAAGAGTCAATCGACCTTGACCAGGTCAAACCGACCCGGTGGGGCCACCGGGATCCACATGTCAGCCTCTGCGGGTTAACAGTGGATTAATTTGACTAACACTACTAGTTAGGGGTGTGGGCCCCGTTAGTCAGTGACTAATTAATGATTGAAACTAATTAACAGATTAATTAGCGTTTTATCTATTTATAAAACCTGTTTAATTAGGGCGGGGCCGACATGTCAGTGGTACTGGGTGCGGCCATGTCAGTGTTGACCCAAGTGAACATGTCAAAGGGGGCCCCTGGGCCTACCAGTCAGTGGCCCAGGTGGTGCCACCTGGGCGCCACGTCGGACACTGGCCGGAGACACGCCGGAGTTGACTCTGGCGAGCCAAACGCGGCGGCGCGGCTCGGGAGGGGCGCGGATTTCGCGCACAGGGGGTCTGCGGGGTTGTGGCTGGGCGCGTTCGACACGGCTCGGCGTCACGCATCGAACGGTGGTGGCCGGAGTGGCTTGAACGGACGAGGGCGAGCGCTTCGAGCTCGCCGGCGGCGAGGTGCTTCGAGCGAGCAATGATAACGCGGTGCGGTGCGTTAGCGAGCGAACTGAGAGGCAGGGCAGAGCGTACACATTGCGGCGAGGCCAACGGTCGCAAGCCCATGACAATTTGGTCACCGGAAGCACGCCGGCGGCGAGCGAAGGCGGCGACGTGTTCGGGCGCTCGTGGAAACGACGCTAGGGGGAACAGGGAGGCGCGCTAGTGGTGGAGTTGGACTCAAACGAGCTCCCGGAGCTCGATGCGAGGCTCAGCCACGCTATCGCGGGCGGCCACGACGGCGAAGCTGCCGGGCGGCGATGCGCGTCGGAGTGCTAGCGGAGCAGCGACTACGGCGGCGGAAAAGCTCGGGGAAGAGAGGGGAAAGACGCCGTGGCTCACCGGGAGCCGTAGGGAGGTGGCAGTGTGCTCGGGGAGGCGCGAGGTGGCCGAATTCGACACCGGCGTTCGTCGGAGCAGAGGAGGAAGAAGAGGTCGCGGCGGTGCTACGGGGTCGTCCCGGTCCGCGTGGCTCGACGGGGAGGATGAGGAGGTTGAGGCAGAGCCAGGGGGCACGTCGGCGAGGCGAAGGCCGGCCAGTGGCCGCGGTGGAGTGCGGTGAGCGGTGACCGAGAGGCGTGGCCGAGGCGGATCTGGAGGGGAGAGAGCGCACGCGAGAGAGAGAGAGAGAGAGAGAGAGAGAGAGAGAGAGAGAGAGAGAGAGAGAGAGAATGAGGAGGGCAGGAGAGTGGGGGAGTGGGAGAGGGGATCGAGGGGGGCACGACGTCGGCGTCCTTATCCCCTCCGGGGCCTGTAGCGACGCGGGGCGGCGAGGTGGTCGGGGACGAACGCGGGCGCCCCGGTCATTGGAACAGTGGGGAGGGAGACGACCGGGGAGGGGCAGTGGGCCAGGCCGGCTGGGCCTGTCTCTGTGGCCTTAGGCCCAGGGGCAGGGGCTTCCTCTCTCTTCCCTCTGCTTTCTTTTTCTTTTCCTTGTTTTGATTTATTCCTGTTTTGCAAATTGCTTAGCCACCATTAGAGTTTTGTAAAAATATGTGACTTAGCTCAACAATTATAGTGCAATATTTACCACTGCCAAAAAAATGGTTTGGAGCCAAAATGATTTCATTTGAATTTTTAATAAATGATATGGCACTTTAAATTTCTGTTTGATGTTGTTTCATGTTGTTTGAGTCACATAATGAATTTAGGTGATGTTATTTTTCTGAAGATAATTAGTTATGAATTATTTTCTATTTAATGAACATTTTAGTTTGCATGTTTGAGAATTTTTGAATTTCACTCATAATTTGAATTTGAATTTGACTTTGATTTTTCATCAAGTGATAAATAGGTCAGTAAGCATGGTGACCTGGCACCATTAACAGGGGATTACTGTAGCATGACACTGGGGGTGTTACAAATCTCCTCGACTACAAGAAATCTCGTCCCGAGATTTAAGTGGGGAAGTAAAGAGTAACTTCGGGAGAACTGACCCTTATAGGGTTAATTATCTGGTGAACAATTCAGGAAATGTGGCAGAAGTATATCTCGAGTTGAAACTTAAGAAAACATCGAGAGCAAAATATGAAGGTACAATATGGAGGTTCAAGCGAATGGACAAACGATCGATACCTGAACAGAGTGTGAGAAGGGGGTTCAGAGCGTCGGGAATAGATCATCTCTCGGACGGTGGCTCGTGACAACACACAAAGCCAAGAGCAAATGATACTTCGGAATAAAGGATATACAGGAGAGTCAGGTTCTGATCCTGTGGAACCGTGGGTTATGGGCCCAACATGTGGGTTAAAAGTAGAAAGAGCGGTGACATGTTACACGGTTATGATAGCAAGCTTTGTCGGAGGATAGTCTGTCAGTTATGTTGGCAACCACGTTGGTTCCAAGGGCGAGGGATGAAGAGAACCATATTCCTGCTCGTTGAACGAGGCGGACCAATCGGCAAGGTTCGCGTCCATCGGTGGTTACCGGAATGTCATCAACAATAGTAACAGGGTCTCACTGACAAGGTTGTACATCGGGGCGTTTTATAAGCAGGGAATTATTTCTGCTTATATCATATAGACCACAAGAAGGTTAAACAAACCAATGGAAAGGAAAATGAAATTATCGGATTAATCAGACCAATGGAAAGGAAAATGTGTTTACACACCATAATTGGGAGTATATCCTTCCCAAGGGGAAGCGGAGCAGGATATACATGATATGACAACAAGTTCAAAAGCATTTAGATAAAGGGGGCAAGGGAACAATCATGATATTACCCATACAATGGTGTTTGGATAATAGATCAAGAAACATTCGACAATGTGCTTCCAATGTTCTTATTGATATTCGGAAAACCTCAGTCATGCTTCGAGGTAGCATTAACATGGTGTTCCAAGTAGGGGTTGGAGTTGAAGATCACAAGAAATACTCAAAGAACAATTGCAGGAATAGCAAGGAGTCCAAGGTATAACCAAGACATGATCAATCATGTGTTGGAAAGAGGACAAGGCGGGTAGTCGATGATAACACAAATCATCGTAGGTCAAGGATGGTATTTCTCACCATGAATTCAATTGTCATTTCAATAGAAGTCAAAATGTTGATGCTGATCACGACGCCTTTGTCGAGAGGCTCTATGAAGATGCCATCAAGGAGCGATGCCATCAAGCAACAGGAAGGAAGAAGCGAAAGGCTATTGGAACCATGAGTACGACACAAAGTCGAAATCAAACTTGTTGTTCAAGGTGAAATGATATGACGAGAAAGATCGATGTAACTTATCTTATCATCGAAAATTATGCTCCGGGGAGAAGGACCAGGTAGCACAGTTAAAATTTAGCACGATAATGACATAGCCGGCAGGCTAGGAATGACTAGAAGGATTATTAAAATCGTAAGCAATGAAAATTACTTAGAGTTATAGAATCGGAGTGCGGAACCGATTCAACCGTTACACTTATCGGTGTCCTCGAATGATTAATTAACTCAGATCCCGGGGGAAATCTGAAATCGGTGAGAAGCAATACTAGATGGAGACTCATAGGAAGCAACACAGTTCTTTGATATTCTCGAGGTACCGGAGGGTAATACTCGAAGGAAGATCAAAATAGAGGTTGCGGAGATGCATTGATCTGCAGAAGACAAGTGCTTTAACTTGTCCGAGAAATGGAATTAAAGGGAAACAATCATGGTCAGAACCACGGTTGCTAAGGACCAAACATAGATACCGTAAGAGCTAATAATAAGGGGATTATTATATCACAAGAAGCTTCCATGATAAGATCCACATTAGGTCCATGGGCATGAACACAAAGTTCAAGGTCGACTCCCACTTCTCCAATGCATAACCTTTCATTCACTTCTCGCTTTTGATGAAGTTGTAGTGCTTAAAGTTTATCTGCTGAAGTACCAGAAGAGTAAGACTCGTGAGAACTCTCAGTTCACAAGATTATGGAAGGCATAAGTTCAACCCATCGGGGCATTTTTACGAATCTATACAACAATCAACCAAGCAAAAGATACGAGTTCGAAAGCAAAGTATCGAAGTCAAAGCAGATGATACAATATACCGTAGGTATTATGTATCAGGGAAAAACTGATAAGATTTTGGATGTGAAGGACACTGTTGGATAACAACCCAACAATGGATCTGGTGATTCACGACAGAGTTGATGTGAGTATCGGTAATCAATCAGATGAATAAGGGTATGCAAAGGCATCGACTTATGGAAACGTCTTAATGATTCGATGCTTGGGTACACAGGAATTATGATTTCAAGACGAAGGATCAAAAGCAGAGGCTCTGATCAAAAGATGAGTAAGTTGAATAGACTTAGAGGTGCACCCGATCAAATCTTGATTGGGCAAGAACTAGCTCATAACCAAAGCGATGTCGGAGCCGTAAAGAAAATTTCCAAAGATTAATTGATGATTGCGAGTATTCGCTCACACGTTGAATCCATAGGAATAGAATGACTTCCACAAAGAATTTTAAAGAATATTTCTAGACATATGGAATTAATCCTAATGCAAGCAGGCAAGGAGAATCAAGAGCAATAGGCTGCAGAGGATTTTCAGAAGATCGCATATTATTTCCAAGTATTTTGGAAAGCATATGAACAACTGGGGATGAACGGGTTCAGCGAATTATCCGTAGTGCAAAAAGAAGCCACAAAGCAGAAGGCACAAAGGATTTTCGAAACAACGGAGAGTACATCGTGTAATAATAGGAGCAACTGGGTATGAAGGTACAAGCGGCAAGGATGTTATTCACGGGGATTATCTGTGGTCAGGAACTGCAAGACAGTGGGCACAGGGTCTCGAGAAACATCGAGGAGTATCTGCAGAATCTTCTGGCGAAGCAAGCGATCATCTATAATGTCGGGGCTCTCCGGGAGGAAGTGGGTACGAGAACCTAATGTCAGAGTTAGTAAAATGTTTAACCTGAATAGAAGAGAGATTAGAATCCCAGAGTATAGACGAGGAATAAAAGATCCTAGTACCACCCATCGGCGACGTGGGCCCGTAAGGCACACAACCAAGTTAGTAAAACAGTTTTGGATGACTAGACTCAACTTCGGCCAAGGAGTTGAAAAGGGGGCTACCTACAGGCAGTCGGCAATGATACCAACTTGTGACGCCCTCGATTCAATCGTACACTAATCATACACGCAAATGTGTACGATCAAGATCAAGGACTCACGGGAAGATATCACAACACAACTCTAGACACAAATTAAAATAATACAAGCTTTATGTTACGAGCCAGGGGCCTCGAGGGCTCGAATACATAAGCTCGAATACACAAGAGTCAGCGGAAGAAACAATATCTCAGTACAGACATAAGTTGAATAAGTTTGCCTTAAGAAGGCTAGCACAAAAGCAACATCGATCGAAAAGGCAAGGCCTCCTGCCTGGGAGCCTCCTAACTACTCCTGGTCATCGGCGGCCTCCACGTAGTAGTAAGCATCGGCGGTGGCATCTGGCTCCTGGGCTCCGACATCTGGTTGCATCAACCGGAAAGAAGAAGAAAGGAGGAAAAGGGGGACCAAAGCAACCGTGAGTACTCATCCAAAGTACTCGCAAGCAAGGATCTACACTACATATGCATCGGTATCAATGAAAAGGGTAGTATATGTGGACTGAACTGCAGAATGCCAGAAGAGAAGGGGAAAGCCTAGCCTATCGAAGACTAGCATCTTCTGGAAACCACCAACTTGCAGCAACAGGGGGGAGTAGAGTAACATAAAGTAAAGTAGTAGAAGTGTTATCAACCTCGGCCAGAGATCCTTTCTCGACTCCCTGCGAGAAAGCAATCCCAGAGCCATACTATCCAGTGTCATCACAATCCAATTCTCATCACCATCCAGTTCTCATCACAAGTATCCAGTTCTAGTTGTATCGATCGGGATACAACTCCAAGTGTCCGTTACCGTAGGACAGACTATTGATAGCTGTTTTCTTCCCTGCAGGTGTGCACCAACTTACCCACCACGCTCGATTAACTCAAGCCGGGCACACTTTCCTAGGTCATGTCACATCCCTAGTTCTGGTATGCTCTAGGCTAGCCCTTCATGTATGCATCATGTTTAAAATTTCATGCAACTTGAAATGGGGATTGATCCAAGCCCTAGCACCAAATGAATTCAATTAGGTTCCATAAAAAATATTTTCAATGATCCCAAATGCCCTTTAGAAAAGTTCGTGATTTTTGTCAAAGGTGAAAACCTCGCCAAAAGTCATGCACATATTTCTAGGCCATTACGGATTTCTGAATTAAATCATATGTTATTTGAATTTGGGCATTTAAATGCTAGTAAATATTTTAAAAGCCCAAATAATCCTAAACTGAAATGTTCCATGTTGGATATATTCTATACAAAGGCATGTACAGTTTGGTGATTTTCGAAAGGGTCTAGGTATTTTTAGAAAAGCCATAAAGATTACAGAATAAATAGAAAACTGTAACAGAATTAGAAAAGAGAGAAAGGACTCACCTGGGCCACCTACCTGGCTTACCTGCAGCCCACCTGGCCTGGCTTGCTGGCCCAGCCCACCAGGCCCTCCACCGTCTTCCACCTCGCGCCATTAGGATGCAGAGCGTGTGCCCGACACGCACGCGCCCGTAGCTCGCCACCTCCTGCTTGCCGCTTCACCTGGCTTCTGCGGGAGACGCCACGCGGCCTCCTCGGAACCCTCTCACTCTCCCCCGCGCTCATCCCCTCCCCTGGACCTCTCTCTCTCACCCACCCGAACGGGTTCGTCGCCGCCGTTCGCCACCGCCGCGGCCACCGCCTCCCCCTCGCCTCTCCTACATGCCCAGAAGCTCCGCCACCGTCGCCTACACCTCTTTGTCGACTCACGCTACGCCAAACGCCTCGAAGCCCCGGCCTGACCTCTTCTTCCTCCTCGGGTCGCCGAGATCGCCACCGTCGCCCTGCTCGCTCCGGACCTTCCCCGCGCCCACTGACCTTCCCATCGTGCTCGCGGTGAGCTTCTCTTCCTCCTCCCTCGAACCCCGTTGCTCGCCGCCTCCTCTAGGCCGTAGTTGCACGGACACCGAAGCTCGCCGCAGCCCATAGCGCCACTCCGGCGAGCCACCGCCACCCTGGGTCATCGCCGTCGTCTAACCGCCGGCGTGCTGACGTGGCACACTTAATTAGCACAAATGACACCGCTAAGCACCCGTTGAGCCACTGCCACGTGGGCCCCTATGCTTGTTTAGGTTATTTTTAACCTCTGTTTAGATTAGTTCATAACTGAAAGGGACCCACACGCCGTCGAGTTGGCCGTCTTGGCGTGGCCCTTGACCGGCCCCACATGTCTGTGACCCTAACTAGCACCGTGACGCTGACCAGTGGGCCCCGTTGGTCAGGTTTGACCTGGACCGGGTCAGTTGACCGCTGACGTCACACTGACGCCAGGCTGACGCAGTAAATCCTTTTCTGGATTTATTCTTATTTGGGAAATTCCAGAAAATAGTGCTAACTTCAAAAATTCATATAAATTCAACCGTAACTCAGAATGAAATAAGTTATATATGAAAAATGATCAGAAAAATCCAATCTATCCATCTGTACTGGTTTAATGCATGTTAAAACACTTTAACCTTGCTGTCTAAGTGAAATAAGTTAATGCACCTTTATGACTTCATAAAATGGGTTTGCATTTGAATCTTTGGTTCAAATGGACTCATCTCAATCTGATCTAGCTTGCATTAGCCCAAAACACATTCATAATGCCATGTCATAGCATGCATCATATTGTGCATTGCATTGATCGTGTTTCTTGTCTGTTTGCCGGTGTTGTTCCCCCTCGGTAGATGTTGTCCCGACGCTGTGATCGTTGACACTGATGAAGACTCAATGCTATCTTCAGAAGTGCCAGGCAAGCAAAACCCCCTTGTTCATTCCGATACAATCCCACTCTCTTTCTCCTGCTCTATTTTACTGCATTAGGACAACAACGATTCATGTGTTACTTGCTGCAGTAGCTGAACCCCTTTATCCTCTGCATGACCTGTCATTGCCACAGTAAATAGATGAAACCCACTAGCATGAGTAGGAGTTGTTTGAGCCCTGATGTGCCTACTCATTCATGCTTGTTGTCATGCCTGCTACTGCTTAGAGTTGAGTCAGGTCTGATTCATCGGGAATGAATTGGAATGTGGTGAACATGTCCTACTGTTTGGAGCTAAGTGTGTGAACACGATTTGGTAAAGGTAGCGGTGAGAGGCCATGTAGGAGTACATGGTGGGTTGTCTCATTACAGCCATCCTCAGGAACTGAGTTCTGTGTTTGTGATCCATGAACAGTTACTACCACACATTGGGTTCCGGTAACTCGACCCCTCTTGGCTTATTAATCGCCTCGATCTCTGTCCAGGAGTTTCAACTAGTTTCTGCTGTTTGTAGGATATGTGTTGGAGGCCGTGCGTAGCGCTGACCCTAGGGGTGGGCTATGATGCGGTAGATACACCGTGGCCCGGTGTACCGAGCGCCCGTTTGGTGTCTCGGGAACCCTGCACACATTGTTTGGGGCCATGAGCGATACCCCGGCCAGATCTCCTTGCGGATGGAACCCGAATAGGCGATAAACCTGGACTAGAGACTTGTGTGGTTAGTCAGGTCGTGGTCGACTCCCTCGCTAGGCTTCCGCTTGAAGGTTGCCGAGATACACAACGTGTACATGGTGGTAAGTGGCGAGAGCGTGTGTGAAGAAGTACACCCCTGCAGGGTTATAAATGATCTATTCGAATAGCCGTGTCCGCGGTGAAGGACTTCTGGGTTGCCTGTACAGTTCATAGACAAGTGAAAGTGGATACTCTAAAATGCGCAAGATAAGCATGAGTGCTATGTATGGTGTTCTCGTAGGGAGACGGGAGCGGGTCCATAGTGGTGTATTGATATGGTGACTATGTGGACTCGTGTGCGCCACCTCAAAAGAGTTACTTGCAGTCGTAGTTCAGGAGAGCCACTTAGTCAAAGCTGGCTTGTTGCAGTCAAACTCCACCACCCCCCTTTGTTGAGAATGATGCATATGTAGTTAGTTCTGATGTAAGTCTTGCTGAGTACATTTGTACTCACGTTTGCCTATTTTATGTTTTTGCAGAGAGACGTCAGTCTTGCTAGTAGTTCCGCGTGGACTTCGACGTTTAGCTTGATACCTCAGCTACGATCTTGTGCCCTTTTATTGCTAAGCTAGGTGAAAATGCTAAGTGTAGGTTGTGGGAGTCCTGGATTATGGTGTCCCCGGGCGTCCGGGCTATGCGACATGGGCCGGACTAATGGGCCATGAAAATACAAGATAGAAGGCCTTCCCCCGTGTCCGGATGGGACTCTCCTTTGCGTGGATGGCAAGCTTGGCGTCTGGATGTGAAGTTTCCTTTCTCTGTAAACTGACTCTGTACAACCCTAGGCCCCTCCGGTGTCTATATAAACCGGAGGGTTTAGTCCGTAGAGATCATCACAAATCATGCAGGCTAGACATCTAGGGTTTAGCCATTACGATCTCGAGGTAGATCAACTCTTGTAACCCCTATACTCATCAAGGCCAATCAAGCAGGAAGTAGGGTATTACCTCCATCAAGAGGGCCCGAACCTAGGTAAACATCGTGTCCCCTTTGTCTCATGTTACCTTCGATCCTCAGACGCACAGTTTGGGACCCCCTACCCAAGATCGGTCGGTTTTGACACTGACATTGGTGCTTTCATTGAGAGTTCCACTGTGCCGTCAACAGAAAGTTCAATGGCTCGTTCGATCATCTACAATGATGCCGTTTCGGGGGAGACTTTTCTCCCTGGTCAATTTTTTGTGTTCGGCGGCTTCGCACTGCGTGCCAACTCGATTGGTCACGTTGAACAGATCAACAACTATGCCCCTGGTCATCAGATCAGTTTCGGAAATCTGAATTATGTCGCTAATATCCGAGGAGACTTGATCTTTGAAGGGTTCGCAGGTCCCGACCACCGCTCTGGCCCTAGATCCAGAGCAAACTACCAGGTCTGAAGATTGGAGTTTGGAGCCCACCGGACTCTCTGCAATTATGAAGCTCGCTACCGGAGATCTAGAGGAGACTGCGTCATCGGCAATCCCAGAGTCAAACTAGGCTCCCCCTGTCATTGGAGAGCCGGACTCGCCCCCGGATACCAGCTTCAAACTCTCGAGGTCCACGCCAAGAGAGCATGGCCAGGAGGCTCCTGCCCTGCCTAGCTCCACGGGCTCTCGCTTCCTCGTCCAAACCTCGCTCCTAAACGAGGCTCTGGACCTAATGCGATCCCTCGCCATTATAGAAGAATCACCTCCGAACTACGCCCAGCCCGGACTAGGGGCTGAAGGCGGGGAATTTTACGTCCCACCCACCCCACCCACTTCATAGCCACTGTCGAAGACTTAACCGACATGTTGGACTATGCCTCCGAAGACATCGACGGCATGACGATGATGCCGGAGACGAACAAGGCCAAGACCCGCCATTTGCCGGACGTTGGATAGCCACCTCCACATATGACGTGTATATGGTGGACACACCCAAAGAGGATGACGACGACGGCAGGAAGGATCTGGTTGAGGACAAGCCTGCTGAGGCACCACCAAAACGTCGATGCCAGCGACACCGCTCAAAATCACGTTGCGAAAAAGACAGCAATACCGGCACCGAAGACAATAACACTCCATAGAACGCCGAACACCTTGAAGCCCCCATCAAGCCAACATCCAAACAGGATGATTGGGAGGAGGGGCAAGTTCACCCTGACGATCCGGTCGGGAACGAGGAGTCGAAGGATAGTAACTATCTACCGATCTTCGAGGATGATGTGAGCCTCGGCGACGAAGACTTCATCATACCGGAGGAACCACTCAAGCAGGAGCGCTTTAAGTGCCAGCTAATCACCACTACGAGAAGCCTAAAAAAGAAGCAGCAACAGCTCCAACCCGAACATGATACACTCAATGACAGATGGACCCAGGTCCTAGGTGCCGAAGAGTATGGCCTTCAACGCCCAACAAAGAGTTATCCAAAGCGTCGGCTACTACCACAATTTGACGACGAAGCCCTCGAGCCCACACCATCAAGACATGACCGCACTGATGAACCAGACCGGCCACCACGTGGGTGAGATAAAGCGGCCACCTACGCTGAACAACAACACGCACCACTCCGTCGTAGAGGCAGAGAGACAGCGGCTCCAGGATACACCTACGACCTACGAGAGGACCTGGACAATAGAGCAGGTCAAGCCAGATCAATCTATGCATCAAGGGGGCGTGCCCCAAAGTGAGAAGACAACCATCAGGCCTGGCGCGATAGGTGCAACCTCACCCGAGCTGAAAACCGCATAAGGACGTCATCCGAACTCCGTCGTGACGTCGCCCGATACAGAGGCGCTGCACACCCCTTATGCTTCACCGTTGAGATAATGGAGCACCAGTTCCCAGAAGGGTTTAAACCCGTGAACATTGAATCATACGATGGAATGACACATCCTGCAGTATGGATCGAGGACTTTCTTCTCCACATCCACATGGTTTGCAGTGACGATCTCCATGCCATCAAGTACCTCCCACTAAAACTAAAGGGACTAGCACGACACTGGTTAAACAGCCTCCCAGAAAACTCTATTGGTAGCTGGGAAGATATGGAAGATGCCTTTAGAGACAACTTCCAAGGTACCTATGTCTGGCCTCCAGACGCTGATGATCTTAGTCACATAGTCCAGCAACCCGGAGAGTCAGCCCGGAAGCTCTGGACCAGGTTCTTAATTAAAAAGAACCAAATTGTCGACACCTCGGCCAAGAAAAACCGAAGTCCATGGCAGCTCTTACCGCACTAATGACCCGCTTTTGCGCAGGATAAGATAGCTGGCTAGCTCGCAGAAGCAACAACACCAGCGACCCTGGCACTTCCGAAGCCAGAGACGGCAATGGTAGGCCACGACGCAACAAACACAAGCGTCGAAGCAACAATGAAGATACCGAAGACACGGCGGTCAATGCCGGATTCAGTGGCTCTAAACCTGGTCAGCAGAAGAAGCCATTCAAAGGAAACAAAGATGGTCCATCTAGTCTGGACAGAATACTCGATCGGCCTTGCCAGATCCATGGCACCCCTGACAAGCCTGCCAATCATACCAACAGAAATTGTTGGGTCTTTAAACATGCCGGTAAGCCAAAAACCGAACACAAGGGGAAAAGGCCGCCTAGCGAGGACGATGATGAGCCTCGCCCAATGAACACAGGGGGCAAAAGAACCCCCCCCCCCCGAGGTAAAAACAGTAAATATGATCTACGTTACTCATATCCCTAAGCGGGAGCGCAAGCGCGCATTAAGGGACGTCTATGCCATAGAGCATGTCGCCCCAAAATTCAACCCATGGTCAGCATGTCCAGTCACTTTTCATCGCAGAGACCATCCGACCAGTATCCGTCATGGAGGTTCGGCAGCATTGGTCATCGATCTAATTATCGACGGATTCCATCTCACGCGAGTCCTTATGGACGGCGGCAACAGTCTTAACCTGCTTTATCAGGACACTGTCCGCAAAATGGGTATTGATCCATCAAGAATCAAGCCCACTAAAACCATCTTTAAAGGAGTGATACCCGACGTATAAGCCTGCTGCACAGGGTCAATAACGCTGGAAGTAGTCTTCAGCTCACCGGAAAATCTCTGAAGCGAAGACTTGATCTTCGACATCGTCCCCTTCCACAGTGGCTATCATGCACTGCTCGAACGAACCGCTTTCGCCCGTTTTAATGCAGTCCTGCACTATGCTTATCTAAAGCTCAAGATGCCCGGACCACGCGGCGTCATAACAGTCAGTGAAAACATGGAGCTCCCTCCGTACCGAGGAGCACACCGCGGCCCTCGCGGCCGAGGTACAGGGTGGCCTTACCAAGTTGAATACTTCATCGGCCATCAAACCCCCAGACACTGTCAAACGAGTCCGGTCCATCGTGCAGAATGACAGTTCGGTTCATCTAGAACTTGATTAGCAATTCCACCTCCGTCAAAACCCCCACCTAATCACGGCATACGTACCGCACGTACATAATTACGCACTAACAATACCATGGGCATGGACGGAGGCACATTAAGGAAAGGTCCACAATACGGCTCGACCCTATTCAGACCTCGATATTCTTCCTTTTTCTCTTTTTTTTATTTTTCAGGTTCTTTAAAACCCAACTCACTTTTTGGTGGTACAAAGGGCCCTTTCCCAGGCCTCTTCTGTATACTTGACCGTTAATCCTCTCAAAGGATCCTACACCAAAGGTGAAAAGAGGCGCAGACGTGCGGCAGGGTGTCCAAAGGATCTTCAAGACTGCCTTTTTTAGGACCCGTATACAACTTTCCCTTGTTCTCAAATTCTTGGCATGTAAAATAGCCTTGATGATTGTGGCATTCTATGTAAGAACACGTTTGACTTATCAATCAGACTATAGCGGAAATAGTGTTGCCTAACCTTATTCGGTATTGCCTTATTTCATAATCTGTATTCCGTCTTCGCGACAGATTGACATATACACCTCGGCATAAATTTCCAGGGGCTCTATTCGGCCACATATATTTTTTAAACAAACAAAAGTCCGAATACCTTTATAGTATACTTCGGCGTCCCGAATACCGCATTATATGCATCGGCTCCGAATCATGTCTTTGGTCAATAGTTGGGTTGACCGGCTCCGGTGGTTACCACATTACGTTCCGCTTGTCTGGCTAAGGTAGTAAAGGTAGAACTACTGCGATTGTGTTTCTGGTTCTCCGGTAAAACACCTCAGTAGAGAAAGCCGAAAACTGACTATCATGATATAGCGAGAGCTGGTCAGCGGTTCGGTGACTTACTAAATCTTTTGCGATTTTTATTCCGTATTATATGAAGGACTGGCATCCACGCGGTCACGCGCCTAAAGCATCCAAGTCCGGATAGCCGCACGCGCACCAGGGGTAGCTCATAGTCCCATTGTCAAACTCCTATGGCTAAGTGAGAGTGATAAAGCCGTGTAGCGTGATTGCCTAGTTCGCTGCATGATCACCTCCTTTATGGACCAAGACATTGGGTCAAGTGTGGTCATGTGCTGTTTCGAACACCCTCGTGGTATCTACGTGGGGGCTGAAGCCGACGACTGGCAAACTTTCAGAAATAAAAACTGCCGCACAGGAGGAAAATATTCTAGATAAAAGCACAAGTATATTACAAAGGCCTTGGTAGCCCGGATACACTCATTCAAACATAATATCCTTCGAGCATAGACCCACTATTAAACGGGCACCCTCCAGGACGTCCTCGAAGTATCGCTCTGGCTTGCGGTAGTCCTTGCCTTTGGGCGGAGCCTCGACTGCCAAACCGGCGGCCTTCATCTTCGCCCAGTGCATCTTGACACGGGCAAAGGCCATGCGCACACCCTCTATGCACGCCGAGTGCTTCACAGCCTCAACTCAAGGCAAGATGTCTCCGAGCCGCTTGACCAGGCCAAAGTAGCTGCTTGGAATGGGTCCAGCTGGCCATAGATAGACTATGAAGTCCTTCATGGCCAATCCGGACATCCTATGCAGCTCCACCAGCTGCATCATCTGGTTGTTTAACAGATGGCCGCTCCGGCGCTGTCACAACCCTAGATTGCTTGTAGTTAGTTGCATCTGTGAGCATCCATGCATCATGTTTATTTTCAAAAGAACTTGAATTGGGGATGTTCAAACCCTAGAACTACTTTAATAAACTAGGGTTTACTAAAATAATTTTCATTAAACCTGAAATGCCCTTAAGAAATGTTCATGATTTAGGGGAAAAGGTGAAATTCCTGATTGGGATGTTCATTGAACCTGAAATGCCCTTTGTTGATACTGATGCATATGTAGCTAGTTCTGATGTAAGTCTTGCTGGGTACATTTGTACTCATGTTTTCTTAATTTATGTTTTTGCGGTGAGACTTTAGTCTCACTAGTAGTTCCGCTTGGACTTCGACGTTTAGCTTGTTACCTCAACTATGATCTTGTGCCCTCGGCAGGGTCTTGTAAATAGTCAGGCTTCTCAGCCTTTTTCATTTGTAGTTGTCTGTACTCAGACAAGTTAAGCTTCTGCATGTGCTTTTTGCTTGTATGACTTGAATGCTGGGTCATCAGACCCATGTTTGTAATATCTGGCTCCTTGGAGCCTAATGAATAAATACTTTGAGTCGTAGAGTTTTGTTGTGATGCCATGTTGTATTTGCACATATCGAGCATATTGTGTGTATGTTATTGAAATGCTTGGTATGTGTGGGATCCAACAACCTAGTTGTTTATTCTTGGTAGCCTCTCTTATCGGGAAATGTCTCCTAGTGCTTCCATTGAGCCATGGTAGCTTGCTACTGCTCCAGAACACTTAGGCTGGCCGGCATGTGTCCTTCTTCGTTCATGTGTCCGTCCCTTCGGGGAAATGTCATGCGTTGTTCCTTTAAGTCCTTGTAGCTTGCTACGACTTGGGTTCATATGTTGATGACCGACACGTTCGTTGCTGGGTCATGTATGCCTGTCCCTATAAGTTAGTGCCACTTTGGATTCACAACTAGTCATGTTGGCCCGTGTTCTTTGTCATATGGATGCTAGCGACACTATCATATACGTGAGCCAAAGGCACAAACGGTCCCGGGCCAGGTAAGATGGCACCCGTGGGAATACCGTGTGTGAGGCCGCAAAGTGATATGATGTTTTACATGCTAGATCGGTGTGACTTAGGATCGGGGTCCTGACAGGCGCCAGGTACTGCGAACAGAAGAGCTTCTCCGTCATGTTCCCTTCTTGGGACCGAAAATGTTGTGCGGCGTCGGTCGCACTCCTTGGGAGATCCGCAAAGGCGTCTGGAGCACTCCATAGTCGATTTAGCAAAGCATATCTCTGACTGCCAAATATACTCTATAAAAGAAAAGGCTTACCAGCCGCTATCTATTCGGCTTGCTTGATCTCCTCGCGAGCCGCCCAGGACTCGGTACGCGCCTCCTTGGCCTCCTATAGATCCTTGGTGAGATAGACTTCTTGGGCCTTATTCTTCTCCTCCAAGGACTCGCACTTGCCGGCAGCATCCTTGAGCTCCTGTTCCACTTTGGTCACCCGCTCCTCATACTTGCGACGGGCGACCTGCTCGGCCTTTAAATCCGCAGCCGCTTTGTCAGCGGCCTCCTGGCTCACCCGTGCCTGCTCCTTGGCTTGGGCGAGGGCGCTCTTCAGGGCCTCGACCTCGCCCGCACTACCCGCAAATATGATCAGGACAACACAGGAGATTAGACTCCACATTGGCATATTACTTCAGGTATGTACACACTTTTTCAAAACATACCTTGTGCCTCATCAAACCACTTGTTGATGCGGACAAGATCCTCATCGGCCAGCTCAGCTTCCGCTTGAGCTCGGATACTTCGGCGGCCTGGGCGGCGCCGCTAACAGTGAAGCTGTTTATCAAAATAGACAAGTATGTTATCTCCGGCGAATATTTGATCCTATGTTCGGCCTTTTTTTATTTTATTTTTCAAAAGACGAACAGAGTCTCAGGGGCTACTATCTATACACAGGCATGTTTTTTGCACATGCAAAGCGGCTAAGAATATTACATCGCATACCTCAAAGCCTGTTAATAGGTTGGTGAAGGCTTCGTTCAGCCCGCTTTTGGCGGACTGAACCTTCTCAACCACCATACCCATCAGGGTACAGTGCTCCTCCATGACGGAAGCATGCCGAAGCGCTTCCATCAAAGTGTCCGGCACCTATGGATTGATGGAGGTCGCCTGTGGAGTCGCACTCCCCCCTCCTTTAAAGGGGGTTGCTCGCTCGATTCCGGAGCCGTGTGGGTCTCCGGAGTGGTATTCGGCTGGGGGCCGAACTGGTCCGGGCCCTCGTCGTCAGTCTCCATGGGGGTTGTGCCCCCATGTTCTCGGCAGCTGAGGCATTACCCTCTGGCACCGTCTCGGCGGCCTTCCGCACCTCTCCCTGGCCCGGAGAGGTCCTTTGGGATAAAACTTCGGTGTCATCCACGGCAGGTGGTGGAGAAGCTCGTGGAGGCGTCTCGCTCTCCACCATCTCCGGCGCCAGAGAGTTCCCCGAAGACGATGATTGTTGGGGAGATCATGGGCTGGACTGAAATACATAACGATATGTCAAAAGACCGGATATATGTATAGTATCTTTGAGTGCTTACGATTCGGCCAGGAGCTTTGCCCTGGGGCGCCGCTGGGAGATGACTTCGGCATCCGAGTCTAAGCCATCCGAGAGGGATGTATTCCCCCTTTTGGTCGCCTCCGCCTCTAGGTCTGCGGAGGCCGCCATTTTCTTCTTACTCCCCTTAAGGGGAGAATTGCTCTCGTCATCCTCCTCCTCTTCGTCTTCATCTCCCTCATGGGAGGAGAGAGCTTCAGTATCTCCGGACACAGCGTCCGAAGTGCCTTTACGGCGGTGGCCACCTTTGGCCTCCTTTCCTATCTTCTTGGCCTTCTTCTTTGGTGCCTGGTACGGCACCGAAACCAGCATTCTCGTCAGCAGAGGATCCTCTTGGTTTTTGGACAGCGGAGCTGGACACTTGATCCGCTCTGCCTTCTTCGTCCAGCCCTGGTTAAAGGATGGAATTCTCAGCATACCCCTTTAAGTTGCGAACTAAGTTATGTTCGGAGACCAAAATACTTACCGGGGTGGCTGGGTGAGCGCAGTCGAGGCCGATGTCGTTGGTCGTCTCCGACTATGACTTCTGGGCCTTGAAAAGCAGCTTCCAGATCTCTTCGTGTGTCGTGGCAAAGAATCACTGCAGGGTCCGCGGCCCTTCCGGATTGAACTCCCACATGTGGAGAGGCCGGCGCTGGCAGGGAAGGGTCCGACGGAATAGCATCACCTGGATCACGTCAGTGAGGCTTGTGTTCTTTTCTATTATGTTTTTGATGTGCTTTTGCAGCATCAACACCTCGTCGGTCGACCCCCAGTCCAGACCCTTGTTGGTCCACGACGCGAGCTGCATTAGGGGTCCGGATCTAAACTCAGGAGTGGCCGCCCAGTTGACACCGCGGGGTTCGGTAATGTAGAACCACTCCTTCTGCCATATCTTGACAGTTTCCACGAAGGCCCCTTTGGGCCAGGTGACGTTGGGGATGTGGAGGAAGGCTTCCGAGATGTGGAGGAAGGAGTTTGGGGCTAGATCGTGGAAATCTAGCCCGTAATAGAACATGAGGCCGCGGACAAAAGGGTGAAGTGGAAACCCTAGTCCGCGGAGGAAGTGGGGGATAAATACCACCCTTTCGCCAGGCTCCGGGGTGGGGATGACCTACTTCTTGGCAGGGATCCTGCGTGCAACGTCCGCACTCAGGTACCCCGCCTCCCGGAGCTCTTTCATGTCCTTCTCTGTCACTGAGGAGGCCACCCACTTGCCTTGGGAGCCGGATCCATACATGGTTGGAGTGTTTGGTGGTGATGGAAAAGATCGAAACTTGGGCGCTGGAGCTCGAGGATGGGAGGGCTGAGTAAGAAGAAGGCATGGGGTAAAAAGATGGGTCCTTATCCTTTTACATAGGCAGTGAATATCAAGCGCCCCCTCACAAGCCTTAAAACTCGCCTATTCCCAAGGGGTCGTGCAAATGGCACGGTTGGATTACCCAAACCCGTATTGATGAGAATCCCGCAATAAGGGGTCACAATCTCTGCTTTGACAAGACGTGTCAATGGAGGCTGCGCCTCGAAACACGAAGCGGGAGGCCAGGAAAACGGTTCGAAATAATAAAGGCCAGACGTAACGTTTTGCCGAAAAAGCTGTCAGTCGACATACCTTACTTTGATTGGATATGGTGCCCTTGTAGTTGAGGGTTGTAACCATTACGGAGCCGGATACAGTTCTCTCGTTTGGAAGACTGCTTTTGGAGTATTCGAAGGAGGAACCCGCCTTGCAATGCCGAAGACAATCTGCGTGCCAGACACATCGTCATTGAAGCCTGGTTCAGGGGCTACTGAGGGAGTCCTGGATTATGGGGTCCCCGGTCGTCCGGGCTATGCGACATGGGACGGACTAATGGGCCGTGAAGATAGAAGGCCTTCTCCCGTATCCGGATGGGACTCTCCTTTGCGTGGATGGCAAACTTGGCGTCCGGATGTGAAGTTTCCTTTCTCTATAAACCGACTCTGTACAACCCTAGGCCCCTCCGGTGTCTATATAAACCGGAGGGTTTAGTCCGTAGAGATCATCACAAATCATACAGGCTAGACATCTAGGGCTTAGCCATTACGATCTCGAGGTAGATCAACTCTTGTAACCCCTATACTCATCAAAGTCAATCAAGCAGGAAGTAGGGTATTACCTCCATCAAGAAGGCCCGAACCTGGGTCAACATCGTGTCCCCTTTGTCTTCTGTTACCTTCGATCCTCAGACGCACAGTTCGGGACCCCCTACCCAAGATCGGCTAGTTTTGACACTGACATAGGTCATTTTAGAGCTAAGCTAGGTAAATAAGTCATTTTGAATCTTAGTAAGGTTATTATGTCATTTTCGAGGAAAATGAGCTAAGTCGGTATCATTTTGGAGGTAACAAAGATTATCATACCATTTTTGACCTAAGTATGCTCAGTATGTCATAAATGAACTGAAGAAGCTAAGTATAGCTCATGTTTTTGTCTAACTTAGGTAGTTATGCCATTTAGGAGGAAAGTAAGCTAAGTATGCATTTGTTAAGCAAAACACTAGAGAAAACTTACCCTCATCACAACAAATGCGATGAAGATCGCAACTAAGGTAACAATTGATCCAACGACATAATGATACCAAGCCTCATTATCAATGGCACATTTTCTAATCTACTATATCTAAATAGGAGCTCCCCACTACCTCATTTCTCTTGACATGCAACCCCTACACATCATCAGTCTAGTAGGACCACTAATTTTGCACATGCATAACACCACATCAAGCCATGTCATGAAGTGTTCCCACGGTGAAAATACAACTTCCTTTCAGCTTCTGATTACTGGAGCGCACTAGATTTGCTCCGAAATCCAATAGTTAACCGTGACATTTATGGTCCCAAAGAATTTTAGCAGCCTGTGGTTTCACTATCCCATCAATCCTCCAGCCGTTTCGTCCTCCCATAAGTGCATCACATGTAGCCATGAAACCAACAAGGTAGTGGAGCGGTCAGCCGCAGGTTCGCCACCGTCCACAAGCCTAGTGTACCCCTCTATGGGTCTTCCTCATATATGATCAACACCGAGACACTTCCCTTCCCATGTTCTGTGTGCCATAGGTCATGCTGGCAAACTTCTACTCCGGCTTTTACAAGATCAGATGTGAATTCTCTAACATGTTTACCCCTTAACTTCCCCTCAGGTAATTCATCTTGGCATTGAATTGTTACTCGCTTCTGGATTCACTATGTGCTTGCATCCCCTTCAGATCCTGGTCATTGGCAATGGAGACATACAGTGGCCACTACTCTAGTGCTATAGCTGTCATGGTCGCTCTACGTCAGATCAAAAGGTTTCCCTCATATCTGTTTTATCTATAAATTATTGGGCTAATGTGGACCTGCAAAACACATGAGTGCTTTTTAAACCGTAACATTTGTTGATGGCCATGGCGTTTACTCCCATTCTCATATGTGGTACGAGTACTAGGTAAAAACACATCCTTTTTTTGTTCAGTTACTCATTCAATTTATCTCGGCCTGTCTGTTTCCTTTTCTTTATTGAATCAGTACAGTTTGCATGGATCAGACTCCTAATGCGTTGCTACCTCTAGGTGACAAATTTTTTCTGCTGCCTAATTGGTCTTTTTGTACATTTTTTTAAGCTTGCCATTCCGTGATTAATCCATATGTTGTTGCACTACTCCCATTCGATGGCATGCAACCTGCCTAATGAGACAAGTTTGGTATTTTTTTACTTGAGTGAGATGGTTATACTAGAAACAAAAGTATATGCATGCAATTTAATTTAATTTGTGTATCCGATTGGGTAGTATTATTGCAAGGCCAATTAAAGAATAATTATGTCACCTAGATTGGTTAATTATCGATGTGGACCAAACAGGGCAATGTGCACGAATTAGTTTGTGCTACACTGGTAGACTGCCAGATTTGACCAACTTATCAATATTACCTTTTTCTACACATATGCAAATGTCAATCAATCTAGCTGTTCACGTGCTAAATAGAATATATATTAATTTTGCATTTGGCTATTACATGCTATCGATTTATCATTTTTCAATCAACATTTCTAATAATTGTGTGATATTATCCATTTGGTTTCAAAATCTATATTTTATGGATACTAATGTTATATACTACTATAACTAAGTAGGTGATCCCACTAATATATTTCTCTCAATATGCAACTATGCCACCTTAATGTGCAATCATGCATGGGTAAACTGCAACATCTACATGCAACAGTGCATGGGAAAAGATTACTTATATTAATTCAGTTTTAGTTATCATATAATTAATCTAAATATTAATGTTTCATGTAGCTATATTCTATTGATATATATTCCAACTGATTCCCGCAGCAACGCGCGGGGTATCATCTAGTCTTCTTAATCTTCAAGCGCATTCCATCCATCTTCAAGCGCATTGCATTCATCTTCATCTTGTGATCATTGATGACATCGGCAACATACAATTTCATTGCCATCTTCTCTTCTTCAATTCTTTTAATTTTTTCTTTCAAATACTGAATTTCTTTTTTGACTAAAGTTGACGTCTCGACAAGAGGGTCGGTTTCAAATTCCGGTTCACATACCTCCTAGATTAAAATATCTGTATGTCAACTTGATGGCCATAATTTTGTCATAAATGCGAAATGCAACAAATAGTTATGAAAGAGAATTTACCACATCTGAATCATAAAGCAGGCGAGGGCCGACGGGGACGGACATCAAGACCATGGCACTATGTATAAGAAACAATCATACATAGTAAGAAACTTATACAAGCAACTATATAAATCATACAATCATAGAAGTAAGTATATAAATCAAGTATAGCATAAAAAATGAATACATAATAATAATCTAGATCATCGGGTTCAATAAATGCTCCGGGATCAATAAATGCATCATCATCACTATCGGTAATGACGTGCTCATCATCATCATTAATAAATGCATCATCATGTGGAAGGCCATCTTTACGTAATCGGTCAAGCATTGACAGGTCATCCGCAGCAGTAACCTCTTCTAGTTCAGGCTCTTCTTGTTCCAGCTCAGGGGTGAAGTCGGGTTCACTGTCGCTGTCTACTTCAATGTTCTGGGGTGAAGTAGAGCGGTTCTTGAAACATTTTTTTGGAAAGACGTGTTTCTTGGAAGAATTTTCCTTCGTATGTGTCTGGGTTAATGTGAGGTTCATTATCCTCTTTATTGGGGGGAGGTAGTCTAACACGTGGCGACACTTCATAAACGACATCCCAACCATTGACATTTGGATCACCTTGAGATGCCCACGGTAGATAGAAAACTTGGGTTGCCTGTTGAGCCATAATATAGACATGGAGAACATCCAAATGGGTGCTTTATTTTATTTCCTAGCCCTAAGTCTTCATGAGTCCTTCTAGTGTCCTTCGGCTGGAACCAATAACATTTGAAGACTACGACGTTTGGTGGGTTTGCACCATAGAATTGAAGTTCATAAATTGCTTCAACTCTTCCACAATACTCGGTATCTCCTTCGTCGATAGCAGAGACACAACAATTTGTAGACTTTCGGTCGGCCTTAGATAGCTCTTTGCCATAGGTATGAAAGTGATACCCGTTGATGTTGTATTTGTCAAATGAATGAACCTTAAAGTCAAAACTATTAGCGACTTGTCTCAATTCAGCGTCCATTAACTCTGAATTAGCCTACAAGTTTAATACAAAAGGGATTGTTGCATTAGCCACAAATTAGACGAAGAAATGAAATGGTCTAATGGAAATTACCATTTGTTTGAACCAAGAGATGAAACCGGGATAGCCGCCTCCTAGCTTTGCCAGAAGCTCATACTCTTTGACGAAATCCTTTTGGATCACCGCTCCATACGATAATTTGGCGACGCATCGATTGTATCAAATTTATCCGGGAATAAGAGCAGTTCAAAGGAATTAGAAGTTGCAAAACAATGTACCGAGAACTTACTCGATGTATGGCCGCACTTCTTATAGCTAGGTTGGTGAAGATATACAACGAAATGATCTGCCATTCTTCGAAATCCAACGTTAAGGAATTAGAAGCACCGGCTGGTGCGAGATCCCCTTTGAATAGGATGAGGTTGGATCCACCCTTTTTAGGGTCGTCAGCATTATACCGAGGCTTCGGATTATGCAAATGACAATTTTTGGCTTCGTAGTGTGCTATCATGAAGTTTGCTGCCTCCTCAGTAATGAATGCCTCAGCCATCGATGCTTCAATTCTATGTTTATTTTTACATTTTGCTCGTAGCATCTTCTGCATCCTCTCAGTTGCGTAGCACCAACAATTTTGCACGCCCCCCCAATCTTGCCTCGGTTGGGAGATGCAAAATCAAGTGTTGCATTGGATTAAAGAAGCCCGGCAGAAAGATCTTCCCTAACTTGCATATCAACTCCGGCGCCAACTCTTCCATTTCTTCTAGCAGGCTAGGAGATAGTTCTTTCGCACAAAGAACACGGAAGAAATAGCTCATCTCTACCGGTACTAGCCATTCATCCTTAGGGATGAAGCCACGCAACATCACCTGCATTACCCGCTCAATCCATATGTGCCAATCATGGCTCTTGAGACCAAATATCTTCAATTTATCAAGACTCGCTCCCCTCTTTAGATTCGCTGCATACCCATTGGGGAATATCAACTCCTTTTGCACCCACAAGATAATTTCCCTCATAACTGGCCTTCCAAGATTATACCATGCCTTTGGCTTTGTCCAGTTCTGCTTTCGTTTCGGTGGTTGCATGTTTTTGTAATGGTCTATGACATAGCGCCTCCAGATCGACTCTAGCCTTAGTTTTATCCTTTGACTTCCCATCTATGCTGAACAATGTACCAAAAAGTGTCTCGGCGATATTCTTCTCGGTGTGCATCACGTCGATGTTTGTCGGTGTACTAGAGTAGGGGTACCCTAGTATCCCGTACTCGTGCACGGACAGTTGCAGCACCCCGCAGCAAGGTTTGCCTCGTCACCGCCAAGACCCTTCGTGGCTCCTTTGGAGCCATTCAAGAACAAAGTATTTGATTAAGAAGACAAGGCCCCGACAAGAGGAGCTTGTCGGGAAGGCCACTCAAGGCATGCAGAAGACAAGGCCCCGGCAAGAGGAGCTTGCGGGAAGGCTCGAGCGCGACAAGCCTCCGGGCGCGACAAGAGATTCGGCGCGGCAAAGCGCTTGCCGCGGCAAGCAACCTCTCTCCATCTCCGCTCCAGCTCATCCAGCGACGTGTCGCCATGGGACCGTTCCATGCACGCGTGTCGAGCGGCTGTGCAGCCAGTGGAGAGCAGCGATAAGCGACGCTGACAAGCTTGCCATCGTGGCGAGCGGAGGCGCACCTGACGGCCTCTGTTGCACACATTGACGGGCATTTATTGCTTTTGTCCCTTGCCGTCAGAGTTAGGTATTTTGCACTGTACACTGTTCTAGTAGGTGTACCAACTCCTGTTTTTACATTTGTACCCCCGCCTATGTTGCCACAGCCGGAGACCCTTGAGCATATAAAAGGAGGCCCATGCATAGCGTGGAAGGGGTTCGGTTAGTTCGGTTCATTCGACTCACCAGAGACCGAGAGACACTCACGCTAGGTTTTGTAGCTTGCATTGCTCCCTAGCAAGAACACAATACATCAAACAAGCAGCGGTAGGAGTTTTATCTCTCCGGAGAGCTCCGAAGCTGGGTAAACTGCTCGTGTGCCACGCCTCGATCCGCTCTTCGTGCGATCTCCGCCCCCCTCCGAACCACAAGGGGCCTGGTCCGCCGGCCCCATAGGTGTCCGTGGGTACGATCAGCCTCCCCGACATCTTTGGCGCGCCAGGTAGGGGGCTTCGAGGCCGTGTGAATCTGATCCGGCGTTCACACGAGCAGCGTCATCAACATCTTCCTCAACATGCCACCGAAGAAGAAGGCTTCGGCGGCCGCAGAGCCGTCCGTGTCGTACCCACCCTCACCGCAGCAAACGGGTGGTGGGGCAGACGCTGGCGAAGGAACGGGCGCCGACGAAGGTGCTCGCGACGTCGCCAAGTCCAAGGACAAGGCCCCGCAAACCTCGGCGTCCGTGCATCCCCCGCGCCCATCTCAGGAGACGCGGGGCCCACAACGTCATGGCGTTCACAACGCCATACGTTCGTTGGATCGAGACCCTCAAGACCAGCATGCGGGCCAACATGCTGGTACGAGTGAGATACAGTCGCACGGACGGGGTGCTGCTCCTTCTAACGTAGTTAGAAGTCCGAGCGTGTCCCGCTCCTCGCACCGTTCTCCAATGCCACCCACTACTCCAGCAGAAGCTCTGGCGAGAGCTTCGGCTGCTCTCGACTACCCTCCAACGGCCGACAAGGTCGACGAGTGGAGGGCCACTATCGAGCCTCATCGGCTTTGCCAACAGCTGACGCTTCTGCGGCAACCAACGCCATCATTGCCGCGACGAGGCGACAAGGCACGAGCCGGTGGCGGCGAGATCGCTGTCGGAGGTGCAACCACCGTGCACTCTCCGCCAAGAAGGCCAAGATCACCGACTCACCGGATCCACCTCGACAGCGACTCCACCGCGTCGTCGGATCCGCGAGCTCGCCGCGATCAGCGCCAAGTTCTTCATGAGCGACAACAAAAAGACGCTCGAACTCGCATCGGCGCCCGAAGAGAAGCGCGGCGTCGGTCCGACAAGCGCTGGGCCTTCTGTTGACATGCGCGCCCGGAGGAGCCAGGCGACTTGCCGTGACAGCGGTTGGTTGCCCTGCGTTCACTTTCGTGAGCTGCGACAAGTCGATGGCCCAGCCGGAAAAACTTCAAACTAGGCGTGCGGAGAAGTATGATGGCGGGGCGCATCCGTCGGAGTTCCTC
Organism: Aegilops bicornis; assembly: GCA_021605145.1. Taxonomy (NCBI): domain Eukaryota; kingdom Viridiplantae; phylum Streptophyta; class Magnoliopsida; order Poales; family Poaceae; genus Aegilops; species Aegilops bicornis. The sequence continues at coordinate 336,974,536 of CM038675.1, forward strand.
GGCATCTACACCATCGCGGTGCAGGCTGCGGGGGGCGGACGACAAGATCCTCGCCAACTACTTCCCGCTTTCGTGCTCAAGCCCAACGTCAGATCTTGGCTCATGCACTTGCCGGACAGCTCCATATCCTCTTGGGCAGATCTGTGCCATCGGTTTTTGGTGCCTTCACGGTGGCCACAAACCTCATGGCTAAGAGAGTGACCTTCATCTGCTTTCGCCGGAAGGAAGGAGAGTCCCTGCGCAAGTTCATTCAGAGATTCAGCCATGTGCACTACAACATCCCAGACGTCCACCTGCGCGGTGATCGGCGCGTTCCATCGAACGTGCGGAACCGCGAGGATGAGAGGAGATGGCGATGTGCAAAGTCAAGGACGTCAGTGAGCTGTACGCCTTGGCCGACAAGTGTGCACGCGCTGAGGAAGGGAGGAGACTCCCAGGAGAGAATGCGGAAGCAGGATCTGACAGTGAGGACACCGCCCCGACAAAGAAGGGCCGGCGGCGAGGCAACAGGAAGAAGAAAGGCAGAGAAGTGCTAGCTGTTGAGCAGTCCGGCAACGGAGGTGGCGACAAGAACGCCAAGGCTGGTGGCTCCGGCAAGGAGGTTGTCACGACGCCAACCACCGGTCGGTGGCGGCCGCCCGACAAGGTGACAGCTCCGGCAAGCAGTATTGCAAGATCCACCGCACCAAGGGCCCACGACCTCCAGAGCTGCAAGAAAGTCGAGGCAGCTTGTCGAACAAACAGAGAGCTGAGTACGGCTGGCGCGACAAGGAGAAGGCCAGGGAAGGTCTTTGGGAGCAAGCAAGAAAGCGTCCGGCGGGGAGGACGCGCGGCAAGGCCAAGCAGCGGCAAGGAGACAGACCTCCCGCGGCGCGACAAGGATGAAGATGATGACGGCAGCGAAGACATGGAAGGCAGCGGCAGCGTCGATGAGCAGGAGTTTGAAGCCACAGAGGTCCTCTGCGTTGGCGGAGGTGCTTCTGCATACCTCCCACCGCCAACTCAAGCAATGGATGCGGAGGTCAATGCAGCGGAGCCATCCATAGAGTCACGCAAGCCTCTCAAGTGGTCCAAAGACGCCTATCATTTTTATATTGAGGACCACCACGATCGCATAAGCTGCGGTCGGGTGCTTGCCGATGTTGGTCTCTCCAACCATCCGCAACCTCAAGGTCACAAAATGTTAGTTGACGGCGGGCGGCTTGAACTGATCTCCTCGCGGTACTCGAAGCTTCAAATCCACGACGGCGAGCTCAAGAGACTGGCACTTTCCAAGGAATCAATCCGGGAAGGAGCAAGCGAAAGGGAAGATTACGTTGCTGGTCACATTTGGCGTGAAGCTGAACTTCAGGGGTGAGAGGGTTACATTCGGCGTTGCCGATTTCCCGTTGCCTTACAATGGGATACTTGGCCGTCCAAAGACTCGCCAAGTTCATGGTAGCCTCTCACTACGCCTACAACCTACTCAAGATGCCAGGCCCGATAAGCGTCATCTCTGTCATGGCGACAAGAAGGATGCCCTTATACGTGCCGACAAGATCTACCGGGATGCAGCAGTCGCGACAGACTGCCCAACACTTGCGGCTGAAGCTCCGGGGAAGAAGACGAAGTCCAAGTCCGGCAAGGGCTCGATGCTCACTCCGGCAAGCGCACCTCTTGGTGCTGCGCTACCGTCGAGGACGCACCATCGAGCTCCACCGGCAAGTGCAAGAAGATGGTGGCTCATGAAGACCAAGAAGGTGCCCGCCAAGGAGGGCGGCACTGGTGGTACCTTCACCATCGGTGCCTCTCTCGACCCTAAATAGGAAGGCGCTCGTTGCTTTCCTGCGGGCGAATGTCGGCGTGTTTGCATGGCAACCGTCGACATCCCCGGTGTTCCTGTGGAAGTGATTGAGCACCGCTGGCCGTTTGTCCTCATGCGCGCCCGTCAAGCAAAAAGTCGGGAAGCAAGCGGAGCGCCAAGAATTCATAGCGAAGAGATCAAGAAACCGGAAGCAGCAGGCCTTGTCGAGGAGTGCTCCATCCTCACGTGGTTGGCCAATCACAGTAGTCGTGCGCAAAGCAAATGGAAAATGAAGACTTTGTATTGACTTCACGGATGTTAATAAAGCTTGTCCCAAAGATCCATTTCCCTTGCGGCGCATTGACGGATTGTTGACTCCACGGTGGATGTGATTTGCTTTTCGTTTCTTGATGCATACTCGAGATACCATCAGATCTTCATGGCTGAAGAGGATGAGGAGAAGACCGCATTCATTACACCATGTGGCACATCTTGTTTCATACGGATGCCTTTCGGTTTGAAGAATGCTGGTTCAACATTTGCAAGGGTAGTCCATGACGCTTTTGAACCGCAAATGCACGAAATGTAGAAGCCTACATGGATGACATAGTGGTCAAAAGCAAGGACAAAGCAACTACGGTTCAAGATTTGGACGAGACCTTTGCAAATCTGCGCAAGATCAACCTCAAGCTCAACCCCGAGAAGTGCGTGTTTGGAGTCCCTTCCAGCAAGCTTCTCGGGTTCTTCGTATCTCAGCGGGGGATTGAAGCTAATACCGACAAGATCAAGGCCATTGAGCGATTGAAGCACCAAAGCGTGTCAAGGATGTACGAAGACTTGCGGTTGCGTGGCTGCTCTCAGCGAGTTTATTTCTAGGTCTGCTGAACGCAGCATACTGCCGTTTTCAAGATTTTGAAAAAGGCGGGTCGATAAAATGGACTCGAGCGGAGGCTGCGCCGCAGACTTAAAGAGATACTTGTCCTCCACTCCAACACTTGTCGCACCTAGGCCACAAGAGAAGTTGCTGCTATATATAGCGGCGACCAATCAAGTGGTTAGTGCTGCGTTAGTAGCGGAGAGGGAGGCGGATGACGAGCCAGCAACCGCGGCAAGCACATCCACCGACAAGCAGGGGGCTTCGCCGACAAGCTCTGGTCCCGAGCAAGGACGAATCCACGCAGACACATGACCAGATGCGTAAAAGGATGGTGCAGCGCCCGATCTACTTTGTCAGTTCCCTCCTGCGAGGGGCTAGGTCAAGGTACTACGGTGTGCGTAAATTGCTTTTCGGCCTCCTCGTGGCCTCGAGAAAGCTGCGCCATTACTTCCAAGCACATGAGATCACAGTTGTCACTCGCTTTCCGTGAAGAGGATACTGCAGAATCCAGAAGCGACAGTCAGGATTGTCGAGTTGGCAATGGAACTGTCAAGCTTTGGTCTCAAGTTTGAAAGCACATCAACTATCCAAAGCGAGCCTTGGCAGAATTCATAGCGTAATGGACGCCAACACGGATGAAGAGATTCGGAGACGAGCATTCCCGGCCAAGGAAGCAAGCAAAGAGTGGTGATGTACTTTGATGGTGCCTTCTCGCTGCAAAGGCGCCGGTGCTTGCAGCGTCGCTTATCGCACCCACCGGAGAGCACCTCAAGCACGTAGTCGGATGCACTTTCCCAAGGAGCAAGCGACAAACAATACCGCAGAGTATGAAGGTTTGCTTGCGGTCTCAGATCGCAGTGGACCTTGGGATCAAAAAGCTTATTGTCGTGGGTGACTCGCGGACTTGTCGTCCGCCAAGTGAACAAAGATTACCAGAGTCCGTTGATGGAAGCCTACGTCGATGAAGTGAGGAAGCTAGAAGAGCACTTTGACGGCCTGCAAATGGAACATGTTCCAAGAGCTCGTAATGATATTCTTGACGGCTGTCAAAAGGGCCGCGCTTAAGTTGCACAATGGAACCAGGGATTTTCGTGCTCAAAGCTGACTCAGCCAACCGTAACACCATCGATTGGAAAAAGCAAGAAGAGGAAGTTGGCCTCTGGTGACTACTTTCCGACAGAGCTTCCGGCCGTCGTTGCAAAGGTCCCCAAGATCAACACCAGCAGATCTTTGAGGGCGATCTGCCCGACAGGGCCCTGTGGTTTGTTTCGTTGAAGCAGACGCTCCCGACAAGTCTTGCTCCGGCAAGCAGCCGGGGAGCATCAAGCTCGGCGGGACCTCGAGTCCTTGCCGTGGAAGCTGATGTTCCAAGAGCAGCAGATGTGCCTTTGGCCCTCGTTGTCGAGCCGCAAGCTCCGGCATGGGCGCTAAAGAGATTGTCCATTTCCTTGAGACAGGAGAACTTCCCGAAGAGCAAGAAGAAGCGGAAAGAGTAGCCCGGCAATGAGTATGTACCAGTTTGTCGACAAAGATACTGCATGTAAGAAGACTCAACGGTGTGAAATTGAAGTGTATTCCTGTGGAAGATGGATGAAGCTGTTGGGAGAGATACATGGAGGCATATGTGGTCACCACATTGGCAAGAAGAGCACTTGCCGCAAGGCTTTCGGCAAGGTTTCTTCTGCCGACAGCCCTCCAGGATGCAACTGCACAAGTAACCAAGTGTGAAGCGTGCGGTTCCATTCCAAACAGATACACCAGCCAGCTCAAGCTCTCCAGACGATCCCTTTATCCCGGCCATTTTCGGTCCGGGGCTCGACATCCTCGGCCCCTTCCCCGAGCTGTCGGGGCTTTGAGTACTTGTACGTCACCATCGACAAGTTCACAAAGTGGCCGGAAGTGGAAGCGATGAGGAAGGTGACAACACAATCAAGATCAAGTTCTTCAGTCGATTGTTTGCCGTTTCGAATCCCTAACAGGATCATCACCGACAACGGCACACAATTTACGAGTCGCACCTTCATGCAAGACGTCCAAGATCTTGGCGCCAAGGTCTGCTTTATACATTTGCTCACCCGAGAAGCAACGGTCAAGCGAGAGGGCAAATCTTGAAGTGCTGCTTGGGCTCAAGACCGTAACTTTCGACAGGCTGCACAAGTGCGGAAGAAATCGGATCGAGGAGCTGCTGGTGGTTCTTTGGTCGATCAGACGACGCCAAATCGAGCCACCGCCGGACACCCTTTGCTCTAGTCTATGGAGCAGAGGCAGTTCTCCTCACGGAACTTCGTATCACGGATCGCCTCGAGTGCTCGCTTATGATGAGCTTGAGCAAGAGCAGCTGCGACAAGATGACGCTGCTCCTTGAGGAGGATCGCCTTCGGGCGGCTGTGAGAGAGCCGCCGCTACCACAAGCTTTGCGCCGCTACCATAGCCGCAGAGTTAGTGCCGAAGTCTCGAGGAAGGCGACCTTGTTCTTGGCGCGTTCAGTCCGCCAAGAATTCAAACAAGTTGACGCCTTGAAGTGGGAAGGCCCTTATCGGGTGAAACGAGTCACTAGGCCTGGCGCTGTCCGCTTTGAGACCGAAGATGGCATTCGGTGAGCAACTCACGGAACATTGAGCATCTTCGTAAGTTTTACCCATAGGGCGCGGTTGCCGGAACCCGTTCAAGCAACCATCTTTTGTACAAGTCTTGCCGCTGTTGCATGTAATCCTTTGTACAAAGCCGAGCGCAGATCCCGTGCATCGATAAAGCTCATGTGTTGCGCATGACTTGTCAAATTCATGCTTTCATCATTTTATTGCATGTTTTGGCTAACACTTTGTGCAGCGACCACACCCGTAAGCAGAATCGAGTCACTGGGCTCCATAACGTTATTTCCTCTTCTTTTCTTTTCTCAAAGAAAGGAAGGCTCTCGCGCACAAGTTAACCCGGGGGGGAAGGAGGAGATAATACTATGGACCAGGCACCGCTCGAGGAAGCTTCACCTCATCGGGAAGCAAGAGACAGAAAAGCTAAGTTGCCAAAGTTTGAGCAATCAATTTTAAATTTTTAAGTTATCTTCCTCGAACGATAGTACTTTGTATGGAAAACACATGCGCAGAGGAACCAACTTCTTGACTAGTCGCCCTTACTTTGTTTCGAGTCCGCTCAACAACTTAAGTGAGCTGCGGCTAGTCGCGACAAGGTTGCTTGTCGGAGGTGACTGCCGAAGTCATTGACGTTCCGCACTCAGCGCTCGCGACAAAAGTTCCTGCGCCGACAAGTCCCCCAAATGCGTAAGGCAGAAACAGGCAAAAGAAGGAATCAATTAGAGGAAATAACGTTGCATTGATCGCCTAAGATAGAGTATATTACAAAATAACTTGTCGCTGATCTAACAAAGTGTTCTAAACATGATCAGCAGCGACAAGGGAAAGATAAAGTTGGCGGCCTAGTCTACGCGGTCGCCCTCAATCCGCTTGAGCTTGTTCACCTTGTCCACAATGGGTGCGACAAGGGCTTTGAGCTCCTCCACGTTGGCATCGGGCGGCAAGGATCTGAGGACGCCGTTAAGGTTGAGGCCCGGATTGCGGAAGGCCACCTTGATCAACACCTTCTCGAGGGCTCCTGCACAGACCTGGCATGATTCCTCGGCCAGCTGCTTTGGGACCTCTTCCCGGAGTCGCTGGAGGCCCGTCACCACGCCTTTGAAGAATAAGCTGAGCTTGGCGCTGGGTTGGAGATGCTCGTCGGAGGAGTATGCGAGGTCCGCCATCCCCAGCTCCATCAGCTCGTTGTGGATGTCGGCGGCGGTGTCCACAGGACCCCGAGTCCAGTGCTCCACGCTCTCCCTCAAGGTGCTCTGGATGGAGGCGGCATTCGCCAGCAGCTCCTCCTTGGCCTTGATCACCTCCAACAAGCCCACCTCCCGCTCTCTGGCGCCGTCCAACGTCTGCGTCAGAGTGGTCAGCTTCAACTCAAGATCCGCCTTGGAATCCTTGGCGGCGTCGAGCTCCTTGCCTCTATCAGCGAGACGACTCTGCAGCTCGCCCAGAGTGTAGGCGTCCTTCTCGCGCTCATGCTTGAGCACGGCAAGCTCTTCGCCGCTCTTCTTGAGGGTGGCCTCCAGCTGCGCCACCTTCGCCTTCAACTCCTCCTTGGCGGCCTCGGCGGCTGCGGCAGCGTCCTTCGCTTCCTTGAGCGCCCCGCCAAGTGACTCCTCGCGCGCGGCAAGGTCTTCTTCATGGCTGTCCAGGTTGACCTTCCGCTGCGCCATCTCACTTTCCCGCGCGGCGAGCTTCTCGACAGCCAGCCGCTGCTCCTCCTCAGCTGCGGCCTTCTCAAGGATGAAGGCCGTGCGCTCTTCTGTGAGTTGCCCAGCGCTTACGCTTTCGTCGCGGAGGGTTTCTTGGTTGGCGCTCCGGAGCTCTTCGGCGCGCTTCTCCATGTCCGCTCCTGCCCTCGCGACAAGTGCCTCCCAGGTCTCCAACTTGGCCTGCCGGGCGCGGTAGAGCGACAGCAGCTTCTTCAGCAGCTGCTCCTCCTCAGACTCGCCGCTGCTGCTGCTTGGCGTGTCCACCAGCGTCAGGCCAGCGGAGGCGAGTAGCCCGCCGTCGAAGGTCTCCCCTTCGACCGGCGCCCTGGAGCTCGGTTCCCAGGGGAGCTTGATGAAGACGCCTTCGCCGGCCTTCGGTAGGCACGGGCTGGGGCTCCTCGGAGCTGACGCCTTGTGGCGGCAGCTGAAGTCGCTGTCGGTGTAGCGCTTGCCGCTCGTGCGGCCTCATGGCCGTCAGTACAATCGCCCGACCCCTCGCCGGCCTCTGCGTCGGCAGCCTCGGTGGCCTCCTCGCCAACAGGCTCGTCGGCGGCGGCCTTCTTCCATGACGGCGACCTCTTCTTCCTCGACGGTGGCCTCGTCGGTGTCGCCGCGTGCTTCCTCCTCGCCGGCGGCCTCGACCTCCATCGGCTCTGCGTCAGACGAAGAAAGAGCAGTCAAGCAAATGTTCAAAGAGAGAAACAAAAGAAAGCAAGCCCAAGGGAGATTTTCGCGTAAGGGAGTCACCTGCAACGGGATCCGCAGCCATGACCTCGACCACTGGAGGGTCACTGGCGCTGTCCCTTGCTGGGGTAGCCTCCCTTGCCGGAGTGGCCTCCCTTGTCGGAGGGCGCTCCCTTGCCGGGGAATTCTCCCATGGCGGCGTAGTGGCAGCGGGCAGGATCTCGGAGGCGGCTTCCGAGCCCTCCTGATGAGGCTTCTCTGCTCCTACACAAGCAAACAGTCAGATATCAACGAAGAAAGGAGCACCCCTGCACACCTAATAGTAAGGAGAAAACTGTACACTTACTCTGGGGGCTGTCTTTGGGGGCTGCTCTGAGAAGGAAGGTTGCTGGTCCGGCAAAGGCGGTCTCGGACGCGTCCCCAGCCATGCAGGAGAATCGTCCTCGACGACGACCGTCGGGATCTTGGCCCTCTTCGCTGCTCTCGGGCGGCGTCACGAAAAGGAAAGAGTCGAGCAAGCAAATCAGATTCAAGATGAAGCAATAAAAATTGAAGAAATACAAGCACAATCTTGAGAAGCTTACTCTTCGCCTTCCTCCTCGGAGCTGAGCGCGGAGAAGTCAAACTCGGCTCGCCTCCCGGTGCGACGAGGCGGAGGCGTGGGCTCTCTTGGCCGCTTAAGCGGAGGCGTCGGCGGTGGCTCGAGAAGATCCCGCCCGCTTGTCGCGGCAGTGTGGGCGCTCCACGGCAACCTCGCTTGCCGCGGTGGAGCGCGTCGCTGCTTCTTCTTGTGGGCGGTCTGTCGCCCGGCTCGTCTCCAGCCTTGCGGAGACGCCTCTTGGCGAGCCGGGGCTCGTGGCGGCAAGTCGCTTAGCGGTGGGGAAGAAGCGCCCTCGGCGGATCCACTCGACCCGGCCTCGGGCTCGACAAGATCGTCCTTGCCGGGCGACCTCCCTCGCTCGGCAAGGCTTGCCGCCTTCGCCGCGTCCGCCTCCTCCACGGTGAACTCCGAAGGCTCCGGCGGCAGCTGCTGCCGCCTCCTCCACCTGGTGGCAATCCGCGCCATCTCCTGGTCGGTGGTGTCGCTGGTGAGCCTTTTCGCTTTCGTCGAGCGGATCGGCACTTCTTGCAAATCATCGAAGAATTGCTGCACGACCTCGTCGGGGCTCCTGCCAAGTTGGGACGATCCTGCGGAGTCGCGCAGCATGACATCATGGCGCGGATGCGGTCGAGCGCCGAGTTGTTGCACAATGGGACGACCCCCCGCGGCAACCTAAACCACTCTGGATGATCGGGGTCGCTCTTGAACAGCTCGAGCAGCATTGAATCCAACTCCAAGACGGTGAAGTTCCAATTCAGGCCCAGGCGCAGCCTCATTATGTCTGCCGCGTTTTGGAACTCCCAAGCAAGCCTCCTCCTTTCCCGCAAGGGAGCGATGCGGCGGCGAAGGAAGTCTGCGCCAACTGCTCCTACGGTTAACCCGGCAAGCCTGAGGCGCAGAATTGGTCATGACTATCTTGACTTCGCATCCTCCGGCGTAAGTTACTCCAATCCCTGCCGCACACTATTGGGGTTTGGCGCCTGGCGGTGAAGGGCTGCGGGTTCTCCTCACGACCCGGCACCAGTTGGCTCTCCACTCCTCCCACTTGTTGCGGAACTCTCCCTCTAGGTAGGCCTCTTTCTTGCCGATCCTAGAGACCTGTGCTATCCCTCCGGCAAGTGGCTCTCCTCTCTCGTCACGGGGAACAAAGAAATGGCGGAAGAGTGCCACATTCGGGTGGACTCCGACAAAGTTTTCGCACAAATGCGCGAAAACGGCCATGGTTAAGACGGCGTTGGGGGTGAAATCAAGGAGGCGGAGGCTAAACATGTTCATGATATCGCAAAAGAACTCGGAAAAAGGCGGGCAAAGCCCGCAATAGAAGAAAAGGGCGAAAAAGGGGTACCCTGTTGGGGCCAAATCAGCGGCGGAGGCGGGGAGAACCCTCGTGCGCGGATGCGCACGCGTCTCCGTCGACCAGAAGAGGTAGAAGACGTCCTGCAGCTCCCTTGCGCCGAGCTGCGGGGGGAAGATGGCTCGCTCCTTGCGCAACGCCGCGAGCCGCTGCGCCTCGGCCGACTTGACGCCCTTCTCCTTGTCGGCTTTCGGAGCCATGGCGAGGGGGGCGGAGGAGGCCGACGGCGGTGAGCGTGCTTGTGGAGAAAGGGGGCGGGGCGCTGCTCTCTTCGCACCGGAGAAGAAGGAGGGAGCGGCGGTGGCTTTCTTGACAAGACAGCAATGGCAGGAGGGGGCAGCCTGCCTCTGTTTCCTCCGCTTATAAAGAGGGGGAGGGGGCGGACGTTCCGCTTAAACTAATAAAGAACCCCCCCACGACCGCGCCCACGATCTCTCGCACGACGCCACGTCGGTGCGTGCCGTTAGTGGGGATCGTGGTGGGTCGAAGCGAGTTGCGGCGTGGTCGAGGCCGCGCGTGTCCGTGCACGCTTTTGGGCCTGGACCGACAAGCGCTTCGGCACCGTACGGCCCAGCCGGGGCTCTGTCGGTGTACTAGAGTAGGGGTACCCTAGTATCCCGTGCTCGTGCCGCAGACGATTACAGCACCAACGGCAAGGTTTGCCTCGTCACCGCCAAGACCCTCCGTGGCTCCTTTGGAGCCATTCAAGAACAAAGTATTTGATTAAGAAGACAAGGCCCCGACAAGAGGAGCTTGTCGGGAAGGCCACTCCAGGCATGCAGAAGACAAGGCCCCCGCAAGAGGAGCTTTCCGGGAAGGCTTGGGCCGACAAGCCTCCGGGCGCGACAAGGATTCGTCAGCGGCAAAGGCGCTTGCCGCGGCAAGCAACCTCTCCATCTCCGCTCCAGCTCATCCAGCGGCGTGTCGCCATGGGACCGTTCCATGCGCGCAAGATGTCGAAGCGGCTGTGCAGCCAGCGGAGAGCAGCGATAAGCGGCGCCGACAAGCTTGCCATCGTGGCGGCGGAGGCGCACTGACGGCCTCTGTTAATCGTTCGGGCGACAACGACGGGCATTTATTGCTTTTGTCCCTTGCCGTCGAGTTAGGTATTTTACCTTTGCATAATCGCTCGAGTAGGTGTACCAACTCCTGTTTTTACATTTGTACCCCCGCCTATGTTGCCACCTGTCGGAGACCCCTTGAGCATATAAAAGGAGGCCCATGCGCAACGTGGAAGGGGTTCGGTTAGTTCGGTTCATTCGACTCACCAGAGACCAGAGACACTCACGCTAGGTTTTGTAGCTTGCATTGCTCTCTAGCAAGAACACAATACATCAAACAAGCAGCAGAGGAGTTTTATCTCTGGGAGAGCTCAAGTGGGTAAACTGCTCGTGTGCCACGCCTCGATCCGCTCTTCGTGCGATCTCCACCCCCCTCCGAACCACAAGGGGCCTGGTCCGCCGGCCCCATAGGTGTCCATGGGTACGATCAGCCTCCCCGACAATGTTGTATGGGCAAAGGAGGTCTTTGAAGTAAGGCAGATCCCACAAGCATGTCTTGTGAGTCCAGGCGTGTTTTGAATTATACCCCTTGAAATACCCTGGACGCTCTGGATCTGGCTCGAGAGCGTTTAACTGATCCAGGGTCTCTTGGCCTGTCAATGCAGGTGGTGCAGAGTTTTTGACAACTCTACCTCTGATGAAGTTCTTCTTGTCTTTCATGAACTTATGGCGAGGATCCAGAAACTGTCTATGCATGTCGAAGCAAGAAAACTTGCGACCGGCCTGAAGCCAACGAAATTCAAGAGCTCCCTTGCATGTGGGGCACGGGAACCTTCCATGCACACACCAGACAATGAATAGCGCATACGCCGGCAAGTCATGCATCGATTACATGTACCAGAATGTATTGAACCCATTATCCCAGGCTTCTTGCAATTCGTCCTTTAGCGGCTGCATTTACACATTGATATTCTTCCCCGGATAGTTGGGCCCTGGAATTATCAACGTCAGGAAAATGTTTTTTCTTTGCATAATCTGTCCGGGGAGATTGATTTGGAAAGACAAATACGGGCCAACAACTGTATTGGGCTGCCGTCAGACCAAACACACTAAACCCATCTGTGCTGATGCCGACTCGAGGATGCCTCAGATCTGCCACTTTTTCATCATGTAATGCATCGAAGCGCTTCCATGCTTCACCGTCCGATGTGTGCACCATCATCAGCTTCCCATCTGCATCTAGTTGGGTTCTTTTGCCCGTTTTGTGCCATGTCATCTGTCTGGCCGTCTCTTCAACCATGAAAATACGTTGAAGTCTTGGTACGATTGGCATATAGAAGACCATTAACGGGGATTTTGGTCTGCGTCTTCTCACCCATATCATTGTCTACCACAACATACCTAGATGACTTGCAAATGGGACAATAGTTCAAGTCCGCATACTGAAGCCTAAATAAGGCACATCCTTTCTCACAGGCATGTATCTTCTCATAGGGCATCTTAAGAGCACGGAGGATTTTGTCTGACTGGTACAGGTTTGCAGGTAGTACATGGCCTTTGGGTAGAAAACGTCCAAATACTGTCATCATTGCATTGTAGCATTCTCTGCCCAAGTTGAATTGAGCCTTCAGAGCCATTATTTGTGAGATGGCATCTAGCTGACTAAGCTCAGTGTGCTCGTGGGGAGGACGTTTTGAAGACTCCAACATTTCATTGAAGGCCTTTGCAGATTCCTCCATCTCATCGTCCGAGTCCCGAGCATCATCAAAGTCTTGCACCATGTCTTGCATCCCAGTACCATGCTCGTCGGTGCAATGACGAAGCAGCTCAGCTCTGGCACGTTGGGCAAACTCGCCATGAAATGTCCACATAGTATAATATGGCGTAAAACCCCTCTTCTGGAGGTGTTTGCCCATTTCATCCTCTATCCTCTTGTGCCAATTGTTGCACCCGGCACAAGGGCACCATGTTGTCCTCTGGCCATTTGCAAATGCGGCTCTCAGAAACCCCTTGGTTTTTGTTAACCATTCAATGGTCATGCCTTTCTGACTAGTGTGACCGGTGTACATCCACACACGATCACTCATCTTGCCTAGCTATTGGACACATAAGAAATATATATATATATATATATATATATATATATATATATTAGCATGTATATATTCATCAGTTAATGGAGTTTGTCACTTTGATTACGTCCATGCAACCTCGACGCTAATAGGTAAAGATAGGTCCTAATCCCACCCGAGTATGTGTAGATTGGGTTCATTTCCCATGCTCTGCTCCAGATCCGACGCAAAATTTCAGCAGCACCTCCCCGCTGTTCTCCTGATACATGTCTCGGCAATAAGCAGAGAAGATGTGTACCCGGAGAACAATAGAGAGGCACTGAAGAAATTCTGCATCGAATCCTGAGCAGAGCATATGGGAAAACGAACCCAATCAACACATACTAGGGCTGTCCATGGATAACGTTGGACAATTCGAAAGAATTACAGTTATAAATATGCAAATGCATGCATATTTATAGATGTAACCCTTTCGAACAGGAGACACATAGTGGTCACGCATACTGATGATTGAAGACACCTATAGCTAGCAAGTTTCATCGGCACGGAGACTGAAAAGAGAAAATGAAGGGGGGAGGAGGAGATGTCATTTGTGCTCACCCACGAACGCAAGGGTGGAGCTCGTCGAACACTAGACCCTCGTAGCGACGAAAAAACTGCACATTTAAATCAAAAGATGAGTAACATAGCAATTTTGTTTTTTCCGTCAACCGAACTAAATATTTACAACAGGATGAGCGGGTTAGGGGTTCCTCGGCGTCGATGGAACCCTAAATAGCAAGTATCATCGGTGCGAGATACATGTGGCGCTCAGCATTGAACACTAGATCCACATCCCACAAGTGACGTCGGCGCCCGGCGTCCCGCAACAATAGTTCTAGTGGCCAATGACGGTCGAACACCTTGGCGAATTTGTCTGGCAGCCTTTGCGATGAGGATTAAAGCCAAGTTCTGAAAGTTCAAACAACCAAACCCACTTGAGTCAGTTTGGGTGTTTCAAGTTTCAACACTTGGCTTTTAATCGTCATCGCAGAGGCTGGAAGATAAATTTGCAATGGTGTTCGACCGCCATCGACGCTGAAAACTGTTGCTGCGGGACACCGGACGCCGGCGTCACTTGTGGGACATGGATGTAGTGTTCGACACCGACGGCCACATGTATCTTGCACCGACGATACGTGCTATTTAGGGTTCCATCGACACCGAGGAACCCCCTAACCCGCTCGTCCTCGGGCGCCCTCAGATATGGCGACGCACGGTCGACCCTTATCCTCGACCCAGTTTCGTCGGTGATGCACCGCTAATCTTCTTCTTCTTCTTCTTCTTGTTCTTCTTCTTCTAAACCTAAACTAAACTAAATCTAAACCTAAAAAACAGAAACTAAACCAAGCCTAAATTAAACTAAACCAAATTAAACTAAATCTAAAAAAATAGAAAAAAAGAAGAGGGATGTCTCACCTTCAGGCTCGACAGGGGGTGCGTGGGATGGAGGAGGGGGCACCGGAGCGGCGGGGCGGCCGCAGGGGTGGAGGAGTGGGGTGCCGGGGTGGCTCGTGGTGCCGGGTTGGGTTGGCCGGGTGGGTGGAGGAGAGGGCACCGGGCGGTGGGGGCGGTGCCGAGGCGGCCGGGCAGGCGGCAAGGCGGGGCGGCGTGGGCGGCTCAGGCACGGGGCGGCGGCGCGGGTGTGATGAGGGGCGGGGGAGAGAGGGGTGGGGCTGGCCGCTTTTTAGTTTAGGTCACAGCTCTTTGTCGTCTGCTAGCAGACGGCAAAGAGCCTAGCTAACTGACGTTAGTTGGGCACTTTCTTTGCCATCTGCTAGCGGACAGCAAAGAATCTTTGCCGTCAGCTAGCGGACGGCAAAGAAAGTGGCCGTTAGATGGTACTCGTTAGTGGGCCACCCTCATTCTTTGCCGTCGGCTAGCGGACGGCAACGAGCTGGCTGACGGCAAACATGATCTTTGCCGCCAGCTCTGTCTTTGCCGTCAATTTCCTGTAAGCTGATGGCAAAGACCTTCTTTGCCGTCAGTTGGCTGACGGCAAAGATCCTGATTCTAGTAGTGCATCGACCACGTCACAAGAACCAACATGCGTCGGCATCGCCGCACCATTGCTTCTTCAAGTCGATGCCCATCACTCCGACCTGCTTCAACAACTCGGCTGGCATGGCGGCTGCAACATGAACTTACTGACCTGCTTCGTCACCTTGGTTGGGCCGGGAGGCTTCGCCATCTCTTCATCAACCTACTTTGGGGTCTTCGGTGTCACCAGCCGACCTATGTCGCCATCATCGCGCCACAACACCGCCATGCCATCGAGCTGACCTCGACACTCAGCAAATTATTCGCTTCACATATATTAATTATGCAACAACCAAAAAAAATTTATTTTAATTATCATTGTTTCTTGCTTGCACTATGTCATGTGTGTAGGCGATCGCTTTCTACTGCGTCACGTGGCCAACTCGGCGTGCCAACATCGTCGCCTCACCTCCATCGACCAAACTACATTGTCACCTCAGCGAGCCGCCCTATGCCGGCATCGCCATACTGTCACCTCTTCAAGCTGACATCCACCTCGCCAACCTGCTTCGACACTTCAGCTGACGTGGGGGCTCCAACCTCGCCTCAACAACTTGCTTCGTCACCTCGGCTGGACCGAGGGCTTTGCAATCACCTTATCAACCTACTCGGCCTTGGACTTTAGCATCACCCTACCGACCTACTTCGTCACCTCGGCTGGACCGAGGACTTCGCGTCGCCAGATCGGTCGTATTGTCTCGCTACTTCGGAGTGGCGAGCTCCTCGCTCGGCCACCTTGGAACCGGCTTGGGGGCTAGGACCTCGGCCATGTCGAGGACTGCGCACCATCTTGGATCTGTTAGAGATCAATGAGCATCTTTGTCCCACCACAAACTCGGACGGCGTCATCAATACCGAGCACATTAACCAGCTAAGTCGCTTTTATGCTCAAATTTCCTAAACTCTTATTTTCTGTTTTGTTCGGTTTGACCAAGCATTATTGTCGTGGATTTATCACGTCAGATGTCCTTAGTGTCAGGACTTAGTCGTGAGGCCAACACATCTATGTGGTAGCTTGAGAGGGGTTGAGCGGAATCGAGAGACACAACACGCAAGACAAGGATTTAGACAGCTTCGGGCCCCGAGAAACATCATCCGGAATAGCCCTACATGCTGTTTGGGGCTAGGTCTCATTATGCTCATCAGGGAGACGCCGCATAAGCCGGCTCCCCTTTAGTTGTGTCTAGCCCTAGAGATCATTGTTTCTTCTTGCCTGTACCCCTTTGGGGAGCCCTGCCCCTCTTTATATAAGTTAGAGGGGCGGGTTACATGTTGAGTCCTAGTAGGACTAGGACTAGCCTATCTTCTACTACAAGCCGGATACAAAACTGGGTCTTGATTCCTTGTAAGGGAAATATTCCTTACACCTTTCTTCTTAAATCGGCTCACCATCACATGAACCGGCCTACTGGGCCTTGGGCCTTGTCGTCCGTTTGACCCGCCGGGTCTCCAGTGAGTCACAATGTCCAGGCGGGTTATATGTAAACCGCCATGTCCAGGCAGATCGCCAGTGAGTCGCCTAGCTTCAGCCGGGTCTTCTGGTGAATCGCCAAGTCCGGCCGGGTCATAACTCCGGCCGGGTCATACCGCGGGGTATATCCCCGACAATTATATTTATGCTAAATAAGATCTGTTTGTTAGAAAGGAGGTTCGTTAAAAACCAATTTTCTTTGCCCAAGTTAACTAGGGGCTCTTAAATTTATATGAGACATTTTATAATAAAAAGTTTTCTTCTTGGTCGTTGCAAAGACTTTCTCTGCCACTCCTTTCTCGACTCAAGTGTATGGTCAATAGCCGGATAGCCTAGTTTCTCCCTAAAGCCGTTCAAGTTTAGTTCGCTAAACTGGCCTCGGAGAAGGGCTCCACCTTCGGGATAAAGAGGTTGAAACCAAAGGCTGACCTACTTGAAGTTTAGAGATCGGATGTGTCATATTAAAGCACGACAAAAGCACACAAAAAATTAAGACCAAATTTCGAATTGGCACCAAAAAGTTGATTTAATCAAGACGTAAAGTTTTTACGTAAGTTTTTTGTTTTTTTGAGCGTATGGCACTTTTAGCATATTTGTGTGTCTCTAGCATAAGTCTATACGATGCTGGACTCCTTTAAAGCATCAAAAATATCAATGTGGGGCTGTGACAGAGCCGCCACCGAAAACCAAGGTACCTCGTAGAGTCCTTGGCAAAGCATTCTCGAACATTGCTTTATATGCATCGGTTTCAAATTGTGTCTTCGATCAATAGTTGGATTGCCCGACTCCTGTGCTTGCCTCCTACGTCTCGCTTTGTTCGGCTAGGTGTGCAAAGGGAGAACCAATGCGATTGTTCTTCCAGCTCGAATGGTTAAGCACCTCAGTGGAGAAAGCCAAAAACTGACTGTCACAATGCGCGCAAATTGGTCAGCGGTCCGATGACTGTGTCAAACTATAGATCGATAGAGGTTACCCCATGTTAAACGATGGGCCTTTCATAAAATTTGCCGAAGTGTTAATAGCTTGACCTTGACTAACACCGAACACTAATCGGGGGCTAGTAAGTGGCCTCCCAACTTTAAGCTCCTATGACTAAGTGAAAGTTATAAAGCCTAGATATCTAATAGCCTCGTTTCCGCTAACACAATGCTACGTCTCGAGCCTGCGTTGGATTTCCCCGAAGAGGAGAGGATGATGCAGCACAGTAGCGTAAGTATTTCCCTCAGTTTTTGAGAACCAAGGTATCAATCCAGTAGGAGACTACGCACAAGTCCCTCGTACCTGCACAAAACGATAGCTACTCGCAACCAACGCTTAGTGGTTGTCAATCCCTTCACGGTCACTTACGAGAGTGAGATCTGATAGAGATAATATTTTTGGTATTTTTGGTATAAAGATGCAAAGTAAAAAGTAAAAGCAAAGTGAAAGTGCGTTATATCGACTAGAGGGGGGGTGAATAGGCAATTTTTATGAATTCTTCACTGAGGAATTTGCCGGTGAGGAAATTCCTTAGCGAAGAACTACTTGCAGTGGAATAAGTACTCAGAAGTAAGCATAAGAGAATGCAGGCATGGTCATCATGATGAAATGAAGACAATCAAAGAGTACAGAAAGCGTAAACACAGGATAGCACAAGATGAAGATAAGCAGGTGAAGAAATTGAACTGAGGAAATTGAGAAAGTCTTGATCAAAGTCTTCAAACACAGATATGAATGAACACTCAACACAAGAATGAGCAAATGAGGGGTTGAGGAAATAGAACCAATAAGGTTGGTGAAGACAATGATTTGGTAGACCAGTTCCAAGCTGTCTCGGTTGTACGTCTGGTTGGAGCGGTTGAGTATTTAAACTTCGAGGACACACAGTCCCGGACACCCGGTCGGCTGAGCACGCAGCTCAGGACACCAAGTCCTCAATCTGTATTATCCTTGAAATAAGGTCACACAGACCTCGGCCAATCACTCGTGGTAAGTCTTGAGCGACTTCCAAACCTTCACAGACTTGGTCACCGGTGATCCACAATTCCTCTTGGATGCTCTAGACCATGACGCCTAACCATCCGGAAGAAGCACAGTCTTCAAAGGTAACAAGCGTCGGATACACGCAGGATCAATCTCTTGATGATGCTCAATCACTTTGGGTTTGTAGGGGTTTGGTGTTTGGGTTTTTCCTCACTCGATGATTTTCGCTCAAAGTCCTCGGAGGATGGGTTGCTCTCAAATGACAAGTGTCAAGTTTCTCTCGGAGCAGCCAACCAGCTAGTGGTTGTAGGGGGCGGATATTTATAGCCTAGGGAGCAGCCCGACATGATAAGACATAAATGCCCTTTAATGATATGATCATTAGGTGGATAAGATATTTTGGGACAGCTGGCGCGCAGCACAGCAATGGTCGGAAATTAGAATCTCAAATTCCTCAGGGCTATCATGTTCCTCACTGTGTAGGCAATCCGACCTTTGGCGAATTCCTAACTCCTCGGTCGAGAACAAATTCTCGACCAGGAAGAACTTCGTCTCACATCAAGAAATTGGTGAACTGTATGAGATTTCCAAAGGCTTCACTCGAAGGGATTGGTCGGTGTAGGATTTTGAGTTGAGCATCACATGGAAATTTTTCCTTAGTATTTCCTCGACCCCCTTTAACAGTACGGTGTTTCCTCTGACTCAAGAAAGATTAAACGAAACTACGAAAACAAAAGTCTTCACGCTTCATGTTCCTCAAATGAATACCAAGTCTTCAAGGTCACACCAATTTCTTCACTTTCAAAGTCTTCAGAAAGTCTTCAGAATATCAAAGTCTTCAGTTGAAGAACTTCATTTTTAGGTGTCGACTTTCTCTGTAAATATCAAACTCCTCATAGACTTATAGACCTGTGTACACTCACAAACACATTAGTCCCTTAACCTATAAGTCTTCAATACACCAAAATCACTAAGGGCACTAGATGCACTTACAATCTCCCCTTTTGGTGATTGATGACAATATAGGTTAAGTTTTCAACGAGGATAAACATATGAAGTGTAAATACTGATATTGAGGAATTTGATTGCAAGATATAGAAGAACTCCCCACGAAGATGTGCATAGTGAGGAATTTGCTTTTGAGGCAATGCACATTTGAAGAGTTGAATCATGGAGATCTCCCCCTATATCTTGTAATTCATACACGCATTTGACATATAATATGAAGAATTTGAAATGCATGATGAAATATGGTGCTTGATGAAATTCAGCATGCGTGCAATAACAGGCATGCAAAATAACGCATCAAGAGTATCAGAGCATAGTGCCAGAGCACAGTGCATCAAAAGTATCAGAGCACCATCGGGTTTAAGATTACAACTCGATCCAATAAAAGTTTCAGAAGAACGAGAGTTGTAACTTAACAAAAAAATGCCCATATAATAGACCCGCTTGAAGACTAACTCAAATTTCTCCCCCTTTGTCATCGAATGACCAAAAGGATCGAAACTGAGGACTAACG
This sequence comes from Aegilops bicornis, assembly GCA_021605145.1. Lineage (NCBI taxonomy): Eukaryota > Viridiplantae > Streptophyta > Magnoliopsida > Poales > Poaceae > Aegilops > Aegilops bicornis. The sequence continues at coordinate 336,994,239 of CM038675.1, forward strand.
CCCCTGAAGAATTTCAAGTTGAAGAAGGAGCGCCAGTGTTGTTGGGTTAGTTGTTGTAGATACAGCGAGCACCATCAAGTGGAGGACTGAGTGGTAGGGCACGAAGCAATTCATTTGCTGGTGCCTTGTAGTGAGTATTTTCAGACATCCAGTCTAACACCCATGAGTTCACGTCTTCAGCGTCTCCGGTGATGTGCAGCGTTGCATGGAATTGAAGAATGAGTTCTTCATTCCAATCACAGATGTCTGTGCAGAAATTTAGAAGTCTTGCGTCGTGAAGAACACTGAGGACTGGCTCAAAGCCTGGAAGAGACTCCATGTCCACATGAGGAATATGTGCATGATCGAAGACTTTGTCTTTGTTGAAGAGCACTGAGGAATAGAAATTGGCTTGATCGGCAGTCCGTAAACGCCTCTTCCTTATGCGAGCAGAGTCATATGGATTGTAATGTCGATGAAGAATACATGCTCATTGAAGAAATCGTCACTTGAACTTTTGCTTTGTTGAGAAGGGATTCTTTGGCTTTGGTAGTGGAGTGTCGTTGAGTTGCATCACGACCTCTGGAGTCGCAATCTCAGGTTCTTCAGTGAGGAATTTCTTGTTCCTCTGAGTGCGATCGAGGATCAGCAGCAGAGGTTCATTAAGCGCTAGTGGCTGGAATTTCTTCATGGACGGATGAAGTGGGATGAGTTTCTTGAGCCCATTTGAACTGTTGGAGCAGGGGACCGAGGAATCTGTTGGATTGGGGTGAAGAGTGGAGAATTTGGATGCCGACTTTCCCAAAAGTCATCGCTCATCACCGGCGTTGTGCTTCCAATATCCACATCTTCTTCAATTTCCTCAACACCGCCTCTTCACCGTGAACCGAGGCATAGGCGAGGAAATGATTGGGGTTGAAGGGATTGCTTCCACTTCAATTTCTACATCAATCTGCTTCCGACGGCAAACAGCAGAATGATTTTCTTCATCAGATCCGCTTGGGATCTCATAGTCTTCACCAAAAGGAACAAGGTCCTTTGATGGAATTGAGGAAATTGGAACAACATCAATAGGATTTTCAAAGGAGCTGGTCATTTGCTTCATTTTCTTTGCAGCCGAAGAATTTGACGCGAATCGATGCTTTCCGTTTCTTCACAGCAGCTCGTTCTGCAGCCTTGGTCTTCTTCACATCAGAGGCAGATGGAAGAATTGGAGTTGGTGTTGGCGCAGGAGGAGCTGAGGAATCTGGTTGATTTTCCTCAGGCGCAACTGATGCAGTTGCCCTGACTTGTTCAGTTTCTTCAGGCGCACCACTAGTGGATGCCCTGGCAATTTCTTCAGCGGCTGGAATGGGATCATCAGCCCTGGAACTAGCATTTTCTTCAGCTTTGAACTTCATCGGCGGTCTTGGCATGTTCTTCGATCTGCTGGTGAGGCTCCGGCTGAGCAATTTCTTGTTGCGTTGGGGCAGCAACATTGGTGAATTTCTTCGTCGAGTTGACGAATCTGACTTTGGCTCCTTGCCAATCAGCATAATAGGAGTCAAATTTGTCGCCGAGGGCTTTGATGTCACCTGCATCTATAAGTTCTTGATTGTCATCTTGACAACGTTTTTCTTCAGCAGTTTCTCCTTTCATCTGCGATTTCTTGATCTCTCCGGCAGTATCAAATTTCCATTTCTCCTCTTGGATGAAATGACTCAAAGATGTGACTTTGACCAGGTGTCGATTGAAGTCGAGCATAGGAGTGTTTGGGTCCTTGTGCCGTAGATCAATGTAGTCTAGGATCGCTCTTGGATCCAACAAAGAAGGGCATAGGTGTGCCTTTGGCTCTAGCGGCCCTTTCTTGGCGGTCTCGATGATTTCCGCAAGTTCATCATCATCGACCTCATCATCTTCGGTGGCTCTTGGAAGGCGACACTGTTTCTTCTTGGGACTTGGCCGAGGACCTCGCCCACTGTGGCCTTAGTCTTCGCAGAGTCGGGCCAGATGAAGACTTTGGTGCGGTGAGGAACTTGCTGAAACACCAAATGCAATGGAGATGCCTGCAGTCCTTTGGCACGTGGCGGATGCACAGTGCCGAGGACTTTGTCGGAGCCTGAGGATTTTGTAGGAGCAATGAGGACTTGGGAGGAGCAGGAGCAGCATGAGGAATTGGCCGTGAGGGCACGGTGAGGAACTTGGCCATGAGGGCAATATTGGTGAAGCACTTGGCTTGTGTGCGGGCTTCTTTGCCATAGATTTTCTTGGCTTGATAGAGGCCTCAGTGGCAGCAGCAGTAGCAGAGTCCTCATTGAATTTCCTCACTGCCTCGTTGGCTTGTCTTGCCAATTTGGCTTGGCGCTTGTGTCAGGACCCCGATCCTAAGTCACACCGATCTAGCATGTAACACATCATATCACTTTGCGGCCTCACGCACGGTATTCCCACGGGTGTCGCCTTACCATGGCCCGGACCGTTATGCCTTTTGGCTCACGTATATGATAGTGTCGCTAGCATCCATATGACAAAGAACCCGGGCCGACATGGCTAGTCGTGAACCCAAAGCGGCGCTAACCCATGGGGACAGGCATACATGAATCACATCGAGCATGTCGGTCATCAACGTATAAATTCGGGATGTAGCACTGGGCTAACAGGACTCCGGTATCCCGGGCTGTAGCAGGCTAGGCAGGACTCCGAATAACACCGCGTGACAACTCCCCGAAGGGACAGACATAGGAACGAAGTGAAACACATGCCGCGATCAAGTGTCCAAGCAGCGATCTTTGGGCTAGCAGGACTCCGGTGAACCGAGGCTGTAGCGGACTACTATCGCCGTAAGCACGAGACTACATTTCCCCATATGAGAGGCTGCCAAGGATAAACAACTAGTTTGTCGGATCCCACACATACCAAGCATTTCAAACATACACACAATATTCTCAATATGCGTAGATACAACATGGCATCACAACATAACTCTACGACTCAAATATTTATTCATTAGGCTCCGAGGAGCGAGATATTACAAACATGGGTCTCATGACCCAACACTCAGAGCATACAAGTCAAAGCACAAGCGGAAGCTAAACATGTCCGAGTACTGAGACCACTATAAATGAAATAAGGCTGAGAAGCCTGACTATCTACCGAGATCTGCCGAGGGCACACGATCGTAATGAGGTAACAAGCTAAACGTCGAAGTCCAAGCGGAACTACTGGTGAGACTGACGTCTCTCTGCAAAACATAAAATAGGCAAACGTGAGTACAATTGTACTCAGCAAGACTTACATCAGAACTAACTACATATGCATCATTATCAAAAGGGGGTGGTGGAGTTTGACTGCAGCAAGCCAGCTTTGACTCGATGGCTATCCTGAACTACGATTGCAAGTAACTCTTTTGAGGTGGCGCACACGAGTCCACATATTCACCATATCAATACACCACTATGGACCCGCTCCCCGTCTCCCTACGAGAACGCCATCCATAGCACTCACGCTTATCTTGCGCATTTTAGAGTATCCACTTTCACTTGTCTATGAACTGATATAGGCAACCCAGAAGTCCTTCTCCGTGGACACGGCTATTCGAATAGATCATATTAACCCTGCAGGGTGTACTTCTTCACACACGCTCTCACCACTTACCGCCGTTTACACGACATGTACTCGGCAACCTTCAAGCGGAAGCCCAACGTGGGTGTCGGCCACGGCCTACCTAAACACACAAGTCCCTAGTCGGGTTTATCGCCTATTCGGGTTCCATCCACGGGGAGTCCGGCCGAGGTTTCCCATACAGCCCGAACGATGTGTGCGGGTTCCCGAGACACCAAGCAGGCGAATCGGTACACCGGGCCACGGTGCCTACCGCAACACAACCCACCCCTATGGTCAGCGCTATGCGGCCCCCAAAGATACTACAAACACGAAACTACTTGCAACTCCGGACCGAGGACAAGGGTGGTTAAGAAGCCGAGAGGGTCAATTAAGGATCCCAATGCGTGGTAGTAACTGTTTCATGGATCACAAACAAAGAACTCAGTTCCTGAGGACGGCTGCAATGAGACAACCCACCATGTACTCCTACATGGCCTCTCACTGCTACCTTTACCAAATCGTGTTTACACACTTAGCTCACACACTTGATGGGACATGTTCACACACCTCCGATTCATCCCGGTGAATCGGACATGACTCAACTCTAAGCAGTAGCAGGCATGACAAACAAGCATGAATGAGTAGGCACAACATGGCTCAAGCAACTCCTACTCATGCTAGTGGGTTTCATCTGAGTTCTTGTGGAATGACAGTCATGCAGAGGATAAAGGGGTTCAGCTACCGCAGCAAGTAACAGATGAATCGTTGTTGTCCTAATGCAGTAAAATAGAGCAGGAGCGAGAGAGTGGGATTATATCGGAATGAACAAGGGGGTTTTGCTTGCCTGGCACTTCTGAAGATAATATAGTTCTTCATCGGTGTCATCGAACAATCGTCGGAACCACGTCTATCGAGAGGGGACAGACACCGGCAACTGAGAAAGAACACAATCAATGCAATGCACATTCACATGAATGACATGTCATGTTAAGGAACTGAATTGACCTAATGCAGCAGTAAGCCAAGTTAATTGAAGTGGAATTCAAACAAGGTTAAACTCCAACTCCAAATGCTAGTTCATAATTTACCCTAATCATGATTCATCCTATTCGGTGAGGTTAACTTGTTCAATCATGCATGAAAGTGCCATAACCAGATTCTTCATATTTTTCTGATCATTTTTCATATATAAATTATTTAATTTGGAGTTACGGTTGAATTTCTATGAATTTTAGAAGTTTAGGATATTTTCTGGAATTTTCCTAAAAAGAATAAATCCAGAAAATCAATTACTGCGTCAGCATTGCATCATGCTGACCTCAGCAGGTCAACAGGCGCCGTCCAGGTCAAACCTGACCAGTGGTGACACGGTGCTGCCCAGGGTCAATGACAGGTGGGTCCGGTCAATGACCACGTCAGCAAAGTCAACCTGACATGTGGGCCTAGTGGATTAGTCTAATTACAAAATTAGTGGCCGCTGGGGCCCATTGTCAGTGTCTAGGGGGTTAACTAAATGGGTAGTTAGCACCTAACTAATCTTGCCACGTCAACGTCGCCGGATTAAGCTCCGGCGACCTCACAGTGCGGCGGCGGCTCGCCGGGGTGGCGCTAGGGGCGGCGGCTGGGCGCGCGGAGGGCACCAGGAGGAAGCCCGTGCCCGTGCGCATCTGGGGAGACCAGCGGGAGGTGCTGGGGTGGCCGGGGTTCACCGGAATGGAGCTCGCGGCGGCGCCGGCGTTCGGGTGAACTGGGTTTCGGGGTTAGGGAGCACGGCAGGAGGCAAGGTGGGGTGCTACGACCTCCTGGGGGTGCACTGAGCACGGCCGCGTGCTCGGTTGCAGCTCTAGGCAACGGTGGCTACGGCGGCGACATGGCCGGCGGCGAAGAGCTTCGGGCTCGATCGGAAGACGGGGTTACGGAACGGAAACAGAGGGGGAGAGCGAGGGGGAAGCAACAGAGTTCGTCGGCGGTCTCATTGGGCTCGGGGAGGCGCTGAAGATGGCGAATCGGGGTCGGCAATCGGCGGCGCCCGAGGTTGAAGACGATGGTGTGGAGGCGATGCAGAGCTTCCCGGCGCTTGGGGCCAGGTTGGGGCGAAGCGGCGATCGATGGCGGAGCTTCGGGGCATGTAGGAGAGGCGAGGGGGAGGCGGTGGCCGCGGTGGAGCTCGTCGGTGGCGGCGGCTCCGTTCGGGTGAGCTCAGGGAAGAGAGCCAGGGGAGGAGAGAGGAAGCAGCGAGAGAGGGAGAGGAGCGAGGGAACACGGGGCGCCGTCGTGGCGTGTTCAGGCGTCGGGAGGTGCGGCAAGCAGGAGGTGGCCGTCGGTGGCCGTCTTGTGGCGGCCGCAGCTCATCCTCTGGGCAGAGGAGGAAGGCTGACAGGAAGGAGGCGGTGGTGGGCTGGGCGGTTTGCCCGGTGGGCTGCCTCTGATGCCGAGCCAGGTGGGCTCTTGTGGGTAAGCCAGGTAAGGTTTCTCTCCTCTCTGCTTATTTCTACTTTATTTCTCTTTTCTATTTTCTGTAATTGTGTTTGGCTTTAATAAAAATGCCAAGGCATTTCCAAAAATCATGAAACTGCTCAATGTCACTGTTTGGAATATTTCCAACAACAAACATTTCAGCTTGTGATTATTTGAGCACCTAATTATTTTATAGTATTTAAATGCCCAAATGCAAATAAGTAATGGATTAACCCAGTGACCAAATGTGACATAAAAAAATGTGCAGCACCTCTGGTTACGGTTAAAAGCATTTTTCCGTAAATGATGAACATTTTTGAAGGCCATTTGGGTTCATTGAAGAATATTTCTTAGTTGAACCTATTTGAATTGCTTTGGTGCTAGGGCTTGGTCATCCCCATTTAAAATTTCATGAAAATTAAACATGATGCATGGATGCAATGCCACTAGTCACAAGCAAGCTCTAGGGCTGTGACAACTCACCCCCACTAAACAAGAATCTCGCCCCGAGATTCAAGACGTGAGGTAAGAGGAAAAGGGGAGTCTCAAAACTATCACTATCTTCTTGATCCAGTTCCTTCTCGAAGATGTTGATTCATTCCATCATCTTGGTCTTGGCGTCTTTGCTTTCGAGATCTTCACTCAACATGACAACAGAAAGAAGGGGAAACCCTACAGGATTTAATCTTCTTGAAGATCGAGCAACTCACGATCAACTCACGGAATGAGAGGGTGAACATCTCGAGTTGAGACACAAAACACATCGAGAGGGATGGAAGAACAAACGACGGGGTTTGATTGGTGGGCAACAATTCCATGCTTAGAAGGATGGTGGATGGTGTCAAGGTGGCGAGGAAATATTTGCCATGATTCAATAGCAGGGCACCCTGTGGGAGGTGACGAGGAACTATTCCCTTAAGTGGCAAAAAGAATTACTTTTGATATAACATCATTGAAACTCTTTATACCAGCCTAAGGCATTCGCAAAGCGATCGTTTGGTGGAGTGCAAAGGAATGGCATACCCAGACTAGAATGGATGATGTGGACTACCTTGTTGAAGACAACACAATGGATGATTTTGCTTATCATTGGAGGTGGAGGGGACCCTTGGTAGGACCACTTTTGAAGATAATATTGGACAGCAACTACCGAGAGAGGCAGCCCATGGGGAGTTGGCACAATAGGGTGCAAGCTGGGAACAAAATGCAAATCTTGGAATGTTCCAACCATCATATCTGCACGAGATTCAGATCTGGTTGGTGTTAGGATATTCAGGACTCATCGAGTCTAGAAAGAAAAATGAAAGTTTGCAACACAAATCGACGGAAAGATGTTGCGAGATGCTCGGGAATGAACTACGATAGCAAGCTCCAAAACATGAGCTGGTTCTGCTACATACATGTGAGCATGTTGTCCAAGACAAGAATGACCACATGGTAGTCTTATCATAAAACACTACCGAGTTCAGGTGGGGAACCATCAACGAGGATATCGAAGTCCTTACATAAGTCCAGATTAGCTCTTAGGAAGGAACTTCTTCTCCTGGAACAAATCAATCAGTGGCTTGGAGTGCTAGGAATTGCATATGGAATGAAGATGATCAGTCTATCAGACCATAGAATACTTTGCACCGACATGACTGACTTGGAATGATTCCAAAGGAAACAAAACAAACCTTTCTCGAATTCATGGCGGCAACTTACACCTAAAGCACAGGGATTTGAGGAAGTCACTACTTCCATCGAAACATATGCTTCATGAACGAAACACGAAGACATTGCTTATAAAGTTTCCAACACTAGATTGATGTTCAACATGACTCATGGGGGAGACAACATGCTGCTGATGGGCTCAACAACAACTCATCGAAATTTCCATATCCTTTGGACTTCCACCATCATGTGAACACGGTGATAGCATTGGTCAGACCAAAAGATGTAATGGTATATGCTCGAGGGATCAACCACGAGTAAGACAACATTACGAGCATCGTTGGTACTGATTTGATTTGACGATAGCCCATACTCAAATCCAAGGATTGATGAGACAATAGGTCCAGTAACTGATCACAGGGACCAATCGATGAAGATGTCATCCTTCTTCAACACACACTACACAAAAATATCCTTTTGGAACGAACTAAGTTAGGCAAGCTTTTATCTTCCAACTCTCCAAGTTGTTGTCTAGCTTAACCAACTAGCTCAGGGGATATCCAACACAGATTCTTGGAGAAATGATCGTTCACGAAACCAACTTGATCACGAGCTCAACATAACGATCGAGAGACAACCCGGTAACACTTCCAAGAAGATATTTGGAAAGTCACGGACCACCGGTATGTTACTAAGCTCGAGAACAATCTTGCTTTTGAGGGCAAGACGATATGATCAAATGAGCAAGGGATTGATATAATCCTAACTCATCAATCGAAGTGTGCACGAAATAAGGACTAGGTAGCACGATCAATCTTAGTATGATGATTTAATAACCAACACGCTTAAGAGTGAAAATATTGTCCATTAACTACCAAGCAACGAGGTTGCTAGGAGTATCGATTTCACACATCACAATTCACTTGTCGACATTCGGTTGCATCAACACGGGACCGAGGAATGAATAATGATAGCGAGAAGTATCACTACGTCAAGAATTCATAAGAGAAGGTGCGATTCTCATGACATTCCTGACATAAAGTGGGTAATACTTGAGGTAGAACAGAACAAAAGCTGAATTGACATTTTGATCTCATGAATACAACTACTTTGACCCAATCCTAGAAATGGATGAGGTAATCGGAGTTTGTTTCTCCTAGTCATTCCGAACAGAATGGCTTGACGGACCACAAGTATAATAGGCATCGATAAGCGAATGCATACATACTCCTCGACTATCAATTGTGAGATCGGGTCGGAATAGAACTAAAAAGAACAACTTCGAAGGAACATATGTTTTTACGAGTTGTGGATGCATAGATTAGTGTGTCGAGTGAAGCTCAACATTTCTTCCGGATAACCCATGCGGAAAGGTAGAATTGGCAGATTCACAATTATGAATGGAGAACTCCTCAAGAGCACTCTTATTGTGATGTTTTGGTTCAACAAGGAACTTCTGCCATAAGCGGTTCGTAGTATTTGGAAGAAGGAAATACCACGGACCTCGAGAACTATCACAAAGTTTCTAGTATCCTAAAGGAGCTAGCAAACACTATCAACATTAGGTGAGTAGGGTGAATCTCGGGTTCAAGAACCCATGAATAGAATGCCTACTAACTAATAACATCACGGGATGCTTTCAAGAATAATGGCCAGAATCATCACACTGGGGATACAAAAGCATTGCTAAATTGCTAGATGACTTCCTAAACAACTAGGGTCATAATAATAGCTCCAACATCTATGCCGAGGCAACAAAGTACCTCAACTTACCGATTAGTGTGCTTATTCTGACGAAAAGGACATCGGAAAGCGGAAGGAAAGGATTTGCAAATGCATCGGACTATTTAGAGACACAGGATGACTCGGACAAAGATAACGGGCTGTAAATGCTCAAAATGATTTGAGACATCCTGCAAAATGGTGGCATAACCACTCAACATCACAATACCAAGGTTCCGAGATCAACAATTATCATACGAAATAGTAGGAACTGAATCGAGGCTTAAAACCAACAATCTTAAAATGTGTGGATTAGTAACACGTCATCACGATAGATAGATGAGAAGCCTAGTTCTTAAACCCCGTAGAAGAGAATAGGATGACTCGGATCAGAAGGCCATGAGATATAAGGAGTAAAAAGAGCCTTACGTTCCCTTCCACAATCAATTCCCTTACATAACTAAAGCATTTCTAGACACAACTTCGACCAGTTTGGCTTGGTAATCCTACAGGCAGTCAGGCTCTGATACCAACGCTGCCAGGACCCCGATCCTAAGTCACACCGATCTAGCATGTAACACATCATATCACTTTGCAGCCTCACGCACGGTATTCCCACGGGTGTCGCCTTACCATGGCCCGGACCGTTTATGCCTTTTGGCTCACGTATATGATAGTGTCGCTAGCATCCATATGACAAAGAACCCGGGCCGACATGGCTAGTCGTGAACCCAAAGCGGCGCTTAACCCATGGGGACAGGCATACATGAATCACATCGGGCATGTCGGTCATCAACGTATAAATTCGGGCTGTAGTAATCGGGCTAACAGGACTCAGATCCCGGCTGTAGCAAAGGTGCTAGGCAGGACTTGAATAACACCGCGTGACATTTCCTGAAGGGACAGACATAGGAACGAAGTGAAACACATGCCGCCAGTCAAGTGTCCAAGCAGAAGGTTGGGCTAGCAGGACTCCGGTGAACCGGCATGTAGCGGACTACTATCGCTCGAAGCACGAGACTACATTTCCCCATATGAGAGGCTGCCAAGGATAAACAACTAGTTTGTCGGATCCCACACATACCAAGCATTTCAAACATACACACAATATGCTCAATATGCGTAGATACAACATGGCATCACAACATAACTCTACGACTCAAATATTTATTCATTAGGCTCCGAGGAGCGAGATATTACAAACATGGGTCTCATGACCCAACACTCGGAGCATAAAAGTCAAAGCACAAGCGGAAGCTAAACATGTCTCGAAAGTACAGACCACTATAAATGAAATAAGGCTGAGAAGCCCCGACTATCTACTGATTCTGCCGAGGGCACAAGATCGTAGCTGAGGTAACAAGCTAAACGTCAAGTCCAAGCGGAACTCTTGGTGAGACTGACGTCTCTCGCAAAACATAAAATAGGCAAACGTGAGTACAATTGTACTCAGCAAGACTTACATCGAACTAACTACATATGCATCATTATCAAAAGGGGTGGTGGAGTTTGACTGCAGCAAGCCAGCTTTGACTCGGTGGCTATCCTAAACTACATCGCCAAGTAACTCTTTTGAGGTGGCACACGAGTCCACATATTCACCATATCAATACACCACTATGGACCCGCTCCCGTCTCCCTACGAGAACGCCATCCATAGCACTCACGCTTATCTTGCGCATTTTAGAGTATCTACTTTCACTTGTCTATGAACTGATATAGGCAACCCAGAAGTCCTTCTCCGCGGACACAGCTATTCGAATAGATCATATTAACCCTGCAGGGGTGTACTTCTTCACACACGCTCTCACCACTTACCGCCGTTTACACGACATGTACTCGGCAACCTTCAAGCGGAAGCCCAACGTGGGTGTCGGCCACGGCCTACCTAAACACTCAAGTCCCTAGTCCAGGTTTATCGCCTATTCGGGTTCCATCCACAGGGAGTCCGGCCGAGGTTTCCCATACAGCCCCGAACGATGTGTGCAGGGTTCCCGAGACACCAAACGGGCGAATCGGTACATCAGACCACGGGGCCTACCACAACACAACCCACCCCTATGGTCATGCTATGCGGCCCCAAAGATACTACAAACACGAAACTACTTGCAACTCCCTGACCGAGGACAAGGGTGGTTAAGAAGCCGAGAGGGTCAATTAAGGATCCCAATGCGTGGTAGTAACTGCTTTCATGGATCACAAACACGTAACTCAGTTCACGAGGACGGCTGCAATGAGACAACCCACCATGTACTCCTACATGGCCTCTCACCGCTACCTTTACCAAATCGTGTTCACACACTTAGCTCACACACGCAGAGGACATGTTCACACACCTCCGATTCATCCCCGATGAATCAGACCTGACTCAACTCTAAGCAAAGAGTGCATGACAAACAAGCATGAATGAGTAGGCACAACATGGCTCAAGCAACTCCTACTCATGCTAGTGGGTTTCATCTAGTTCTTGTGGAATGACAGTCATGCAGAGGCGACAGGGGTTCCGCTACCGCAGCCAGGAACACATGAATCGTTGTTGTCCTAATGCAGTAAAATCGAGCAGGAGCGAGAGAGTGGGATGATAGCGGAATGAACAAGGGGTTTTGCTTGCTGGCACTTCGAAGATAATATAGTTCTTCATCGGTGTCATCGAACAATCGTCGGAACCACGTCTATCGAGAGGGGACAGACACCGGCAACTGAGAAAGAACACAATCAATGCAATGCACATTCACATGAATGACATGTCATGTTAAGGAACTGAATTGACCTAATGCAGCAGTAAGCCAAGTTAATTGAAGTGGAATTCAAACAAGGTTAAACTCCAACTCCAAATGCTAGTTCATAATTTACCCTAATCATGATTCATCCTATTCGGTGAGGTTAACTTGTTCAATCATGCATGAAAGTGCCATAAAAAGATTCTACATATTTTTCTGATCATTTTTCATATATAAATTATTTAATTTGGAGTTACGGTTGAATTTCTATGAATTTTAGAAGTTTAGGATATTTTCTGGAATTTTCCTAAAAATAATAAATCCAGAAAATCAATTACTGCGTCAGCATTGCATCATGCTGACCTCATCAGGTCAACAGGCGCCGTCCAGGTCAAACCTGACCAGTGGGGACCACTGGTCAGTGACACGGTGCTGCCCAGGGTCAATGGCAGGTGGGTCCGGTCAATGACCACGTCAGCAAAGTCAACCAGACATGTGGGCCCAGTGGATTAGTCTAATTACAAAATTAGTGGCCGCTAGGGCCCATTGTCAGTGTCTAGTGGGTTAACTAAATGGGTAGTTAGCACCTAACTAATCTTGCCACGTCAACGTCGCCGGATTAAGCTCCGGCGACCTCACAATCTTGGCGGCTCACGGGTGGCGCTTAGGGCGGCGGTTGGGCGCATGAGGGCACCAGGAGGAAGCCGTGCCGTGCGCATCTAGGGAGACCAGCGGGAGGTCTTTGGGGTGGCCGGGGTTCACCGGAATGGAGCTTCATGGCGGCGCCGGCGTTCGGGTGAACTGGGTTTGAGGTTAGGGAGCACGGCAGGAGGCAAGGTGGGGTGCTACGACCTGGGGGTGTGAGCACGGCGTGCTTTCGGTTGCAGCTCTAAACAGGCAACGGTGGCTACTGGCGACATGGCCGGGCGAAAGAGCTTGGGGCTCGATCGGAAGACGGGTTCTGGAGCGGAAACAGAGGGGAGAGCGAGGGAAGCAACAGAGCTCACAGGGAGTTCGTGGCGGTCTCATTGGGCCTGGGAGGCGCTGAAGATGGCGACCTGGGTCGGCAATCGGCGGCGCCCGAGGTTGAAGACGATGGTGTGGAGGCGATCTGAGCTTCCGGCGCTTAGGGCCAGGTTGGGGCTGACGGCGATCGATGACGGAGCTTCGGGGCATGTAGGAGAGGCGAGGGGGAGGCGGTGGCCGCGGTGGAGCTCGTCGGTGGCGGCGGCTCCGTTCGGGTGAGCTCAGGGAAGAGAGCCAGGGGAGGAGAGAGGAAGCAGCGAGAGAGGGAGAGGAGCGAGGGAACACGGGGCGTCGTCGTGGCGTGTTCAGGGCGTCGGGGGAGGTGCGGCAAGCAGGAGGTGGCCGTCGGTGGCCGTGCGCGCAGCGGCCACGCGCTCATCCTCCTGGCAGAGGAGGAAGGCGACAGGGAAGGAGGCGGTGGTGGGCTGGGCCGGTTTTGCCTACTGGGCTGCTCTGATGCCAGGCCAGGTGGGCTGCACGGGTAAGCCAGGTAAGGTTTCTCTCCTCTCTGCTTATTTCTATTTTGTTTCTCTTTTCTATTTTCTGTAATTGTGTTTGGCTTTAATAAAAATGCCAGGGCATTTCCAAAAATCATGAAATCGCTCAATGTCACTGTTTGGAATATTTCCAACAACAAACATTTCAGCTTGTGATTATTTGAGCACCTAATTATTTTATAGTATTTAAATGCCCAAATGCAAATAAGTAATGGATTAACCCAGTGACCAAATGTGACATAAAAAAATGTGCAGCACCTCTGGTTCTGGTTAAAAGCATTTTTCCAGAAATGATGAACATTTCTGAAGGCCATTTGGGTTCATTGAAGAATATTTCTTAGTTGAACCTATTTGAATTGCTTTGGTGCTAGGGCTTGGTCATCCCCATTTCAAATTTCATGAAAATTAAACATGATGCATGGATGCAATGCCACTAGTTACAAGCAAGCTCTAGGGCTGTGACAGCTTGGCCCATTCTTCAGAAAAGTCCTCACCACACTTGATGCTGGTGGGGTCAGCTTCTTGACCAGGTGCCAATGGAGCTCCTGGGCATGGATGATTGAGTGCGAATTTCTTCATGTACTTTGAAGTTACATATCTGTACTCCCTCCATTCCCTTGCCCATCTCCTTTCAATCCTTCTAATGCGCACCTTGCGCTGATTTTTGTTTTCTTTGCCGAACTCGGCTTCATCAGGTGTGCAATAATCAGCATATATTTCCTCAGGGATTTCAAACGCAGTCATGACCTTAGGCCTCTTTCCTCCTTTCTGTGGCTTCTTTCCTACGCCATATTCTTGGTGAGGAATTTGAACAAACGAATTCTCTGAAGAAGTATGCAACTTTTCTTCGAGGAACGCTGCAAATGAGTTAAGTTGATGAGAACCTAGTGATTCAAATAATGGACATGAGTACTGTGAACAGAGTATAGTTGCGAGGAATTTGGAGAGGTCATATGCGTTCTCGGAAGGGTTTTCAAAAAGAACTAGTTTGAGGAATTTGACCAGATGAGCCTTGAAGAATTTCACTAAGCAATCTTTGTCTTAGGTTCGAGTTGTATAGATCGAGGATCCACACAATTGAGGAATCTTGAAGAAAATCATTGCTTAGAGAAACGAATCAAGAGCATATTTTGTTTGAGGTGTTCATATGGGTGAAGATTTGAAGAATAAACACCTTTGAAGATTTTCAGGAAGGTTTGAGAATCAAAGCGAGTAATAAAAGTAACTTTTAATTACCCGAATCGAAGAACACGCATTTAACCGAGAAGAACAGATGGGAAGTTAAATCGATTCAGATCTTCCACGCCCTAACTTGGCGGAGGAAGACAGCTACTGGCGGAGTGAGTGAAGATTTCATGATCGGCGCTGAGTACGTCGGCGATGAGGTCGAGGCAAGAAGCTCTTCCTCACCGGGCGACGATGGAGTAGCGCGGCGCTTAGGGTTTGAGAAGCTCGGCGAGAGAAAGCGGTCGGCGGAGTAAAGGAAGTGAGGAAGGGAGAGGGGTTATATAGCCACGGTGAAAAACTGTTCGCTCAAGATTTGGGACGAACATGCCCCTGACCCTTCTCATTCACTTGACATGTGTCACCCACGTACAGAAAAGTGGAGATCGTGTTAGATCGTGGGTGAATAGATAAATCCATCGTGGGATGCGGAACGGTTTGAGCGGCAAAACTGAAAGTTTGGATAAGATCAGTTTTAAAGTTCCGTTCGCAATTTCTTCAGCTGACAAGGACTCAGTGAAGATTTTGAATGAGTTTCAAATAGAACGCACATGAAGAATTTGTGAATAGATTGGGTTGAGTATAGCATAGAGGGGGAAGGGTCCGATCACATTCACTTAGCAGAAAAAGCAACTTGAAGAATTAGCCATAAGTGAATGCTGTAGAGGACATAAACCCATATATATACTAATGAAGAAATACGACGGAAACAGTGAAGATTTTGAAAAGTTGAAGAATTTGAAAAACTGAAGAATTTCAAAAACTGAGGAAAAACTCAAATTGAAGATTTTCAACTTTGGTGGTGGCCTGACCCACCGTATAAGAATGATGATTTCAGACACCGCGTACAATTTGTCGTAGGGTTCTGAGAGTCAAATTCTTCATTAATTTCTTCACACTTAGAGTGTTATTCTTCATTGATTGAAGAAAAACGTTTCTTCATGTGTTGCACATCTAAGTCATCAATTTCGCATAAGTATCAGGACGTGTGTCCTTTTCAAAGAACATTCGAAGATTCTAAGATATTTAGCTCACACCGCAACTTGCTAAATCTCTTCTCATCCAAGGGCTTAGTGAAGATATCGGCTAGCTGTTCTTCAGTCTTCACATGCTCGATGGAGATGTCGCCCTTCAACACATGATCACGAAGAAAATGATGACGAATTTGAATGTGCTTTGTCGTCGAGTGCTGAACTGGGTTGTGAGCAATCTTGATGGCACTCTCATTGTCACGATGAGAGGCACATTCTTCACGTTGATGCCGTAGTCTTTGAGAGTTTGCTTCATCCACAGCAATTGAGCACAACACGAGCCAGCAGCAATGTATTCAGCTTCCGCGATGAGACAAGGATACGCAGTTCGCTTTCTTCGAGGACCAATGGACCAAAGATCATCCAAGGAAATGACAAGTACCAGATGTTGACTTGCAGTCCACCACGATCACCGGCATAGTCGAGTCGAATATCCAATGAGATCAAAAGTAGAGCCCTTGGGGTACCATAATCCTAGTGTTGGTGTGTGAGCTAGATATCGAAGAATATGCTTCACAGCCTTATGGTGTGATTCCTTCGGTGTAGCTTGAAATCGGGCACACATGCAAACACTAAGCATTATATATGGCCTAGATGCACATAAGTACAATAGAGAACCAATCATGGAGCGGTATACCTTGTGATCGAAGTCAATACCATTTTCATCAGTGCATAGATGGCCATTTGTGGGCATAGGAATTTTGACGCCTTTGCAATCTTGCATGCCAAATTTCTTCAGGACATCTTTGAGGTATTTCTCGCGAGATATGAATATGCCATTGTGTTGTTGACGAATTTGAAGACCTAAGAAGAATTTCAACTCTCCCATCATAGACATTTGATATTCTTCACTCATCATATAGGCAAATTCATCACTATAACGTTGGTGAGTACAGCCAAAGATAATATCATCAACATATATTTGGCACAAACAGTTCACCATCATATGATTTTGTAAAGAGAGTAGGGTCGAGTGAACCGGGTGTGAAGCCATTTTTCACGAAGAATTCCTTCAATGTATCATACCACGCCCGTGGGGCTTGTTTGAGACCATAGAGGGCCTTGTTGAGTCACGAAGACTTTGTCAGGATTCTTTGGATCTTCAAAACACGGGGTTGAGCAACATATACTTCTTCCTCAAGCTTACCATTGAGGAATGCACTTTTCACATCCATCCGATATAAAGTGATATTGTGATGGTTAGCATAGGCAAGTAATATGCGAATAGACTCAAGTCTAGCAACAGTGCAAAAGTTTCATCGAAATCAATTCCTTCAACTGTGTGTAGCCTTGAGCTACAAGTCGTGCCTTATTCCTCACCACAAGGCCATTTTCATCTTGCTTGTTGCGGTAGATCCACTTTGTGCCAATGATATTATGCTTGCGAGGATCTGGACGTTTGACCAGTTCCCAGACATTGTTGAGCTCGAACTGATGTAATTCTTCTTGCATGGCCTGGATCCACTCAGGCTCAAGACATGCTTCATCTACCTTAGTGGGCTTTGTGATAGAGACAAAAGCATAGTGCCCACAAAAGTTAGATAAATGTGAAGCTTTTGAGCGTGTGAGAGGACTGGCGCTTCAATGTCATCGATGATCTTGTCAACTTGCACTTCTTTTGCAACGCGAGGATGAGCTGGTTGTTGTCGAGGAATTTGATCATTTTCCTCCGGCACCATTGTCTTCAAAGATTATCTTCAGTGCATCAGCTCGACGTTCTTCAAGTCTGAGAATGAATTCTTCAAAGAGATTCTTCAAGAGGGAATGACATCCTCGGTTGCCTTGAACTTGATAGATTCCTCGGTGTTGGTTCATCTAACACAGAAGGTTGGTGCTCTCTTTGCGAGCCATTAGTTTCATCGAACCGCACATCTACAGTATCAACAATCTTGTGAAGAGCGATGTTGAAGACTCTGTAGGTGTGCGAGTCCTTTCCGTAACCAAGCATAAAACATTCATGTGCTTTCGGTGCAAATTTAGAACTGTGATGAGGATCTCTAATCCAGGATTTAGCACCGAAGACTTTGAAATAACTCACATTGGGTTTCTTGTCAGTGAGGAGTTCATAGGCAGTCTTCTTGAAGAATTTGTGAAGATATACTGTGTTGATGATGTGGCACGCGGTATCAATTGCATCAATCCAAAAATGACTAGGTGTTTTGTATTCATCAAGCATAGTGCAATCCATCTCAACAAGAGTTCTGTTCTTGCGCTCCACGACGCCATTTTGCTGAGGAGTATAGGGAGCAGATAACTCATGAGTAATACCAAGTTCATCAAGATAGTCATCAAGATCGGAATTCTCGAACTCAGTTCCATTGTCACTCCTGATGTGTCTGATCTTCACACCAAAGTTAGTTGAAGCCCTCGAGGGAAATCGTTTGAATACTTCATGCACTTCATTTTTGTAAGTAACAATGTGTACCCATGTGTAACGAGAGTAATCATCAACAATAACAAAGCCATACAGAGATGCATCATTAGTGACTGCTGAGTAATGATTAGGACCAAAGAGGTCCATGTGAAGCAATTCGAAGGGGCGAGTAGTGGTCATGATAGTCTTCGCTGGATGCTTGGCCTTGGTCATTTTTCCAGCTTCACAAGCTCCACACAAGTGATCCTTGAGGAATTTGACATTCTCAATGCCAATGCCACGCTTCTTCTTTGCAAGCGTGTGCAAATTCCTCATGCCAGCGTGACCAAGTCGCCGATGCCATAGCCAGCCTTCTGAATCTTTTGCAAGTAGACACACGGCTGGTTGTGGTCACAGAGAGAAATCAACAATATACAAGTCTCCTCTCCTAAAGCCTTCAAGACTTTGGAATTGTCAACTTCCATAATCACAACACAACGATACTTGCCAAAGATAACAACCATATCAAGTTCACAAAGCATTGAGATCGACATGAGGTTGTATCCTAAGGACTCAACAAGCATGACTTTGTCCATGTGTATGTCCTTAGAGATCGCAACCTTACCAAGACCCAATACCGACTTTTGCCTTTGTCGGCCAAAGATGATATGCTTCAGATGTGACGGTGATAAGGAGCATCCATCAATAGATTCTTGTCACCAGTCATGTGATTTGTACATCCACTATCGAGAACCCACTCAGTGGCTTTGGGTTGATCATCCTGCAGATGAATTAGTGCAACTTACGATCTCATATACTTCATCAGTGAAGAATATGATATCAAGTTCATCAGATTAATTTCATCGAGCAAAGATAATGTATAAGTAGTATGAGGACGTGTGAAATGAAAGTTCATTTCATCATGATTAGCTTGCATCCTTTCGGGCATTTTTGTCAGCCTCAAAGAAATTCTTGGTGACGCTTAATGCACGCCCGGAGACCTGACCTGCAGAAGAGGTTAGTTCTTTTCTTCACCACCCACATCTCAAGGGGTGGCAAAGAGTTCATCACTCATGCGAGCACCATATGAGAATGGTGGCATAGAGGCCAATCCATTTCGTTTCACATAAGAGGGGTTAGGGTAAGCATATGAATAAGTAGAGAAATTCTTCGAGGACTTATGAACATATTGGTTTGAAGAATAATGCACATATTCATAGCCCTTAGCTCTACCCTACGAAACAGAGTTGTTAGCACAATGATAATCATATGAGGACTTTGATCCTTTTGAGGAATTTGATCCACGTGAGAAATTTGGTCCGTATGAGGACTTGGATCCATATAAAGAATTCGGTCCATATGAAGAGTTTGATCTGGGGTTCCTTTTCTTCACAGGTGGTGTCATGAGGACATTCACCTGAAGACTTTCAAGGCACTTCTTGGGAACCCAGATTTTCTTCATAGGGGAACCGTTCTCGCGATTAGTGCCAACATATCTAGCAAATACTTCACCAATCTGATTTTTGAACAGTTTATAGTTGGAGTCAAATGACTCATCAGAAGAATGAGGAGATTCGCATGTAAAGCCAGATAAGTTAGATGGATCAACTGGAGGTCCCTTTGCAGCAACCCATGAGGTTTTGGGATCCGCTGGGCTTCCAATATGTTCCATCGACATTGAGTTTCCTCTCAAAGGCAATACCCTCTTTCCTAGGGTTCTGCTCAGGATCTCGCTTTTAAGCACATCACAAAGAGTCGATGCCCTTTGAGGCTTTTGTACATGCTGTCATGTACAATTCCTTCAGCCCTGCATCACAAGTGATACTAGAAATGTCCTCGATGAGGAATTAGTGATAGCCGAGGCAAGTGAAGAATTTGTAACAGTTGAAGCATTTGAACATTCAGGTGAAGAATTAGCGATTCACGTTCAATGCACTTTAAGCATGGAGGAACAAATTCTTCACGAGAAGCGCTGATTTGTTGAGCAAGTAATGAATCGCGCTCCTACGAAGATCTTCATAACTCACTCTTAGCTTCTCAAGATCTTGCTTCTTTTGAAGAAATTCATAAGAAAGTTTGTCATGATCAGACAAGAGAGTGTTATGATGACCTTGAAGGCTGTCAAACCTAGACTGAAGTCTCTGAAGATTTTCTGTCAGGGCTTTAGTGCGATCCATTTCTTCACCTAACATATCATCACTCTTATCTAGCATGTTTTGAACCTTTTCAAAAAGCCCTTTGTTGTTTTACAGCAATCCTAGCAAGTTTTGAGTAACTGGGCTTTAGATCTTCATGAGATTCATTTTCACTAGATTCAGAGGAGGTATATTTGAGTACCTTGGCACCCTTTGCCATGAAGCAATAGGTGGGAGCGTAGACATCACTATCTTCATCGACTTTGTTGGTGAGGTCATTTTCTTGAGTTGAAGATGGACTTCTTGACGAAAGCGATGGCGAGAGCTAGACTCGCCACACTGCACTCAGATTCTTCTGATGCCTCCTCTTCCTCATGTTCCTCTGATTCAGCTTCAGAGTCCATTTCCTTGCCAATGAATGCCCGAGCCTTCTTGAAGCTGCTTTTCTTGTGAGAAGAGGGCTTAGAGGATTTTGATGATGAAGATTTCGACGATTTCTTCTTCTTCTTAGCGTCATCAGAACTGTAATCCTTGTATTTCTTCTTCTTTAATTCCTTTTCCCACTGAGGACAATCTTGAATGTAGTGACCAGGTTTCTTGCATTTGTGGCAAAGTCTTCTCTTATAGTCCTTTGGATGAGGAATCACCGCTTCTTGAGGATTTTCCAAAGCGACCACGTCTTGAGAACTTGGAATTTCTTCACGAGCGGTGCTAGCTCCTGGCTTAATTCTTCAGGATCTCCAAGGCTACTACCGAGTCTTCACACTCGATTCGCATACAGCCTTGGCCTTCGTGGCACGTGTTTTCCATAGCTAGAACCATAGAGATCTCTCTTTCAAAGAAGCTGGAACTCATGAGTATTTAGCCTCTCGAGGATATCAGCTGGATCAAGTGACTTGTAGTCGACGCTCTTGTATCATCGGTGCGAGTATCAAATGAGGAATCAAGCGATCTCAACAATTTCTTCACCACCTCATGGTCGGTGATGTCATGGCACCAAGCGCTTGAAGCTCATTTGAGATGTCGATGAGGCGATCGAAGGTTTGTTGAACATTTTCGTTGTCGAGTCTTTTGAAGCGGTTGAAGGGATTGCGAAGAACATCAACTCGAGAGTCACGCTGAGTTGAGACTACTTCATTTACTTTGGACAGACTGTCCCAGATGAGCTTGGCAGTTTCCAAAGCACTCACTCTTCCATATTGTCCTTTGCTCAGATGGCCACATATGATATTCTTCGCTTGAGAATCGAGTTGCTTGAATCTCTTCACATCGGCAGCATTCAGAGAAGGTGTGACTGAGGGAACACCATTTTCCACAACATACCAGAGATCGTTGTCAATTGCCTCAAAATGCATTCGCATCTTGTTCTTCCAGTAGGGGTAATCCGTCCCATCAAAGGTAGGACACCCTGCTGAGACCTTGATCATACCTGCGGTCGACATAACTAAAACTCTAGGTGGTTAAACCAAAATCACACGTAACAAGGAGTACCAAGCTCGATACCAATTGAGAGTGCGTTATATCGACTAGAGGGGGGTGAATAGGCGATTTTTATGTATTCTTCACTGAGGAATTTGCCGGTGAGGGAATTCCTTAGCGAAGAACTACTTGCAGCGGAATAAGTACTCAGAAGTAAGCATAAGAGAATGCGGGCATGGTCATCATGATGAAATGAAGACAATCAAAGAGTACAGAAAGCGTAAACATAGGATAGCACAAGATGAAGACAAACAGACTGAAGAAATTGAACTGAGGAAATTGAGAAAGTCTTCAGTCAAAGTCTTCAAACACAGATATGAATGAACACTCAACACAGTAATGAGCAAATGAGAGGGTTGAGGAAATAGAACCAGTAAGGTTGGTGAAGACAATGATTTGGTAGACCAGTTCCAACTGCTGTCTCAGTTGTACGTCTGGTTGGAGCGGTTGAGTATTTAAACTCGAGGACACACAGTCCCGGACACCCAGTCGCTGAGCACGCAGCTCAGGACACCAAGTCCTCACCGTATTCTCCTTGAACTAAGGTCACACAGACCTCGTCCAATCACTCGTGGTAAGTCTTTAGGCGACTTCCAAACCTTCACAGACTTGGTCACTCGGCGATCCACAATTCCTCTTGGATGCTCTAGACCATGACGCCTAACCGTCTGGAAGAAGCACAGTCTTCAAAGGTAACAAGCGTCGGATCCACGCAGGATCAATCTCTTAAGTGATGCTCAATCACTTTGGGTTTGTAGGGGTTTGGTGTTTGGGTTTTTCCTCACTCGATGATTTTCGCTCAAAGTCCTCGGAGGATGGGTTGCTCTCAAATGACAAGTGTCAAGTTTCTCTCGGAGCAGCCAACCAGCTAGTGGTTGTAGGGGGCGGCTATTTATAGCCTAGGGAGCAGCCCAACATGATAAGACATAAATGCCCTTCAATGATATGACCGTTAGGTGGATAAGATATTTTGGGACAGCTGGCGCAAGAAGACAAAGAATCGGCCGGAAATTTGAATCTCAAATTCCTCGGGGCTATCATGTTCCTCATCGTGTAGGCAATCCGCACTAGCGAATTCCTAACTCCTCGGTCAGAACAAATTCTCAATGACCGGAAGAACTTCGTCTCACATCAAGAAATTGACTGAATCTGTATGAGATTTCCAAAGGCTTCACTCGAAGGGATTGGTAGGTGTAGGATTTTGAGTTGAACATCACATGGAAATTTTTCCTTAGTATTTCCTCGACCCCCTTTAACGAAGACGGTGTTTCCTATGACTCAAGAAAGAGAAAACGAAACTACGAAAACAAAAGTCTTCACGCTTATTGTTCCTTAAATGAATACCAAGTCTTCAAGGTCACACCAATTTCTTCACTTTCAAAGGCTTCAGAAAGTCTTCAGAATATCAAAGTCTTCAGTTGAAGAACTTCATTTTTAGGGGTCGACTTTCTCTGTAAATATCAAACTCCTCATAGACTTATAGACCTGTGTACACTCACAAACACATTAGTCCCTTAACCTATAAGTCTTCAATACACCAAAATCACTAAGGGGCACTAGATGCACTTACAATCTCCCCTTTTGGTGATTTATGACAATATAGGTTAAGTTTTCAACGGGATAAACATATGAAGTGTAAATACTGATATTGAGGAATTTGATTGCAAGATATAGAAGAACTCCCCACGAAGATGTGCATAGTGAGGAATTTGCTTTTGAGGCAATGCACATTTGAAGAGTTGAATCATGGAGATCTCCCCCTATATCTTGTAATTCATACACGCATTTGACATATAATATGAAGAATTTGAAATGCATGATGAAATATGGTGCTTGATGAAATTCAGCATGCGTGCAATAACAGGCATGCAAAATAACGCATCAAGAGTATCAGAGCATAGTGCCAGAGCACAGTGCATCAAAAGTATCAGAGCACCATCGGGTTTAAGATTACAACTCAATCCAATAAAAGTTTTAGAAGAAAGAGAGTTGTAACTTAACAAAAAAATGCCCATATAATAGACCCGCTTGAAGACTAACTCAAATTTCTCCCCCTTTGTCATCGAATGACCAAAAGGATCGAAACTGAGGACTAACGCTCAAGAATTTCAAGTTGAAGAAGGAGCGCCCGGCGTTGGGGTCGATTGTTGTAGATACAACGAGCACCATCAAGTGGAGGATCGAGTGGTAGGGCACGAAGCAATTCGATTCTTTGGTGCCTTGTAGTGAGTATTTTCAGACATCTAGTCTAACACCCATGAGTTCACGTCTTCAGCGTCTCCGGTGATGTGCAGCGTTGCATAGAATTGAAGAATGAGTTCTTCATTCCAATCACAGATGTCTGTGCAGAAATTTAGAAGTCCTGCGTCATGAAGAACACTGAGGACTGGCTCAAAGCCTGGCAGAGACTCCTTGTCCACATGAGGAATATGTGCATGATCGAAGACTTTGTCTTTGTTGAAGAGCACTGAGGAATAGAAATTGGCTTGACTGGCAGTCTAGAAACGCCTCTTCCTTATGCGAGCAGAATCATATGGATTATGTCGATGAAGAATACATGCTCATTGAAGAAATCGTCGACCTTGAACTTTTGCTTTGTTGAGAAGGGATTCTTTGGCTTTGGTAGTGGAGTGTCGATGAGTTGCATCACGACCTCCGGAATCGCAATCTCGTGTTCTTGGTGAGGAATTTCTTTTTCCTCTACAGTGCGATCCCGAGGATCGGCAGCGGAGTTCATCGGCGCTAGTGGCTGGAATTTCTTCATGGACAGATGAAGTGGGATGAGTTTCTTGAGCCCATTTGAACTGTTGGAGCAGGGGACTGAGGAATCTATTGGATTGGGGTGAAGAGTGGAGAATTTGGATGCTGAATTTCCCAAAAGTCATCGTTCATCACTGGCGTTGTGCTTCCAATATCCACATCTTCTTCAATTTCCTCAACACCGGCCTCTTCAGCTGTGAACTGAGGCATAGGCGAGGAAATGATTGGGGTTGAAGGGATTGCTTCCACTTCAATTTCTACATCAATCTGCTCTGACGAAGCAACAGAATGATTTTCTTCATCAGATCCGCTTGGGATCTCATAGTCTTCACCAAAAGGAACAAGGTCCTTTGATGGAATTGAGGAAATTGGAACAACATCAATAGGATTTTCAAAGGAGCTGGTCATTTGCTTCATTTTCTTTGCAGCCGAAGAATTTGACGCTGCTGATGCTTTCCGTTTCTTCACTGCAGCTTGTTCTGCAGCCTTGGTCTTCTTCACATCAGAGGCAGATGGAAGAATTGGAGTTGGTGTTGGCGCAGGAGGAGCCGAGGAATCTGGTTGATTTTCCTCAAAGAATCGATGCGCTTGCCTCGACTTGTTCGGGCTTTCTTGAGCGCACCACTAGTGGATGCCCCGCAATTTCTTCAATGGTGGAATGGGATCATCAGCCTCGAACTAGCATTTTCTTCAAGAGCTGAACTTCATCGGTGTGGCATGTTCTTCATCTGCTGAGCCGAGGCTCCACTGAGCAATTTCTTGTTGCGTTGGGGCAGCAACATTGGTGAATTTCTTCGTCAGTTGGCGAATCTGACTTTGGCTCCTTGCCAATCGGCATAATAGGAGTCAAATTTGTCACCGAGGGCTTTGATGTCAGCCTGCATCTTAATAAGTTCTTGATTGTCATCTTGACAACATTTTTCTTCGCAGTTTCTCCTTTACAGATCTGCGATTTCTTGATCTCTCCGGCAGTATCAAATTTCCATTTCTCCTCTTGGATGAAATGACTCAAAGATGTGACTTTGACGGTGTCGATTGAAGTCGAGCATAGGAGTGTTTGGGTCCTTGTGCCAGAGATCAATGTAGTCTAGGATCGCTCTTGGATCCAACAGCAGTGGCACAGGTGTGCCTTTGGCTCTAGCGGCCCTTTCTTGGCGGTCTCTGATGATTTCCGCAAGTTCATCATCATCAGCCTCATCATCTTCAGGTGGCTCTTGGAAGGCGACCTGTTTCTTCTTGGGACTTGGCCGAGGACCTCGTCCAGCTGTGGCCTTAGTCTTCAGCAGAGTCGGGCCAGATGAAGACTTTGGTGCAGCTGAGGAACTTGTTGAAACACCAAATGCAATGGAGATGCATGCAGTCCTTTGGCACGTGGCCAGATGCACAGGTGCTGAGGACTTTGTCGGAACTACTGAGGATTTTGTAGGAGCAGCTGAGGACTTGGGAGGAGCAGGAGCAGCATGAGGAATTGGCCGTGAGGGCACAACTGAGGAACTTGGCCGTGAGGGCCTTTGGTGAAGCACTTGGCTTGTGTGCGGGCTTCTTTGCCATAGATTTTCTTGGCTTGATAGAGGCCTCAGTAGCAGCAGCAGTAGCAGAGTCCTCATTGAATTTCCTCACTACCTCGTTGGCTTGTCTTGCCAATTTGGCTTGGCGCTTGGCCCATTCTTCAGGAAAGTCCTCACCACGCTTGATGCTGGTGGGGTTAGCTTCTTGACCAGGTGCCAATGGAGCTCTTGGGCATGGAGGATTGAGTGCGAATTTCTTCATGTACTTTGGAGTTACATATCTGTACTCCCTCCATTCCCTTTCCCATCTCCTTTCAATCCTTCTAATGCGCACCTTGCGCTGATTTTTGTTTTCTTTGCCGAACTCGGCTTCATCAGGTGTGCAATAATCAGCATATATTTCCTCAGGGATTTCAAACGCAGTCATGACCTCGTGCCTCTTTCCTCCTTTCTCGTGGCTTCTTTCCTTACGCCATATTCTTTAGGTGAGGAATTTGAACAAACGAATTCTCTCAAGAAGTATGCAACTTTTCTTCGAGGAACGCTGCAAATGAGTTAAGTTGATGAGAACCTAGTGATTCAAAGAATGCGGACATGAGTACACAATGAGCAGTATAGTTGCGAGGAATTTGGAAAGGTCATATGCGTTCTCAGAAGGTTTTTCAAAAAAGAACTAGTTTGAGGAATTTGACCAGATGAGCCTTGTAGAATTTCACTAAGCAATCTTTGTCTTAGGTTCCAGAGTTGTATAAATCGAGGATGCACATAATTGAGGAGTCTTGAAGAAAATCATTGCTTAGAGAAACGAATCAAGAGCATATTTTGTTTGAGGTGTTCATATGGGTGAAGATTTGAAGAATAAACACCTTTGAAGATTTTCAGGAAGGTTTGAGAATCAAAGCGAGTAATAAAAGTAACTTTTAATTACCCGAATCGAAGTACACGACGAACCGAGAAGAACAGATGGGAAGTTCGATGTTCAGATCTTCCACTCCCTAACTTGGCGGAGGAACACAGCGCATGGCCGGAGTGAAGATTTCCATGATCGGCGCGAGTACGTCGGGCGACGAGGTCGGCGATGAAGCTCTTCCTCACCGGGCGACGATGGAGTAGCGGCGCTAGGGTTTGAGAAACTTGAGCGAGAGAAAGCGGTCGAGCGGAGTAAAGGAAGTGAGGAAGGGGAGAGGGGGTATATATAGCCACGGTGAAAAACTGTTCGCCCGAAGATTTGGGACGAACATGCCCCTGACCCTTCTCATTCACTTGACATGTGTCACCCACGTACAGAAAAGTGGAGATCGTGTTAGATCGTGGGTGAATAGATAAATCCATCGTGGGATGCGGAACAGTTTGAGCGGCAAAACCGAAAGTTTGGATAAGATCAGTTTTAAAGTTCCGTTCGCAATTTCTTCAGCTGACAAGGACTCAGTGAAGATTTTGAACGAGTTTCAAATAGAACGCACATGAAGAATTTGTGAATAGATTGGGTTGAGTATAGAATAGAGGGGGAAGGGTCCGATCACATTCACTTAGCAGAAAAAGCAACTTGAAGAATTAGCCATAAGTGAATGCTTGCGAGGATCTGGACGTTTGACCAGTTCCCAGACATTGTTGAGCTCGAACTGATGTAATTCTTCTATCATGGCATGGATCCACTCAGGCTCCAGAAATGCTTCATCTACCTTAGTGGGCTCTGTGATAGAGACAAAAGCATAGTGCCCACAAAAGTTAGAATAATGTGAAGCTTTTGAGCGTGTGAGAGGACCTGGCGCTTCAATGTCATCGATGATCTTGTCAACTTGCACTTCTTTTGCAACGCGAGGATGAGCTGGTTGTCATCGAGGAATTTGATCATTTTCCTCGGCACCATTGTCTTCAACATTATCTTCAGGTGCATTAGCTCGACGTTCTTCGCGTACAGGAATGAATTCTTCAGCAGATTCTTGAGGGAATGACATCCTCGGTTGCCTTGAACTTGATAGATTCCTCGGTGTTGGTTCATCTAACACAGAAGGTAGGTGCTCTCTTTGCGAGCCATTAGTTTCATCGAACCGCACATCTACAGTATCAACGATCTTGTGAAGAGCGATGTTGAAGACTCTGTAGGTGTGCGAGTCCTTTCCGTAACCAAGCATAAAACATTCATGTGCTTTCGGTGCAAATTTAGAATTGTGCTGAGGATCTCTAATCCAGCATTTAGCACCGAAGACTTTGAAATAACTCACATTGGGTTTCTTGTCAGTGAGGAGTTCATAGGCAGTCTTCTTGAAGAATTTGTGAAGATATACTCTGTTGATGATGTGGCACGTGGCATCAATTGCATCAATCCAAAAACGACTAGGCGTTTTGTATTCATCAAGCATAGTGCGATCCATCTCAACAAGAGTTCTGTTCTTGCGCTCCACGACGCCATTTTGCTGAGGAGTATAGGGAGCAGATAACTCATGAGTAATACCAAGTTCATCAAGATAGGCATCAAGACTGGAATTCTCGAACTCAGTTCCATTGTCACTCCTGATGTGTCTGATCTTCACACCAAAGTTAGTTGAAGCCCTCGAGGGAAATCGTTTGAATACTTCATGCACTTCATTTTTGTAAGTAACAATGTGTACCCATGTGTAACGGGAGTAATCATCAACAATAACAAAGCCATATAGAGATGCATCATTAGTGACTGCTGAGTAATGATTAGGACCAAAGAGGTCCATTTGAAGCAATTCAAGGGGCGAGTAGTGGTCATGATAGTCTTCATTGGATGCTTGGCCTTGGTCATTTTTCCAGCTTCACAAGCTCCACACAAGTGATCCTTGAGGAATTTGACATTCTCAATGCCAATGCCACGCTTCTTCTTTGCAAGCGTGTGCAAATTCCTCATGCCAGCGTGACCAAGTCGCCGATGCCATAGCCAACCTTCTGAATCTTTTGCAAGTAGACACACGGCTGGTTGTGGTCCTGTAGAGAAATCAACAATATACAAGTCTCCTCTCCTAAAGCCTTCAAGACTTTGGAATTGTCGGCTTCCATAATCACAACACAACGATACTTGCCAAAGATAACAACCATATCAAGATCACAAAGCATTGAGATCGACATGAGGTTGTATCCTAAGGACTCAACAAGCATGACTTTGTCCATGTGTATGTCCTTAGAGATCGCAACCTTACCAAGACCCAATACACTGACTTTTGCCTTTGTCAAGAAAGATGATATGCTTCAGATGTGACGGTGATAAGGGAGCATCCATCAATAGATTCTTGTCACCGGTCATGTGATTTGTACATCCACTATCGAGAACCCACTCGGTGGCTTTGGGTTGATCATCCTGCAGATGAATTAGTGCAACTTACGATCTCATATACTTCATCGGTGAAGAATATGATATCAAGTTCATCGATTAATTTCATCGAGCAAAGATAATGTATAAGTAGTATGAGGACGTGTGAAATGAAAGTTCATTTCATCATGATTAGCCTGCATCCTTTCGTGCATTTTTGTCGACCTCAAAGAAATTCTTCAGACGCTTAATGCACGCCCGAGACCTGACCCGCAGAAGAGGTTAGTTCTTTTCTTCACCACCCACATCTGAAGGGGTGGCAAAGAGTTCATCACTCTGAGCACCATATGAGAATGGTGGCATAGAGGCCAATCCATTTCGTTTCACATAAGAGGGGTTAGGGTAAGCATATGAATAAGTAGAGAAATTCTTCGAGGACTTATGAACATATTGGTTTGAAGAATAATGCACATATTCATAGCCCTTAGCTCTACCCTACGAAACAGAGTTGTTAGCACAATTATAATCATATGAGGACTTTGATCCTTTTGAGGAATTTGATCCACGTGAGGAATTTGGTCCGTATGAGGACTTGGATCCATATGAAGAATTTGGTCATATGAAGAGTTTGATCTGGGGTTCCTTTTCTTCTGTGTGGTGTCATTAGGACATTCACCTGAAGACTTTCAAGGCACTTCTTGGGAACCCAGATTTTCTTCATATGGGAACCGTTCCTGCAATTAGAGCCAACATATCTAGCAAATACTTCACCAATCTGATTTTTGAACAGTTTATAGTTGGAGTCAAATGACTCATCGGAAGAATGAGGAGATTCGCATGTAAAGTCAGATAAGTTAGATGGATCAATCGGAGGTCCCTTTGCGCAACCCATGAGGTTTTGGGATACCGCTCGGGCTTCCAATATGTTCCATCAGCATTGAGTTTCCTCTCAAAGGCAATACCCTCTTTCCTAGGGTTCCTGTTCAGATCTGCTTTTAAGCACATCACAAAGAGTCTGATGCCCTTTGAGGCTTTTGTACATGCCTGTCATGTACAATTCCTTCAGCCCTGCATCGTCAGTGATACTAGAAATGTCCTCAGATGAGGAATTAGTGATAGCCGAGGCAGGTGAAGAATTTGTAACAGTTGAAGCATTTGAACATTCAGGTGAAGAATTAGCAGATTCAAGTTCAATGCACTTTAAGCATGGAGGAACAAATTCTTCCTGAGAAGCGCTGATTTGTTGAGCAAGTAATGAATCGCGCTCCTTCTGAAGATCTTCATACCTCAGTCTTAGCTTCTCAAGATCTTGCTTCTTTTGAAGAAATTCATAAGAAAGTTTGTCATGATCAGACAAGAGAGTGTTATGATGACCTTGAAGGCTGTCAAACCTAGACTGAAGTCTCTGAAGATTTTCAGTCAGGGCTTTAGTGCGATCCATTTCTTCACCTAACATATCATCACTCTTATCTAGCATGTTTTGAACCTTTTCAAAAACCCTTTGTTGTTTCTGACAATCCTAGCAAGTTTTGAGTAACTGGGCTTTAGATCTTCATGAGATTCATTTTCACTAGATTCAGAGGAGGTATATTTGAGTACCTTGGCACCCTTTGCCATGAAGCAATAGGTGGGAGCGTAGACATCACTATCTTCATCAGCTTTGTTGGTGAGGTCATTTTCTTCAGAGTTGAAGATGGACTTGTCGACGAAAGCGATGTAGAGCTAGACTCGCCACACCAGACTCAGATTCTTCTGATGCCTCCTCTTCCTCATGTTCCTCTGATTCAGCTTCAGAGTCCATTTCCTTGCCAATGAATGCCCGAGCCTTCTTGAAGCTGCTTTTCTTGTGAGAAGAGGGCTTAGAGGATTTTGATGATGAAGATTTCGACGATTTCTTCTTCTTCTTAGCGTCATCAGAACTGTAATCCTTGTATTTCTTCTTCTTTAATTCCTTTTCCCACTGAGGACAATCTTGAATGATGTGACCAGGTTTCTTGCATTTGTGGCAAAGTCTTCTCTTATAGTCACTGGATGAGGAATCACTGCTTCTTGAGGATTTTCCAAAGCGACCACGTCTTGAGAACTTCGAATTTCTTCACGAAAGCAGTGCTAGCTCGGCTTAATTCTTGAGGATCTCCAAGGCTACTACCGGAGTCTTCACACTCAGATTCAGACACAGCCTTGGCCTTGAGGCACGTGTTTTCCATAGCTAGAACCATAGAGATCTCTCTTTCAAAGAATTTGGAACTCATGAGTATTTAGCCTCTCGAGGATATCAGCTGGATCAAGTGACTTGTAGTCAAGACGCTCTTGTATCATCGGTGCGGAGTATCAAATGAGGAATCAAGCGATCTCAACAATTTCTTCACCACCTCATGGTCGGTGATGTCGGTGGCACCAAGCGCTTGAAGCTCATTTGAGATGTCGATGAGGCGATCGAAGGTTTGTTGAACATTTTCGTTGTCGAGTCTTTTGAAGCGGTTGAAGAGATTGCGAAGAACATCAACTCGAGAGTCACGCTGAGTAGAGACTCCTTCATTTACTTTGGACAGACAGTCCCAGATGAGCTAGGCCGTTTCCAAAGCACTCACTCTTCAATATTGTCCTTTACTCAGATGGCCACATATGATATTCTTCGCTTGAGAATCGAGTTGCTTGAATCTCTTCACATCGGCAAAGACTCAGAGAAGGTGTGACTGAGGGAACACCATTTTCCACAACATACCAGAGATTGTTGTCAATTGCCTCAAGATGCATTCGCATCTTGTTCTTCCAGTAGGGGTAATCCGTCCCATCAAAGATAGGACACCCTGTTGAGACCTTGATCATACCTGCGGTCGACATAACTAAAACTCTAGGTGGTTAAACCAAAATCACACAGAACAAGGGAGTACCAAGCTCTGATACCAATTGAAAGTGCGTTATATCGACTAGAGGGGGGGGTGAATAGGCGATTTTTATGAATTCTTCACTGAGGAATTTGCCGGTGAGGAAATTCCTTAGCGAAGAACTACTTGCAGCGGAATAAGTACTCAGAAGTAAGCATAAGAGAATGCGGGCCTGGTCATCATGATGAAATGAAGACAATTAAAGAGTACAGAAAGCGTAAACACGGGATAGCACAAGATGAAGACAAACAGACTGAAGAAATTGAACTGAGGAAATTGAGAAAGTCTTCAGTCAAAGTCTTCAAACACAGATATGAATGAACACTCAACACAATAATGAGCAAATGAGAGGGTTGAGGAAATAGAACCAGTAAGGTTGGTGAAGACAATGATTTGGTAGACCAGTTCCAACTGCTGTCTCAGTTGTACGTCTGGTTGGAGCGGTTGAGTATTTAAACTCGAGGACACACAGTCCCGGACACCCAGTCCTGAGCACGCAGCTCAGGACACCAAGTCCTCACCGTATTCTCCTTGAACTAAGGTCACACAGACCTCGTCCAATCACTCGTGGTAAGTCTTCAGCGACTTCCAAACCTTCACAGACTTGGTCACTCGGCGATCCACAATTCCTCTTGGATGCTCTAGACCATGACGCCTAACCGTCTGGAAGAAGCACAGTCTTCAAAGGTAACAAGCGTCGGATCCATGCAGGATCAATCTCTTGATGATGCTCAATCACTTTGGGTTTGTAGGGGTTTGGTGTTTGGGTTTTTCCTCACTCGATGATTTTCGCTCAAAGTCCTCGGAGGATGGGTTGCTCTCAAATGACAAGTGTCAAGTTTCCCTCGAGCAGCCAACCAGCTAGTGGTTGTAGGGGCGGCTATTTATAGCCTAGGGAGCAGCCCGACATGATAAGACATAAATGCCCTTCAATGATATGACCGTTAGGTGGATAAGATATTTTGGGACAGGTGGCCAAGAAGACAAAGAACGATCGGAAATTTGAATCTCAAATTCCTCGGGGCTATCATGTTCCTCCTTTGTGTAGGCAATCCAAGATGGCGAATTCCTTAACTCCTCGGTCAGAACAAATTCCTCCTGACGGAAGAACTTCGTCTCACATCAAGAAATTGACTGAACTGTATGAGATTTCCAAAGGCTTCACTCAAGGGATTGGTAGGTGTAGGATTTTGAGTTGAGCATCACATGGAAATTTTTCCTTAGTATTTCCTCGACCCCCTTTAACAAAGACGGTGTTTCCTATGACTCAAGAAAGAGAAAGCGAAACTACGAAAACAAAAGTCTTCACGCTTCATGTTCCTCAAATGAATACCAAGTCTTCAAGGTCACACCAATTTCTTCACTTTCAAAGTCTTGAGAATATCAAAGTCTTGAGTTGAAGAACTTCATTTTTAGGGGTGGACTTTCTCTCAGAATATCAAACTCCTCATAGACTTATAGACCTGTGTACACTCACAAACACATTAGTCCCTTAACCTATAAGTCTTCAATACACCAAAATCACTAAGGGGCACTAGATGCACTTACACAAAGCAAGTAAATAAACTGATGGAAATTGATATGATGAAAATAGACCCGGGGGCC
This sequence comes from Aegilops bicornis, assembly GCA_021605145.1. Lineage (NCBI taxonomy): Eukaryota > Viridiplantae > Streptophyta > Magnoliopsida > Poales > Poaceae > Aegilops > Aegilops bicornis. The sequence continues at coordinate 337,028,132 of CM038675.1, forward strand.
ATAGGTTTCACTACTGGCTTCTCTCAAGAGCATAGATATTCTACGGTGGGTGAACAAATTACTGTTGAGCAATTGATAGAATTGAGCATAGTTATGAGGTTATCCAGGCAATGATCATGTATATAGGCATCACGTCCAGGAGAAGTAGACCGAAACGATTCTGCATCTACTACTATTACTCCACTCATCAACCGCTATCCAGCATGCATCTAGAGTATTAAGTTAAAAACAGAGTAATGCCTTAGGCAAGATGACATGATGTAGAGGAATAAATTCATGCAATATGATAAATACCCCAGCTTGTTATCCTCTATGGCAACAATACAATACGTGCCTTGCAACCCCTTCTGTCACTAGGTAAGGACACCGCAAGATTGAACCAAAAGCTAAGCACTTCTCACATTGAAAGAAATACCAATCTAGTTGGCCAAACAAAACAGATAATTCGAAGAGACTTGCAAAGATAATTTAATCATACATAAAAGAATTCAGAGAAGAATCAAATATTTTCCATAGATAAGCTGGATCATAAACCCACAATTCATCGGTCTCAACAAACACACCGGAAAAAGAAGATTACATCAAATAGATCTCCACGAGAGAGGGGGAGAACATTAAATTGAGATCCAAAAAGAGAGAAGAAGCCATCTAGCTACTAGCTATGGACCCGAAGGTGCAAGTAAACTACTCACACTTCATCGGAGGGGCTATGGTGATGATGTAGAAGCCCTCCATGGTGGATGCCCCCTCCGGCGGAGCTCCGGAACAGGCCCCAAGATGGGATCTCGTGGATACAGGAAGGTACGGCGGTGGAATTAGGTTTTTGGCTCCGTCCCCAATCTGTTGGGGGTACGTAGGTATATATAGGAGGAAGGAGTACGTCGGTGGAGCGTCAGGGGGCCCACGAGGCAGGGGGCGCGCCCAGGGGGAGGGTGCGCCCCCACCCTCGTAACCGCCTCGGGCACTCCTTGGAATGGGGTCCACGTCTCCTGGATCACGTTCGGTGAGAAGATCACGTTCCCGAAGGTTTCATTCCATTTGGACTCCGTTTGATATTCCGTTTCTTCGAAACACTGAAATAGGCAAAAAACAGCAATTCTGGGCTGGGCCTCCGGTTAATAGGTTAGTCCCAAAAGTAATATAAAAGTGGAAAACAAAGCCCATTATAGTCCAAAACAATAGATAAAGTAGCATGGAGCAATCAAAAATTATAGATACATTGGAGACGTATCAGGCATCCCCAAGCTTAATTCATGCTCGTCCTCGAGTAGGTAAATGATAAAAAGAGAATTTTTGATGCAGAGTGATACTTTGGCATAATTTCAATGTAAATCTTCTTAATTGTGATATGAATATTCAGATCCGAAAGATTCAAGACAAAAGTTCCTATTAACATAAAAATAATAATACTTCAAGCATACTAATCAAAATAATTATGTCATCTCAAAATAACATGGCCAAAGAAAGTTCATCCCTACAAAATCATATAGTTAGGCTATGCTTCATTTTCGTCACACAAAGATGTTCCCAACTTCTATACCCCCGATGACAAGCCAAGCAATTGTTTCATACTTAAATAATCTCAAACTTTTTCAACCTTCACGCAATACATGAGTGTGAGCCATGGATATAGCACTATGGGTGGATAGAATATGATGATGGGGATTGTGTGGAGAAGACAAAAAAGGAGAAAGTCTCACATTGACGAGGATAATCAACGGGCTATGGAGATGCCCATCAATTGATGTCAACATGAGGAGTAGGGATTGCCATGCAACGGATGCACTAGAGTTATGAATGCTCAACAAAAGAAAACTAGTGGGTGTGCATCCAACTTGCTTGCTCATTAAGACCTAGGGCATTTGAGGAAGCCCATCGTAGGAATATACAAGCCAAGTTCTATAATGAAAAATTCCCACTAGTATGAAAGGACAACTTATGAAACTCACTATATGAAAAACATGGTGCTACTTTGAAGCACAATATATGAGACTCACTACATGAAGAACGAGGTGCTACTTTGAAGCACAAAATATGAGACTCACTACATGAAGAACAAGGTGCTACTTTGAAGCACAAGTGTGGAAAAAGAGATAGTAGCATTGCCCTTTTCTTTTCATTTTTTTTGGCCTTTCTCTTTTTTTTATTTGGGCAATGCTCTAATAATGATGATCATCACACTTCTATTGATTACAACATGAGGATTACAACTCGAAACTGGAACAAGTTATGACTCTATATGAATGCCTCCGACGGTGTACCGGGATGGTGCAATGTGAAATGTATGAAAAATAATGCATGGTGGCTTTGCCACAAATACGATGTCGACTACATGATCATGCAATGGCAATATGACAAAAGTAATGTATGTCATAATAATGATGAACGGAACGGTGGAAAGTTGCATGGCAATATATCTCGGAATGGCTATGGAAATGCCATAATAGGTAGGTATGGTGGCTGTTTTGAGGAAGATATAGGGAGGTTTATGTGTGATAGAGCGTGTCGTATCACGGGGTTTGGATGCACCGGCGAAATTTGCGCCAACTCTCAATGTGAGAAAGGGCAATGCACGGTACCGAAGAGGCTAGCAATGGCGGAAAGGTAAGAGTGCGTATAATCCATGGACTCAACATTAGTCAAAAGAACTCTCATCAAAAATCAATTACTACGCGCATGTTCCTAGGGGGATAGATTGGTAGGAAAAGACCATCGCTCGTCCCCGACCGCCACTCATAAGGATGCACAAGCCAGGTACACTTCATGCTTCAAATTTGTTACACAACTTTAACCATACGTGCATGCTACGGGATTTACTAACTTCAACACAAGCATTTCTCAAATTCACAACTACTCAACTAGCATGACTTTGATATTATCACCTCCATATCTCAAAACAATTATCAAGCATCAAACTTATCTTAGTATTCAACGCACTCAAAAGAAAGTTTCACATATCTTGAATACCAAGTATATTAACATTAAGCAAATTACCATGCTATTAACGACTCTCAAAATAATCTAAGTGAAGCAAGAGAGATCAAGTTTCTTTAAAACAAATCCACCACCGTGCTCTAAAAGATCTAAATGAAGCACTAGAGCAAAAATTATCAAGCTCAAAAGATATAAGTGAAGCACTATGAGCAAACTATCAAGCTTAAAAGATATAAGTGAAGCACATAGAGTATTCTATCAAATTTCAATTCATATATGGCTCTCTCAAAAGGTGTGTACAGCAAGGATGATTGTGGTAAACTAACAAGCAAAGACTCAAATAATACAAGACGCTCCAAGCAAAACACATATCATGTTGGTGAATAAAAATATAGCTCCAAGTAAATTACCGATGGAAGTAGACGAAAGAAGGGATGCCTTCCGGGGCATCCCCAAGATTTGACTTTTTTGGTGTCCTTGGATTATCTTGGAGGTGCCATGGGCATACCCAAGCTTAGGCTCTTGCCACTCCTTGTTCCATAATCCATCAAAAGAATTCACCCAAAACTTGAAAACTTCACAACACAAAACTCAATAGAAATCTCGTGAGCTCCGTTAGAGAAAGAAAACAAAAGACTAATTTAAAGTACTGTAATGAACTCATTCTTTATTTATATTGGTGTTAAACCTACTTTATTCCAACTTCTCTATGGATCATAAATTATTTTACTAGCCATAGATTCATCAAAATAAGCAAACAACACACGCAAAACAGAATCTGTCAAAAACAGAACAGTCTGTAGTAATCTGTAACTAACGCAAACTTATGGAACCCAAAAAATTCTACCAGAATTAGAAGACCTGGAAAATTTATTTATTGATCAGTAGCAATTGGAATCAATATTTTATCACGTTCTGGTGATTTTTAACAATTCGGGCACTGAGCACAAAGATTCTGGAAATTACAGCAAGATCAAATAACTATCATCCAAGAAGATCCAATAGGTCCAACTTGGCACAAACACTAATTAAAAGATAAAACCACATCTAAACAGAGGCTAGATGGATTATTTATTCCTAAACATAAGCAAAAACAAAAAATACAAAATAAAATTGGGTTGCCTCCCAACAAGCGCTATCGTTTAACGCCCCTAGCTAGGCACAAAAACAAGGATAGCTTTAGGTATTGCCATCTTTGGTAGGCAATCCATAAGTGGCTCTCATGATAGATTCATATGGTAAATTTATTTTCTTTCTAGTAAAGTGTTCCATGCCTTTATTTAATGGAAATTGGAATCTAATATTTCCTTCCTTCATATCAATAATTGCACCAATCGTTCTAAGGAAAGGTCTACCAAGAATAATAGGACATGAAGGATTGCAATCTATATCAAGAACGATAAAATCTACGGGCACATAATTCCTATTTGCAACAATAAGAACATCATTAATTCTTCCCATAGGCTTTTTAATAGTGGAATCCATAAGATGCAAGTTTAGAGAGCAATCATCAAAATCACGGAAATCTAGCAAATCACACAAAGTTTTGGGAATAGTAGAGACACTAGCACCCAAATCACACAAAGCATGAAACTCATAATTTTTAATTTTAATTTTAATAGTAGGTTCCCACTCATCATGGAGTTTCCTAGGGATAGAAATTTTCAACTCAAGCCTTTCTTCATAAGATTGCATCAAGGCATCAACAATGTGTTCGGTAAAAGCCTTATTTTGACTATAAGCATGAGCAGAATTTAACACGGATTGCAACAAGGAAATACAATCAATTAAAGAGTAATTTTAATAATTAAATTCCTTGAGATCCAATATAGTGGGTTTAGCAACATCTAGATTTCTATTTCTTTCAATCCCACTTTTATCAATTTCATCATCGAGATCTAAAACTCAATTCTTAGAACGCCTTCTAGGTAAAGGAAGACCATATTCAGTTTCATCAAGATTCATATTGCAAAATAAAGATTTAATAGGGGACATATCAATAACTTTTAGATCTTCATCTTGATTTCCATAGGAATTAGAAGAACACGCTTTAATAAAGGCATCTTTGGAAGCACGCATCCTAGCGGTTCTTTCTTTGCACTCATCAATGGAAATTCTCATAGCTTTGAGGGACTCATTGATATCATGCTTAGGAGGAGTAGATCTAAGCTTTAAAGAATCAACATCAAGAGAAATTCTATCAACATTCCTAGCCAAATCATCAACTTTAAGTAATTTCTCTTCAAGCAAAGCATTAAAATTATTTTGTGAATTCATAAACTCTTTAACACTACTCTAAAATTCAGAGGGCATCTTATTAAAATTTCCATAAGAGTTGTAGGAATTTCCATAATTATTAGAAGGATTATGTCGGGGAGGCTGATCGTACCCACGAACACCTATGGGGCCGGCGGACCAGGCCCCTTGTGGTTCGGAGGGGGGCGGAGATCGCACGAAGAGCGGATCGAGGCGAGGCACACGAGCAGTTTACCCAGCTTCGGAGCTCTCCGGAGAGATAAAACTCCTACTGCTGCTTGTTTGATGTATTGTGTTCTTGCTAGGGAGCGATGGGAGCTACAAAACCTAGCGTGAGCGTATCTGGTCTCGAGTGAGTCGAATGAACCGAACCACCCGAACCCTTTCTACGTTGCGCATGGGCCTCCTTTTATATGCTCAAGGGGTCTCCGACAGGTGGCAACATAGGCGAGGGTACAAATGTAAAAACAGGAGTTGGTACACCTACTCGAATAGTGTACAGTGCAAAATACCTAACTCTGACGGCAAGGGACAAAAGCAATAAATGCATGTCTGTGTCGCCAAACAAAGGCAACAGAGACCGTCAAAAGCGCCACCGCTCACCACGATGGCAAGCCTGTCGCCGCCGCTTATCGCTGCTCTCTCCGCCGGCTGCACAGCCTCTTGACACGCTGCGCATGGAATGGTCCCTTGGCGACACGTTGCTGGGTGAGCTGGAGCGGAGATGGAGAGAGGTTGCTTGCCGCGCAAGCGCCTTTGCCGCGCCGAATCCTTGTCGCGTCCGGAGGCTTGTCGCGCTCGAGCCTTCGGCAAGCTCCTCTTGCCGGGCCCCTGTCTTCTGCATGCCTTGAATGGCCTTCCCGCAAGCTCCTCTTGCCGGGCCTTGTCTTATTAGTCAAATACTTTGTTCTTGAATGGCTCCAAAGGAGCCACGGAGGATCTTGGCGGTGACCAGTAAACTCGCCGCTGGGTGCTGCAATCGTCTGGCACGAGTACGGGATACTAGGGTACCCATTTCAGTAAACCGACAGAGCCCCCGGCCTGGTCAGACATGCGTCGAAGCGCTGTCGGGCCAGCCCAAAACAAAGGCACGGTCACACGCGCCTCGATCACGCCGCACTTCGCCTCGGACCCACCACGACCCCACTAATGGCACGCACCGATCATGGCGTCGTGCGAGAGATCGTGGGCGTGGTCGTGGGGTTTCTTTATTAGGAAAAGCGAACGTCCCGCCTCCCCTCTTTATAAGCGGGGAAACAGGGCAGGCCGTCCACTCCGCCATTGCTGTCTTGTCAAGAAAACCACCGCCGCTCCCCTTCTTCTCCAAAGGCGAAGAGCAGCGCCTCTTTCGCCACAAGCGCACTCACCGCCGTCGGCCTCCTCCGCCGCCCTCGCCATGGCTCCGATAGCCGACAAGGAGAAGGGCGTCAAGTCGGCCGAGGCGCAGCGGCTCGCGGCGCTGCGCAAGGAGCGGGCCATCTTCCCCCTCAGCTCGGCGCAAGGGAGCTGCGGGATGTCTTCTATCTGTTTTGGTCGACGGAGACGCGTGCGCATCCGCGCACGAAGGTACTCCCGCCCGCTTCTGATTTGGCCCCAACTGGGTACCCCTTCTTTGCTCTTTTTCTATTGCGGGCTTTGCCCGCCTTTTTCAAGTTCTTCTGCGATATCATGAACACATATGGCCTCCACCTCCTTGATTTCACCCCCAACGCCGTCTTGACCATGGCAGTTTTCGCACACCTTTGCGAAAACTTTGTCGGGATCCACCCAAATGTGGCACTCTTCCGCCACTTCTTCGTGCCCCGCGTCGAGAGAGGAGAGCCACTTGCCGGAGGGATAGCTTGGGTCTCCAGGATCGGCAAGAAAGAAGCCTATCTCGAAGGAGAGTTCCGCAACAAGTGGGAGGAGTGGAGAGCCAATTGGTGTTGGGTCGTAGAGGAGAACCCGCAGCCCTTCGATCGCTGCAGGCGCCAAACCCCAATAGTGCGTGGCAGAGATTGGAGTAACTTGGCGCCGGAGGATGCTAGGTTGAAGATAGTCAGTGACCGGATTTTGCGCCTCAGGCTTGCTAAGCAATCAGAGGCGCAGTTGGCGCAGACTTCCTTCGCCGCCAGACGCTTCCCTTGCAGGAGAGGAGGAGGCCTGCTTGGGAGTCCCAAAATGCGGCAGACATCATGAGGTTGCGCCTGGCCTGAACTGGAATTTCACCGTCTTGGAGCTGGATGCGATGCTGCTAGAGCTGTTCAAGAACGACCCGATCACCCCGAGTGGTTTAGGTTGCCGAGGGGTCGCCCCATTGTGCAACAACTCGGCGCCGACCGCATCCACGCCATGATGCCGCGCAGCGATTCCCATGGGATCGCTCCAACCGGCAGGAGCCCCGACGAGGTCGTGGCAGCAGTTCTTCGACGACTTGGAAGAAGTGCCGATCCGCCTCGACGAAAGCAGAAAGGCTCACTCGCGACACCACCGGCGAGGAGATGGCGCGTATTGCCACCAGGTGGAGGAGGCGGCAGCAGCCGCTGCCGGAGCCTTCGGGTACACCGTGGAGGAGGCGGACGCGAAGGCGGCAAGCCTTGCCGAGCGAAGGGAGATCGCCGGCGAGGACGAGCTTGTCGAGCCCGAGGCCGGGTCGAGTGGACCCGCCGAGGGCGCTTCTTCTCCACCACCCAGCGACTTGCCACTAGCGGAGCCCCCGGCTCCGCCGAAGAGGCGTCTCCGCAAGGCCGGAGACGAGTCGGGGCGGCAGACTGGCCCACAGCAGCAGCGCCGCACGACGCGCTCTACCGTGGCAAGCGATGTTGCCGCGGGGGCGCCTCACACTGCTGCGACAACTGGGGCGGGATCTTCCCAGGCCACCGCCGCGCCTCCGCCAAGTGGCCAAGAGAGCCTACTCCCCCGCCTCGTCGCACCGGAGGCGAGCCGGAGTTTGACTTCTCCGCGCTCAGCTCCGAGGAGGAAGATGAAGAGTAAGCTTTGAGATTGTGCTTGTATTTCTTCAATTTTATTGCTTCATCTTGAATCTGATTTGCTTCGTTCTGGACTCTTTCCTTTTCAGGATGCTGGCCCAGAGAGCGTCGAAGAGGGCCAAGATCCCGACGGTCGTCGTTGAGGACGATTCTCCCATGGCAACAGGGGACGCGTCTGAGACCCCCTTGCCGGACCCGGCAACCCTTCCTCAGAGCAGCCCCCAGCACAGCTCCCAAAGTAAGTGTGCGGTTTTCTCCTTACTATTAGGTGTGCAGGGGTGCTCCTTCTTCATTGATACCTGATTGTTTACTTGTGTAGGAGCAGAGCAGCCTCATCAGGAGGGCTCGGAAGCCGCCCCCGAAATCCTGTCTGCTGTCACTACGCCGCCAAGGGAGGATTCTCCGGCAAGGGAGCGCCCGACAAGGGAGGCCACTCCGGCAAGGGAGGCTACCCCAGCAAGGGACAGCGCCAGTGACCCTCCAGTGGTCGAGGCCATGGCTGCGGATCCCGTTGCAGGTAATTTCCTTACACGAAAATCTCCCTTGGTCTTGTTTTCTTTTGTTTCTCTTTTTGAACATTTGCTTGATCGCTCTTTCTTCGTCGACGCAGAGCCGATGGAGGTCGAGGCTGCGGCGAGGAGGAAGAAGCGGCAACACCGACGAGGCCGTCGTCGTGGAAGAAGAGGTCGTTGCTGTGGAAGAAGAGGCCGTCGCCGACGAGCCTGTCGGCGAGGAGGCCGCCGAGGCTGCTGACGCAGAAGCTGGCGAGGGGCCGGGCGATCGCACTGACGGCCCTGAGGCCGCAGGAGCGCCAGGCGCTGCACCGACAGCCGACTCCCCGCCAAGCACACAGTTCCCGAGGAGCTCCCAGCCCGGCGCCTACTTGAAGGCCGGCGAGGGTGTCTTCATCAAACTCCCACAGGAGCCGAGCTCAGGCGCCGGTCGAAGGAGAGACCTTCGAGGCGAGCTGCTCGCCTCATTGGCCGACGCTGGTGGACGCGCCAAGCAGCAATAGTGGCGAAGTTCGAGGAGGAGCAGCTGCCGAAGAAGCTTGCCGCTCTACCGCTACCGCAAGCCAAGTTGGAGTCCCGGAAGCACTTGTCGCGAGGGAAGGAGCGGACATGGAGAAGCGTGCGAGAAGAGCTCCGAGCGCCAACCAAGAAACTCTCCGCGATGTAGCGAGAAGCGCTGGGGCAACTTGCAGAAGAGCGCACGGCCTTCATCCTTGAGAAGGCCGCAGCTGAGGAGGAGCAGCGGCTGGCTGCCGAGAAGCTCTCCGCACAGGAAAGCGAGCTGGCGGAGCGGAACGTCAACCTGGACAGCCACGAAGAAGACCTTGCCGCGCGCGAGGAGTCACTTGGCGGGGCGCTTAAGGAAGCGAAGGATGCTGCCGCAGCCGCCGAGGCCGCCAAGGAAGAGTTGAAGGCGAAGGTGGCACAGCTGGAGGCCAGCCTCAAGAAGAGTGGTGAGGAGCTTGCCGCGCTCAAGCACGAACGCGAGAAGGACGCCTACACTCTTGGCGAGCTGCAGGGCCGTCTCGCCAACAGGGGCAAGGATCTCGACGCCGCCAAAGATTCCAAGGCGGATCTTGAGCTGAAGCTGACCACTTTGACGCAGACGTTGGACGGCGCCAGAGAGCGGGAAGTGGGCCTGTTGGAGACGATCAAGGCCAAGGAGGAGCTGCTAGCGAATGTTGTCTCCACCCAGAGCGCCTTGAGGGAGAGTGTGGAGCCGGATCAAGGTCTTGTGGACACCGGCCACGACATCCACAACGAAATGATGGAGCTGGGATGGCGGACCTTGCATACTCCTCCGACGAGCATCTCCAACACAGCGCCAAACTCAGTTTATTCTTCAAAGGCGTGGTGACGGGCCTCCAGCTGACTCCGGAAGAGGTCCCAAAGCAGCTGGCCGAGGAATCACGCCAGATCTGTGCAGGAGCCCTCGAGAAGGTGTTGATAAAGGTGGCCTTCCGCAATCCGGGCCTCAACCTTAACGGCGCCCTCGGATCCTTGCCGCCAGATGCCAACGTGGAGGAGTTTCAAAGCCCTTGTCGCACCCATTGTGGACAAGGTGAACAAGATCAAGCGGATTGATGGCGACCGCGTGGACTAGGCCGCCAATTTTATCTTTCCCTTGTCGCTGCTGATCATGTTTAGAACACTTTGTTAGATCAGCGACAAGTTATTTTGTAATATACTCTATCTTAGGCGATCAATACAACGTTATTTCCTCTACTTGATTCCTTCCTTTGTACGCTTACGCCCCACGCATTTGGGGGACCTGTCGGTGCGGGCACCTTTGCATAGCGCCGAGTGCGAACGTCAAGAGTCTTTGGCAAGGTCCGCCTCCGACAAGCAACCTTGTCGCGACTAGCCGCAGCTCACTTAAGTTGTTGAGCGGACTCGAAACAAAGTAAGGGCGCGACTAGCCCACGAGTTGGTTTCTCTGCGTACGCTTTTTCCATACAAAGTACTATCGCTCGAGGAAGATAACTTAAAAGTTTAAAATTGATTGCTCAAACTTTGGCAACTTAGCTTTTCATCTCTTGCTTCCCGATAAAGCGAAACTTCCTCGGCGGTGCACGGTCCATAGTATTATCTTCTCCTTCCCCTGGTTAACTTGTGCGCGAGGGAGCCTTCCTTTCTTTGAGAAAAGAGAAAGAAGAGAAAATAAAGTTATGGAGCCCAAATGACTCGATTTTGCTTACCGGGTGTGGTTGCGGCACAAAGTGTTAGCCAAAACATGCAATAAAATGATGAAAGCATGAATTTGACAAGTTGTGCGCGACACATGAGCTTTACTGATGCACGGGGTCTGTGCCCAGCTTTGTACAAAGGATTACATGCAACAGCGGCAAGACTTTCACCAAAGGTGGTTGCCGGAACAGGTTCCGGCAACCGCGCCCTATGGGTAAAACTTACGAAGATGCTCAATGTTCCAGGAGTTGCTCACCGGGATGCCATCTTCGGTCTCAAGGCGGACAACGCCAGGCCTAGTGACTCGTTTCACCCGATAAGGGCCTTCCCACTTTGGCGTCAACTTGTTTGAATTCTTGGCGGATCGAACACGCCAAGAACAAGGTCGCCTTCCTCGAGACTTCCGGCACTAACTTTGGCGGCTATGGTAGCGATGCAAAGCTTGTCGGTAGCGAGCAGCTCGCGACAAATGCCCTGAAGACGATCCTCCTCAAGGAGCAGCGCGTCATCTTGTCGCAGCTGCTCTTGCTCAAGCTCATCGTAAGCGAGCACTCGAGGCGATCGGTAAACGAGTTCCGTGGGGAGAACTGCCTCTGCTCCATAGATTAGAGCGAAAGGTGTCTGGCCAGTGGCTCGATTTGGCGTCGTCCTGATCGACCAAAGAACCATCGGCAGCTCCTCGATCCAGTTTCTTCCGCACTTGTGCAGCCCGTCGAAAGTTCTGGTCTTGAGCCCGCGCAGCACTTCAAAGCATTTGCCCTTTCGCTTGACCGTTGCTTCTCGGCTGAGCAATGTAAGCAAAGCAGACCTTGGCGCCAAGATCTTGGACGCATCGCATGAAGGTGCGACTCAGTAAATTGTGTGCCGTTGTCGGTGATGATCCTGTTAGGGATTCCAAACGGCAGACAATCGACTGAAAGAACTTGATCACGACCGTGCTGCCACCTTCCTCATCGCTTCCACTTCCGCCACTTTGTGAACTTGTCGATGGCGACGCATAAGTACTCAAAGCCCCGACAGCTCGGGGAAAGGGCCGAGGATGTCGAGCCCCCGCAATCGAAAAGGGCCGTGATAAAGGGATCGCCCGGAGAGCTTGAGCTGGCTGGTGTATCTGTTTGGAATGGAACCGCACGCTTCACACTTGGTTACTTGTGCAGTTGCATCCTGGAGGGCTGTCGGCCAGAAGAAACCTTGCCGGAAAGCTTTGCCGGCAAGTGCTCTTGCGCCAATGTGGTGACCACATATGCCTCCGTGTATCTCCGCCAACAGCTTCTGTCCATCTTCCCTGGGAATACACTTCAATTTCACACCGTTGAGTCTTCTTCTGTACAGTATGCTGTCGACAAACTGGTACATACTTGACTGCCGGGCTACTCTTTCCGCTTCTTCTTGTTCTTCGGGAAGTTCTCCTGTCTCAAGGAAAGGACAATCGGCTGCGCCCATGCCGGAGCTTGTGGCTCGACAACGAGGACTAAAGGCACATTCGCTGCTGCGGAACATCAGCTTCTCACGGCAAGAACCTGCGGCTCTGCCGAGCTCGATGTTCCTGTGCAAGCTTGCCGGAGCAAGACTTGTCGGAAGCGCCGCTTCAACGAAACAAACCTCGGGCTTGTCGGAGCAGATCGCCTCAAAGACTGCTGGTGTTGATCTTGGGGACCTTTGCAACGACGGCTTCGGGAAGCTCTACCAGAAAGTAGTTACCAGAGATCAACTTCCTCTTCTTGCTTTGTCCAGTTGATGGTGTTACGGTTGGTTGAGTCAGCTTGAGCACGAAAATCCCTGGTTCCACAGGCAACTTAAGTGCAGCGCACTTTGACAGGCCGTCAGCAATATCATTCTAAGCTCTTGGAACATGTTCCATTTGCAGGCCGTCAAAGTGCTTTTCTAGCTTCCTCACTTCATCAACGTATGCTTCCATTAACGGACTCTGATAATCTTTGTTCACTTGGCGGATGACAAGCTGCGAGTCACCCCTGACAATAAGCTTCTTGATCCCAAGGTCTACGGCGATCCTGAGACCGGCAAGCAAACCTTCATACTCTGCAGTATTGTTTGTTGCTTGCTCTTTGGGAAAGTGCATCCGACTACGTACTTGAGGTGCTCTCCGTGGTGCGATAAGCAAAGACGCCGCACCGGGCGCTTTGCAGCGAGAAGGCACCATCAAAGTACATTAGCCACTCTTTTGCTTGCTTCCTTGACGGGAATGCTCGCCTCCTAAATCTCTTCATCCGGCGTTGGCGCCCATTCTGCTATGAATTCTGCCAATGCTCGCTTTTGGATAGTTGAAGTGCTTTCAAACTTGAGACCAAAGCTTGACAGTTCCAGTGCCCACTCGACAATCCTGCCTGTTGCCTCTGGATTCTGTAGTATCCTCTTGAGCGGAAAGCGAGTGACAACTGTGATCTCATGTGCTTGGAAGTAATGGCGCAGCTTTCTCGAGGCCATGAGGAGGCCGAAAAGCAATTTCTGCACACCGAGTACCTTGACCTAGCCCCTGCAGGAGGGAATCGACAAAGTAAACTGGGCGCTGCACCATCCTTTTCGCATCTGTTCATGCGTCTGCTGGATTCGTCCTTGTCGGGACCAGAGCTTGTCGGCGAAGCCCCTCGCTTGTCGCCGGATGTGCTTGCCGTGGTTGTTGGCTCGTCATCCGCCTCCCTCTCCGCTATTAACGCAGCACTAACCACTTTGATTGGTTGCTGCTATATATAGCAGCAACTTCTCTTGTGGTTTAGGTGCGACAAGTGTTGGAGTGGAGGACAGTATCTCTTTAAGTCCTGCAGCGCAGCCTCCGCTTCGAGTCCATTTCATTGGACCTGCCTTTTTCAAAATCTTGAAAACGGCAGGGCGCTCAGCAGACCTAGAAATAAACCTCGCTGAGAGCAGCTACGCAACCGCAAGCCTTCGTACATCCTTGATGTGCTTTGGTGCTTCAATCTGCTCAATGGTTTGATCTTGTCGGGATTGGCTTCAATCCCTCGCTGAGACACGAAGAACCCGAGAAGCTTGCCGAAAGGGACTCCAAACACACACTTCTCGGGGTTGAGCTTGAGGTTGATCTTGCGCAGATTTGTAAAGGTCTCGTCCAAATCTTGAACCAGAGTTGCTTTGTCCTTGCTTTTGACCACTATGTCATCCATGTAGGCTTCTACATTTCTGTGCATTTGCGGCTCAAAAGCGTCATGGACTACCCTTGCCAACGTTGAACCAGCATTCTTCAAACCGAAAGGCATCCGGATGAAACAAAGATGTGCCACATGGTGTAATGAATGCGGTCTTCTCCTCATCTTCTTCAGCCATGAAGATCTGATGGTATCTCGAGTATGCATCAAGAAACGAAAGCAAATCACATCCAAATGTGGAGTCAACAATCTGGTTGATGCGCGGTAAGGGAAATGGATCTTTGGGACAAGCTTTATTGACATCCGTGAAGTCAATACAAAGTCTCCATTTTCCATTTGCTTTATGACGACTACAGGATTGGCCAACCACGAGGGATGGAGCACTCCTCGACAAGGCCTCGCTTCCGGTTTCTTGATCTCTTACGCTATGAATTCTTGGCGCTCCATTGCTTGCTTCGACTTTTTGCTTGACGGGCCGCGATGAGGACAAACGGCCAGCGGTGCTCAATCACTTCCACAGGAACACCGGGGATGTCGGAAGGTTGCCATGCAAACACGCCGACATTCGCCCGCGGAAAGCAACGAGCGCCTTCCTATTTAGGGTCGAGAGAGGCACTGATGGTGAAGGTACCACAAGTGCCGTCCTCCTTGGCGTGCACCTTCTTGGTCTTTGGCGGAGCTACCATCTTCTTCTTGCACTTGCCGGTGGAGCTCGATGGTGCGTCCTCGACGGTAGCGAGCACTCCGAAGAGGTGCGCTTGCCGGAGTGGGCATCAGAGCTCTTGCCGGACTTGGATTTTGTCTTCTTCCCCCGGGAGCTTCAGCGGCAAGTGTTTGGCAATCTGTCGCGGGTGCTGCATCCCGGTAGATCTTGTCGGCACAGATAAGGGCATCCTTCTTGTCGCCATGGACAGAGATGACGCTTATCGGGCCTGGCATCTTGAGTAAGTTGTAGGCGTAGTGAGAGGCTGCCATGAACTTGGCGAGTGTTGGACGACCAAGTATCCCATTGTAAGGCAATGGGAAATCGGCAACGTCGAATGTGACCCTCTCAGTCCTAAAGTTCAGCTCGCTGCCAAATGTTACCGGCAACGTAATCTTCCCCTTCGGCTTGCTCCTTCCCGGATTGATTCCTTGGAAGGTGCCAGTCTCTTCGAGCTTGCTGTCAGGGATTTGAAGCTTCTGGAGCACCGCGGAGGAGATCAGATTCAAGCCGGCCCCGCCGTCAACTAGCATCTTGGTGACCTTGAGGTTGCGGATGGTTGGTGAGACCAACATCGGCAAGCACCCGACCGTAGCTTATGCGATCAGGGTGGTCCTCAATATCAAAGACGATAGGCGTCTTTGGACCACTTCAGAGGCTTGCGTGACTCTACGGATGGTTCCGCTGCATTGACCTCCGCATCCATTGCTTGAGTTGGCGGTGGGAGGTATGCAGGAAGCACCTCCACAACGCAAAGCGACCTCTATGGCTTTACGAAACTCCTGCTCATCGGGCGTCGCTGCCTTCCATATCTTCGTCGTCGTCATCATCTTCATCTTTGTCGCGCCGCTGGGAGGTCTGTCTCCTTGCCGCCGCTGCTTGGCCTTGCTGCGTGGCGCCTCCCCGCCGGACGCTTGCTCGCTCCCCAAAGCACCTTCTGGGCCTTCTCCTTGTCGCGGCTCGTACTTTCAGCCTTCGCTGCTCAACAAGCTGCTCGACCTTCTTGCAGCTCTGGAGGTCGTGGCCCTTGGTGCGGTGGATCTTGCAGTACTGCTTGCCGGAGCCGTCCTGCTTGTCGGCGGCCGCCACAGACTGGTGGTTGGCGTCAGTGGTACCCTCCTTGCCGGAGCCACCAGCCTTGGCGTTCTTGTCGCCACCTCTGTTGCCGGACTGCTCAACAGCTAACACTTCTCTGCCTTTTTTCTTCCTGTTGCCTCGCCGCCGGCCCTTCTTCACCGGGGCGGTCTCCTCACTGTCAGATCCTGCTTCTGCATTCTCTCCTGGGAGCCTCCTCCCTTCCTCGGCGTGTGCACACTTGTCGGCCAAGGCGTATAGCTCACTAACGTCCTTGACTTTGCACATCGCCATCTCCTCCTCATCCCGCGTTCCAAGACGCTTTTGATGAAACGCGCCGATCACCGCGGCAGGGTGGACATCCGGGATGTTGTAGTGCACACGGCTGAATCTCTGAATGAACTTGGCGCAGGACTCTCCTTCCTTCCGGCGGCGAGATGAAGGTCATTCTCTTGGCCATCAGGTTTGTGGCCACCGTGAAGGCGGCATTAAACCGATGGCATAGATCTGCCCAAGAGGATATGGAGCTGTCCGGCAAGTGCATGAGCCAAGATCCGACGTTGGGCTTGAGCACGCAGCGGAAGTAGTTGGCGAGGATCTTGTCGCCCCGTCCCCCGCAGCCTGCACCGCGATGGTGTAGATGCCGAGGAACTCGATGGATGCGCCCTGCCATCATACTTCTCCGCACATCTGGTTTGAAGTTTTTCTGGCTGGGCCATCGGACTTGCCGCAGCTCACGAGTGAACGCAGGGCAACTCATCACAGACGGCAAGTCGCCTGCTCCTCCGGGCGCCGCGCATGTCAACAGAAGGCCTAGCGCGCTTGTCGGACTGACGTCGCACTTCTCTCCGGCGCTCGATGCGAGTTCGAGCGTCCTCTTGTTGTCGTTCATGAAGAACTTGGCGCTGATCGCGACGAGCTCGCGGATCCGATGATGCGGTGGAGTCGCTGTCGAGGTGGATCCGGTGAGTCAGCGATCTTGGCCTTCGGGGCGGAGAGTGCATGGTAGTTGCACCTCCGACAGTCTCGTCGCCACCGGCTCGTGCCTTGTCGTCTTGCCGCGGCAACGACGGCGTTGCCGCTGGAGCTGCCGCTGCTGGCAAAGCCGATGAGGCTCGATAGTGGCCCTCCACTCGTCGACCTTGTCGGCCGTTGGAGGGTAGTCGAGAGCAGCCGAGCTCTCGCCAGAGCTTCTGCTGGAGTAGTGGGTGGCATTGGTGAACGGTGCGAGGAGCGGATATGCTCGCATTTCTAACTATGTTAGAAGGAGCAGCACCCGCCCGTGCAACCGTATCTCACTCGTGCCAGCATGTTGGCGCGCATGCTGGTCTTGAGGGTTTCGATCCAGCGAACGTATGGCATTGTGAATGCCATGATGTTGTTGGTCCCACGTCTCCTGAGATGGACGCGGGGGATGCGCGGACGCCGAGGTTTTCGGGGCCTTGTCCTTGGACTTGGCAACGTCGCGAACACCTTCGTCGGCGCCCGTTCCTCCGCCGGCCCCGCCCCACCACTCGCTTTGTTGCGGTGAGGGTGGGTACGACGCGACGGGTTTCGCTGCCGCCAAGCCTTCTTCTTCGGTGGCATGTTGAGGAAGATGTTGAGGACGCTGCTCGTGTGAACGCGTCGGATCAGATTCACACGGCCACGACGCCCCTACCCGGGCGCGCCAAAGATGTCGTGGAGGCTGATCGCACTCCACGAACACCTATGGGGCCGGGCGGACCAGGCCCCTTGTGGTTCGGAGGGGCGGAGATCGCACGAAGAGCGGATCGAGGCGAGGCACACGAGCAGTTTACCCAGCTTCGGAGCTCTCCGGAGAGATAAAACTCCTACTGCTGCTTGTTTGATGTATTGTGTTCTTGCTAGGGAGCGATGGGAGCTACAAAACCTAGCGTGAGCGTATCTGGTCTCGAGTGAGTCGAATGAACCGAACCACCCGAACCCTTTCTACGTTGCGCATGGGCCTCCTTTTATATGCTCAAGGGGTCTCCGACAGGTGGCAACATAGGCGAGGGTACAAATGTAAAAACAGGAGTTGGTACACCTACTCGAACAGTGTATAGTGCAAAATACCTAACTCTCACGGCAAGGGACAAAAGCAATAAATGCCCGTCTGTGTCACCCAAACAGTGCACCAGAGACCGTTAGGTGCGCCACCGCTCGCCACGACGGCAAGCCTGTCAGCGCCGCTTATCGCTGCTCTCCGCTGGCTGCACAGCCTCTTGACACGCGCGCATGGAATGGTCCCTTGGCGACACGTTGCTGGGTGAGCTGGAGCGGAGATGGAGAGAGGTTGCTTGCCACGGCAAGCACCTTGCCGCGGCCGAATCCTTGTCGCGTCCGGAGGCTTGTCGCTCCTGAGCCTTCCCTGCAAGCTCCTCTTGCCGGGCCCCGTCTTCTGCATGCCTTGAATGGCCTTCCGGCAAGCTCCTCTTGCCGGGCCTTGTCTTCTTAGTCAAATACTTTGTTCTTGAATGGCTCCAAAGGAGCCACGGAGGATCTTGGCGGTGACCAGCAAACCCTGCGGGGAAGTCAGAATCGTCTGGTGCACGAGTACGGGATACTAGGGTACCCCTACTCTAGTACACCGACAGATTACCAGGATAAGGCCTAGGATTAAAATTCCCTCTATACGCGTTGTTTCCAAAACTATTCCTACCAACAAAATTCACATCCATAGATTCATTATTATTCTCAATCAAGGTAGACAAAGGCATCATTAGGATCAGAAGAAACACTCTTAGTAAATAACTTCATAAGTTCATCCATCTTTCCACTCAAAACATTGATTTCTTCTATAGCATGCACTTTTTTATTAGTAGATCTTTCAGTATGCCATTGAGATTAATTAACCATAATATTATCTAGGAGTTTAGTAGCATCTCCTAAAGTGATTTCCATAAAAGTGCCTCCCGCGTCTAATCTAAAAGATTTCTAGAAGCAAAATTCAATCTGGCATAAATTTTTTGTATAATCATCCACAAGTTCAAACCATGAGTAGGACAATTACGTATCATTAATTTCATTCTCTCCCAAGCTTGTGCAACATGTTCATGATCAAGTTGCTTAAAATTCATAATATCGTTCCTAAGAGAGATAATCTTAGCGGGAGGAAAATACTTAGAGATAAAAGCATCTTTGCACTTGTTCCAAGAATCAATACTATTTTTAGGCAAAGATGAAAACCACGCTTTAGCACGATCTCTAAGCTTAAAAAGGAAATAGCTTCAACTTAACGACATCATTATCGACATCTTTTTATTTTGCATATCACATAAATCAACGAAGCTATTCAGATGAGTAGCGACATCTTCACTAGGAAGGCCGTGAATTGATCTTTCATAACAAGATTCAACAAAGCAGTATTGATTTCACAAGATTCAGTATTGGCAAGAGGAGCAATCGGAGTGCTAAGGAAATCATTATTATTGGTATTGGTGAAGTCACACAATTTGGTAGCATCTTGAGCCATTGCGACAAACAAGCAAACTAACACACGGCAAGGGTGAAGTGGGGGAGAGGAAAACGAGAGGCAAATGGCAAATAATGTAATGCGAGAGATAGGGATTGTGATGGGTACTTGGTATGTTGACTTTTGCGTAAACCTCCGCAACGGGCGCCGTAAATTCTTCTTGCTATGTCTCGAGCTTATGCGTTGGATTTCCCGAAGAGGAGAGGATGATGCAGCACAAGATGGCGTAAGTATTTCCCTCAGCTTTTGAGAACCAAGGTATCAATCCAAGAGGAGACTACGCGCAAGTCCCTCGCACCTGCACAAAACGATAGCTACTGCAACCAACGCTTAGGGGTTGTCAATCCCTTCAGCGGTCACTTACTTAGAGTGAGATCTGATAGAGATAATATTTTTGGTATTTTTGGTATAAAGATGCAAAGTAAAAAGTAAAAGCAAAACAAGTAAATAAAGTGATGGAAATTGATATGATGAGAATAGACCCGGGGGCCATAGGTTTCACTAGTGGCTTCTCTCAAGAGCATAGATATTCTACGGTGGGTGAACAAATTACTGTTGAGCAATTGATAGAATTGAGCATAGTTATGAGGTTATCCAGGCAATGATCATGTATATAGGCATCACGTCCGTGACAAGTAGACCAAACGATTCTGCATCTACTACTATTACTCCACTCATCGACCGCTATCCAAAGATGCATCTAGAGTATTAAGTTAAAAATGAGTAACGCCTAAGGCAAGATGACATGATGTAGAGGAATAAATTCATGCAATATGATAAATACCCCATCTTGTTATCCTCGATGGCGACAATACAATACGTGCCTTTGCAACCCCTTACATCACTAGGTAAGGACACCGCAAGATTGAACCCAAAGCTAAGCACTTCTCCCATTGCAAGAACTACCAATCTAGTTGGCCAAACCAAACGGATAATTCAAAGAGACTTGCAAAGATAACTTAATCATACATAAAAGAATTCAGAGAAGAATCAAATATTTTCCATAGATAAGCTGGATCATAAACCCACAATTCATCGGTCTCAACAAACACACCGCAAAAAGAGGATTACATCAAATAGATCTCCACGAGAGAGGGGGAGAACATTGTATTGAGATCCAAAAAGAGAGAAGAAGCCATCTAGCTACTAGCTATGGACCCGAATGTCTGAAGTAAACTACTCACACTTCATCGGAGGGGCTATGGTGATGATGTAGAAGCCCTCCATGGTGGATGCCCCCTCCGGTGGAGCTCCGGAATAGGCCCCAAGATGGGATCTCGTGGATACAGGAAGGTATGGCGGTGGAATTAGGTTTTTGGCTGTGTCCCCGATCTGTTGGGGGTACGTAGGTATATATAGGAGGAAGGAGTACGTTGGTGGAGCGTCAGGGGGCCCACGAGGCAGGGGGCGCGCCCAGGGGGGAGGGCACGCCCCCCATCCTCGTGACAGCCTCTGGGACTCCTTGGAGTAGGGTCCAAGTCTCCTGGATCACGTTCGGTGAGAAGATCACATTCCCGAAGGTTTCATTCCGTTTGGACTCCGTTTGATATTCCGTTTCTTCAAAACACTGAAATAGGCAAAAAACAACAATTCTGGGCTGGGCCTCCGGTTAATAGGTTAGTCCCAAAAGTAATATAAAAGTGGAAAATAAAGCCCATTATAGTCCAAAACAATAGATAAAGTAGCATGGAGCAATAAAAAATTATAGATACGTTGGAGACGTATCACACAACCGCCTCCGGGCACCGAGATGTCGGCTAAGGGTTGTCTTGTTACTAAGGAAACACCCTGGGTAGCATCTACAAAGGGGTAGAAGGCGACGACGGGCTACTTCCAAATGATAAATGGTCGCAACGGAGTCAAAATAAAAATATATCATCAGTGTTTGTATTCAATTTGACTTCAGACTTTGGCCAAGCTGGGTTGCCTGGCTCCTGTCTTTACACCCTACGTTCCCGATTGTTCGGCTAGGGGATAAAGGGAGCACCTCTATGATTATTACTACCGTGTCATCCAAGCTAGTACCTCATACTGGGTGAGGCCGAAATCTAGCTATCTTAAGAATATAATTGGTCAGCAATGACGGAAGTGAAAATTTTGGTTCATTAAGACCACAGAGTTCGGGAACTTTCCCCCACCTAAATCCTCAATATTTTCCTCCCACATTGATCAGGGTGAGGTTTCATGATCATGATCAACAGGACAGACTGGGAAAAGGAACTTATGAAGGAACTATTTTTCCTGGAAGATGTTTCTTACGTTAAATAGTAATATAACATATCTCTTCGTGTACCTTTGTTTATAAAACCGTACAGCCAGATTGCCTTGTTTGCCGTAAAACTTTGTCGTCATAAAGGCTTTATGAAGTGGGACAAACACTCCTCGGCTACTGGCCGAGGAGGTTGAAGCTGATGGTCGGTTAACAAAGTCTTGTACAATGCGGATCCGAGCATTAATGATGTAAAGTACTTGGATACATAGAACCATTACACGTAAATTGCGAGTAAAGTCAATTTGCTATAGCCCATCTTTTGAAAGAGTCAAGGGCACAATCTCACTGAGACAACCAAGCAACTGACATAACGCTCTCATTATTCCCTATTGGCATTGATTCTTATCTATTACGCCCCTTGGGGCCGACCTTGGAGAGCTCGTGTGGCACCCCGGCTCAGAGAAACCGAAACGCCCCATATTCCAGCCCAAAGATCGAGGTGAAGTCTTCTGCAATATGGCACTGCTTAGCATAGAACAAACCAGCTCTCTATTACATCACGAGTACGAATACAAGGTCTCCGATATTACAATGAATAACACCGGCACGGCGACGCTACGCCAACCACAATTGCTCTATGCAAGCAGCATAACAACTCAAGGCAGCGGAACCTCTACTGGCAGCGGAACAACGAACGACAATGATGGACTCCAATCCGCAGGGACTCTGGCTGGAACGTTTATCCTAGATCACGAACACAGGAACAACACCAAACAAGCAAGCAATCCAGGCACGACCTGCAAACTGGCATGACATGCCAGGTCAGTACATTGAATGTACTTGCAAGCTCGCAATTAACCAAAAGCAGTCAAGACAAACAATAGCATGGCATTAGCAGGCTAAAGCAATCATGAGCATGATACATGGCACACACAAACTGAACATGATATGGCTAAAATAACATTAGCATGGCATGAGCATATGAACATGATGATACTACATGCAACAGGTAAACCTTATCATGCACCAACTTACTCTCATTCGGCACTTACCTCGTAACCATCTGATGCATCAACTTACCAACATCGGTATCCATGATACGTCCGTGATCATCTCGCGATCACATAAATATCAACAAACTTCGGTATCCATGATACCTTCGTGATCCTCTCTCGATCACAACTAATATCTTTCTCATCATCGAACCGAGGTAATTATTAATCAAGTTATTATTATAGTTGGCTCATAGTATGACCGACTACGAACTGGGCCCATATTCGCGGGCGCGACTATCGATAGATTTAAACGCACACTCTCTGCAGAGGTTAGCACGCTGTACCCATACCACGGAACCCATGGCCTCGTGCTCCCATTTGGGTGGACCAACGAAATCCCGACAAAACCGATCTATTGTCATCACACCCTCCCAGCCACTTCGACAAACTCCCCTTTGGGCTAAGTCTTGGGTGGCCCCGATGTCAACTCGTGACATCCAAGGACCACCGTCGTGGCAAAACATAAACGGTCCCAAACGGGGACAAGGATCCTTACAACAACAACAGGCACACAAGGTTTATGTCCGCCTACCTGATCAAGGTAGCGTGCGCCCGTAACCTTCCCTCGTTGGAGGCACCGGCCAGAGGCATGACAATAGACCACATTAGGGCCTTCCCATAAAAGGCAAATGTGGTTACACTGGTCAACTCGATTTGGTGGCACCATGACTCAGCCAACAGTTGTTCAAGTTCATTATTATCCGGTTAAACTTGAATGCAATGAGCTGAGCCATAATAAAATATGATGCAACTATAATGCATGAGCATGATCTCAACATAAGCATGGAGGTGCAACATAATCATCGAGCATAACAACAACGAAGCATTTAACCAAATGAGCATGGCATACTAACGAGCATAAGTATAACACTACACATGAGCATAGCATGACTACTAGCATCATAAATAAATACCATGCAAGAACATAACAAGAATACTACCAAGTAAGCATGTAACCAACTAGATGCAACGGAACATGCATAGCAACGGTGATGGATAACAGATGGTAAACATGCATCAGACTGAACATCACTACTACCAACATGTACTACTACTACTACCAAGCATGACATGTGAACATGATACTAGCAAGTAGTACAAGATAACAAGATGCATTGGAACATAGCATGAAGGTGAACATGAATCCACGAGCATAACCGAAACAACGACAGTCGTAGCAAACGAGTAGGCAGTTAACGGGCAAACATTTATTAAGTATTGAAGCAGAAACCATGGCTACTGCATGGATATCATGCAAGTGGCTGTTGTGGCTTGCCTGGGGTGACGAAGACTCCGGGAAGAAGTGCAGTGAAGCCGTGGAATGAAACGCCGACGGTCTTCTCTCTCGAAGGGGGCTGATTAGAAGCAAGGGCAAAATGGTAATTTTCATTGTGTGACAACCTAGTGAAAATTTTACAAACAGAAAGATCTCAACAAGATGAAGAAGTGAGCGTTGGTTTCACCTCGATCGGAGTTACGGTCGTGGAGATATAAGGTGATGAAGGAGAGGGACTAATCTGTAATAAAAGTTACTACAAACAAGTCCCTGGGAGGAAAAACTGAAAGCGCCTTCGGGTAGACTACGTTTTTCGAAAAGGAAAGCGTATTTAGAGCCGTAGTAGACTGGAAATACGTTTTCACAGAACAGAAAATGCATTCTACCAAAATGCCCTTCCACTTACTACATTGGGCCCAGGGCTGGGTCAACACGGAGGGGATGACGGGTGGGGTCCGCGGGGAGGAGGGGGCCCGCCTGGCTCCTGTCTTCTTCCTCCTCTCATCTCTCCCGATCGGGAACAGAGGAGGGGCAGGGGAGGTCGCGACCGGCGCCGGTTCCCGTGGCTCCGGCCACCTCCGGTCAAGGGGGTAGCACCGGCGGGCGCGGGGGGGGGGGGGGGGGCAACCCCGCCAGGAGCAAGGGTGACGGCAGCCAAGCTTGGAGATGACGACCATCGAGGCTCCGGCGGCAAGCTGAGGAGGGGTAGAGGATCTCCGGAGAGTGGGGACGGTGGTGGTGTGGTCAGGGATGGAGGAGGAGGATCGAGATGGCCGGAATCAAGCCGAGGCCGAGGCGGCCATGGTGGACGCGGCAAGCAGAGGCGAGATGAGGCTGTTCCGGCGTACTAGAGAGGCGGGGTAGGGAGTGGTGAGGTGCGGAGGGCTCGGTCATGCCTTAAATAGTCTGCGGGGGAGGCTCTAGAGCTCACGGGCGAGCTCCAACATGGCTCTAATGGAGGACGGGGGCTGGACGCGGCACATGCATCACTTTTGCGGCCGAACAGTGACGAAATAAGGCAGGGCCTGGGCACGGGACGATGCAGTCGATCACGGGGGAGCTACTAGACGGGAACAACGGCCGGAACGAGCCAGAGCTTGCTATTAGCATGACACCAGCGTGATCGCCGCGAGCACTGGTGCAAGCGGCGTGTTCTGGCCAGGCTGACCATGTCCAGTAGATGGACCTTGCTACCCTTAGTCCAACATAAGAAATAATTCGGTCTAGGAGCAAAGAAGAGATTGGTAGGAGGCTCCAATACATTTCAGCAGCAAAGTGTTTGTGCTGAGCAGAGGGGGCCCAGACTTAGCCACGAATGAATGGGTTTTTCTAGTGATGATCACATGCTAAGGTGATGTTGATCACCAAAAATTAGCTTAAGAGGAGGGGTTTAGTGGGTACTTGCTGTAGAAATCATCATAAGGGCCAGATTAAGAGATGATGAAGTAGCACTCACATAGTTGATTGGATTGAGCTGAAAATGGGCATGGCCCAATGATTTGAAAATATGAAGATGCTCAAAAAGTTTCATGCCATTTGGATTAGCCAAACTAGCACTTGATTCATATAGCATCTCTTTGGACAAATTTTTGGAAAAGTTGAACAGGGAAAATGGATTGATGAAATGATCCAAAACTTGGTGGAGAGAGTGAATATAGATAGGAGAATGTCCTGGTAAATTTTCAGCTTAAATGAAGCAATATAAAATATGGTTGCTTCACAAATTGAAAATCTGACCAGAAACCAAGATTTGGAGCTGGGCTCACATAAATGAGTTAAATGATCTCAAATTTGGTGGAGAGTGATTATGGGATCATATGAAGGACCTTGCAAAATTTCAACTCATTTGGATATGCCTAGCTTGTACTTCCTTCACACAGGCTTCCCTCAGACATGAACTTTGAAAAATTGCTCATGAATATTTAGTATGCAAATTGAGTTGAATTTTGGCATGGGGCAATTATATGGACAGGAAAAGGTGTCCAAAAAGTTTGGGGTCAATCAAGCAAAGATAAATTGCACTTCCTTCTCAAAAAACCACTTAGGGAAGAATGTGAATAGGAATATTTGTGAATTATCATTGATGATGCCAAGGAATGATTTTGACATATTTGTGGAAGATATGACCGAAAATATTTATGAGAATTATTTGGGAATTTTGAGGGTGACATAAATATAGGTTGTTTCACAACCTAGGGCAAAAAGGATTATTCCTTTAACAAAAAAGGAATATTCCCTAGAAAAAGAATATTGGATTAGGTCAAGGATGAAAATGACATGATCTTGGGATGATGATGAGGAGACAAGCCACTATAAAATCTAGGAAGCCATGATCTTCCCAAATTTCAGAACCACATAGCCATGGACAAATAATTCAAATAAAGAAATCCAAGAAAATCATCAGAAAAAGAAAAGGGCAAAATCCAGGGTGTTACAGCTCGGCTTTCGCTAGCTCTAGATCCTTTAAGAGATCTTTATTCTGTTTCCGAGAAGTCTGTGTTGAAAATAATATAAGTTTATGTTAGGCGGATATCGATCCTTAATTCGGCCACTCGTGCCCATATTAAGGCTCGGGGGCTACTGGGCTTCGCTCTTCTCACTTAAAAGACATTAACGGGTTACATCGATCCCCTGACCTGGTGTTGCCACCCGACCAGTGGCTCAGGGGCTACTGCATTGACGATTCAATGCATACAATTTACTAAGTGCAAAACAGTTTCCGAGGATGTTACGATCCTCAGGTGCATCTCGGATTTTAGGCCGACACACACGCCTTGAGGGCTACTGGCTATATATCTCAGCAGAGAATAAATTGCACTGGTCGGAAAAATATATCCACAAAAAATCAGCCCAAGGCTGAGGTGGTGCACCACCTCGGAAGCAGTCTGGCATAAAGCTCGGCTACGAGTGGCTGGCTCCATAGAGAACTTTTCCGGTATTAAGCTCGGATGAACTCCTTCAACTTTTTCAGAGACCAAGGTAATATATAACACCTCAGATGCCGACTAGCGTTGGAGCTCAGCTACAAAATGATACCTGGAATGCAGTTCGGCGTTGGAGCTCGGCTGCAAATAGATATCGGGGATGCAGTTCGGCGTTGGAGTTCGGCTGCAAGAGGACACCTCGGATGCAGTCCGACATTGGAGTTCGGCTGCAAGAGGACACCTCGGCTGTAGTCCGACATTGGAGCTCGGATGCAAGAGGGCACCGCTGCACGGGAAAAACTTCGAACCCGAGGTGTGGCATAAAAATAACAAGGCATTGATAAAGTCCGAAGACTTAAGGGGCTCCTCGGATGCCCGACATGTGAACACTTCGGATTTAGCTCGGCAATCCTCAAGATCAAAGATGGGAAGATTTGTTGAACCAGTTTTCAAGACCGATGACCAATGACGAAGAATAGTTCGAAAGAACCGAGGAGTGTCCCCAACTTGAAGACTGGTTCAGGGGGCTACTAACAGTGTCCTGGACTAGGGGGTATGCACCATGTCGTCTACCTACCAGGTGGGTCGGGCCAAGGACCCCCATGGCGGTTCACCAATGGGCTTCTTCGGACAGCCAACGACTTATACGAGGAAGATTCCACAAGACTTGGTGATCAAGACAAGGACTCCTCTCCATCGATGTAGCCGACTAGGACTCTTGTTATCCTAGGCCTCTGGTACATTATATAAGCCGAGGCCAGACTAGTCGATAGATCATTATGACATCTCATATGCCACATTACTAGAATCATACACAACATACGATCTCAAGGTAGATCAACTCTGTACTCGATACATCATCATCAATACTAACAAGAGCATGACGTAGGGTTTTACCTCCATCAAGAGGGCCCGAACCTGGGTAAACACCGTCTCCTTCGTCTCCTGTTATCCATCGATCCAAGATCCACAGCTCGGGACCCCCTACCACGAGGTCTGCCGATTTTGACACCGACAGTCGTGCCGCACTCTCGCCACGTGCCAAGAGTGGACGCACACAAGCTATCTTATGCTCTCACGACCACCGCCCATTCTGTTCTCTATCTAATGGGAAGCATGTCGTTCTCCACTCTTTCTCCACACAAGTGAGTGACATCATAGCTCCGCCCATGAAGCTTTCTAGCGAGGTGCCGCCTCCCCGGCCTCGCACTCATGCACGGCGCCGCACCTCTTCAGTGAGATCCACATGCCACACATCCTCTCTAAGCTTCCACAGCTGACCACCCTCAGACCCAGCGTGTTCTCAAAGGCCCAAGCATGCACGTGCGTGCACACACACACACACACACACACACACACCAGTCGTTGTTCTTGTTACAAGCTGCAATGTCTAGTCAATGTTATCGCAAAGTTAAAGGTGGACTCGTATGCTGCAACAACCTGCCATCCATCAGTGTGCCTCTGTTGCCATTGCTGCAAAGCACACAAACACTGGGGTGCTGCAACTGCAAGCTACAGAGGGCAGTCAACACTGCAACATGGGGAGGCTGCTAGTGTTGCAAATGGGGGAGGGGTGTTGGTGCAATATCTGCCTACTCGTGTTTTGGAGATTGTTGACAGGAACATGTATGAACTGATTTGTTTGCTAGTGCATACATAGAGAAAAATTCCATGCATAACCGAAGAGAATGTTGTCTCCGGTGCTGAGTTCGAGGAACTTTAGCGAGGTACATTTGCGCTGCGGAGAAGAATGAGCGATATTCGTTGAAGTGATAGAGTCGAGAAGATTGACGTGAAGAAATTGACCCCTCGAAAGTTTATTGCTGAAGCCAAGCTTTTGTTTCGGTACTGTCGTCTGAAGAAATTGACTGCAGCGATGGAAGTCGAAGACAAAGTGAAGACATAGCATTCATTTCATTGTTCTTCTTTCATTCTTTTCGAGTCATAGGACCTCCGTACTATTAAGAGGGGTATGGGTTATCGTTGCTTAGATCCGTTGTGATGCTTAGCCATAACCTATGAAAGATGCGAGAGAAATCTCTTTGTGCTCCGAGAAAATAGCAAGAGATTGTGATCTTCTACGCTACGAGAGATTTGCCTCGGACCGAGGAGTTAGCATTACTTGTTCCTCGAGTAATGTTACCGTTTTGCTAAAATTCGACTCTTGGAATCGTGTCGTTCGGCCATTGGTTGAGCCTGATGTCCAATTTGGTCTTTTCCC
This sequence comes from Aegilops bicornis, assembly GCA_021605145.1. Taxonomy (NCBI): domain Eukaryota; kingdom Viridiplantae; phylum Streptophyta; class Magnoliopsida; order Poales; family Poaceae; genus Aegilops; species Aegilops bicornis. The sequence goes on from CM038675.1 coordinate 337,057,052, forward strand.
ATCTAGGAAGGCTGCGGCTATAAATAGCCACCCTGCTCCAACTTTGTTCGTTAGCTGCCCCGCTTGAGATTACTGAGAAGATTGATTTGAGCAACCCCTCTCTGAGTGATTTGAGTTTAAGATCCACCGAGAGAAAATCCAAGAGCCCAAACTTAGACAGTGGTTTAGCATCACAGTAGTTCAGAGTGAGAGTTCTTGTACCTATTACTCTTGAGAGGTGCGCACTCTCTAGATGGATAGGTTTCGTCTTCGAGTGTTGAAGAGTTGTTGTCTTCACTGAGCCTGATCTTCAGCAACCAAGAGTGATTGTGGTTCGCGACAGTCGACCGAAGGTTTGGAGATCGCCGACAAGGATCTACCACGAGTGAAATCAACCTGAGTCTGATCAGCTCTAGTTGAAGGAGAATAGGGTGAAGAGAGTTTATCTTCCGTGTTAAGTCACAAGCGCCTCCAACCAAACATAGCCCTTTGGCAGAAGGGTGAAATGGTCTACCAAATCTCTCTGTCGCCATCGAGCACCACTGTTTATATCTACTCTACTGCATTTCCTTCAGCAGTTATTACTCGTGCTCTGTGCCGATAGATTACTTGATCGTTTTGTTCTGTTGTCTTCATCCTGTGTATCTGTGTTTATCCCCGTTCATTATCATCACATGTATTCTTTCGTTATCATCTTGTATTTTAGATTCACTTGTGAAATCATTGTATAGCATTTTATCTAGTATCAACTATGTTGTATCTTATTCTGCTACATCTGTTTGCATGTTGCATCACTCTCATTGTAGTTAAACATGTGATCCATCAAGCTCATACTATTGGCAATGCCTTCATCGATGAATATGCTTCTGACGAAGAAGATTGATTCAGTCTATTTCCTTCGATACACTATTCCACTGCTGTGATTGGGTTTTATTTCAAAGCCTTCGAAAGAAAATTTGAATCTCCCATTCACCCCTCTCTAGTTTATATACTCTCGATCCTAACAATTGGTATGAGAGCAGGTACTCCCTGTCTGTGTTTATTAAAGGTCTAACGTCCTTGGAGTTTTGAGTATGTGGTTTGCAGGTAGATCCTTGCACTCTGAAAGATTTCATATCTTCGATGAAAATGATTATCTGTACTGGGAGGAATGAATGAGAATCCGAATTCAAGCTATATACTATGTGTCGGATTTCGGGTTCCGGCAGACCCTTGAGGTTCGAACACTGGGGTGAGCGCGGAGATCCAACCTTCCACCATATCGCACCTCGCCGAACCGCAGGGACCTAAACTACTAACTGAACAGCACAAGAGACACGAGATTTATACTAGTTCGGGCCACCATTGTGGTGTAATACCCTACTCCAGTGTGTGTGGTGTGGTAGATTGCCTCTTGGGCTGATGAGGAACAATACAAGGAAGAACAGCCTCGCGAGGGTCTGTTCTTGGAGGGTGCGATGAACTGCTAGGTGGGGTTCAGTCGCTCTAGCTACTGGTTTCTTGATGAGGATCCGGATCTCTCCTCTTGCCCTGGGGGTGGCTACTCCTATTTATAGGCGAAGGCCCTGGGCCTCTTCCCAAATATTGAGCGGGAAGGGCGCCAACAATCGCCATTTTGAAGGGGAACAACAGGTACACTTATCCTCGACTAAAGTTGGTCCTCGCCGCCAAAGGCTCTAGTGATGACGCCTTTGCTTGGGCTCCACGATGACTCTCTTCCACCGTTGGGCTGGTCTTGGTCTTGTTGCACCGAAATGGATGCCTTTGCTTGATGCTCTCGCCGCGCTTGCTCCCTTTGCACCAAAGAGGAAAGGAGGACATCAGACGGGCTGGCGCTCGACCGGGCGCCCTCGGTCGTCATGGTTACGTCATGGGCACCTCGCGAGGTACCCTGCCTTGAACTCTCCGCCTCCTCATGAGCCACCGACGAGACCGTGGCTCGAGGAAGCTCCTTGTCGTCCGCCCTGCGAGGCTTGGCCCCTCGCGAGGGTCTTGAGCTTGCGTTGATGAAGATGGGCCGCGCTGGGCCTCCTTCGAGCCACGCCGCAGGCCGCAGGCAGGCAAGTCTGGGGACCCCCGTTCCCGTGATGCCGACAGTAGCCCCCGGGCCCACGGCGCGCCCGAACTTGGCCGAGCAGGGAGGCGAAAGGGCAAGTGCGAAGCGTCGCGGGCCCTAACAGCCTGCGGCCTTGGGCGACGCGTGGCGGTTGATTGGACACGTGCGCACTGCTTCCCCACGATGCCTCGGTAACCACCCGGATTCGACAAGTCCCTGCATGCAGAGTTGGTCATGATTACCGGTGATCGTGGAGGCCGACGGTTGGCCTTCGCCGGCTATAAGTACAGAACGGCGCGCGCCCTTCCAGTCTATCCTTTCTTGTCTATCCTTCTTCTCCATGGCTCCACCAAGGAAGTTCTTGGCCGCTGAGAAGAGGAAGGACCGTCAGGTCGAGTCTGCCTCTCCTCCGCCTAAGCATGGTCGAGGTCGCCCTCGCAAGCATCCCGTGGCCTCCACGGCGGTCCCCTGCGGTCGTGGGGGAGGCTCTCAGCATGGCGACGAGCGGCTGGCCATGGTCGGAGGGCGTGCCCCGGCCGCGCGTCCCCCGAGGCCGCGCCTTCATGCTGCTGAAGCACTGCCGGAGTTCATGGTGAGGGCGGAGGAGCCGTCCGGCGTCCGGCTTCAGCTCCCGCGCTTCCTCCTGGGTGAGCTCCCAGATGGCGCCCTGGGTGGCCTCTGGCTCCAGGCGGATGGCTGCTGTAGCCAGGCTTCGTGGGCTTCTCTGGAGGTCTCGCCATGAGGAACCTGTTCACGACCATGGTGGCCGGGCAGACGTTCGCTCGCGGGCGTGGTCTTCGCCGCCGGTGCTCCCTGCACTTCAAGTACGATGGCGACGCCACCCTCTACGTGAGGGTGTTCGGGGAAGACGGTCGCCGCATGGGGTGCTGCCCTAAAGACAACGACCGCGGCCGAGGACTCATCCCCGGCGTGGATGGAGAGGGCAGAGCGTGGGCGGCTGGCGATGCCCGTGACTCCTCACGCTTCACCAGCTCTTCTTCGGGTGGTGATTCTTCCAGCAGCGGCCGCGGCCAGCCCCCACGCCGCCACGCCTGCTTGGGGGGTGGCAGCGGGTTCGCTTGCCGCCGCGCCCCGGTGAAGCGCGAGAGGGAGTCCGCCTGAGCTCCGGAGACGGCTCGAGCCTTCCAAGAGAGCCGGCACGGGGCGTGCTTCACCTGCTTTTGTCCTTTTCCTTTCTTTTCTCCTGCGCAAAAGGCAACAATGTGTGGCCCCGTGGGGCTGCTTTTAGGTTAACGCCGTTAATTATTGTACCGCTTTTGTTATCCCGACATCGTTCCTTCGTCAGTATGCCCATTCGCAAGTGAACTCCAGCCATGGCCGCGGGGGCGACTGATCCAGGCCCCGTGTTCGCGTTGTGCTGCCCGTGAGGCATGGTCAGGAGGGGTGCTCCAGCTGTGGACCAGGGCCGCGAAAACTTGAGCGATAGGGGTAGGAACGCTCGCGGGGGCTCCCGAGGCTTCTACCTCACGAGTCAACTGCAGAAATTGAGGCAAGAGAGCGAAAAGATCGAAGAACCACGGACCAAAAAGGGGCGATAGTTTCGATAAAAACTCCAAATGGGAATAACTAGTCAACTGCAGAAAGCAAATGAAAAGGCCGCGTCTGGCACCTAGTCTAGTCTTCGACGCATTCTCACCAGCGCGGAGCTAAGTGCTGCCACTGGGCGTGGGAGGGAGCCGCAGGGCCTGAGGCCGGCACTCCTGAGACTCCGGGGCGTGTACAACCCCAACTCATTATTACGTGAGAGTGTCACGGGCGTGAGCTTCACAGGCGTTGGCCTTCTTCATGTGCCCGGCCTTTCTTCTAGGAAGCGAGCTTCACGGGCGTTGGCCCTCTTCACGGGCTCCGGGCCCTTTCCAGAACGCGACAGCTTCACAGGCGTTCGCCTTCTTCACAGGCTCTGGACCTTTCCAGAACGCGACAGCTTCACAGGCGTTCGCCTTCTTCACAGGCTCTGGGCCTTTTCCAAAAAGAATGAGCTTCACAGGCATTCGCCTTCTTCACAGGCACTGGGCCTTTTCCAAAAAGAATGATCTTCACAGGCATTCGCCTTCTTCACAGGCACTGGGCCTTTTCCAAAAAGAATGAGCTTCATAGGCATTCGCCTTCTTCACAGTGCACTAGGCCTTTTCCAAAAGAATGAGCTTCACAGCATTCGCCTTCTTCACGTGCACCGGGCCTTTTCCAAAAGAATGAGCTTCACAGGCATTCGCCTTCTTCACAGTAATCGGGCTTTTCCAAAAGAATGAGCTTCACAGCATTCGCCTTCTTCACTGTGCACCGGGCCTTTTCCAAAAGAATGAGCTTCACGGGCATTCGCCTTCTTCACGTGCACCTTGGGCCTTTTAGGGTAAAACCTCCGGAGGTGCCGGATGTTCCACGCGTTACGTGTAGGTACTCCCTCTTGAGTCTCCAAGCGCACGGAGCCAGGCCTAGAAACATGAACAACCTTGAACGGGCCCTCCCACATGGGAGAGAGCTTATGCAGTCCCTCCCTGGAGAGGACCCGTTGGAGCACGAGGTCCCATACCTCGAGAGTTCTAGGGCGGATGTTGCGGCAGTGGTATCGCCGGAGTGCCTGCTGGTACCTTGCCGCTCGCAGCGCAGCTTCTCGTCGGTGCTCCTCCCCAGCACGAGGGTCGTCCCCCGCAGGGCGTCCTGCAGCGTTTCATCGAATGCCAGGACCCTCGCGGATCGACGCTTGGCCTCATGAGGGAGGACCGCTTCGGCTCAGAGACCGTGAAGAAGGGGTCTCCCGGTTGGCTTGGTTGCGGTCGTGCGGATGGACCACAACACGGACGAAAGCTCGCCATACCAGCCTCTCGCCGCAGGCCTCCAGCTTTCTTCTTGAACGCCCCGGTCTTGAGGCCTCTCAGACCTCTGCGCTGGCCCGCCGCCCGTCTGCTGTCTGCGGGTGCGCCACCGAGGCGTAGCATATCTGCGCCCCAAGGTTAGCGCAGACGCTTTAAAAAGGTTACCGGTGAACTGCGAACCGTTGTCGGTGATGATGCGTTCGGCACTCCGAACCGGCTCACGATGCCCTTGACGAACTTGACCGCAGAACCAGCGGGGATGGTGCGGACGGCCTCGACTTTGGCCCACTTGGTGAATTTGTCCACGGCGACGTAGAGGTAGCGATAGCCCCCTGGCGCCCGAGGAAAAGGGCCCAGGATGTCCAGCCCCCAGGCCGCGAATGGCCAAGTGAGGGGAATGGTTTACAGACCTCCGACTGGCTGGTGGATCTGCTTGGCATGGAATTGGCAAGCCTCGCAAGCCTTCACGAGTTCAACAGCGTCATTGAGCGCCGTGGGCCAATAGAAACCGCCATGAACGCCTTTGCCGACGAGGTCCCGTGATTTATTAATGGTGCCCACAATCCCCACCATGTATACCTGCCAGCAGTTCCTTCCCTGTTCCCTAGTGATGCAGTAGCAGGATACGCTGCTCGGTTGTTTCGGTAGAGCTCTCCATCCATGATGTCAGATGCCGTGGCTTGCCGCGCCACACGCTCTGCCTCCTCCTCCTTCTCTGGCAAAGTTCCACGCGTTAAGTAACTCTTGAAATCCGTGATCCAGCACCCCTCTTGAGGTTCCATCGTGAGGAGCAGGCATGCTCCTGAGGCCGGGCCACAGGCTGGGGCTCCCAAGGCAGGTGGCTGAGGGAGCTCCTCCCGAGGCTGTACTGTGCTTGATAACGGGCGGTGGCTGAGGGCTTGAAGAGCCGTTCCTCAAAGACGCCTGCCCTGGGGTAATCTCCGGGAGGCTCGCTTTGGCGATGTCGTCGGCCTCTTGATTGGTGCCAAGCACGGCTGCAGCTCCAACCCCGTAACTGCTTTCTCCATCCCGCTGACCTCCGCAAGGTAGGCATCCATGTGTTCATCTCTTGGCTCATTACACCTTGTTGGAGAAATTGACGAGGAGCTGCGAATCGCCTTGATGGTAAGGCGCTTCACCCCTGTGGCAGCGGCAGCCTTCGCACTCCGCCATCGCCCCTCAGATTCTGCTATATTGTTGGAGACCTTCTCGCCATGCCGGAAACAGAGCTGCACGGCATAGTAGAGCTTGTCCCGAGTGGGAGATATGAGCACCGCCCCAGCCTCAGCCGCCTGTCTGGAGAACGCCCGTCAAGTACATGACCCAACCTTCGGGCGCTTCGCTTCGGGAGAGGGATCGATCCTCGCCGCCCCGAGGCCCCTGTGCTTCGGCCCATTCGGCCACGAAATCTGCCAGCCGCCCCTTGATGACTCTGGTTGTGCTGAACTCGAGCTGGAATGCTTGCAACTCAATGTTCCACTCGGTGACCCTTCCGGCCGAGTTGGGGCTCCTGAGCACCCTCTCCAGGGGGTATGCCGAGACAACCTTGATTGGATGACCCTGGAAGTAGTGCCGCAACTTGCGCGATGCCACCAACAGCACGAGGAGGAGCTTCTGCGGCATGGGGTACCGTGCCCTCGCATCCCGTAACACTGTGCTGATGAAGTACACCGGGTGCTCGACAAGGCTAGGGGCGTCGGTGCTGGTGGCGTCTTCCGGAAGCTGTGGTGCCTCCCGAGGTGATGGCGCCTCCAGAGGCTGGGTGCTTGGATGGAGAGCCTCTCCCGCCCTTGGTGTGCTCTGCTGCGACGGCTGATCTTCTTCCATTGCGGTGCTGGCTTCTGCGAGTTCCTTCTGATTCGGCCTTGCCTTAGCTCGGGTGGCCGCCGTGGTCTTGGCTCGACGCTCCTCCCTAATCGCCACCAGGGCTGCGCTAAGCGGAGTAGGGAGTGGCAGCGAGGTAGAGTACCAAGGGCTCCCCGAGGGCGCGGGGCCACCATCACCGGAGGGCTGGTCGGTACCTCTTGAGGTCTTGGAATGCTTTGTCGGCCTCTTCAGCCCATTCAAGGGCCCTTTTTCTTCATCACCGGAAGAAAGGCAGCGGGCTCCCCCAATCGGGAGATGAAATGGCCCGTTCTGGCGCCCGTGAGCTTCTGCATTTCGAGGGTCTTTGATGGGCTCATGTCCTCAACTGCCTTGACCTTTTCCGGGTTGGCCTCGATGCCTCGGTGGGACACGAGGAAACCCAGGAGCTTGCCCGAGGGAACTCCAAACACACACTTCTCCGGGTTGAGTCGCAGGCTTACTGCGTTGAGGCTCGCGAAGGTTTCTTACAGGTCTTGTATCAAGGTCTTGGCCTCGCGAGACTTCACCATGATGTCGTCGACGAGGGCCTCCACATTCTTCCCGAGCTGTGGGGCCCAAGGTGATGTGCATGAGTCACCGGAAGGTTGCCCTCGCTATGTAGAGCCCGAATGGCATGCATGTATAGCAAGACACTCCATACGGGGTTAAGAAGGCCGCTTTTTCCACGCCTTCCATCGCCATCTTGATTTGGTGATACCCGAAAAGGCGCCCAAGAAGCATAACAGGTCACACTCGGCGGTGGAATCGACGATCTGGTCGATGCGAGGGAGTGGGAACAGATCCTGCGGGCATGCTTTGTTGAGGTTGGTGAAGTCGACACACATGCGCTCCTTTCCTCCCTTCTTTGGCACCACCACGGGGTTGGCCAGCCAATTTGGGTATCGGACCTCGCGAATAACCCCGCGGCTTCTAGCTTGCGGGTCTCTTGACGATGAAGGCCTGCTTTCAGTGGACTGCCTTCTCGCCTTCGCTTCACAGACGACGTTGGGGCACACGTTGAGGTGGTGCTCGATCACGCCCGTGGGATCCCCGCCACTGATCGGGCTCCTGTGCGAACACCTTCTTGTTCGCACGCAGGAACTTGACCAGGCTTCTTCCTGCTCGGGCTTGAGGTTGGCGCCTATCGTGAAGGTGGTGTTTGTGGACCCGCCCTCGCCGACAGGTATATGCTTGGTCTCCGCTTTGTCTTGAGTGAACAATCGCTTCTTCTTGGTCGGCGCAGCCCCTTGGGCTTGAGGGCTTCCGTGATCGGCGGGCTGCGCTCACGCCGTCCTTGAGGGCGAGCCTGAGCGCCCGCAGCGCACCTTCGGTATCTCCAGGTACGGTGAGGACGCCGCTGCTCCCGGGCATCTTCATGAGGTTGTACCCCGGGTGGGTTGCGGCCATGAATTTGGCCAAAGCTGGATAGCCAAGGATGGCATTGTAGGGGAGGCCGATGGGGGCGGTGTCGAAGTCGACCAGTTCTGTGCGGAAGTTGTCGTAGGTGCCGAAGGTCACCGGGAGCCGGATTTGCCCCAAGGAGCTGGATGACCCTCCTCCTACGCCCGAAAAAGGCTGGCTGAGCTGCAGCCGCCTCCGGGTATGCAGAGAGGAGGTTGAAGGCCTCGGCCGAGAGTACGTTGAGGCCGGGCGCCGCCGCCGATGAGGGTCCCGGTGACGGCAACTGGGCAGATGGTGGGTGTGCAGAGCATGGGAGCGTACCGAGCCGGGCCGAGTTGGCGGGTGGTCCCGAGAGTCGAAGGTCAGCCCGCCGACGGCTCCGTCCCGCCCGAGGGAGCCCCTGCCACAGGAGGCGGCGCCGACCCGACGGACGAATGTCTTGACATGGCGGCTGGAAGGCGGCGCCGCGAGCCGCCCAGAGGGCCGCTGACGACCGGAGGGACCGCGCGACGGGCGGGTGACGAGAAGCTGCAGCTCCTCCCGTAGGTTGTCGAGGAGCGCAGGGCGATGCTTGTTGCCCGTTCGCCGGGCCGGGCGGCGGTGTTGGCAGCGGCGGTGAGGAACGACGAGGGCGCCCGCTGGCCGGAAGCCGTCCGGGCGACACGGGAGGCGAGGGTGGCTCGGCCGGCGCGAGCCCGACGAGCGTCGAATATGGTTGCGTGGTCGGGAAGAACGAGGCGACGAAAGGCAGATTCCGGCGCACTTCTACCGGCGCGCCAAATGTCGAATTTCGGGTTCTGGCAGACCCTTGAGGTTCGAACACTGGGGTGCGCGCGGAGATCCAACCTTCCACCGTCTCGCACCTCGCCGAATCGCAGGGACCTAAACTACTAACTGAACAGCACAAGAGACACGAGATTTATACTGGTTCGGGCCACCATTGTGGGGTAATACCGTACTCCAGTGTGTGTGGTGTGGTAGAATGCCTCTTGGGCTGATGAGGAACAATACAAGGAAGAACAGCCTCGCGAGGGTCTGTTCTTGGCGGGTGCGATGAACTGCTAGGTGGGGTTCAGTCGCTCTAGCTACTGGTTTCTTGATGAGGATCCGGATCTCTCCTCTTGCCCTGGGGGTGGCTACTCCTATTTATAGGCGAAGGCCCTCGGCCTCTTCCCAAATATTGAGCGGGAAGGGCGCCAACAACTGGCCATTTTGAAGGGGAACAGTAGGTACACTTATCCTGACTAAAGTTGGTCCTCGCCTGCCAAAGGCTCTGGTGATGACGCCTCGCTTGGGCTCCATGATGACTCTCTTCCAGCTGCTGGGCTGGTCTTGGTCTTGTTGCACCGAAATGGATGCCTTTGCTTGATGCTCGCCGCGCTTGCTCCCTTTGCACCAAAGAGGAAAGGAGGACATCGCGCAGTCGGCGCTCGATCGACGCCTCGGTGCGTCATGGCTTACGTCATGGGCACCTCGCGAGGTACCGCCTTGAACTCTCCGCCTCCTCATGAGCCACTGATGAGACTGCGTGCTCGAGGAAGCTCCTTGTCGTCCGCCCCGCGAGGCTTGGACCCTCGCAAGGGTCTTGAGCTTGCGTTGATGAAGATGGGCCGCGTTGGGCCTCCTTCGAGCCACACCGCAGGCCGCAGGCAGGCAAGTCTGCGGACCCCCGTTCCCGGGACGCCGACACTATGATCTGTGGCAGATTCTAGAAGATGGCTACACCATTCAACAACAAAATGATCTGACTTCCGATGATAAAGCAAATGTGCAGTTGGATGCTCAAGCAAAAGATATCATCTGTTGCAGTCTATCAAAGGACACTTTCTTTCGGTTCCACAGGCTCAACACAACAAAGCAAATTTGGGATGCTCTCAACAGTGCTCATGAAGAATTTGTTACCAGATCCGATCCCCATGTTCAAATGCTTCATGCTATGTTCACTGGTTTTAGAAGCCTGCATAAAGAAAGTGTCATGGAACTCACTGATCGGTTGACAAATATTGTTGAAAGACTACATCAGTGAGGAGTAACTGATATCACTGATAAAGATGTAGTCAACAAGCTTCTGAGCGCACTTGATGAATCCTTCGATTCTATTGTGTCTGAAATCAAACAAAGACCTGATATGAAGAGCTTCACTATGTTGAGATCATGACACTGCTATCAATTCAAGAAAAGATGGAACTGGAAAATGCCAATCAAGAATCTCCTTGGGAAAGTGAAGGAGAAATTCTCTCACACTATGGCAGTTCTGAAGAACAAGATGTCGAGAATCAGCACACCATCACCCAAGAACTTGAAATGCTCACACAAAGGCTAAGTGGCCTAAAAAGGCACAATCTCTATTAAATGATGACGATTTTCATGCGCCAGAATCATCAAGAAGACGATTGCCTCCGAAAGATATGAAGTGTTTCAAGTGTAAGTTATATGGCCATGTCATCACTGATTGCCCTGGTTGGGAAGGAAAACCTAGTAGCAAATGGAAATACCTGCACTGCAGTGGTTTGACTCAGATGGATCATCATACTAAGCTCTTGAAGGAAATTGCATCTTCATCATCTTCTTCGTTGAGACCAGTCACTGACATGAAAGCCGGAGCTATCATTGAATCAAATATGAAGAGGATGTCACGGCTAAACAGAGCGTGTGTTGATCTGACATTGGACTCTGAAGAAGAAGCTACTGACACTGAATCATATGATGAAGAATTCTACAAAAAGATTGGGAGAAGCAATGCATATGTAGCCATTGAATCATCAAAGAATATTAGCAAATCAGATAGTGATGATGATGCTTCAAGTAACGATGATTCAAGCAATGATGAACCAATCACCTTTTGTCTATTGGCAAAATCATCAAAAGATCAGGTATCTGCCAAAAACCAAAGGTCCATCAACGAATATTCACCTAAATATATATCCTATGCCAAGCTGGTCAAGATCGCTAAATCTCAACATGATGAACTTGAAATGCTTGAAAGAAATCTCAGGGAAACCCAAGGATTACTGGTCGAAGAGATGGAGAAGAATCAAAAGTTGATTGAAGAGTAAGATGATTTTTCATCAACTATTGATGATCTCACCATTCGATATGACTCACTTATGGTTGACTACGAGAGTTTATCAAATGAACTCCTTAACAGGAATCAAGAACTCGTGTCATTGAAAGAGTCTCACAACGAGCTGGCTTGGGAGAAAGCTTCTCTCTTCGCCAAGCAATCTGTTCAAATTCCAGATGGTTTTTTACCCCCTTGCTTAAAATGCCTAGAATGTAGCAATGCGGATTCTCATGCTGAAACTTCCAATGCTGTCATAGAGAATATTGTTGCTACTAAAGTTGGTGCTACTAACCCCTCTTCCGAGGATTTTGCTGCTATCACTAAAAAAATTGTAGGTTAAAGGGCTTACTTGAGACTGACACGCTAAGGAGCCTAAATGGGCATCAAACCCTGTGTGATGTGCTCAAGAAGTCCATTCTGCACAAAAATACTCAGAAGGAAGGTTTAGGTTTCGAAAAGAAACTCAATGTGGATGGATCGTATTGGACTCCCGAACAGTATCCTCGTACTACATGGATTCGTGCAAAGAGTAAAACACTCAAACCTGGAACTCTATCTGGCTATCTTTTGTCCATTTTTGTTGATACTGATGAGACAAATGACTCAAATTACAAACTCTTCAAACAACAAAATAGTAAGGTTTTCTCTCCATATGTTGGAACTAACTACATGACAGGTTCACCCAAGAAGCAAATTTGGGTAAAGAAATGCACTGTTGAAAATCTGTCTGTCACTGCTAACCTGACTGTGTAGGATAACTCTCGACGAGGAAATGATTATCATTCTCAGCCTACTCGAACATCATTCTAGAATGATTATCACCCTGAACTGCGTCAAAAGGAGTAGATGCGTACAACTTCAAATCATTACATTCATGCATCTAGAAACTACTTCAATGCCTATTCATATGATTATCATCATAGTACACAGGTGTCTCGCAGGACTCACCGAAGGAATATCCCGGGCCAGGCAAAGTAGATGAGATCCTCACCTCCCACTCAGGTGGGGGTTGTGAACAAGAACTAATCAATTCTCGCAGGAAATTCTCTCAGGGATATCTCATGTTTATCTTAAGCCCTGAGATTAATCATTGTGCTTAATCCCTCTGTTTTTTCTTATTCGAAGTGTTTGTGTTTTCCTTCATGCGGTTTTGTATTTCATGTGTTACTTTTCTGGATATTACTCGGTCCTTACGTGTCATAAACATGCAACTTGATCTGAAGAGGATTTCACTTCGATGTCCTTGGTCGCGAATGGAATCATATTCGAATTTTTCATCTGTTTTGGCGCTTGTGCTTCCTCAAACCTTTCAGTATCTAGTTCAGTTACCGAGATTCTCGCAGGAAATGACTGACACATACCCATGATCCCACGATCATGATCCCGTCCGTCGAATGTGGAACGTCCCTAGTTTTTTGGCCGTAGATTTCAGAGCGGGCGGTTTCTCCTCAGGCTATATAGACCCCCTCTCTAGGTCTCTTCTTCCTTAGTTCATTCTGTGTTCGGCATCAACCTCTCCTCTCACTCTTCTTCCGGGCCCGAGCTCGAAGCAGCGACGTCAAGCATCGTCGTGCAAGTCCAGCAGAGCTCCATCATCGTTGGTCACGCCAGCGCGGTAACTCTTCTCTCCTGCGCTGCCATAGTCGATCTGTACTGCCAAGTTAGGGTGTACACATCTAGAACTTGCCCTATCCTTCTTCTGTTCTAGGGCAGTTCATTCCAACGCCATTTTTTCTTCTATTATTTTCTTGTGGTAGATCCTTAGGATTCACTAAGCAATGGCTCGTGCGGTTTGTAGCAGTTCCTCGTACCACTCTTTTGGATCTAGTGTTCACTGTGCATACATTGAACGATTAGAGGAAAGGTTATGTTGTCTTAAGGCACGTTGCAATTCCCTCGATGATATCTTACTAAGTGTATGCCATGGATCCCTTGCTTCTTCTGAAAACTTATCTGTTTTGAGATAAAATGCTTTTGTGCATGTTTGTGACTTCTTCTTTTGTTTTTCTTTCAAATTTGTGTTTATCTCTTAGGAGTGGTCATGGAAAATAGTTCGGATGATCATTCTGGGTCCGAGGAAGAAATTCCACAACAACCACGTGTGGCTGACAAAGCAAAGTTGGCTGAAAGAAATCAGCAAAGCCACCAACTCCAAAATCTGCTGAAGAAGATGATGATATTTCCTCAACAAACAAGCAGCTAGAGGACGAGCTTGTCACCAACTCCAAAACCCTATTCTCTGATGGAAATCCCAAGAAGGGTGGTCGCGGTAGAGAGAGGAACACCGCGGCTGAGATGTCCGATCCGGAAACTTACAAGACTCCACCTGGACTAGTGATGACCCACAAGTATATGGGATCAATTGTAGCTCTTTTGGATATGTAAGAGTGTCGAACCCAATGAGGAGCAGAAGGAAATGACAAGTGGTTTTCAACAAGGTAATGTCTGCAAGTGCTGAAATTGTAAGTAACAGAGTAGTTTGATAGCAAGATAATTTGTAACAAGCAAGTAACGATAATAGTAACAAAAATGCAGCAAGGTAACCCAATCCTTTTGAGGCAAAGGACAGACCGCGGTCTCTTATAAATAGCAAAGTGTTCTTGAGGGTACACGGGAATTTCATCTAGTCACTTTCATCATGTTGGTTTGATTTGTGTTCGCTATCTTGATAATTTGATATGTGGGTGGACCGGTGCTTAGGTGTTGTTCTTACTTGAACAAACCTCCTACTTATGATTAACCCCCTCGCAAGCATCTGCAACTACGAGAAAAGTATTAAGAATAAATTCTAACCGTTGCATTAAACTTTTGGATCCAATCGGTCCCTTACGGAATATTGCATAAACTAGGGTTTAAGCTTCTGTCACTCTCGCAACCCATCATCTAATAACTACTCCACAATGCATTCCCCTAGACCCAAATATGGTGAAGTGTCATGTAGTCGACGTTCACATGACACCACTAAGGGAATCACAACATACATACTATCAAAATGTCGAACACATATCAAGTTCACATGATTACTTGCAACATGATTTCTCCCTGTGACCTCAAGAACAAAAGTATCTAGTCACAAATGATAATCATGTTCAAGATCAGAGGGGTATTAAATAGCATATTGGATCTGAACATATTATCTTCCATCAAATAAACCATATAGTAATCAACTACAAGATGTAATCAACACTACCAGTCACCCACAAGCACCAATCTATAGTTTTGGTACAAAGATTGAACACAAGAGATGAACTAGGGTTTGAGATGAGATGGTGTTGTTGAAGATGTTGATGTAGATTGCCCTCCCCAAGATGGGAGAGTTGTTGGTGATGACGATGATTTCCCCCTCTGGGAGGGAAGTTCCCCCGGCGGAATCGCTCCGCCGAAGGGCAAAAGTGCTCCTTCCCAAGTTCCATCTTGAGACGGCGGCGCTCCGTCCCAAAAGTCCTCTCCTTATTTTTTCTAGGTCAAAATGACTTATATACCAGAAGATAAGCACCGGAGGTGGGCCTGGGTGAGCACAACCCACTAGGGCGCGCATGTGCTCCCTGGCGCGCCCAGGTGGGTTGTGCCCACCTGGTGGGCCCCTCTGGTACTTATTGGCTCCAATATTCTTCATATATTCCATAAAAATTCTCTGCAAAGTTTCAGCTTGTTTGGAGTTGTGCAGAATAGGTAGCCTGACGTAGCTTTTCCAGGTCCATATTTCCAGCTGCCGGAATTCTCCCTCTTTGTGTGTACCTTGCACATTATGAGAGAAAAGGCATTAGCATTACTCCAAAAGCATTATTATGCATTAAAACATCATAAATAACAGTAGGAAAACAT
The DNA here is from genome assembly GCA_021605145.1 of Aegilops bicornis. NCBI lineage: Eukaryota > Viridiplantae > Streptophyta > Magnoliopsida > Poales > Poaceae > Aegilops > Aegilops bicornis. The sequence continues at coordinate 337,072,056 of CM038675.1, forward strand.
GATGCAAAATCGACGTATCAACTCCCCCAAGCTTAGACCTCGCTTGCCCTCAAGAGAAAACCGAAATCGAAAAACATGTCTACATGCTTAGAGAGAGAGGTGTCGATAAAAACAAAATACGAACATAGAAGCTGTTGGAAATATGCCCTAGAGGCAATAATAATATGGTTATTATTACATTTCCTTGTTCATGATAATTGTCTATTATTCATGCTATAATTGTATTAACCGGAAACCGTAATACATGTGTGAATACATAGACCACAACATGTCCCTAGTAAGCCTCTAGTTGACTATCTCGTTGATCAATAGATGGTTATGGTTTCCTGACCATGGACATTGGATGTCGTTGATAACGGGATCACATCATTAGGACAATGATGTGATGGACAAGACCCAATCCTAAGCATAGCACAAGATCGTGTAGTTCGTTGGCTAGAGCTTTTCTAATGTCAAGTATCATTTCCTTAGACTATGAGATTGTGCAACTCACGGATACCGTAGGAGTGCTTTGGGTGTATCAAACGTCACAACGTAACTGGGTTGCTATAAAGGTGCACTACAGGTATCTCTGAAAGTGTCTGTTGGGTTGGCACGAATCGGGACTGGGATTTGTCACTCCGTATGACGGAGAGGTATCTCCGGGCCCACCCGGTAATGCATCATCATAATGAGCTCAATGTGACTAAGGAGTTAGCCACGGGATCATGCGTTGCAGAACGAGTAAAGAGACTTGCCGGTAACGAGATTGAACGAGGTATGGGGATACCGACGATCGAATCTCGGGCAAGTAACATACCAATGGACAAAGGGGATTGAATACGGGATTGATTGAATCCCCGACATCGTGGTTCTTCCGATAAGATCATCGTGGAACATGTGGGAGCCAACATGGGTATACAGATCCCGCTGTTGGTTATTGGCCGGAGAGATGTCTCGGTCATGTCTGCATGGTTCCCGAACCCATAGGGTCTACACACTTAAGGTTCAGTGACGCTAGAGTTGTTATGGGAAATAGTATGTCGTTACCGAAGGTTGGTCGGAGTCCTGGATGTGATCACAGACGTTATGAGGAACTCCAGAATGGTCCGGAGGTGAAGATTGATATATTGGACGAAGGGTATTGGAGTCCGGAATTGTTCTGGGAGTACCGGGTGACGACCAGCGTGACCGAAAGGAGTTTCGGAGGCCCCGACAAGCGTTGGGGGGCCTTATGGGCCAAGGGGAGGGGGCACATCAGCCCACTAAGGGGCTGTGCGCCCCTCCCACCCCATCTCACGTAACTTGGAGAGGTGGGGCGCCTCCACCTGGCTTGGGAGGCAAGCCTCCACCTGGCTTGGCTTGGGGGGCAAGTCTCCCTAGGGTTTCCCTAGGGAGATCCAATCTGCCTTGGCCACTGCCCCCTAGGGGAAACCCTAGGGTGCCTCCCCCTCTCCCCTTCCCCCTATATATATTGAGGGGGTGGGAGGGCAGTGATAACCCACAAGTATAGGGGATCGCAACAGTTTTCGCGGGTAGCGTATTCAACCCAAATTTATTGATTCGACACAAGGGGGGCCAAAGAATATTCTCAAGTATTAGCAGTTGAGTTGTCAATTCAACCACACCTGGATAACTTAGTATCTGCAGCAAAGTATTTAGTAGCAAAGTAATATGGAAGTAACGGTAACAGTAGCAAAAGTAATATTTTTGGGTTTTGTAGTGATTGTAACATTAGCAACGGAAAAGTAAATAAGTGAAGAACAATATGTGAAAAGCTCGTAGGCATTGGATTGGTGATGGAGAATTATGCCGGATGTGGTTCATCATGTAACAATCATAACATAGGGTGACACAGAACTAGCTCCAATTCATCAATATAATGTAGGCATGTATTCCGAATATAGGGATATTAAGGCCTCCTTTTAATAGAGTACTGGAACAAAGCATTAGCACATAGTGAATAAATGAACTCCTCAAACTATGGTCATCACCGGGAGTGGTCCCGATTATTGTCACTTCGGGGTTGCCGGATCATAACGCATAGTAGGTGACTATAGACTTGCAAGATAGGATCAAGAACTCAAATATATTCATGAAAACATAATAGGTTCAGATTGGCACTCGGGCCCTAGTGACAAGCATTAAGCATAGAAAAGTCATAGCAACATCAATCTCAGAACATAGTGGATACTAGGGATCAAACCCTAACAAAACTAACTCGATTACATGATAGATCTCATCCAACCCATCACCGTCCCAAAGCAAGCTTCACGATGGAATTACTCACGCATACGACGGTGAGCATCATGAAATTGGTGATGGAGGATGGTTGATGATGACGACGCGGCATTTAATCCTCTCCGGGAGACCCGAACGGACTCCAGATCAGCCCTCTCGAGAGGTTTTAGGGTTTGGTGGCGGCTCCGTATCGTAAAACGCGATGAATCCTTCTCTCTAATTTTTTTCTCCCCGAAAGTGAATATATGGAGTTGGAGTTGAGGTCGGTGGAGCGTCAGGGGGCCCACGAGGTAGGGGGGCGTGCCCCCACCCTCGTGGAAAGGGTGTGGGCCCCCTGACGTGGATTTTTCTTCTAGTATTTTTAATATTTTCCAAAAAGATGTTCCGTGGAGTTTCAGGTCATTCCGAGAACTTTTGTTTCTGCACATAAATAACACCATGGAAAGTCTGCTGAAAATAGCGCCGATCCGGTTAGTTCCATTCAAATCATGCAAGTCAGAGTCCAAATCAAGGGCAAAAGTATTTGGAAAAGTAGATACGATGGAGACGTATCAACTCCCCCAAGCTTAAACCTTTGCTTGTCCTCAAGCAATTCAGTTGATAAACTGAAAGTGATACAGAAAAACTTTTACAAAATCTGTTTGCTCTTGTTGTTGTAAATATGTAAAGCCAGCATTCAAGTTTTCACCGAAGATTATAACTAACCACATTCACAATAACTCTTAGGTCTCATGTTTACTCGTATCAATGGCATAATCAACTAGCGAGCCATAATAATAAATCTCGGATGACAACACTTTCTCAAAACAATCATGATATGATATAATAAGATGGTATCTCGCTAGCCCTTTCTGAGACCGCAAAACATAAATGCAGAGCACCTTTAAATATCAAGGACTGACTAGACATTGTAATTCATGGTAAAAGAGATCCAATCATAGTCATACCCAATATAAATTAATAGTAATGGATGCAAATGACAACTGCGCTCTCCAGCTAGTGCTTTCTAATAAGAGGGTGATGACTCAACATAAACGTAAATAGATAGGCCCTTCGCAGAGAGAAGCACAGATTTGTAGAGGTGCCAGAGCCCGGTTTTGAAATAGAGATAAATAATATTTTGAGCGGCATACTTTCATTGTCAACATAACAACCAAGAGATGGCGATATCTTCCATGCTATACACATTATAGGCGGTTCCTGCACAGAATGGTAAAGTTTATACTCCCCCTCCACCAACAAGCATCAATCCATGGCTTGCTCGAAACAACGAGTGCCTCCAACTAGCAACAGTCCCAGGGGGAGTTTTGTTTGCAATTATTTTAATTTAGTTTTCATAAAGCATGGGACTGGGCATCCCCTTGACCAGCCATTTTCTCATGAGTGAGGAGCGGAGTCCACTCCTCTTGAGAATAACCCGCCTAGCATGGAAGATACGGACAACCCTAGTTGATACATGAGCTATTCGAGCATACAAAACAGAATTTCATTTGAAGGTTTAGAGTTTGGCACATACAAATTTACTTGGAACGGCAGGTAGATACCGCATATAGGAAGGTATAGGTGACTCATATGGAATAACTTTGGAGTTTAAGGGATTGGATGCACAAGCAGAATTCCCGCTTAGTACAAGTGAAGGCTAGCAAAAGACTGGGACACGACCAACTAGAGAGCGACAACAGCCATGAACATGCATTAAAATTAATAAACATTGAGTACAAGCATGAGTAGGATATAATCCACCATGAACATAAATATCGGGAAGGCTATGTTGATTTGTTTCAACTACATGTGTGAACATGTGCCAAGTCGAGTCACTTAAATCATTCAAAGGAGGATACCACCCCACTATACCACATCACAACCATTTTAATAGCATGTTGGCATGCAAGGTAAACCATTATAACTCATAGCTAATAAAGCATGGCACGAGCAACTATGATCTCTAATTGTCATTGCAAGCATGTTTATTCATAATAAGCTGAATCAGGAACGATGAACTGATCATATTTACAAAAACAAGAGAGGTCGAGTTCATACCAGCTTCTCTCATCTCAATCAATTCATCATATATCGTCATAATTGCCTTTCACTTGCACGACCGAACGATGTGAATAATAATAAGAGTGCACGTGCATTGGACTAAGCTGGAATCTGCGAGCATTCAATAAACAGGAGAAGACAAGGAAATATGGGCTCTTGGTTAAATCAACAATAATGCATATAAGAGCCACTTCAACAATTTAATCATGGTCTTCTCCTATCGACCCCAAAGAAAAGAAAATAAATAAAACTATTTACACGGGAAAGCTCCCAATCAAGAAAATAAGAACGGGAAATCTTTTTGGATTTTCTTTTTACTTATTACTACTACAGCAAGAAAAGTAAACTAACTAAAAGTTACAACTAGTTTTTTGTATTTTATGAAGGTTTAACAAACACACAAGAAGAAAGCAAGAAAAATAAAATAAACTAGCATGGATATTACAGTGAAAGAGTATGAGCACCTACATCTAGCAATGAGTGTGTGAACATGAATATAATGTCGGTGGGAAATACGTACTCCCCCAAGCTTAGGCTTTTGGCCTAAGTTGGTTCATTGCCACGGATGGCCTGGCAGATATCCGTAGTTGTAGCTGGGGTCGTACTGAGATGCAGCGGCTATTGCCTCCTGAGCTGTAGCGGTGTGGTGAGCTGCCTCCGCCCTCCTCTCGTACTCATCTGCCTCCTCTCTGGTAATAACATATCTTCCTTTTGCCTGATAATCAAAGAAGGCAGGAGCAGGGAGAGTAATACGGACAGCACGACGTCTGTCAAAGATTAAGCGATACTGGAGAGGTGATTCATTCCTCTCAACAAACTGGTGGTGAACCATAGCATTAAAGTCTAGGTAAGCAGGAGGCAATTCAATATCATCATTACGTATGGTTACACCAAGAAAATCAACTAAGCGGGTTGCATAAATTCCACCAAAGAAATCTCCATTAAATCTATTATTATACAACCTACGTGCAACAATGGCTCCCAAATTATAAGATTTGTCTCCTAACACAGCACTCCTAAGAATACTGAGGTCAGGAACACACATATGACATGCTTCATCTTTACCATTTATGCACCTACCTATGAAGAGAGGAAAATAGTGTATAGCAGGAAAATGAATGCTCCCTATGGTAGCTTGTGCTATATCTCTAGATTCCCCCATAGTTATACTAGCAAGAAAATTTCTAAATTCAGATTTGCGGGGTTCACTAGCACTACCCCATTGCGGAAGTTTGCAAGCAGTGGTAAAATCCTCTAAGTCCATCGTGTAAGATTTTTCATAAAGATCAAACATGAGCGTTGGAGAATTACGTGAAGATGAAAATTCAAACCTCCTCACAAAGGAACTAGTGAGATAGTGGTACTGGCGGCATTTTTCTGCCTCGAAGCTCACAAGATCAGCGTTACGCAAATATGCGTTAAATTCCTCCTTGATTCCCGCTCAATCCATAAAATTTTCTGAAGGCCATTCACAGGGCCACACTGGAGCGTCCCTTGGTGGCTCATCGTCAGCATCACGCATTGCAAGCCTGGGTCCTTGCTTCATTGAAGAACCACCTTGGTACATTTTCCTAAGCATATTTCTTCCTCTGAAAAAATTCTGAAAATTTTAGTAACTTCAAACAAAAGTGAACCAAGCTCAACAAAATTGATAGCAACTACTCCTACAAGTGCCTAGAGCCTTTATCAAGCATTAGAACTACTTGGAACCATATAAATTTGACATGCAAGCTCTAAAACATGGTCACCTATGCAGCACAAATTTGCAATGAATAAAGCACTAGAACAAAAACTAATTGGACCAATGGAGGAGTCACATACCAAGGAACAATCTCCCCAAGAAGTTTTGTGAGAGGTGCTTTGAGCAAGGAGATCGAAAATCGTAGCAAAAAATGAGCTAGAACTCGTGCTTGAGCTGGATGGTGATTTTTTGGGAGGAAGAAGAAGTGTGTGGGTGCAGGAATAAGTGGAGGGGAGCCACCATGGGCCCACGAGGCAGGGGGCGCGCCCTGTAGGGGTGGGCGCGCCCTGGACCCTCGTGGCCAGGTGTTTGCTCCCCCTGCTGTGTTCTCAGTGCCAGATATTCTCAAATATTCCAGAAAAAATCATATTCTATTTTCAGGGCATTTGGAGAACATTTTTTTGGGGTATTTTTATATTGCACGGATAAATCAGGAAACAGATGGAAAAATACTATTTTTACTTTATTTCAACTGAATAACAGAAAGTAGAAAGAGGGTACAGAAGGTTGTGCCTTCTAGTTTCATCCATCTCATGCTCATCAAAAGGAATCCACTAACAAGGTTGATCAAGTCCTGTTAACAAACTCATTCCGAATAACATGGGACTGGAGAAATTTCGAATAACACTATGTTACCTCAACGGGGATATGCACATCCCCAATAATAAGAATATCATATTTCTTCTTGACAGTAGGAAGAGGAAATTCAAAACCTCCAAAAATAATCGATGGAATTTTTCCAATAGAATTGATACTATGGACTTGAGGTTGTTTCCTTGTAAAGTGTACCTTATTCTCATTAACATTAACTTGAAAAGTGACATTGCCTTTTTTTATATCATTAACAGCCCCTGCAGTATTCTAAAAAGTACTTCCATGAATAATGGACATACTATCGCCCTCGGAATATCAAGAATAACAAAGTCCGTTAAAATAGTAACGCTTTGCAACCACAACAGTACATCCTCACAAATACCAACAGGTATAGCAGTTGATTTATCAGCCATTTGCAAAGATATTTCATTAGGTGTCAACTTATTCAAATCAAGTCTACGATATAAAGAGAGAGGCATGACACTAACACCGGCTCCAAGATCACATAAAGCAGTTTTAACATAGTTTCTTTTAATGGAGCATGGTATAGTGGGTACTCCTGGATCTCCAAGTTTCTTTGGTATTCCACCCTTAAAAGTATAATTAGCAAGCATGGTGGAAATCTCAGCTTCCGGTATCTTTCTTTTATTAGTGACAATTTGTTTCATATACTTAGCATAAGGATTCATTTTGAGCATAGCAGTTAATCGCATACGCAAAAAGATAGGTCTAATCATTTCAACAAAGCGCTCAAAATCCTCATCATCCTTTTTCTTGGATGGTTTGGGAGGAAAAGGCATGGGTTTCTGAACCCATGTCTCCCTTTCTTTACCGTGTTTCCTAGCAACAAAGTCTCTCTTATCATAATGTTGATTCTTTGATTGTGGGTTATCAAGATCAACAGCAGGTTCAATTTCTATATCATTATCATTACTTGGTTGAGCATCATCATGAACATTATCATTTACATTTTCACTAGGTTCATGTTCATTACTAGATTGTGTTTCAGTGTCAGAAATAGAAATATCATTTGGATTCTCAGGTGGTTCAGCAACAGGTTCACTAGAAGCATGCAAAGTCCTATCATTTTTCTTTTTCTTCCTTTTAGAAGGACTAGGTGCATCAATATTATTTCTCTGAGAATCTTGTTCAATTCTCTTAGGGTGGCCTTCAGGATACAAAGGTTCCTGAGTCATTCTACCGGTTCTAGTAGCCACTCTAACATCATAATCATTTTTCTTGCTATTCAATTCATTAAGCAAATCATTTTGAGCTTTAAGTACTTGTTCTACTTGAGTGGTAACCATAGAAGCATGTTTAGTAATGAGTTTAAGTTCACCTTTAACTCTAGACATATAATCACCCAAGTGTTCAAGCGTATCGGAATTGTATTTCAATTGTCTACCAAAATAAGCATTGAAGTTTTCTTGTTTGACAATAAAATTATCAAACTCTTCTAAGCATTGTCTAGCAGACTTATAGTGAGGAATATCACCTTCATCAAATCTAAAAAGAGAATTTACCTTTACTACCTGTGTCGGGTTATCAAGACCGTGAGTTTCTTCAATAGGTAATGGATTAAGATCATATGTTTCTTCAACAAAGTGTAAATTAAGACCATGTATTTCTTCAATAGGAGGTAAATTCTTAACATCTTCAGCTTTTATACCTTTTTCTTTCATAGATTTCTTTGCCTCTTGCATATCTTCAGGATCGAGAAATAGAACACCTCTCTTCTTCGGAGTTGGTTTAGGAATAGGCTCAGAATTGGCTCAGAGCTGGCTCAGAAGTGTCCAATTATTTTCATTTGTCAACATATTATTCAATAGAATTTCAGCTTCATCCAAAGGTCCTTTCCCCGAAAAATGTAACCAGCACAACTATCCGGTAATCTCTGGAAGCATCGGTTAGTCCATTGTAAAAGATATCAAGTATTTCATTTTTCTTAAGAGGATGATCAGGCAAAGCATTAAGTAATTGGAGAAGCCTCCCCAAGCTTGTGGGAGACTCTCTTACGCAATTTGCACAAAATTATATATTTCCCTTAAAGCAGCTTGTTTCTTATGAGCACGGAAATATTTAGCGGAGAAGTAATAAATCATATCACGGGACTACGCACACAACCAGGATCAAGAGAATTAAACCATATCTTAGCATCACCCTTTAATGAGAACGGAAATATTTTAAGGATATATAGGTAGCGAGATATCTCATCATTAGTGAATAGGGTGGCTATATCATTTAATTTGGTAAGATGTGCCACAACAGTTTCAGATTCATAGCCATGAAAAGGATCAGATTCAATCAAAGTAATTACATCAGGATCAACAGAGAATTCATAATCCTTATCAGTAATATAGATAGGTGAAGTAGCAAAAGCAGGGTCAGGTTTCATTCTAGCATTAAGAGATTGCTGCTTCCATTTAGCTAATAACCTCTAGCTTGTATCTATCTTTGGAAGCTAAAAATAGCTATAGCATCTTCTTTTTCAAAAACATAACCCTCAGGAACAACAGGCGATTCATATTTATTAGGGGAAGAGTCTTCATCATCACTTTCATCAATGTTATCAGTTTCAATAATTTCATTCTCTCTAACCCAAGCAAGTTGTTCATCAAGAAATTCATCAAGTGGCACAGTAGTACCAAGCATAGTAGTAGTTTCATCATAAGTATCATGCATTGCAGAAGTGGCATCATCAATAACATGCGACATATCGTAAGCGAATAGCGAATGTGTTTAGGTGTCGCAAGCTTACTCAAAACAGAAGGTGAATCAAGTGCAGAGCTAGATGGCAGTTCCTTACCTCCCCTCGTAGTTGCGGGATAAATTTTTATTTTCTCGTCTTTCAAGATCCTCATGGTGACCAGCAGATATAAATCCCAAGTGACTCAAAGAATAGAGCTCTTCTCCCCGGCAAAGGCGCCAGAAAATAGTCTTGATAACCCACAAGTATAGGGGATCGCAACAGTTTTCGAGGGTAGAGTATTCAACCCAAATTTATTGATTCGACACAAGGGGAGCCAAAGAATATTCTCAAGTATTAGCAGTTGAGTTGTAAATTAAACCACACCTGGATAACTTAGTATCTCAGCAAAGTATTTAGTAGCAAAGTAATATGGAAGTAACGATAGCAGTAGCGAAGTAATATTTTTGGGTTTTGTAGTGATTGTAACTTGATGTAACGGAAAAGTAAATAAGCGAAGAACAATATGTGAAAAGCTCGTAGGCATTGGATCGGTGATGGAGAATTATGCCGGATGTGGTTCATCATGTAACAATCATAACATACGGTGACACAGAGCTAGCTCCAATTCATCAATGTAATGTAGGCATGTATTCCGAATATAGTCATACGTGCTTATGGAAAAGAACTTGCATGACATCTTTTGTCCTACCCTCCCGTGGCAGCGGGTTCCTAATGGAAACTAAGGGATATTAAGGCCACCTTTTAATAGAGTACGGAACAAAGCATTAGCACATAGTGAATACATGAACTCCTCAAACTATGGTCATCACCGGAGTGGTCCTGATTATTGTCACTTGGGGTTGCTTGGGATCATAACACATAGTGGGTGACTATAGACTTGCAAGATAGGATCAAGAACTCACATATATTCATGAAAACATAATAGGTTCATATCTGAATTCATGGCACTCGGCCCTAGTGACAAGCATTAAGCATAGCAAAGTCATAGCAACATCAATCTCAGAACATAGTGGATACTAGGGATCAAACCCTAACAAAACTAACTCAATTACATGATAGATCTCATCCAACCCATCACCGTCCAGCAAGCCTACGATGGAATTACTCACGCACAGCGGTGAGCATCATGAAATTGGTGATGGAGGATGGTTGATGATGACGATGGCGACGAATCCCCCTCTCCGGAGCCCCGAACGGACTCCAGATCAGCCCTCCCGAGAGGTTTTAGGGCTTGGTGGCAGCTCCGTATCGTAAAACGCGATGAATCCTTCTCTTTGATTTTTTTCTCCCCGAAAGTGAATATATGGAGTTGGAGTTGAGGTCGGTGGAGCGTCAGGGGGGCCATGAGGTAGGGGGCACGCCCAGGGGGGCTGGCGCGCCCCCACCCTCGTGGACAGGGTGTGAGCCCCCTAACATGGATTTTTCTTCCAGTATTTTTAATATTTTCCAAAAAGATGTTCCGTGGAGTTTCAGGTCATTCCGAGAACTTTTGTTTCTGCACATAAATAACACCATGGAAAATCTGCTGAAAACAGCGTCAGTCCGGGTTAGTTCCATTCGATCATGCAAGTTAGATTCCAAAACAAGGGCAAAAGTGTTTGGAAAAGTAGATACGACAGAGACGTATCAGGCAGCCGCAACCCTTCCCCTGGCACAGCCCTCCCTCCTCCTACACCTCCTCCTCCTCCGTTGAGCTTGGCGAAGCCCTGCCGGAGAACCACGAGCTCCACCACCACCACGCCGTGGTGCTGCCGGAGTTCTCCCTCAACTTCTCCTCTCCCCTTGCTGGATCAAGAAGGAGGAGGCGTCCCCAGGCTGTACGTGTGTTGAACGTGGAGGCGCCGTCCGTTCGGCACTTGGATCGGATCTTCCGTGATTTGAATCGCCGCGAGTATGACTCCATCAACCGCGTTCTTGTAACACTTACGCTTAGCGATCTTCAAGGGTATGAAGATGCACTCCCTCTCTCTCGTTTCTAGCATCTCCTAGATTGATCTTGGTGACACGTAGGAAAATTTTGAATTATTACTACGTTCCCCAACAGTGGTATCAGAGCTAGGTCTATGCGTAGATTCTATGCACGAGTAGAACACAAAGTAGTTGTGGGCGATGATTTGGTCAATTTGCTTGCCATTACTAGTCTTATCTTGATTCGGCGGCATTGTGGGATGAAGCGGCCCGGACCGACCTTACACATAATCTTATGTGAGACTAGTTCCATCGACTAACATGCACTTGATGCATAAGGTGGCTAGCGGGTGTCTGTCTCTCCCACTTTAGTCGGATCGGATTCGATGAAGAGGGTCCTTATGAAGGGTAAATAGCAATTAGCATATCACCGTTGTGGTTTTGGCGTAGGTAAGAAACGTTCTTGCTAAAAACCCATAGCAGCCACGTAAAACATGCAACAACAATTAGAGGACGTCTAACTTGTTTTTGCAGGGTATGCTATGTAATGTGATATGGACAAAAGGATGTGATGAATGATATATGTGACGTATGAGTTTGATCATGTTCTTGTAATAGGAATCACGACTTGCATGTCGATGAGTATGACAACCGGCAGGAGCCATAGGAGTTGTCTTAATTTATTGTATGACCTGCGAGTCAATGAAAATGTCGTGTAATTACTTTACTTCATTGCTAACCGTTAGCCATAGTAGTAGAAGTAATAATTGGCGAGACAACTTCATGAAGACACGATGATGGAGATCATGATGATGGAGATCATGGTGTCATGCCGGTGACGAAGGTGATCATGCCGCGCCTCGAAGATGGAGATCAAAGGCGCAAGATGATATTGTCCATATCATGTAACTTTACGATTTTCATGTGATGTTTGTCATGTCTACATATTATTTCCTTAGAACGACGGTAGCATAAATAACATGATCTCTCACTAAAATTTCAAGAGATGTGTTCCCCTAATCGTGCACACTGCTATGCGAAGGTTCGTTGTTTCGAAGCACCACGTGATGATCGGGTGTGATAGATTCTAACGTTCGCATACAACGGGTGTAAGCCAGATTTACACATGCAAAACGCTTAGGTTAACTTGATGAGCCTAGCATGTACATACATGGCCTCGGAACACGAGAGACCGAAAGGTCGAACATGAGTCGTACATGAAGGAAATATTCCCTAGAGACAATAATAAAGTTATTATTTATTTCCTTATATCATGATAAATTTTTATTATTCATGCTAGAATTGTATTAACCGGAAACATAATACATGTGTGAATACATAGACAAACATAGTGTCACTAGTATGCCTCTACTTGACTAGCTCGTTGATCAAAGATGGTTGAGTTTACTAGACATAGACATGACTTTTCATTTGATTAACAGGATCACATCATTAGGAGAATGATGTGATTGACTTGACCCATTCCGTTAGCTTAGCACTTGATCATTTAGTTTACTGCTACTGCTATCTTCATGACTTATACATGTTCCTATGACTATGAGATTATGCAACTCCCGATTACCGGAGGAAAACTTTGTGTGCTACCAAACGTCACAACATAACTGGGTGATTATAAAGGTGCTCTACAGGTGTCTCCGATGGTACTTGTTGAGTTGGCATAGATCGAGATTAGGATTTGTCACTCCGGTTGTCGGAGAGGTATCTCTGGGGCCCTCTCGGTAATGCACATCACTATAAGCCTTGCAAGCAATGTGACTAATGAGTTAGTTGCGGGATGATGCATTACAGAACGAGTAAAGGGACTTGCCGGTAACGAGATTGAGCTATGTATCGAGATACCGACGATCGAATCTCGGGCAAGTAACATACCGATGACAAAGGGAATAACGTATGTTGTTATGCAGTTTGACCAATAAAGATCTTCATAGAATATGTAGGAACCAATATGAGCATCCAGGTTCCGCTATTGGTTATTGACCGGAGACATGTCTCGGTCATGTCTACATAGTTCTCGAACCCGTAGGGTCCGCACGCATAAAGTTCTGTGACGATCGGTATTATGAGTTTATATGTTTTGATGTACCGAAGATAGTTCGGAGTCCCGGATATGATCATGGACATAACGAAGAGTCTCGAAATGGTCGAGACGTAAAGATTGATATATTGGATGACTATGTTCGGACAGGACACCGGAAGTGTTTCGGGCATATACCGGAGTACTGGGGAGTTACCCGGAACCCCCCGGGGAGTATATTGGGCCTAATGGGCCTTAGTGGAGAAGAGGAGGGGCGGCCAGGGCAGGCCGCGCGCCCCCTCCCCCTTTAGTTCGAATTGGACAAGGAAGGGGGGCGGCGCCCCCTTTCCTTCCCCTCTCTCTCCTCCTTCCCCCTTCTCCTACTCCTACTAGGAAAAGAGGAGTCCTACTCCCGATGGGAGTAGGACTCCCCCCTTCGCGCGCCCTCCTCCTGGCCGGCTGCCTCCCCCTAGCTCCTTTATATATAGGGGTAGGGGGGCACCCTAGAACACACATGTTGATCATTGATCTCTCCCAGCCGTGTGCGGTGCCCCCCTCCACCACAATCCACCTCGGTCATATTGTAGCGGTGCTTAGGCGAAGCCCTGCGACGGTAGCTTCATCAACATCGTCACCACGCCTTCGTGCTGACGAAACTCTCCCTCGAGCTCTATTGGATAGTGAGTTCGGGGGACGTCACCGAGCTGAACGTGTGCTGAACGCGGAGGTGTCGTACGTTCGGTACTGAGGACCGGTCGATCGTGAAGACGTACGACTACATCAACCACATTGTCATAATGCTTCCGCTTAACGGTCTACGAGGGTACATGGACGACACTCTCCCCTCTCGTTGCTATGCATCACCATGATCTTGCGTGTGCGTAGGAATTTTTTTGAAATTACTACGTTCCCCAACAAAGGGCATCCGAGCCAGGTTTATGCGTAGATGTTATATGCACGAGTAGAACACAAGTGAGTTGTGGGCGATACAAGTCATACTGCTTACCAGCTTGTCATACTTTGGTTCGGCGGTATTGTTGGATGAAGCGGCCTGGACCGACATTACGCGTACGCTTATGCGACACTGATTCTACCGACGTGCTTTGCACACAGGTGGCTAGCGAGTGTCAGTTCCTCCAACTTTAGTTGAACCAAGTGTGGCTACGCCCGGTCCTTGAGAAGGTTAAAACAACACTAACTTGACGAACTATCATTGTCGTTTTGATGTGTAGGTAAGAATGGTTCTTGCTCAGCCCGTAGCAGCCACGTAAAACTTGCAACAACAAAGTAGAGGACGTCTAACTTGTTTTTGCAGGGCATGTTGTGATGTGATATGGTCAAGACATGATGCTATATTTTATTATATGAGATGATCATGTTTTGTAACAGAGTTATCGGCAACTGGCAGGAGCCATATGGTTGTCGCTTTATTGTATGCAATGCAATCGCCCTGTAATTGCTTTACTTTGTCACTAAGCGATAGTGATAGTCATAGAAGCAATAGTTGGCGAGACGACAACAATGTTGCGATGGAGATCAAGGTGTCACGCCGGTGACGATGGTGATCATGACGGTGCTTTGGAGATGGAGATCAAAGGCACAAGATGATGATAGCCATATCATATCACTTATATTGATTGCATGTGATGTTTATCCTTTATGCATCTTATTCTGCTTTGATTGATGGTAGCATTATAAGATGATCTCTCACTAAATTTCAAGGTATAAGTGTTCTCCCTCAGTATGCACCGTTGCGAAAGTTCGTCGTGCCGAGACACCACGTGATGATCGGGTGTGATAAGCTCTATGTTTAAATACAACGGGTGTAAGCCAGTTTTGCACACAGAATACTTAGGTTAAACTTGACGAGCCTAGCATATGCAGATATGGCCTCGGAACACTGGAGACCGAAAGGTCGAATGTGAATCATATAGTAGATATGATAAACATAGTGATGTTCACCATTGAATACTAGTCCATCTCACGTGATGATCGGACATGGTTTAGTTGATTTGGATCACGTGATCATTTAGATGACTCGAGGGATGTCTATATAAGTGGGAATTCTTAAGTAATGTGATTAATTGAACTTTAATTTATCATGAACTTAGTACCTGATAGTATTTTGCTTGTCTATGTTGTTGTAGATAGATGGCCCGTGCTGTTGTTCCGTTGAATTTTATGTTGGGGAACGTAGTAATTTCAAAAAAAATCCTACGCACACGCAGGATCATGGTGATGCATAGCAACGAGAGGGGAGCGTGTTGTCTACGTACCCTCGTAGACCATAAGCGGAAGTGTTTATCAATGCGGTTGATGTAGTCGTACGTCTTCATGATCCGACCGATCCAAGTACCAAAAGCACGGCACCTTCGAGTTCTGCACACGTTCAGCTCGGTGACGTCCTCGCCTTCTTGATCCAGCAAGACGGGTGATACGTCTCCGTCGTATCTACTTTTCCAAACACTTTTGCCCTTGTTTTGGACTCTAACTTGCATGATTTGAATGGAACTAACCCAGACTGACGCTGTTTTCAGCAAACTTTCGATGGTGTTATTTATGTGCAGAAACAAAAGTTCTTGGAATGACCTGAAACTCCACGGAACATCTATTTGGAAAATAAGAAAAATACCGGAAGAAAAATCCACATCAGGGGGCCCACACCCTGCCCATGAGGGTGGGGGCGCGCCTTCCCCCCTAGAGCGCGCCCCTACCTCATGGGCCCCCTGACGCTCCACCGACCTCAACCCCAACTCCATATATTCACTTTCGGGGAGAAAAAAAAATCAAGGAGAAGGATTCATTGTGTTTTACGATACGGAGCCGCAGCCAAGCCCTAAAACCTCTCGGGAGGGCTGATCTGGAGTCCGTTCGGGGCTTCGGAGAGGGGAATCTATCACCGTCGTCATCATCAACCATACTCCATCACCAATTTCATAATGTTCACCGCCGTGCGTGAGTAATTCCATCGCAGGCTTGTTGGACGGTGATGGGTTGGATGAGATCTATCATGTAATTGAGTTAGTTTCGTTAGGGTTTGATCCCTAGTTTCCACTATGTTCTGAGATTGATGTTGCTATGACTTTGCTATGCTTAATGCTTGTCACTAGGGCCCTAGTGCCATGATTTCAGATCTGAACCTATTATGTTTTGATTAATATATGTGAGTTCTTGATCCTATCTTGCAAGTCGATAGTCACGTACTATGTGTTATGATCCGGCAACCCTGAAGTGACAATAATCGGGACCACTCCCGGTGATGACCGTAGTTTGAGGAGTTCATGTATTCACTATGTGTTAATGCTTTGTTCCAGTACTCTATTAAAAGGAGGCCTTAATATCCCTTAGTTTCCATTAGGACCCCGCTGCCACAGTAGGGTAGGACAAAAGATGTCATGCACGTTCTTTTCCATAAGCACGTATGACTATATTCGGAATACATGCCTACATTACATTGATGAACTGGAGCAAGTTCTGTGTCACCCTATGTTATGATTGTTACATGATGAACCGCATCCGGCATAATTCTCCATCATCGATCCAATGCCTACGAGCTTTTCACATATTGTTCTTCGCTTATTTACTTTTCAGTTGCTACTGTTACAATCACTACAAAACACCAAATATATTACTTTTGCTTCCGTTACTTTTGTTATCGTTACCACTACTATCATATTACTTTGCTACTAAATACTTTGCTACAGATACTAAGTTATCCAGGTGTGGTTGAATTGACAACTCAACTACTAATACTTGAGAATATTCTTTGGCTCCCCTTGTGTCGAATCAATAAATTTGGGTTGAATACTCTACCCTCGAAAACTGTTGCGATCCCCTATACTTGTGGGTTATCATGACTATTTTCTGGCGCCGTTGCCGGGGAGCATAGCTCTATTCTTTGAGTCACTTGGGATTTATATCTGCTGGTCACTATGAAGAACTTGAAAGAAGCTAAGTCAAAAATTTATCCCTCAACTACGAGGGGAGGTAAGGAACTACCATCTAGCTCTGCACTTGATTCACCTTCTGTTTTGAGTGAGCTTGCGACACCTAAACCCGCTTCTGCTATTCGTTCTGATATGTCGCATGTTATTGATGATGCCACTTCTGCTATGCACGATACTTATGATGAAACTACTTCCATGCTTGATACTACCGTGCCACTTAGTGAATTTCTTGATGAACAAATTGCCAGGGCTAGAGAGAAAGAAATTATTGAAACTGATTATATTGATGAAAGTGATGATGAAGACTTGCCCGTTATTCCTGAGGGTTATATTTTTGAAAAAGAAGCTGCTTTAGCTATTTTAGCTTGCAAAGATAGATATGAGCTCAAGAGGTTATTAGCTAAATGGAATCAGCAATCTCTTAATGCTAGAATGAAACCTGACCCGGCTGTTGCTACTTAACCTATCTTTGTTCTTGATAAGGATTATGAATTCTCTGTTGATCCCGATATAATTACTTTGGTTGAATCGATCCTTTTCATGGCTATGAATCAAACTGTTGTGGCACATCTTACTAAATTAAATGATATAGCCACCCTGTTCACTAATGATGAGAGATCTCGCTATCTTTATATCCTTAAAATATTTCCGTTCTCATTAAAGGGTGATGCTAAGATATGGCTTAATTCTCTTGATCCCGGTTGTGCGTAGTCCCGGGATATGATTTATTACTTCTCGCTAAATATTTCCACGATCATAAGAAACAAGCTGCTTTGAGGGAAATATACAACTTTGTGCAAATTGATGAAGAGAGTCTCCCACAAGCTTGGGGGAGGCTTCTCAAGTTACTTAATGCTTTGCCTGATCATCCTCTCAAGAAAAATGTAATACTTGATATCTTTTATAATGGACTAACCGATGCTTCCATAGATTACCTGGATAGTTGTGTTGGTTCTGTTTTCAGGGAAAGAACACCAGATGAAGCTGAAATTCTATTGAATAATATGTTGACAAATGAAAATAATTGGACACTTCCTGAGCCAATTCCTGAGCCAATTCCTAAACCAACTCCGAAGAAGAGAGGTGTTCTATTTCTCGATCTGAAGATATGCAAGAGGCAAAGAAATCTATGAAAGAAAAGGGTATTAAAGCTGAAGATGTTAAGAATTTAGCTCCTATTGAAGAAATACATGGTCTTAATTTACCGCCTGTTGAAGAAACATATGATCTTAATCCATTACCTATTGAAGAACCACATGGTCTTGATAACCCGACACAGGTAGTAAAGGTAAATTCTCTCTATAGATATGATAAAGCTAAAATCCCTCCTACTAAAATTGCTAGCCAATGCTTGGATGAGTTTGATAACTTTATGGTTAAGCAAGAAGATTTCAATGCTTATTTTGGTAGACAATTAAAACAAAATGCTTTTATGATTGAACACGTGGGTGATTATATGGCTAATGTTAAAGGTGAACTTAAACTCATTACTAAACATGCTTCTATGGTCACCACTCAAGTAGAACAAGTACTTAAGGCTCAAAATGATTTGCTCAATGAAATGAATAGTAAGAAAAATGATTATGCTGTTAGAGTGGCTACTAGAACTGGTAGAATGACTCAGGAACCTTTGTATCCTGAAGGCCACCCTAAGAGAATTGAGCAAGATTCTCAAAGAAATAATATTGATGCACCTAGTTCTTCTAAAAAGAAGAAACAGAAAAATGATAGGACTTTGCATGCTTCTAGTGAACCTATTGCTGAACCACCTAAGAATCCAAATGATATTTCTATTTCTGATGCTGCAACACATCTGGTAATGAACATGAACCTAATGAAAATGTTAATAATGATGTTCATGATGATACTCAACCTAGTAATGATAATGATGTAGAAATTGAACCTGTTGTTGATCTTGATAACCCACAATCAAAGAATCAACGTTATGATAAGAGAGACTTTGTTGCTAGGAAACATGGTAAAGAAAGGGAACCTTGGGTTCAGAAACCCATGCCTTTTCCTCCCAAACCATCCAAGAAAAAGGATGATGAGGATTTTGACCGCTTTGCTGAAATGATTAGACCTATCTTCTGGCGTATGCGATTAACTGATATGCTCAAAATGAATCCTTATGCTAAGTGCATGAAAGAAATTGTTACAAATAAAAGAAAGATACCGGAAGCTGAAATTTCCACCATGCTTGCTAATTATACTTTTAAGGGTGGAATACAAAAGAAACTTGGAGATCCAGGAGTACCTACTATACCATGCTCCATTAAAAGAAACTATGTTAAAACTGCTTTATGTGATCTTGGAGCCGGTGTTAGTGTTATGCCTCTCTCTTTATATCATAGACTTGATTTGAATAAGTTGACACCTACTGAAATATCTTTGCAAATGGCTGATAAATCAATTGCTATACTTGTCGGTATTTCTGAGGATGTGCCTGTTATGGTTGCAAACGTTAGTATTTTAACGGACTTTGTTATTTTTTTTATTCCCGAGGACGATAGTATGTCTATTATTCTTGGAAGACCTTTTTTGAATACTGCAGGGGCTGTTATTTATTGCAACAAAGGCAATGTCACTTTTCATGTTAATGGTAATTAGCATACGGTACACTTTCCGAGGAAACAACCTCAAGTTCATAGTATAAATTCTATTGGAAAAGTTCCATCGATTATTTTTGGAGGTTTTGAATTTCCTCTTCCTACTGTCAAGAAGAAATATGATATTCTTATTGTTGGGGATGTGCATATCCCCGTTGAGGTAACTGTGTTATTTGAAATTTCTCCGGTTCCATGTTAGTCGGAATGAGTTTGTTAACAAGACTTAATCAACCTTGTTAGTGGATTCCTTTTGACGAGCATGAGAGATGAAACTAGAAGGCACAACCTTCTGTACCCTCTTTCTACTTTCTGTTATTTAGTTGAAATAAAGTAAAAATAGTATTTTTCTGTCTGTTTTCTCGATTTATCATGCAATATAAAAATACCCGAAAATAAAAGTTCTCCAAATGCCACGGAAATGGAATATGATTTTTTCTCGAATATTTGAGAATATCTCGCACTGAGAATGAAGGAGGGCAAGCACTGCCACGAGGGTGGAGGGGGCGCCCTACCCCCTGGGCGCGCCCCCCCTGCCTCGTGGGCCCACGGTGGCCCCCCTCCACTTATTCCTGCACCCACACACTTCTTCTTCCTCCCAAAAAAATGACCATCCAGCTCAAGCATGAGTTCTAGCTCATTTTTCTGCGATTTTCGATCTCCTTGCTCAAAGAACCTCTCACAAAACAGCTTGGGGAGATTGTTCCTTGGTATGTGACTCCTCCATTGGTCCAATTAGTTTCTGTTCTAGTGCTCTATTCATTGCAAATTTGTGCTGCCTAGGTGACCATGTTCTTGAGCTTGCATGTCAAATTTATATGGTTCCAAGTAGTTCTAACGCATGATATAGTCTCTAGGCACTTGTAAGAGTAGTTGCTATAAATTTTGTTGAGCTTGGTTCACTTTTGTTTGAATTTACTAAAAATTTCAGAAATTTTCAGAAAATAATGAAGTGATTTTTGAGGGGCTCATCGAGCCGAAGCTCGAAGGAAAAGCAAAATAAAGAAGCACAGAGGCCCAAATATAATTTGCCTCGCACCGCGGAGGTTCAGCCGTGTGAATGGCCTTCCGATGATTTCTTGAGAGAAGCCGGGATTTATGATGATTTCTATTCATTGGCTGAGAATGCATGCCTCACCGACTTCCTCCGCGACCAATGTCATCAGTATCTCTTACTCACCAATACTTTTGTGCAAAACTTCTACTGTTATCCAAAGGAATCACCTCCTTCAGTAGAGTTTCATTTATATGATGTTGTTAAGAAGATGCCACTAGATGAATTTTGCAAGGTTTGCAAAATACCCTTCGAGGGTACCTTAGATGAACCACACCGTAAAGATGTGGACGGGTTTATTGACACCATTATTGTGGGGGAAACCAGGAAGGTTTCTGATGCAAGAATCACTAGCATACATTTTCCTGTTTTACGCTACTTTGCCATATTTGCTAGTCGTTGCTTGATTGGTCGCGGAAACTGTGGAAACCTTAGTGTTCCTGATATTATCATTTTGTTCCATGGTTTATTTTCCGATAACACTGTTAGTATGGGCGGTATTATTGTTAAACGGTTAAGTCTGAACCGTACAAAGGGTCTCATCTTCGGAGTTATTTATGCTTCACGCCTTGCTGCACATTATAACATACCTATTAGGCTCTATGAGAAAGAAGAAAAATTGTTGCCCAATGCTTATTTAGATTATAAGAGTATGCTAGCACATGACTTTATTGTTAAGAATAAGGAAGGGGAGCTTAAATACAAACTGTTCTTTGATAAACATCACCCTGAGACTATTACCTTGCCTACTCCTTCCTTGTTTAATTTATCTGAAGGCATGTATCTCGTTCCGTGGGCGGCCATTTACGCCTACAGGAACCCTACACCAGCCCCTGAGCCAGAACCACAATTTGAGCCTCCAAGACAGTCTGATTACTTTTGGGATCTGGAGATGACTGCCAGCCAGTGGCAGTCAGAGTCTTCTTCATCTCAGTACGACCCCGGCTACAACTACGGATATCAGCCAGACCATCCTTGGCAATGAACCAACTTAGGCCAAAAGCCTAAGCTTGGGGGAGTACGTATTTCCCACCGACATTACATTTATGTTCACACACACTCATTGCTAGATGTTGGTGCTCATACTTTTCATTGTAATATCCATGCTAGTTTATTTTCTTTTTCTTGCTTTCTTCTTGTGTGTTTAATAAACCTTAAGAAAAAACCAAAGTTGTAACTTTTAGTTAGTTTACCTTTCTTGCTGTAGTAGTAATAATTAAAAAGAAAACCCAAAAATATTTCTCGTTCTTCTTTTGCTTGTTGGGAGCTTTCCCGTGTAAATAGTTTTATTTCTTTTCTTTTCTTTGGGGGTCATTAGGAGAAGACCATGATTAAATTGTTGAAGTGGCTCTTACATGCACTATTGTTGATTTAACCAAGAGCCCATATTGCCTTGTCTTCTCCTGTTTATTGAATGCTGCTGCATTCCAAATTTTAGTCCAAGGCATGTGCACTCTTATTATTATTCACACCGTTCGGTCGTGCAAGTGAAAGGCAATTATGACGATATATGATGGACTGACTGAGATGAGAAAAGCTGGTATGAACTCGACCTCTCTTATTTTGTAAATATGATGAGTTCATCGTTCCTGATTCAACCTATTATGAATAAACATGTTTGCAATGACAATTAGAGATCATAGTTGCTCGTGCCATGCTTGATTAGCTATGAGTTATAATGGTTTACCTTATGCCAACATGCTATTAAAATTGTTGTGATGTGGTATAGTGGGGTGGTATCCTCCTTTGAATGATTTAAGTGACTCGACTTGGCACATGTTCACACATGTAGTTGAAACAAATCAACATATCCTTCACGATATTTATGTTCATGGTGGATTATATCCTACACATGCTTGTACTCAATGTTTATTAATTTTAATGCATGTTCATGACTGTTGTCGCTCTCTAGTTGGTCGCTTCCAGGTCTTTTGCTAGCCTTCACTTGTACTAAGCGGGAATACTGCTTGTGCATCCAATCCCTTAAACCCCAAAGTTATTCCATATGAGTCCACTATACCTTCCTATATGCGGCATCTACCTGCCGTTCCAAGTAAATTTGTATATGCCAAACTCTAAACCTTCAAATGAAATTCTGTTTTGTATGCTCGAATAGCTCATGTATCAACTAGGGTTGTCCGTATCTTCCATGCTAGGCGGGTTATTCTCAAGAGGAGTGCACTCCGCTCCTCACTCACAAGAAAATGGCTGGTCACCGGGATGCCCCTCCCATGCTTTATGCAAACTAAATCAAAATAATTGCAAACAAAACTCCCCCTAGGACTGTTGCTTGTTGGAGGCACTCGTTGTTTCGAGCAAGCCATGGATTGATGCTTGTTGGTGGAGGGGGAGTATAAACTTTACCATTCTGTTTGGGAACCGCCTATAATGTGTGTGGCATGGAAGATATCGCCATCTCTTGGTTGTTATGTTGACAATGAAAGTATGCCGCTCAAAATATTATTTATCTCTATTTCAAAATCGAGCTCTGGCACCTCTACAAATCCTTGCTTCCCTCTACGAAGGGCCTATCTATTTACTTTTATGTTGAGTTATCACCCTCTTATTAAAAAGCACTAGCTGGAGAGCGCAACTGTCATTTGCATCCATTACTATTAATTTATATTGGGTATGACTGGATCTCTTTTACCATGAATTACATTGTCTAGTCAGTCCTTGATCTTTAAAGGTGCTCTGCATTTATGTTTTGCAGCCTCAGAAAGGGCTAGCTAGATACCATCTTGTTATATTATATCATGATTGTTTTGAGAAAGTGTTGTCATCCGAGATTTATTATTATTGCTCGCTAGTTGATTATGCCATTGATATGAGTAAACATGAGACCTAAGAGTTATTGTGAATGTGGTTAGTTATAATCTTTCTTTGAAAACTTGAATGCTGGCTTTACATATTTACAACAACAAGAGCAAATAGAGTTTGTAAAAGTTTTTCTTTATCACTTTCAGTTTATCAACTGAATTGCTTGAGGACAAGCAAACGTTTATGCTTGGGGGAGTTGATACGTCTCCGTCGTATCTACTTTTCCAAACACTTTTGCCCTTGTTTTGGACTCTAACTTGCATGATTTGAATGGCACTAACCCAGACTGACGCTGTTTTCAGCAGACTTTCCATGGTATTATTTATGTGCGGAAACAAAAGTTCTCGGAATGACCTGAAACTCCACGGAACATCTATTTGGAAAATAAGAAAAATACTGTCGGTGTTCTGGCAACGGGGGTACCCAGACTTGGCTGCCTACGGCCTGCGGCGTGGCTCAAGGGTTGGCCCAGTACGGCCCATCTTCATCAACACAAGCTCAAGACCCTCGCGAGGGGCCAAGCCTCGCGGGGCGGACAATAGGAAGCTTCCTCTGGCATGGCCTCCTCAGGCTGGCTCGCAAGGAGGCGGAGAGATCAAGGCGGGGTACCTGACGAGGTGCCCATGACGCAAGCCATGACGACTGAGGGCGCCAGGCGGGCGCCAGCCCGCGAAGTGTCCTTATTTCCCCTTTGGTGCAAAGGAGGCAAGCGCGGGCCAAGGCATCAGGCAAAGGCAACCATTTCAGTGCAACAAGACCAAGACCAGCAGAACGGCAGGAAGGAGGTCATCGTGGAGCCCAAGCCAGCGTCACCGTCAGAGTCTTTGGAAGGCGAGGACCGACTTTAGTCAGGATAAGTGTGCTAGATGTTCCCCTTCAGAATGGCCAATTGTTGGCACCCTTCCCGCTCAATATTTGGGGAGAGGCCCAGGGCCTCTGCCTATAAATAGGACTAGCCACCCGTAGGGTAGAGGATTGGCATGGAGAGAGAGAAAGAGAGGCGACTGAACTCCCCTAGCAGTTCATCGCACCAGCTCAAGAACAGCCCCTCGTGAGGCTGTTCTTCCCTTGTACTGTTCATCATCAGCCCCAGAGGCAATCCACCACACCACACACTGGAGTAGGGTATTACACCACAATGGTGACCTGAACTAGTATAAACCTCGTGTCCCTCTGTGTTGTTCTTCATGTAGTTTAGATCCTTGCGAGGCGATGAGACATAGGTAGATTGGAGGTGCGATCTCCGCGTGCACCCCAGAGTTCGAACCTAGAGGGTCTGCCGGAACCCGAAATCCGACATTTGGGCGCCAGGTAGGGGTGCGCCGGAGCTTTCCCTTCCACCGACCCGCTCTCCGCCAACATCGCGATTCGCCCTATGATGAGCAACGCGCCCGCCCGCTGGTCGCCAAAGACCAGCGAGGTGCCGAGGGCTCGAGCCTTGGCCCCTGACCTTGCAGCGCGATGGCGAACAAGTTCAAGCCGAAGATGCCACGGCGCTTCTGGCAGCAACGCGACCGATCCGCTGGCCTTCCTGGCGGCATACGAGGGGCCGTCCTCGGCCGAAGCGGCAGCGAGTCATGGCTAACTGGTTTCCCATGGCCCTCACGGCGCCCAGCGCATGTGGATGCTCCACACGCGGCTTCCGTGGCCTCTTGGGGGGAGCTGCGCGGCCTCTTCCTCGCTCAGCACGCTGCACCGGTGCCCCCGGTTGTCGCAGCTCTCCTGGGCGGCTCGCAGGCGCCACCTTTAGGCCACCACATCAAGCCATTCGTCCGCCAGATCGGCGCTGCTTCCGCGCAGCATGGGGCTCCTCCGGGTCGGTCGGCGCCCAAGGCTGATCTGGCCTTCAGCTCGGATGATCACCCCTCCAACTCAGCCTGCTCGGGCGCGCTCCCAATGCTGTGCACCCCCACCATCTGCCAGGTAGCCATCACCAGGGCTCTCATCGACGGCGGCGCAGGCCTCGGCCAGGTTTCGGTTGAAGCCTTCAGCCTCCTCCATGTACCGCGGAGCCTTTCAACCCAATGAGGCCTTTCTCAGGCGTCGGAGGGGGCTCCACTGGCTCCCTGGGGTAGATCCGCCTTCCGATGACCTTCGGCACCTACGACAACTTCCGCACGGAGCTAATCGACTTCGACATCGCCCCCATCGGCCTCCCGTACAACGCCATCCTTGGCTACCCGGCACTAGCCAGGTTCATGGCCGCGACTCACCCAGCGTACAACCTCATGAAGATGCCCGGGAGTAGCGGCGTCCTCACCATGTCTGGAGACACAGAGGATGCATTGCAAGCGCTCAAGCTCGTCTTCAAGACTGCGGCGGCGGCGCAGCCCGCCGACTCAGACGCCCCTGAGCCCAAGGGGGCTACATCGGCCAAGAAGAAGCAGCTATTCACCCAAGACAAGGCAGAAACCAAGCAGATACTGGTCGACAAGGACAGATCCACTGATGCCACCTTCACCATAGGCGCCAACCTCGAGACCGAGCAGGAGGAGGCCCTAATCAAGTTCCTACGCGCGAACAAGAAGGTGTTTGCATGGGAACCTGATCAGCTGGTAGGGCCCCGTAAAGCAGAACGCAAGACGGCAGTCCACTGAGAAGCAGGCTTTCATCGTCCAAGAGACCCGCAAGCTAGAGGCAGCAGGGGTCATTCGTGAGGTCCGATACCCAGATTGGTTGGCTAACCCGGTTGTCGTGCCAAAGAAAGGGGGAAGGAACGCATGTGTGTCGACTTCACCAACCTCAACAAAGCCTGCCCATGAGATCCATTCCCGCTCCCTCGTATCGATCAGATCATCGACTCCACCGCCGAGTGCGACCTGTTATGTTTCATGTATGCCTTCTCTGGCTATCACCAGATCAAGATGGCGATAGAATACATGGAGAAAATGGCTTTCCTGACCCCGTGTGGAGTATACTGCTACACATGCATGCCGTTCGGGCTGCGCAACGCAGGTGCAACCTTTCAGCGGCTGATGCACATCGCCTTGGGTCGGCAGCTCGGGAGGAATGCTGAGGCTTACGTTGATGACATTGTGGTGAAGTCTCGGGAGGCAAAAACCCTGATACAAGGCTTGGAGGAAACCTTCGCGAGCCTCAACAAAGTGGACCTGCGGCTCAACCCGGAGAAGTGTGTGTTTGGAGTCACCTCGAGCAAGCTCCTGGGCTTCCTCGTGTCCCACCGGGGCATCGAGGCCAACCCAGAAAAGGTCAAAGCAGTCGAGGACATGAGCCCGCCGAAGACCCACAGAGAGATGCAGAAGCTCACTGGGTGCATGACCGCACTAGGACGCTTCATCTCCAAGTTGGGGGAACGAGCGCTGCCCTTCTTCAAGCTGATGAAGAAAAAGGGCCCCTTTGAATGGACTGAAGAGGCCGACAAGGCGTTCCAGGATCTCAAAAGGTACTTAACCAGCCCTCCGGTAATGGTGGCTCCGCGCCCTCAAGAGCCCCTTCTGCTCTAGCTTGCAGCCACCCCCTACTCTGCCAGCGCAGCCCTGGTGGCGGTTAGGGAGGAGCGTTGGACCAAAGTCGCGGCAGCTGCCCGGGTCAATGCGAAGCAGGATCAAAGGGGACTCACAGAGACCACTACCACAGCCGAGAAGGATCAGCCGCCGCAGGGAAGCGCACTCGGAACAGAAGAGGCCCCTCCCCCTGGCGACCAACCGCTGGGGGCTCCAGTGTCTCAGGAGACGCCACGGCCTCCGGAGGACGCTAGCAGCACCAGCACTCCCAACCTCGTCGAACACCCTATGTACTTCGTCAGCGCAGTGTTGCGGGATGCGAGGGCGCGGTACCCCATGCCCCAAAAACTCCTCCTCGCGCTATTGGTAGCCTCGCGCAAGCTGCGGCACTATTTTCAGGGCCATCCCATCAAGGTCGTCTCAGCATACCCCTTGGAAAGGGTGCTCAGGAGCCCCAACTCGGCTGGAAGGGTCGCTGAGTGGAACATCGAGCTGCAACCGTTCCAGCTAGAATTCAGCATAACCAGAGTCATCAAGGGGGCCGCGCTAGCGGACTTCGTGGCGGAATGGGCGGAGGCGCCGGGCCTCAAAGCTGATGAGGATCGATCCCTCTCCCCGGGAAGCGAGGCACCGGACGGTTGGGTCATGTACTTCGATGGGGCGTTCTCCCGACACGGCGTGGGGGCTAGCGCAGTGCTTATATCTCCCACTCAAGACAAGCTCTACTATGCCGTGCAACTCTGTTTCCAGCACGGAGAAAAGGTCTCCAACAACATAGCGAGAATCTGAAGGCACGATAGCGGGGTGAAAGCCGATCGCCGCCTGGGGTGAAGCGCCTTACCATCAAGGGTGATTCACAACTCCTCGTCAACTTCTCCAACAAAGTATACGAGCCGAGAGATGAGCAGATGGAAGCCTACCTCGCGGAGGTCCGCAGGATAGAGAAGCAGTTCTGGGGACTGGAGTTGCAGCATGTGCCTCGCGGCACCAATCAAGAGGCAGATGACATCGCCAAACGGGCATCCAGGCGACTACCTCAGGAACCTGGCGTCTTCGAGGAGCGGCTCTTCAAGCCCTCGGCGACGCCATCAACTGTCAAGCACGGTGCAGCCTCGGGAAGAGCTCCCCCAGCCACCTGCCTCGGGAGCCCCGGTCTACGGCCCGGCCTCAGGAGCGCGTCTGCTCCTGACGCTGGAGCCTTAGGAGGGGTGCTGGATCTCGGAGCTCAGGAGTTATCTGACGCAAGGGACCTTGCCGGAATAGGAGGAGGAAGCGGAGCATGTGGCGCAGCAGGCCACGGCATACTGCATCAGGGATGGAGAGCTCTACCGGAAACGACCGAATGATGTGTCCCTACGCTGCATTTCCAGGGAGCAAGGGAGGGAGCTGCTTGCATACATACACGGTGGAGACTGTGGGCATCATTCGTCATCACGGACCCTCGTTGGCAAGGCGTTCCGCAGTGGGTTCTATTGGCCCACGGCGCTCAATGATGCCGTGGAACTGGTGAAAGCTTGCGAGGTCTGCCAATTCCATGCCAAGCAGATCCATCAACCAGCGGGAGGTCTGCAAACTATACCCCTCTTGTGGCCATTCACGGTCTGGGGGCTGGATATCCTGGGCCCATTCCCTCGGGCGTCGGGAGGCTATCGCTACCTCTACGTCGCCGTGGACAAGTTCACCAAGTGGGCTGAAGTGGAAGCCGTCCGCATCATCCCCGCAGGTTCCGCGGTCAAGTTCATCAAGGGCATCGTGAGCCGGTTCGGGATGCCGAACCGCATCATCACCGACAACGGTTCGCAGTTCACCAGTAACCTCTTCAAAACATACTGTGCTAACTGTCGGATTTCAGGTTCCGGCAGACCCTCTAGGTTCGAACTCTGGGGTGCACGCGGAGATCTCGCCTCCTACCTACCTGCTCCTCGCCGCCTCGCTAGGATCTAAACTACCAAAGGAACAACACAAGAGACACAAGGTTTATACTGGTTCGGGCCACCATTGTGGTGTAACACCCTACTCCAGTGTGTGGTGTGGTGGATTGCCTCTTGGGCTGATGACGACCAATACAAGGAAGAACAGCCTCGCGAGGGTCTGTTCTTGGCTGGTGCGATGAACTGCTAGGGGGAGTTCAGTCGCTCTCTCTCTCTGCAGATTCAAGATGCCTCTACCCTGTGGGTGGCTAGTCCTATTTATAGGCAAAGGCCCTGGGCCTCTTCCCAAATATTGAGCGGGAAGGGCGCCAACAATTGGCCATTTTGAAGGGGAACATCTAGTACACTTATCCTGACTAAAGTTGGACCTCGCCTGTCAAAGGCTCTGGTGGTGACACCAGCTTGGGCTCCACGATGACTTCCTTCCCGCCGTTCACGTGTCTTGGTCTTGTTGCAATCAAACGGATGCCTTTGCTTGATACTCTTGCTGCGCTTGCCCCTTTGCACCAAAGAGGAAATGAGGACCTTTGGCGGGCTGGCACCCGCCTGGCACCCTCGATGCGTCATGGCTTGCGTCATGGGCACCTCGTGAGGTACCCCGCCTTGATCTCTCCGCCTCCTCATGAGCCAACTGACGAGGCCGTGCTCGAGGAGGCTCCTGTCGTCCGCCTCATGAGGCTTGGCCCCTCGCGAGGGTCTTGAGCTTGTGCCGATGAAGATGGGCCATGCTTGGCCACCCTTAAGCCACGCCGCGAGCCGCAGTGAGCAAGTCTGGGTACCCCGTTCCCGAACACCGACAAGAGCCCCGGGCCCAAGGCGCGCTGGACTTGGCCGAGCAGAAGCGAAGGGCAAGTGCAAAGCGCCCATGGCCCTAACAGCTGCGGCCTTGGGCGCCAAGCGTGGCGGTTGATTGGGCGTGGGCGGCTCCTCCCCCACGATGCCTCAAGAATCGCACAAATTGAAAAGTCCACGCATGCAAAGTGGGTCATGATTACTGCGATCGTGGAGGTCGGGCGGTTGGCCTTCCCGGCTATAAGGCACGGACGGCGCCTGTCCTTCGATCCATCCCTCTTGCTTCTCCTTCTTCTTCATGGCTCCGCCAAAGAGGTTCTCAGCCGCGGAGAAAGGAAAGGCTCGCCAGGTGGAGCCTGACTCTCCCCTGCCCAAGCGTAGTCGAGGCCGTCCTCGCAAACACCCTGTGGCTCCCACGGTGGCTCCTCGCGGCCGTGGAGGTGATCTCTCACGCGGTGACGGGCGGCAGGCCATTGCAGGGGGGCGCCTACGGCCGCGCGACCCCCTAGGCTGCGCTTCCACTCGGCAGAGGTGCTGCCGGAGTTCGTTGTGTGGTCGGCGGAGCCGACCGGCATCCGGCTCCAGCTTCCTCGCTTCCTCCTAGGTGAGCTTCCGGCCGGTGCCCCGGGCGGCCTCTGGCTTCAGGCGGATGGTTGTTGCAGCTGGGCCTCCTGGGCTTCGCTGGAGGTCTCTGCAGCCGGGAGCGTGGCCCTGACCCGCGGCTGGAAAACGTTTGCCCGCGCGCGTGGTCTGAGCCGGCGATGCACCCTGCACTTCAAGTTCGACGGCGATGCCACCCTCTACGTGAGGGTGTTCGGGGAAGACGGTCGCTGTGCTGGGTGCTGCCCTGAGAACGACGACCGCGGCCGTGGGCCCAGCCCCAGCGACGATGAAGACAAAAGCACGTGCGTGGTCGGCGGCGCTCGGGGTTCATCGAGCTTTGACGGCTCTTCTTCGGGCAGCGGCTCCTCTAGCGGTGGCAGCGATCAGCCTCCGCGCCACCGCACCCTCCTGGAGGGAGGTAGCGGGTCTGCCCGCCGTCGCGCCTCGGTGAAGCACGAGATGGAGTCTGCCTGAGCTCCGCAGGCAGTTCGAGTCTCCCCCGCGAGTTGGTGTCAGTCGAGTCGCGCCCGTTTTGTTCTTTTTCCTTTTCCTGCGCAAAGAGACAGTAGTGTAGGGCCCCGCAGGGGCGTTCTTGGATTATTGATGTTAATTATCGTACTATTTCTGCTATTTCGGTATTATGCCTTTGTGCCACACGCCTGCATGTAGAAATTACTTAGCTCGGGGGGGGGGGGGGCTGTCGTGGCCTTTGCTTCCCAAGGCCGAGGCCTCGTCGAACGCTTAATGTCCTGCGAAGGTTAGTGGAGAGGTAGCTCCTGCCTCACCGTGGAGGTGACCGTCCCAGTCCTGTGTTCGTGTCGCGGTGCCCGTGGGGCACGGACTGGAGGGGTGCTCCTGTAGTGGACCCTGGTAGGGAAGCCTCAAACGATAAGGGCAGAAAACGCTCGCGAGGGTGCCCGCGCTGCTCCCTCGCGAGACTTGCACGAGAGAAATCGAGGCAGGGGAGTGAAAAGGCAAGGAGTCACAAGCCAAAGATGGCAACAACTTCAATAAAACTTCAAATGGGAATGAACAAGCCAACTGCAGAAAGCAAATGAGAAAAGCCGCGTCCGGCACCTAATCTAGTCTTCGACGTCTTCTCACCAGCGCGGAGCTAAGTGCTGGCCCAGGCGTGGGAGGGAGCCCGGGGCCCGAGGCCGGCGCTCCTGAGACTCCGGGGCGTGTACAGCCCCAACTCATTATTACGTGAGAGTGTCACGGGCGGCGAGCTTCGCAGGCATTGGCCTTCTTCACAGGCTACGGGCCTTTCTCAGAAAGATGAACTTGACAGGCGCTTGCCTTCTTCACAGGCACCGGGCCTTTTCAAAACATAACAGCTTCACAGGCATTCGCCTTCTTCACAGGCTCTGGGCCTTTCTCAGAAAGATGAACTTCACAGGCGCTTGCCTTCTTCACAGGCACCGGGCCTTTTCTAAAACGCAACAGCTTCACGGGAATTTGCCTTCTTCACAGGCTCTGGGCCTTTTCCAAAACGCAGCGCTTCACAGGCATTCGCCTTCTTCACAGGCTCTGGGCCTTTTCCAAGACACAGCGCTTCACAGGCGTTTGCCTTCTTCACAGGCTCTGGGCCTTTTTAGGGGTAAAACCTCCGGAGGTGCTGGATGTTCCATGCGTTCTGGACGGGGCACCCCCTCCTGAGTCTCCAAGCGCGCGGAGCCGGGCCTGGAAACATGAACAACCTTGAACGGGCCCTCCCACATGGGAGAGAGCTTATGCAGTCCCTCCCTGGAGAGAACCCGCCTGAGCACGAGGTCCCCTACCTCGAGAGTCCTGGGGCGGATGTTGCGGCAGTGGTATCGCCGCAACGCCTATTGGTACCTTGCTGCTCGGAGCGCGGCTTCCCGATGATGCTCCTCCCCTAGCACGAGGTCCGTCCCCCGCATGGCGTCTTTCTGCGCCTCGTCGAACGCTAGGACTCGTGCGGAACGACGTCTGACCTCGTGAGGGAGGACCGCTTCCACTCCATAGACCAGGAAGAACGGGGTCTCGCCAGTTGGCTTGGTCGCGGTCGTGCAGATGGACCACAACACAGACTGAAGCTCGTCGCACCAACCTCTGCCGCAGGCCTCCAGCTTCTTGAATGTCCTAGTCTTGAGGCCTCTCAAGACCTCCGCGTTGGCCCGCTCGGCCTGACCGTTGCTCCGTGGGTGCGCTCTTGAGCGTAGCATACACGCATCCCAAGGTTAGCACAATACGCTTTTGAAGAGGTTACTAGTGAACCGCGAACCGTTGTCGGTGATGATGCGGTTCGGCACTTTAACCGCTCACGATGCCCTTGATGAATTTGACCGCAGAACCTGCGGGGATGGTGCGGACGGCTTCCACTTCAACACACTTGGTGAACTTGTCTACGGCGACGTAGAGGTAGCGATAGCCCCCTGGAGCCCGAGGAAATGGGCCCAGGATATCCAGCCCCCAGACTGCGAATGGCCACGAGAGGGGTATAGTTTGCTGACCTACCGCTAGCTGATGGATCTGCTTGGCATGGAATTGGCAGGCCTCGCAAGCCTTCACCAGTTCGACGGCATCATTGAGCACGGTGGGCCAATAGAACCCGCCGCAGAACGCCTTGCCAACGAGGGTCCGTGATGATGAATGATGCCTACAGTCTCCACCGTGTATATCTGCCAGCAGTTCCTTCCCTTGCTCCCTGGAGATGCAGTGTAGGGACACATCATTGGGTCGCTTCCGGTAGAGCTCTCCATCCCTGATGCAGTATGTTGTGGCTTGCCGCGCCATACGCTCCGCTTCCTCCTCCTTCTCCGGCAAGGTCCCTTGCGTCAAGTAGCTCCGGAGCTCTGTGATCCAGTACCCCTCCTGAGGCTCCAGCGTCAAGAGCAGGCGCGCTCCTTAGGCCGGGCCACAGACCGCGGCTCCCGAGGATGGTGGCTGGGGTAGCTCCTCCCGAGGCTGCACCGGCTTGACAAAGGACGGCATGGCCGAGGCTTGAAGAGCCGCTCCTCGAAGACGCCAGGGCTCACGAGAGGTAGCCGCCTGGATGCTCGTTTGGCGATGTCGTCGGCCTCCTGATTGGTGCCACAGGGCACATGCTACAACTCCAGCCCCTAGAACTGCTTCTCCATCCTGCGGACCTCCGCGAGGTAGGCTTCCATGTGCTCATCCCTCGGCTCGTATACCTTGTTGGAGAAGTTGACGAGGAGTTGTGAATCACCCCCTATGGTAAGGCGTTTCACTCCTA
The DNA here is from genome assembly GCA_021605145.1 of Aegilops bicornis. Lineage (NCBI taxonomy): Eukaryota > Viridiplantae > Streptophyta > Magnoliopsida > Poales > Poaceae > Aegilops > Aegilops bicornis. The sequence goes on from CM038675.1 coordinate 337,105,744, forward strand.
GGGCAGCTGCGGCCTTCAGGCCTGCTATTAGGCCTTCATATTTTTGCTATGTTGTTGGAGACCTTTTCTCCGTCTTTGGAAACAGAGCTGCACGGCGTAGTAGAGCTTGTCTTGAGTAGGAGATATAAGCACCGCACCAGCCCCCGCGCCGTGCCTGGAGAACGCCCCGTCGAAGTACATGATCCAACCGTCCGGCGCCTCGCTTCCCGGGGAGAGGGATCGATCCTCATCAGCCTTGGGGCCCGGCGCCTCCGTCCATTCTGCCATGAAATCCGCCAATGCAGCCCCCTTGATGACTCTGGTTGTGCTGAATTCGAGCTGTAACGCTTGCAGTTCAATGTTCCACTCAGCGACTCTTCCAGCTGAGTTAGGGCTCCTGAGCACCCTTTCCAAGGTGTACGCTGAGACAACCTTGATGGGGTGGCCTTGAAAATAATGCCGCAGCTTGCGCGAGGCCACCAATAGCGCGAGGAGGAGTTTTTGAGGCATGGGGTACCGCGCCCTTGCGTCCCATAACACTTTGGCCGAAGTACAGGGTGTTCGACGAGGTCGGGAGTGCTGGTGTCGATGGAGCCCTCCGGAGACCGTGTCGCCTCCTGAGACAGTGGAGCCTCCAGCGGCTGGTCGCCAGGGGGAGGGGTCTCTTCTGTCCCGAGTGCATTTCCCTGCGGCGGCTGATCCTTCTCGGCTATGGTAGTGGTCTCTGTGGGTCTTCCTTGATCCTGCTTCGCCTTGACCCGGGCAGCTGCCGCGGCTTTGGTCCGACGCTCCTCCCTAACCGCCACTAGGGCTGCGCTGGCGGAGTAGGGTGTGGCTACAAGGTAGAGCACCAGGGGTTCCTGAGGGCGCGGGGCCACCATTACCTGAGGGCTGGTTAGGTACCTCTTGAGATCTTGGAACGCCTTGTCGGCCTCTTCAGTCCATTCAAAGGGCCCCTTTTTCTTCATCACCGGAAGAAAGGCACCGCCGCTTCCCCCAACTTGGAGATGAAGCGTCCTAGTCTGTCACGTGCCCAGTGAGCTTTGCATTTCTACGAGGGTCTTTGGCGGGCTCATGTCCTCGACCGCCTTGACCTTTTCTGGGTTAGCCTCGATGCCTCGGTGGGACACGAGGAAGCCCAAGAGCTTGCCCGAGGGGACCCCAAACACACACTTCTCCAGGTTGAGCCGCAGGTTCACTGCGTTGAGGCTCGCGAAGGTTTTCTCCAGGTCTTGTATCAGGGTTTTGGCCTCACGAGACTTCACCACAAGGTCATCGACGTAAGCATCAACATTCTTCCCGAGCTGCGAGCCCAAGGTGATGTGCATCAGCCGCTGAAAGGTCGCCCCTACGTTGCGCAGCCCGAACGGCATGCATGTGTAGCAGTATACCCCCCACGGGGTCAGGAAAGCCGTTTTTTCCATATCTTCTACCGCCATCTTGATCTGGTGATACCCAAAGAAGGCATCCAAGAAACATAACAGGTCGCACTCGGCGGTGGAATCGACGATCTGATTGATGCGAGGGAGCGGAAAAATGGATCTTGCGGGCAGGCTTTGTTGAGGTTGGTGAAGTCGACACACATGCGTTCCTTCCCCCCTTTCTTTGGCACGACGACCGGGTTGGCCAGCCAATCCGGGTATCGGACCTCGCGAATGACCCTGCAGCTTCTAACTTGCGGGTCTCTTGACGATCAAAGCCTGCTTTTTCGATTGGACTGCCGCCTTGCCATACGCTTTCACGGGGTGGACATTGGGGCACACGTTGAGGTGGTGCTCGACACGCCTCTAGGGATCCCCGCCACTGATCAGGCTCCCATGCGAATACCTTCTTGTTTGCGCCAGGAACTTGACCAGGGCCTCCTCACCTTTCGGGCTCGAGGTTGGCGCCTATGGTGAAGGTGGCGTTAGTGGATCCGTCCTCGTTGACCAGTATCTGCTTGGTTTCTGCCTTGTCTTGGGTGAACAACTGCTTCTTCTTGGCCGGCGCAGCCCCCTTGGGCTCAGGGGCGTCTGAGTCGGCAGGTTGCATCGACGTCGCCGTCTTGAAGGCGAGCTTGAGCACTTGCAATGCATCCCCGGTGTCTCCGGACACGGTGAGGACGCCGTTGCTCCCGGGCATCTTCATGAGGTTGTACGCTAGATGAGTCGCGACCATGAATCGAATTGATCCGGGTAGCCGAGGATGGCGTTGTATGGGAGGCCGATGGGGGCGATGTCGAAGTCGATTAGCTCCGTGCGGAAGTTGTCGTAGGTGTCGAAGGTTACATGGAGACGGATCTGCCCCAGGGAGCTGGATGACCCGCCTCCGATGCCGAAGAAAGGCCGGCTGGGCTGAAGCCGCTCCGGCGGTATGTGGAGGAGGCTGAAGGCTTCAACCGAGAGCATGCTGAGGCCCGCGCCGCCGTCGATGAGAGTCCTGGTGACGGCCACTGGCAGATGGTGGGGTGCACAACATTGGGAGCGCGCCGAGCAGGTTGAGTTGGAGGGTGGTCCTCCGAGCTGAAGGCCAGATCGGCCTTGGCGCCGACCGACTGGGTGAGCCCCCCGCGTGTAGGCAGCGGCGCCGACTGGCCAGACGAATGGCTTGACATGGCGGCTGAAGGTGGCGCCTGCGAGCCGCCAGAGAAACGCGCTGACGGTCGAAGCGCCCGGCGCAGCGTCTTTGGCGAGGAAGAGGTTGCGCAACTCTTCCCAAGAGGCCACGGAAGCCGCCGGTAGGTGGAGCAGCCACATGCGCGGGGCGTCGGTGAGGGCCATGGGAAGCCAGTTAGCCATGACCCTGTCATCGCCTCCTGCTTCGAGGATGGCATCATCGTACACCGGTAGGAAGGCCATCGGATCAGTTGTGCCGTTGTAGCGCGGCAACATCTCCGGCTTGAATTTGTCCGGCAACAGCACCTGTCGCAAGGCTGGGGCCAAGGCTCGAGCCCCAGCCTCGGCCGGCTGTCATTGCCGACCGAGTGGGCGGCGCGCTGCTCATCGCAGGGCGTGTCGCGGTGTCGGCCGAGAGCGGGTCGGCGGAAGGGAAAGCTCCGGCGCACCCCTACCTGGCGCGCCAAATGTCGGATTTCGGGTTCCGGTAGACCCTCTAGGTTCGAACTCTGGGGTGCACGCGGAGATCTCGCCTCCTACCTACCTGCTCCTCGCCGCATTGCTAGGATCTAAACAACCAAAGGAACAACACAAGAGACACAAGGTTTATACTGGTTCGGGCCACCATTGTGGTGTAACACCCTACTCCAGTGTGTGGTGTGGTGGATTGCCTCTTGGGGTGATGACGAACAATACAAGGAAGAACAGCCTCGCGAGGGTCTGTTCTTGGCTGGTGCGATGAACTGCTAGGGGGAGTTCAGTCGCTCTCTCTCTCGCAGATTCAAGATGCATGCCTGTGGGTGGCTAGTCCTATTTATAGGCAAAGGCCCCGGCCTCTTCCCAAATATTGAGCGGGAAGAGGCGTCAACAATTGGCCATTTTGAAGGGAACATCTAGTACACTTATCACGAGTAAAGTTGGTCCTCGCTTTGTCAAAAGGCTCGTGGTGAGTGGCCTTGACTTGGGCTCCACGATGACTTCCTTCCCACCGTTGCGACGGTCTTGGTCTTGTTGCACCTAAACGGATGCCTTTGCTTGATACACCGACACTAACCTTGGGACGCAGGTATGCTACGCTTCGGTAGCACGCCCGCGGAGCAACGGTCGTGCCGAAAGCCAACGTAGGGTCTGAGGGCCTTAAAACCAGGACCTTCAAGAAGAAATTTGGAAGCCCGCGGCAGGGCTGGTACGATGAGCTTCGATCATCTTTGTGGTCCATCCGCACGACTGCGACCAAGCCGACTGGCGAGACCCCGTTCTTCCTGGTTTATGGAGCTGAAGCGGTCCTCCCTCATGAGGTCAGACGTTGTTCCGCATGGGTCCTGGCCTTCGACGAGGAGCAGCAGGACGCCATGCGGGGGACGGACCTCGTGCTGGGGGGGGAGCATCATCGAGAAGCCGCGCTATGAGCAGCAAGGTACCAACAAGCATTGCGGCGATACCACTGCCGCAACATTCGCCCCAGGACTCTTGAGGTAGGGGACCTCGTGCTCAGACGGGTTCTCTCCAGGGAGGGATTGCATAAGCTCTCTCCCATGTGGGAGGGCTCGTTCAAGGTTGTTCATGTTTCCAGACCCGGCTTCGTGCGCTTGGAGACTCAGGAGGGGGTGCCCGTCCAGAACGCGTGGAACATCCAGCATCTCCGAAGGTTTTACCCCTGAAAAGGCCCGGTGCCTGTGAAGAAGGGGAATGCCTGTGAAGTTGTTGCGTTTCGGAAAAGGCCCGGTGCCTGTGAAGAAGGCGAATGCCTGTGAAGTTGTCGCGTTTCAGAAAAGGCCCGGTACCTGTGAAGAAGGCGAATGCCTATGAAGTTGTCGGGTTTCAGAAAAGGCCCGGTGCCTGTGAAGAAGGTGAATGCCTATGAAGTTGCTGCAATTGGGAAAAGGCCTGGTGCCTGTGAAGAAGGCAAATGCATGTGAAGCTCACCGCCCGTGACACTCTCACGTAATAATGAGTGGGGCTGTACACGCCCCGGAGTCTCCGGAGTGCCGCCCTCGGGACTCGGGGGCTCCATACGCACCTTGATGGCAACACTTAGCTCCTTATTTGAGTGAGAAGACGTCGAAGACTAGATTAGGTGCCGGGTGTGACTTCTTTCATTTGCTTTCTGCAGTTGGCTTGTTCATTCCCATTTGAAGTTTTATTGAAGTTGTTGCTGTCTTTGGCTTGTGACTCTCTGCCTTTCTTGCTCCCCTGCCTCGATTTCTTTCGCGCGAGTCTCGCGTGGGAGCGGCGCGGGCACCCTCGCGAGCGTTTTCTGCCCCTGTCGTCTGAGGCTTCCCAAGCCGGGTCCGCTATGGGAGCACCCCTCCCAGTCCGTGCCCCACGGGCACCGTGAGGCGAACACAGGGCATGGATCGGTCGCCCCCGCAACTGAGGCCGGAAGCTACCTCTCCTGACTAACCTTTGCAGGACATGAAGCGTTCAACGAGGCCTCGACCTCGGGAAGCGAAGACCACGATAGGTCCCCCTGAGCTAAGTAATTTCTACGCGCAGGCGTGTGGCACAAAGGCATAATACAGAAATAGCGGAAACAGTATGACAATTAACAGCAACAGTCCAAGCACGCCCATGCGGGGACCTACACTACTGTCTTTTTGCGCGGGAAGGGGGGAAGGACAAAATAGGGGCGACTCGCTTGGCACCAACTCGCGGCGAAGGCTTGTACCACCTCCGGAGCTCAGGCGGACTCCCTCTCGCGCATCACCGGGGCGCGACGGCGGGCAGACCCGCTACCTCCCTCCAGGCGGGCGCGACGGCACGGGGGCTGGTCGCGACCACCGCTGGAGGTGCTGCTGTCCGAAGGAGAGCCGCCGAAGCTCGACGAGCCCTGAGCGCCGCCGACCACGCGCGCGCTGCCATCTTCATCCCGATCGTCGCCAGGGCTGGGCCCACGGCATGATGCGTCGTCCTCGAGGCAGCACCCGTCGGCGACCGTCTTCCCTGAACACCCTCACGTAGAGGGTGGCATCTCCGTCGAACTTGAAGTGCAGGGTGCACCGCCGGCTCAGACCACGCACGCGGGCAAATGTTTGCCAGCCGCGGGTCAGGGCCACGCTCCTGGCGGCGGAGACCTCCAACGGATCCCAGGAGGCCCGGCTGCAGCAACCGTCCGTCACTTTGGAGCGAGCCGTCCGGGCGCCGCCGGAAGTTCCCCCAAAAGGAAGCGGGGAAGCTGGCGCCCGGTGCGGGTCGGCTCCACCGACCACACGCCAACCCCCGACAGCAGCTCCGCTGAGTGGAAGCGCGGCCTAGGAGGTCGCACGGTCGTAGCGCCCCCCCCCCCCCATCAATGGCCTGGCGCCCATCGCCACGCAGGAGATCGCCTCCACGGCCGCGGGAAGCCGCTGCGGGAGCCACAGGGTGCTTGCGAGGAGGGCCTCGACCGCGCTTGGCTGGAGGAAAGTCAGGATCCACCTGACGGGCCTTTCCCTTCTTCGCGGCCGAGAACCTCTTCGACAGAGCCATGGAGAAGAGGGAGAAGCAAGAAGAGATGGGCTGGAAGAGCTCACGCCGTTCCGTACTTATAGCCGGAGGAGGCCAATCGTTGGCCTCCACGATCGCAGGTAATCATGACCCATTTCTGCATGCAGGGACTTGTCAAGTCATGCGGTTGCCGAGGCATCATGGGGAAGTGGAGACGCCCACGACCAACCAATCGCCACGCGGCGCTCAAGGCCGTAGGCTGTTCGGGCCCGCGGCGCTTCGCACTTGCCCTTTCGCTTCTCTGCTGGGCCAAGTCCAGGCGTGCCTTGGGCCCGGGGGCTACTGTCGGCGTTCTGGGAACGGGAGTACCCAGACTTGCCTGCCTGCGGCCTGCGGCGTGGCTCAAGGGGTGGCCCAGTACGGTGCATCTTCAGCAACACAAGCTCAAGACCCTCACGAGGGGCCAAGCCTCACGCAGAGGCGGACGTGTGAAGCTTCCTCGAGCACGGCCTCCTCGGGCTGGCTCATGAGGAGGCGGAGAGATCAAGGCGGGGTACCTCACGAGGTGCCCATGATGCAAGCCGTGACGGCCGAGGGCGCCAGGCGGGCGCCAACCAGCAGTTGTCCTCATTTCCCCTTTGGTGCAAAGGAGGCAAGCACAGGCCAAGGCATCAGGCAAAGGCAACCATTTCGGTGCAACAAAGACCAAGACCAGCAGAACGGCAGGAAGGAGGTCATCTGGAGCCCAAGCCGGCGTCACCGTCAGAGTCTTTGGCAGGCGAGGACCGACTTTAGTCAGGATAAGTGTACTAGATGTTCCCCTTCAAAATGGCCAATTGTTGGCACCCTTCCCGCTCAATATTTGAGGAGAGGCCCAGGGCCTCTGCCTATAAATAGGACTAGCCACCCACAGGGTAGAGGATTGGCATGGAGAGAGAGAGAAAGAGAGGCGACTGAACTCCCCTAGCAGTTCATCGCACCAGCTCAAGAACAGCCCCTCGCGAGGCTGTTCTTCCCTTGTACTGTTCATCATCAGCCCCAGAGGCAATCCACCACACCACACACTGGAGTAGGGTATTACACCACAATGGTGGCCTGAACCAGTATAAACCTCGTGTCCCTCTGTGTAGTTCTTCGTGTAGTTTAGATCCTTGCGACGCGACGAGACATAGGTAGGTTGGAGGTGTGATCTCCACGTGCACCCCAGAGTTCGAACCTAGAGGGTCTGCTGGAACCCAAAATCCGACAAATACCGGAAGAAAAATCCACGTCAGGGGGCCCACACCCTGCCCACGAGGGTGGGAGGCGCGCCTGCCCCCCTAGGGCGTGCCCCCCTACCTCGTGGGCCCCCTGACACTCCACCGACCTCAACCCCAACTCTATATATTCACTTTCGGGGACAAAAAAATCAAGGAGAAGGATTCATCGCGTTTTACGATACAGAGCCGCCGCCAAGCCCTAAAACCTCTCGGGAGGGCTGATCGGGAGTCCGTTCGGGGCTCCGGAGAGGGGAATCCGTCGCCATCGTCATCATCAACCATCCTCCATCACCAATTTCATGATGCTCACCGCCGTGCGTGAGTAATTCCATCTTAGGCTTGCTGGACGGTAATGGGTTGGATGAGATCTATCATGTAATCGAGTTAGTTTTATTAGGGTTTGATCCCTAGTTTCCACTATGTTCTGAGATTGATATTGCTATGACTTTGCTATGCTTAATGCTTGTCACTAGGGCCCGAGTGCCATGATTTCAGATCTGAACCTATTATGTATTCATGAATATATGTGAGTTCTTGATCCTATCTTGCAAGTCTATAGTCACCTACTATGTGTTATGATCCGGCAACCCCGAAGTGACAATAATCGGGACCACTCCCGGTGATGACCGTAGTTTGAGGAGTTCATGTATTTCCTGTGTGTTAATGGTTTGTTCCGGTACACTATTAAAAGGAGGCCTTAATATCCCTTAGTTTCCATTAGGACCCCGCTGCCACGGGAGGGTAGGACAAAAGATGTCATGCAAGTTCTTTTCCATAAGCACGTAGGACTATATTCGGAATACATGCCTACATTACATTGATGAATTGGAGCTAGTTCTGTGTCACCCTATGTTATGACTGTTACATGATCCGGCATAATTCTCCACCACTGATCCAATGCCTATGAGCTTTTCACATATTGTTCTTCGCTTATTTACTTTTCCGTTGCTACTGTTACAATCACTACAAAACACCAAAAATATTACTTTTGCTTCCGTTACTTTTGTTACCGTTACCACAAATATCATATTACTTTGCTACTAAATACTTTGCTGCAGATACTAAGTTATCCAGGTGTGGTTGAATTGACAACTCAACTGCTAATACTTGAGAATATTCTTTGGCTCCCCTTGTGTCGAATCAATAAATTTGGGTTGAATACTCTACCCTCGAAAACTGTTGCGATCCCCTATACTTGTGGGTTATCAACGGGCGAAGTAGTAGATGAGTTCCGGCAGCACGACGGCGTGGTGACGGTGTTGGTGAAGAACAATCTCCGCAGGGCTTCGCATAAGCACTACGAAAACCATGACGGAGGATAAACTAGAGGGGACGGGGTTGCCGGCACACGGCTTGGTGTTTCTTGATGTGTCTTTGGTGCTAGCCATGCCCCTCTATTTATATGTTGAGCCTCGGGGTCGAAACTTGGAGCAAAAGCCTCCTCGAAGTCGGTTTTTCCCGAAAGGCAAGAGTCCCACTCGGACTCCAGGACCAAATGCCACAATCCTTGGCGTCTGGTCCAGACGCCATGGGCCTCGGCGTCTGGCCCAGGGCCAGACGCCAGGGTCTCCGGCGTTTAGCTCCCTGGCCTCCGCAAAACTCCTTTTGCACCGACCTAAAGCCTCATGGGCTTCACCCCTTGGCCGAACCATATCATCCTATATATCAATCTTTACCTCCGGACCATTCTGGAGCTCCTCGTCATGTCCGTGATCTCATCCGGTACTCCGAACAACATTCGGTCCCCAACATACATAAGTCATAATACTATATCGTCAACGAACGTTAAGCGTGCGGACCCTACGGGTTTGAGAATTATGTAGACATGACCGAGACACCTCTCTGGTCAATAACCAATAGCAGAACTTGGATGCCCATATTGGCTCCTACATATTCTACGAAGATCTTTATCGATCGAACCGCATAACAACATATGTTGTTCCCTTTGTCATCGGTATGTTACTTGCCCGAGATTCGATCGTTGGTATCACTATACCTAGTTCAATCTTATTGCAAGCAAGTCTCTTTACTAGATTACGTAATACATCATCCCGCAACTAACTCATTAGTTACAATGCTTGCAAGGCTTATAGTGATGTGCATTACTGAGTGGGCCCAGAGATACCTCTGCGACAATCGTAGTGACAAATCCAACTCTCGAAATACGCCAACCCAACAAGTACCTTTGGAGACACCTGTAGAGCACCTTTATAATCACCCAGTTACATTGTGACGTTTGGTAGCACACAAAGTGTTCCTCCGGTAAACGGGAGTTGCATAATCTCATAGTCATAGGAACATGTATAAGTCATGAAGAAAGCAATAGCAACATACTAAGCGATCAAGTGCTAAGCTAACGGAATGGGTCAAGTCAATCACATCATTCTCCTAATGATGTGATCCCATTAATCAAATGACAACTCATGTCTATGGCTAGGAAACATAACCATCTTTGATCAATGAGCTAGTCAAGTAGAGGCATACTAGTGACACTCTGTTTGTCTATGTATTCACACATGTATCATGTTTCCGGTTAATAAAATTCTAGCATGAATAATAAACATTTATCATGATATAAGAAAATAAATAATAACTTTATTATTGCCTCTAGGGCATATTTCCTTCAGTCTCCCACTTGCACTAGAGTCAATAATCTAGTTCACATTGCCATGTGATTTAACATCAATGGTTCACATCTTTATGTGGTTAAAACCCATAGTTCACATCGACATGTGACCAACACCCAAAGGGTTTACTAGAATCAGTAATCTAGTTCACATCGCTATGTGATTAACACCCAAAGAGTACTAAGGTGTGATCATGTTTGGCTTGTGAGATAATTTTAGTCAACGGGTTTGTCACATTCAGATCCGTAAGTATTTTGCAAATTTCTATGTTTACAATGCTCTGCACGGTGCTACTCTAGCTAATAGCTCCCACTTTCAATATGTATCTAGATCGAGACTTAGAGTCATCCAGATCAGTGTCAAAGCTTGCATCTACGTAACCATTTACGACGAACCTTTTGTCACCTCCATATTCAAGAAACATATCCTTATTCCACTAAGGATAACACTACAAAAAAAAGACACATCCGTGACATTTTGGGTCGAACGAATTTTTTTCTGTCATACATATGACACTTCTATGACGATAATTGTGACAAAACCCGGTATCATCATAGATGTGGTGGGCTCTACTTCTATGACAAAAATCATGATGAAAATGGGCTTTCGTCTGGGCGGGCCGGAGATGCAGCTGCATGACATTCTTTGGGCCGTCCATGACGGAAAAACCATGGTAGAAGCGAGGGAGGAAAATTTGAGGGAGTTTCAGTTACGGTGGGAGGTTGGGGGGCGGCGATGCTGGCGTTTCTCTTGTACACATCTGTGGCGTGTGTGTGAGGCATTGGCTCTAATGAACCCGAGCAAGGCGTTGGGCTCTAGCGAACCCGGCGATTGCCTTTGCGAACTCTGGCGTTCTGCGAACCCGAGCGATCGATCAATGGCTGTTAATCGAACCCGATGGAGCGATTCTTCGCTATCGCCGCTAATCAAGCCAATCGATTGGATGTCTGATGAAGCGTTGCGGGAGGGTTTGGATGAGCAGTGAGCGGTGGCGTTGCCTCTGGATGAAACAGGACCCCATGGTGTGGAGGGCTGGATGAGCGATGAAGCGGTGGAGGGGTGGCCGTGGAGGGTGGTTGAACAGACCCCGTGTTGTGGAGGGCTGGATGAACAGTGAGCGATGGAGGGGTGCCCGTGGAGGGTGGTTGAGCGATGGCGATTAGATGGCGCGTGGTGGAGGCTGGATGAACAGGAGCCCGTGGAGGCTGGAGGAGGTCGACGGTAGCCCGTGGAGGCTAGAGGAGGTCGACGGTGGAGATGAACAGTATCCCATGGAGTCCCGTTTTGCGGTATGCCACACCCCTCCCGATGAACAGGACCCCCGTTTCGACCGTAGCGCTCCAACACAAGTCTGTTTCGTCCGTTTTGCGATGCGCCCACACCCTCCCGATCAACAGGACCCCGTTTTGACCGTAGGGAGATCCGTTTCCTCCGTTTTGCGATGCGCCACACCCTCCCTATCAACAGGACCTCGTTTTCGACCATAGGAGGTTCGTTTCCTCCGTTTTCGCGATCGCCACACCTCCCGATCAAGCGGGACCCGTTCGAGCGTCGGAGGTTCGTTTCCTCCGTTATGCGATACGCCAGCCTCGTTTCCATCGCATGTTCCGTCCAAGCCCTCCCCGATGTACCACGACCGGGCATTCCGTTCCGACCCAGCGGTTGGCTCCCCATGAACACGGCACGACGCTGTTTCTCCTGTTCCGACCCAGCCATGTCGTATGCGTGTCGTGAGTAGGCGTTCGAGACCCTGCCCGTATGTACATACGTGGCGTATTTTCTTTCTTGCACCCTCGCCTTTATGCGTGCGTGTGCATACTACGTGCGGCGCCTCTCTGCGACACGTGCGGCGCCTCTACATCGACCCGGTATATGCATTACACGTTCACGACCAAAATGACAACGCTACGTACGCTTCGACCAGGTGGGTCCCGACTGTCAGGCATGTCCTTGCGTGCGAAGATGTAGCTGGTGGGTCCCAGCAGTCGGGAGGGGGGAATCATTTTTTTTGCCCGGACGCACTTCCTTGCGTGCGAAGATGTAGTTGGTGGGTCCTAGCAGTCAGGGGGGCGAATCGTTTTTTTTTTGCCCGGACGCACTTCCTTGCATGCGAAGATGTAGCTGGTGGGTCCCAGAAGTCAGGGGCGAGTCGTTTTTGCGGACGCACTTCCTTGCGTGTGAAGGTGTAGTGGTGGGTCCCGAGCGGTCGAAAGCGTTTTTTCGCGAAATATGGTGGCCCGTCCGGTGGGTCCCTCATTGTCGGTGGAGGAATAATTATTTTCCACGTAATAAGGAGGCACTTCATACTGCGGCCCGTGGACCCAGCTGTCAGCCTCTCCACGTACAGTCCACGTCCGATGGAAGTCGTTCCTTGAACACGTTGACCACGCCGCGCCAAGAGCACCAGGGCGATGGACGACGGCGAGGCCTAGGAAGGGGACGACGGGGAGCCGGGGAAGACGCGGCAGTGGAAGCCCGCGCGGAGAGGAGTACGAGGGTTCACTGGTTCGACTGTGGTGTGAGGCTGCCGTCGCCGCAGGGCCTGGCCAGCGGTGGGAATAGTAGGGGGCGGTGAGGACTCCGCGGCAGAACATCCAGCCACGAGAGGCAGGAGCATGCGGCACGACCGGCGCTGCTTTGGGCGGCTGGAGCAAGAAGACCAGAGGTTGAAGAAGCACTACGGCCGTTGGATGGACATCGTACGGTCATTGGAGCTAGAATCGTTTATATTGACTAAGTTGACAAAGCCCTCCGTCCCCGTCAACTTAGTAGGCCCACAAGTCAGCCTCCCACCAAGGTGGGTCCCAGCTAGCAGGGGGTATTCATTATTTTTGTGCGTAATAAGGAGGCACTTCCGGTGGGTCCGAGCTGACAGCAGGGGAACGTTTTTTTCGGAAAATACGGTGGCCCGTCGGGTGGGTCCCAGCAGTCAGGGGCAAACGTTTTTTTCGTGAAATACCGGTGGCCCGTCCGTTGGATCCCTGCTGTTAGGTGGAGGAATAATTATTTTCCGCGTAATAAGGAGGCACTTCCTTGTGGCTGCTGTGGACCCGGTATCGGGCTCTCCACATCTGATATTCTTCCGATGGAATTGATGCGTTGACCACATTGACCACGCCGCGCCGAGAGCACCACGGCGGTGGACGACGGCGAGGCCTAGGAAGGGGACGACGCGGAGCCGGGGAAGACGTGGCAGTGGATGCCCATGCGGAGAGGAGTACGAGGGTTCACTGGTTCGGCTGCGCTGCCATCGCCGCAGAATAACAGGGGGTGTGGGAGAGTGGAGTGGAGGGATGGCCTGGCCAGCGGTGGGAGTAGTATGGGGCCGGTGAGGCCTCTGCGGCAGCACAGCCGGCCACGGGAGGCAGGAGCAGGCGACATGACCGGCGGTGATTTGGGCGGCTGGAGCAAGAAGACCAGAGGTTGAAGAAGCACTACGGCCGTTGGATGGACATCGTACGGTCAGTCGAGCTAGAATCGTGCATATTGACTAAGTTGACAAAGCCCTTCGTCCCCGTCAACTTAGTAGGCCCACTATACTGGGTCCTAGCTAGCAGGGGGAGTATTCTTTTTTTGGGGCGTAATAAGGAGGCACTTCCTTGCGTGCGAAGATATTGCTGGTGGGTCCGAGCTATCAGCGGCGGTAACATTTTTTTCGTGAAATACAGAGGCCCTTTCGGTGGGTCCCAGATGTCAGGTGGAGGAATCATTATTTTGCGCGTAATAAGGAGGCATTTCCTTGCGTGCGGCCATGGACCCAGCTGTCAGCCTCTCCACGTACAGTCCACTTCAGATGCATGTCGGTCGTTGACCACGTTGACCACGCCACGCCGAGAGCACCAAGGCGGTGGACGAAGCATTTATATAAGTCACAGTTCTACAAATCATGCACAGAGTTTAAACAACATATGCCCTGGTGACTTAACGTCAAGAGCCAGGGCGGGTAACCACCCAAATGTGGTCTTACCCTGCACACAAGTAGATCACAAGAACCCTTGGCGGTTTGCCGCAGGGTGGGTCATAATACCTCACATATAACCATTGTGATATTGAATTTGTACTGCTGGTTTACATGACTTGTGCAGTAAGGGTGATAACCCAATCCTTAGAAGCCAATGCTTCCACATAGATGATGATTGTCATAAGCTGACGAATTATAGTCAAAAGTCAAGCCGGGTTAAGTATAAAACACTTATGGACATTTGAGATATAATCCAAAAAAGGTCTCAAGTCAAACCCAAAATTGTTCGCAAAAAAGACTTAAAAAATTTAAGGCTTCTGATCCGTATACAATCAGAAAACCGTTCCAAAGGGGTTGAGCTAAGATTCAAATACGATCATATAGCCCCCAGTGGCTTTGGCGTTGCCGATCAAGAGGGTACCGACAGCTATGTTCTCTTTGGTTCGAATACGACCTATGTTTGAACAGGAAGCCCCCAAATGACCTTGAGAGTTGTTAACGACGCTGATTCGAATACGATCCACGTCGGACCCAAAAGAGGTTAAGCTATGATTCGGATATGATCAAGAAGCCCCCTAGTGAGTTTGGCAGTGTGCCGATCAAAAGGGTTTCGACAACTATGTTCTCTTTGGTTCGAATACGACCTATGTTTGAACAGGAAGCCCCCAAATGACCATATAAGTTTTAGCATTACACCGATCAAGAGGGTACCGACAGTTGTGCTCGATGAGCAGGAAGCCCCCAAGTGACCATAATAAGATAAGCCATAAGGCGGGATACCTATGTTTGAACCGCGCATCATGGCAGCAAGTTCTTTTTGGCAACCTTTAATTTTTCTTAGAACTCGAACTTGCGAGAGACTAATTCTTTTTGAACCGGAACTTTAAACCGGATTTGAAAGCTTCAAAACCTTGTGAGAGATAAATTTACCTTGAGCCGGATTTTGAACCGGATTTAAGAGCTTCAAAGCTTTGTGGGAGAAAGATGTCTCTTCCGGATTTTACACTAGAATCCTTATTTTGAGCCGGAAATCTTCTGATGGCTTTTAAATTTTCATCGATCTAGCAGTAATATCCGGGGCCGGGTTATTTTTCCCTTCAATGACCCAGAGTTCTTGAATTCATTGAAACAGGCTAATTTTGCCGAGTCATAACATTGTAGACCTCGAGTCTCAAGACGACTCGAGGAGTTGGCTTGAGATTCTCCATGCTTGACCATAATATGACAAGTGGATTGCTAGAATATTTTGAATCTTGGCGGGTTATAATTGACCCTGTCCATTGACCCGTCCGGTTCAGGCAAAGGCCATAGCTTGATAGCCTCTTTTGTAATGATGAATTGTTCTGCATAAAAAATTACACACGCGAGAGTAATTGTTCTTGAAGAAAATGCATCAACAAAAATTGATTGGACAGCTTTCACCTGATTTGTATTGGACGAAAAAATGAGTCGTATATAATGTCCATAGGTCACCTCCAGTAACTTCAGCTTTTTTTTTACGTGTGGTGCGCGTGTCCGTTCAATGGCGCCTTGCAGCTGGACGCTTGGGTTGTCTCCGATATGGTGATATAAACCGAACCATAAGGACGGCGGGCTGCGCGTGCATCCACCAGGTTACTTATTGCGGACGGATGTTGGTACAATCTTTGGCGGATGAGCTCACCGGCCTGACGCGTGACAAGTTCCAAACTGGTAGTTTTCCTCGCGTTCCCGTAGCAAACGGAGACAAAAACTGATCTTGTGGGTCGTAGCAGTATCGTGGTACTGGTTAATCTGACGCGTTGCAGGAAACCAGCCACAAGGACAACAACTATGTGTGTTTCCATTGGCCAGTTCTGTTCGGGTCAAAAATGATAACACAGGTACTAGTTGTGCTCTTTTACTATTTGGTGAGTATGCCAGATCGGTCAGGTACGTAGCAGATGCAAGATTGTCCATTGGGATTCAGTAAGCTTTGAACCACTGGCATCTTTGAATATCAAACTAGAATTTAGAACATCTGGACAATACCCCAGCTCCTTGGATTTCACGTATGGCCATCCATTAGGCCTAGTGATTGTCAAACCTTGATGCTTGTGCCAATAAACAACGGATGTGGTAGAGCTATTTTGCCTTTCATGTCTTCCGGGCATGCGTGACCGAAGTGCTCTTTGTTTATCTCTTCCAACTGCATCCATCAGCCAACTCGAAAGAAAGGGCACGCGGGCCATAGGCAATTTGGCGGCTCAGGAGCGAGGGCACATGGGCCACACGAGCGGGCGGCAACGCGGTAGAGGTGGGAGCAGAGGAGAGGCACCAGACCA
The DNA here is from genome assembly GCA_021605145.1 of Aegilops bicornis. NCBI lineage: Eukaryota > Viridiplantae > Streptophyta > Magnoliopsida > Poales > Poaceae > Aegilops > Aegilops bicornis. The sequence continues at coordinate 337,121,893 of CM038675.1, forward strand.
GAGCAGAGGCAGCAGCTCAGCGCAACCATGGCGTGAGGCCTCAGCAGAGAAGCGGAGGCGCGAGGCGAGCCGCGGCCAGAGGGGTGTTGGGCAGAGCTGCGGGGAGCCGGCCAGAGGTGAAGGGCGGCGAGACGGCTAGCGGCTGTCCCTGACTGCAGTTGAGGCGAGCGTCCATGGCGGTTTAGACGCGGTAGCGGAGACCGGCCGCAGAGATAGTGGTGGAGTTTCGCCGAAAGGAGGTCGATCCCAAGTAGGCCGAGGCGGCCGGAGACTCGAGACAGTACCCGTGGCCGCGAGCTGTCAGCGGCGGCGGCTCAAGGAGTTGACTCAACGCGCGTCCGCGACGGCGGATTGGAAGCAGGAGGCCGTGGCGACTCATGATACAGGCAGGCGCGAGCTCAAGGCGACGAAGGCCGAGACGGCTTGGCAATGAAGACGACGACGACTTGAGGCGGAACAACAAGGCGGCAAAGTGACCGGGAGCAAGAACGACTAAAATTAGAAGGAGAGGCCAGCTCAGCAGCGAGGCAGGCCGTCGCGGCGGCTCTCCACGGAGGTAAGACGGCTGACGGTTCTCCCGCTGCAGTTGAAGCCGGTGGCAGCTCTCTCCCTGTTGTGAAATTTAACAGCTCGGCAAGGCGGATTCCGAGTGGGGTGAAGACGGTCGTGTAGTGCGGCGGCTTGATGTTGGTCATGGCGGAGGCGACCACGGCTCAGAGGAGATGGCAGGGTAGTTGAGGTGAACCCGTATTTTGAAGGATGCCAGCGAGGGCTGCTCAGACTCGGGCGTGAGCCGGGCGACGGTTTCGGAAGGCCACAGTGGTGGAGGCCGGCAGCGGCTACTCACGTTAGCCCCCGCTTCCGAGCTGGTTCCAAGCCCGACAGACCGGTGGAGGCGGCCCGGCCACCCGAGTGCCCTAGCAGAGGCCGGCGGCTCGATGTAAGTTCCGCGCGGAGGCGGCTCAGTAACGAGGCCACGATGGCGGAGACCGAATCTAACTCCCATCCATGTCCTTGTCCTAATTGTTCTTGGTTTGACCATCCACGCAATATTCCTGGGCGTGTCCAATTAGCACAAAAACTGCAGCAAAGGAAAAAGACAGCCTCGGCGATTTGATTCTCGTACTGATCGGACTCATATAAATAGCAATCCACCATGGAATCTTCTGGTTTGATTGAAAGTGCTTGGTGAGTCCCTGTCCTTAAAAAATGAATCAGCCGTTTCATCGGGCCGCTCAGTTGGTAAGTCGCTGTAAAGACTTGATCCCCGTTGGTCTCAGCGGCTCAAAAATTCTTCAGATGAATCTTAGAACAGTGGCGGCAGGCGGCCCGTAACCGTAAATCTTGAGGCTGATGCCAATTTTTTCCAATTCCCAAACCGGCTCTTCTTCATCCAAAAAATTGTGAACTTCTCGAACCCTAAAAAAGATCCCTTCAAGAACTCAACATCACCGTGCGCAGGCCCCATGGTGGGCGCCAACTGTCGTGGAATTGTCACGGCAGATGTCCTAATGTAAGGACTTAGTCGCGAGGCCAACGCATCTATGTGGTAGCTTGAGGGGGTTAAGCGGAATCAAGAGACACAACACACAAGACGAGGATTTAGACAGCTTCGGGCCCCGGGAAATATCATCCGGTAATAACCCTAAATGTTGTTTGTGGCTAGGTCTCATTATGATCATGAGGGAGTCGCCGTAAGCCGGCTCTCCTCTTTGTGTCTAGCCCTAGATATTGTTTCTTGTTGCTTGTCCCTATTTGGGGAGCCCTGCCCCTCCTTATATAAGTTGAAGGGGCGGGTTACATGTGGAGTCCTAGTAGGACTAGGACTAGTCTACCTTCTCTTACAAGTTGAATACAAGTCCGGGTCTTGCTTCCTCGTAAAGGTAATATTCGTCATCCCTTTCCTCTTAAGACGGCCCACCATAACATGAGCCGGCCTTCTAGGCCTTGGGCCTAGTATTCTATCTGACCCGCCGTTAGGGCCATCAGTGAGTCGCCAGGCTCGTGAGTCGTCTGATCAGTGAGCCGCCAGACTCGTGAGTCACCAGTCCTCCAGCGGGTCATCAGTGAATCGCCAAGCCCGGCCGGGTCATACTTCCGGCCGGGTCATACCGCGGGGTATATCCCCGACATGTGTGATCCGCTATTTATTCAGGTAGGATCGAGTAGGTCGTTTCTTGAATTGAGCCCTGCAAACCGGAAAGGAGGTAGTACGTGCGTGATCCGCTAATTATCCGTGTAGGATCGATAGTGTAGCTTGTCGGTTTCTTGAGGTAGGCATTTTTATCCGTGTAGGATCGATAGTGTAGCTTGTCGGTTTCTTGAGGTAGGCATTTTTATTCAAAAACTACCACTTCGCATCTTGCGTCATAAATAAAACTACCAGAGCGCATTTGTAGGCTAGCTAGTGATCGATCGGTAACTTGTACACACTGAGCGAACAGAAATAAGTAACTATTAATGCATCTCAATGATTCACAGATCATATACAAATATGTAGCTCCAAAAGCAAAGATCAACCACTTCGGATCTTGCGTTGCAACTAAAACTAACTAGTACGATTCCCATACATAAGATCAACATGTTAATGCATGTCAATTATTCACAGATCATATACAAATATGTAGCTCCAAAAGCAAAGATCTAGAAAAACATATGTTCTTCCTACTAACATGGATGCTTCTCTTGGCCAACATTCAAGATGCACTAAAAGACAAATTTGTTTGTGAAGTCTACAATTCCTCTTGCAAACGTAAGTGGTTTCACCAACAAATGGAACCATGAGAATGAACCACACATGATGGAGGAACATCCACTGCAATATGATTTGGTCTTCTCTCGATCACACCGCGAGACTACTTTCGGAATACAAACTTTAACTTAGGGAAAATGATGCCCATTGTATAATCAGACCAAAGAAATGAAGCACCTAGTGTTGGCCAGTAACTAGTACAGTACTACTTTTTTGCAGTCCATGAAGTGACTATCCAATCTTTGTGTCTATTTTCAAATGGCACTACATGCAGTGACTATACTATTCTCTTGTGCAGTTCAACCAAAATTGCGGACACTTTGTTTGTTTGACAAATAGCAGCAAGACATATCTCTGTCTACACAAATATCAAGCAGCTAGTAAACATATACCACACCATGTTCGCAGAAGTGATGGAAGAGGTGAAATTGATACAACGAAATTGAGCATCCAATCATTGAATCCTATCCGCACCTCCAATGTAGGTCCACCACCTTAATAAATTCACATGCAAACCACTAGTATTACTATCAAATGACAGTACAAAAAGAGTAGCAAGATAGTAGCAAAACATGTACCTTCGTAATGAATAGCTCATAGTGCCACCAATTGGATATAAAGGTTTGGAAAAAAACATGCTCCTAATGTTGAACCAGTTGGACTTTTTGTGCAGTTCCACTAAAATCGAGCATCCCTGTTTGCATAGATATTGAAAGTGTGATTACTATAAAAGTGGCACTAGTTGAAGCATAGACTCACAAACATAAGCATTCCAATTTCTTAATGGGAAAAGGTAGCAAGACTGTTTCTAACCACCTGTTTGAAGGAATAAATAAAACAGCAATGGTGATGTCAGGAAGACATACATAGTTTTTTCTGAAAAACGGAGCCATTCCTGACCTTTCCTCTTCTTTTAAGCAAATTTTGTGCAGTTCTACTAAAATAAAATGCCATCACTGCCTTGACAATTCAGTGACACTGTACAAAAGGAAATGACTTAACATTACATCATGATGTCGGGTATGTAGTAGACATGCATTAGAGACAAACATCTGAGACCTCCTCCGATAACATAATGAACATCAATTTTAACAAAGGTGTGACTAGCTTTACCGGGATAATTTGAGTGAACTCTACACCCTCTCGTTCCTTAATATAAGACGTATTCAAGCGGTTCAATTTAAAGTACCCAAACGTCTAGTATTTAGAAAACAGGTAGTAGTTTTCTTGAGCACATATCTGGGAAAGCTTGCCACACTTTATTTATGCCCATACGCTAATGCAACACCATTGAATACTACAAATATACACTAATCCAAAGTGGCTAGTGCACCCGAGAGTAGTTAGTTTATTACGGTGGTAGAGTACAATGGTTTCTTGAACAGATTTCAATAAACTCTAGCCTTTGGAAGGTTTCTATAAGAATTAACAATACAAAATGTAAAGGTAACAAGTTTGACATTGGTATACTAGCTGTGCATGAGCATTAAACCAAATACGTAAGTCTGAAGGTAACTAGCATTATAAACTAATGACAGTATAAAAAAATAGAAAACCATGTACCTCCAAGGTAAATATTATTTAGAACTCGGGGGACATTAAAAATTGCTATCCCAATCTTGATAATCGATCAAACATAAAAACTTGATCGAACGAATCAAGAGAACAGCCGGAGGAGGAGGTGCCCACTATTGACCTTTCCTCTTGTCTTCATAATTGTCTATGCAGTTTAACCAAAATAAAATGACATCAGCGCCTTGGCATTTTGGTGACACTGTACAAAAAAAATTAACTTATCTCATGAAAGTGAGGTATGTAATCTATAAGCATTAACAGTACAAAAATCCGAAGGTAGTAACAAGTTTCATCATTGGTAAGCAACAGCATTAGAATGCCTTAGCTGAAAAATCTATAAGCAACAACATTAGAATGCCTTAGCTGAAAAATCTTTAATACATCCACAATCAACAGCTAACCCTGAAATGATCCAGTGACATTAAATGGCACTGCTTAAATTTATCGGTGGCATTAGACTGAGAGCGGCATTAGTTAAATGTGGATCACTTTAGCAGTAGCATTGCTTGACTTGACTGCTGGCGTTATACTAACAACAAAAAAGTGGCAATAAGAGCATGGGAGGCCCATTCGGACGATTAGGCGCACCGAAGACGATGTACCTCCACAGACGCAGAGTGGTGAGGGAGGTATGGTTGCCCAGAGCAACAAATATCCAGGCAGCATATGTGGATTACGTCCCATTTTTGTTCTCTTTAGCCACCTTTTTCCTATGTGAGGGACAACAAACCAATCGACCTGGTCATTCTCTATTGTGTTGTCATGCCTTTCTACCCTTCTTCAACCAAGAGACACGAGACTCGTTCCTTAGCTACTGATTTTCCCCTTTTCAACCTAGATGCGGGTTCGATGCCTACTCTCTTGGACAATCTGGTCTCCCTTCCTTTCCTTATTCAACCTGGACATGCATTAGTCACGCATGAAGTAGGTTTCCTTTAATAGTGCAAATTATGGTTTTCATCTGCGTGGCAGCAGAGCGGAAGAGGATAGCAAATTGGGAAGATGGTGGAGTGGAAAAAGATCCACATGCAACGACATGCCAGATGGGGCAATAGAACAAGGGTATGGTTCGAAAAGAGGTAGCATACCTGAGGGTCGACGGGAAGTGGCTTCGCTCATGGTCGTCGTCCTCCGCACACACTACGGCAGCGAGCTTGGGGACGGAGGCCATCCCACGCAGGCGCTAGGTCTGAGAGGACGGCCTTGTCGTCAGTGCGTGACCTCGCTCGCCGATGATGAGTGCGTCAACACTGCACGTCCTTTTCTTCCCCGGCGGATCTGTGACCACCGGTGAGGAGGGAGAGAGGGTCGTCTTTTTAGATCTGTAGAGAGGGTGGTAGTGTGAGAAGCAAGTGGGCATCCCTTGGCAAGAAAGCCCAAGCTCCGGCCTATATATCTTCTTTATACTACTAATCTTGGAGGTGGAGTAGTGGTAGAGTAGTTTATATTTTCTCTCGTGATACAGCATCGATTAGTCGTGCTTCAAGACTGAACGGCACGCCATTAAAAAAATAAAGGTTGATAACTAATGCGGCACCTCGGGCCAATGCAGCCAGATCGCATTTTGCACGAGAAATTACACACCATGTTTCGTTGACATGTGGTCCCGTTCCAACATATCAGTGAGACGACGGCGAGTAGTAGGAGTATTTCCGAACCGACGTGTAGGCCGGGGTGCCCCTTCGTGAACCGTGGCAAACCGGCAACCGTCCACCGACTCTTCGCCTTTCCTCTCGATTTGGAGGCTGTCGACGCTCTTCCTCTTCCTCCTCCATTTTCCTTCAGCCCTTCACCCTTTCTTACGCCATTGTTCGATCGTCTTCTCCATGGAGGGAACAGGGCGGAAACGACCCGTTATTCTTGCCCGATCCGAAAGATAGCGTGGTGGAGGAACTCATTGATCAATGCGACGTCATCACCTCGGCTAGCATGGCAGGTTCGTTCAAGCCCATTCTCGACTCAACTAATACCATCATTACAAGGAACCCAAGAGTCAAGGAGCGGTTTGATCTCCCCTATCTTCTTCGTCGTGACCCTGATGACTGGCGCCGTCACGACGGAGGCCTCGCCCTGTGCAAGTTTATGCCGCTTGATAATGATACGTATGATGTTAAGATGCCATCGCTTGAGGGCAAGGCTTGGGCAAAGTAAATGGAGATTGGGTTGTTTACATTGGGTCCAACTGCGAGTGGGAACTTGTGAATGTGTACACTCGTGACCGGGTTGTACTTCCAAAAATCTCAGCAGACTGCCCAGAGGTTGAGCACACCGGTATTGTACGCATGTTCAAATACAATCATGGTGACTGTCTTCTACGGAAGATAGCAATTTCTCGAGTTCCCAACCGCTCTTGGAATTACAACAACTATGAAGTTGTTGCTATCTTCGACAAGCTTGTTGCCGTTGTCAGTGGTTTGGCTAGATGGATATTGCTCAAAAATCAGTTTCTATACACGGATGTGTACTGTGATGCAATTCAATACGAGGGCCTTGTGTTTGCTGCCACCACTGGTGGCACTGTTTTTGCATGGCATCCTCGTTGTTTCGGTACGTTTGTCTTCCACAGTAATTATAATTGTTTCATCCACATGCATGCGGGTTAGCAAGTTCCCCTTTAGGCTGGTCATAGTGGGGAGTAACTTAGACTAGTAACATGCATATGTTACTAGTTTATGTTACTACCTCTATAGTGCATAGTATCTTAGATTAGTATCATAGGTGGTCTCATTTATTGCCATGCATGACACATAGTAGCATCACATTTATTATGTTACTAAGATTCATCTATGTTACTATAACCATCTCTCTCTTCCTTAATTGCCTGCCACATAAGCATGTTTGCGAGTCCCAAGTGCATGATACTACTTATGTTACCCCAACTACGGCCAGCCTTACCAATTAACCTTCTTCTTGTGTTTCCAAGGTCCTGTGAACATTCCACCACCTATACTTGAAGATTTTTATAACCAAGGGGGAGATGATGATGGTGATGATCACGAGCATGAGGACGAAACAACGCCCATATACTATTTGGCGCTTTGGCAACTAATTCCGATGGATCACCTCTTCTCGTGTATACAGCCCATTGATGATGTTCTTGCTAAGGAAGCAGGTGTAGTCTCCCATGGTTGCACTCTCCGGACCTATTCCAACACCCGTTGCATGGTATTCGGGATGGATACTAGTGTGCTAGCGCCAACTCCTTCTCCCCGGGTACATGTAATTGATAGTCTTGGAGAAAACTCGCTCTTCCTTGGACAAAACTATCCAATGATGGTGAAAGGCGATCCAAGCTATTGTTGACACAACGTTACTACCATTTATGAGAAGCAAGCGTGTATATACCTTGGACATTTGGGTGGTTCCCTACCACGAATCGATATAGTAGGCCGCTTCACTGGATGATCGATCTGTGTTGGTCTCCAGATCAACAATGGATGGCCCATCCCAGAGAATCACTTGTGGTTCAAAGAAAGCGTTTCCAACGCCGAGGAATGGTTGAGTTGAAGTTCATTTCATTGCTTGTTATTTGTTGTGCGGTGAAAACTTTAGTATTTATAATGTATCCTCGTTGTCGATGTGGGTTGATGACATGTTGTATGTAATAAAATGATATGTCATGATAAACTTACTAAATTTATGAATGGCTTTCGAGTTGCTTACGTGAGTGAGTGGTGCGACGAGGCAAAAAATATATTTTCGAATACATAATTGTAATGCAGTAATCGCAACAGGTTATCGGATGAGGCCAATCAACAATAGTAGTACACTATTTGTACTAGCTTCACATGCTTCGCGCGTCGTGCAGGTGTTTTTACTGTAGCCATATTGTACTACTACGTAACCAGCATCTCGAATCCTCGATACTAGTAGTACTATATAGTAAGTAGTAGGAGTAGTAGGGTGGCATGGGCCAGAACAAGCATTCACGTCCAGGAGTACAACACACGCCACCAGCACGACTTCCATCTGACACCATATTTCTTGGAGTCCGTGCTAGAGCAATCTCTTCAACCTCACCGTTTCTCTAACTCAGCCATCACGCGGCGGGCGAGGTGGGGGTTTGCCGATAGTCGGTTTCCTTAACTGTGGTCCCACTTGTAAGGCCAACTGCAACGCACGACCCCAAACGGACCTCTGTTTTGCACGAACTCCAACGATAATTTTGACTAGCAAAGCAAGACCAAAGAAAACAAGAACCACAAGAATCCATTTTACTACTCCTGTAAGTTGGATTAGTGTCTTTTTGATGCATTCATTGTTGATCTGCAGAGGCTCGATCTTGCGTGCTTCTTTCTTCTTTGAGTGTAAATAAGTAGACGTTTCTTCCTCGCATCTAGTCTCATGTCTAGCCTCTATTCTAGTACTCCCTCCGGTCCATTTTTCTCTGCGTCTAAGCAGCAACACGCATACCAAGTAGGAGTATCAACAAGTGCACTAATCTCATCTATAGCCTCTATGCTATCTAAAAGTGATAGAACATCTACTAAATTGCGCTCTATCAATATATGGATGTACTCTTCTTCCCAATACAAAAACTTGCATCCATTCTACTCCCTCCGTTGCACAATACATGCCTTCTATTTGTCAAAATATATATGTATCTAGACATGTTTTAGTATATAGGTACATCCATTTTTGGACAAAGGGAAGTCAAGTATTTTGAATGCGGAGGAGTACACAATAAATTTTTAAGTTAGCACAACTAGTCTAATCCGAGAGCACAACCGAAGGTTTGGTCGGGTTCTTCCTCCTTTTGCCGACACATGGGACATCCAAAGCATCCGGTCGTGTCATGAAAGAAAATAGAGTGGTAGTTGAAGCCACGAGATGTGCATCTTAGGTTAAAGCGTAGAATAGAATCTTACTACTCTTGAGTAACTCCAAAAGCAGCCACGGAGATCTTTCTTGGATTTGTTTTTCATCACCAAAGACGTCGAGGTGAAAGATGTGCAGGTTCGATTGGGTCCGCTTATGCGTTTTCACTAACATGTGGGACCGCATGTGAGCAAGCAGACGATGGGCTCATGGCGTCGTCATTGGGCCGGGCTGAGAAGAGAGATAGAGGAGGGTCGAGCACGGACTGCAGGAAATTTGTTCTCATTACCTCGATATAGGCTCGATATAGTGGGGTGGCATGGGCCATAACTACCATTCACGTCTAGTAGTACGGCACACGCCACCCACACGAGTCCCATCCGACACCAATTTTCTTGGAGTCCGTGCTACATCCATCTCTTCTCCCTCCTGTTTTCTCAGCCATCGCGCGGTGGGCGGGGTGGGGGTTTGCCGATAGTCGGTTTGCTCAACTGCGGTCCCACTTGTAAGTGAAAATTCAACACAGCATGCATTCCCGCTTAAGCGGGCGTGCGGACCAAGCTGATAATGGGGTGCGACGCGAACACGGCAGGCTTTTCCTTTTGAACTCAGAATTTGTAAAATTTGGTTACGCTCCATGGCGCGATCGATAGATAGAAAATAACGATTTTGCCTAGAGTAATGAGAAGTTTGGTTTGGCGCCGCTCATGCATGGAGTACGCACGAAAATTATGAAGTTGATGCGAAAGGTAAGATAATTACTGTAGTATCATATACTACTACATGGATTTGACGGAAGATAAAAATACATACGGATCATCAACGACATCCTCACGCCCTAGTGCGCCGGGTCACCAACCGGCGTGTGAGGAGCGATGGCGTTAATGGCGAGCTCAACGTGCTTCTGAACAGTGTCGTCCAAGGTTGCCCTGCGGTCCAAGAAGTTCAGCATCCTATCGTCCTCCTCTTGCATGTAGTAGTCCTTGTGGATGATTTGCGCGTAGACGTGGGTGATTATGTCGATGGTGTCTTGCTTGCGTAGCGCCTGGCGAAGCGCGACCTCGAGGTGGACATTCTCTGGCGCGACGGCGGGCAGTCGCAGGGCCACCAGTGCGTCGAAGAGGTTGTCACCATAGTGGCCGTTGAGGGTGGCGGGCATAGCATAGCCTGGGCGCGTCGGCTGGAGGCTTATGTCAAAGTCGTCCGCGAGCTTCTTGACGACGGTGAACTTTTCGAGGAAACCGACGAGGACCTCGTCGAACAAGGAGACGAAGCTGTCGTCCAAGCAGCCCCTCGCCCTAGCGGCCTCAAGCAATACTACCTGGAGACTTTCCTCGTTGCCGGGCCGCAGGCTGGCGTCAGGACCATCCGCACAGCCGTCGATGCTCGCGCTCATCGCCTCCATGGGTCTAGCTTAGCTTCTAGTCAACTGATCTTGCGATTCGAGTGATCACCCTTGTCCTTGGTTAGCGTGTGTAGGTGCGTAGGATTTCATACTACTCCTCAGCCCTCTACTGCACCTGCCTTTGGCTGTATGATAGGTGGGCCGCCACCCCTCGGGCCCACGTGTCATTCACCCAAAGGCGATTGCCGTAAGTCAATGAAGCTGCGTCCCCTCCGTGCCGGTGCAGTATAGTCATCTCACCGGACCTCTAGTTGGGGCCAAACGAGAGAATTTTGATGTTTACTGGTTTATTGGTCCCCTTTGCATTTTGCGCCAAGTTTTGACCTTTGATTTAACTAATAAAATGTTAATGCATGTAAACACAAATGTTGTGTAAGTCACATTACGATAACCAAATAATCCCAAAACACTTAGGCACGGTGCATTAACTCCCTCCTTGTTTCTTATTTCGTGACATATCAACCAGTGAGAGATGTGGGTCGTGCATGCTTTCAATGACTTGAGACTACCAAACATGACATGCAGTGTTTAGTTCATTGCATGTAATCCTATTAGTACTCTGCTCCCTCCGTCTAGGTTTGTAAGTCATCTTACGAAAACCAAATAATCCCAAAACACTTAGGCGCGGTACATTAACTCTCATCTCGTTTCTTGTTTCGTGACATACCAACCAATAAGAGATGTGGGCCATGCATGCTTTAAATGACTTGAGACTAGCAAACACGACATGTAGTGGTTAGTTCATTGCATACAATGTTATTAATTAGCAAAATAGCATTATTTTTTCTCGTTTTCCCCTCCACCTTGGTCACGGTGCGCAACCTAAGATGACTTACACACCTAGACGGAGGGAGTAGTTAGCAAAAAAACATTAAGTTCTCTCGCCGATAGGAATAAAACACCATGTATTTATTTACAGAGGGAGTAGTACATTTTTTGTGACATGCATTACTAGATATCGCTAATAAAATACTGAAATCCAGATGGACGTGGTAGTACTCCTAAATCCAGACGGTGGTGCTACTAGTAGTAGTAGTACTACCAATGTAGTAGTAGGAGTACTAGCACTGTACTACCCGTTGGTCAAATTATTACGTCTTGCTCCTCACGGTGAAGTGACAAGACCTCGCCACGGAGATGACACTGAGTATAGGCGCCGTGTTCGACATACCATAGTCAGCCTCACCGTCTGCGATCACTATCATCATGGGCGTAGAGCTAGCCTGCTTACAACTAGCCCTGTTCGACATAATTTCGTATGCGTAGATGCCCGTGCATTGCACGGAACACCAAGATTGGGGTGGACGGCTCGGCGGGGCCATCGCTACCAGATTTTTCCACGGCCTTCTAGATGTGGTGGGGAGGAGATAAGGCTGATTGTGAGAGACAAGGAGTTGTTTGTAAATAGGGAACAAGTGCAGGCATCTTTCTGCAAAAATGGAGAAGCTTGGTTTGTATCCGTCAGATCTAGATCCGACGGCTATTGGTGAAATATGGGAGGCACAACATCATCACCAACTCAGGACCTGTTTGATTTGCAGGATTTTGAAAACGCAGGAATAGGACACGGCAATATTACAAGTTTCAAACTGATATTACAAAAGTTAGGAGTAATGCTGCACCTAGGAAGAGGGAATTACTAGGAAGTTTACGTAAGAACTTTCGTTAATTTAGGTGGATGCAGCGTTATCGTACAAACTAAAATCCACTGCCCTGACAAGTCACTAATGGGCAAATAACTTTTCAAGTCTCTGGCCACTTGATGTTTCAAAAACAAATTCAGCTTCTGCGGAGACTTTGTCATTTAGGCTTAGACGCTTGCGGTGACTAGCACGCCATTCATTGTTGCGCCAGAGAACGCCAAACCTCATTACCTTGAGCACACTTGCCTCCAGAACAAAGAACCTGGCCAATTTAACTCAGATGTGCTACCTCGGTAGTCGACCAAATCAATTTCTGTAAGATGGAGATCAAGGCATTCGATGAGATTGTTATAGTGCAGCATATTTTTCACTTTCGGTCCTTTTTATACCGCAAAAGAAGAGAATATATTAGAGCATTTGGCTGCATAAGATTGTCGTGTCATCAAGAGGTACTAATATCATTCGCTCATACGATAGGGTTGGCTGGCTAGTGATATTTTTCACTCTCTCTCTCTCTCTCTCTCTCTCTCTCTCTCTCTCTTTACATTTCCTCTCATTTAACTAGGAGCACGTGAAGAGCTTGGGCATTTGTTGCCTTCCACTATGTGGCCGATGCCATATTTCGCAAAAGTATGCCATATAATACGCATCGATGTCAAATCAAAAGGCTTTGGCACCGCTCTCGCGATGTGAGAGAGTTGGAACTGTCGGCGTTCTGGGAACGAGAGTCCCCAGACTTGCCTGCCTGCGGCCTGCGGCCTGCGGCGTGGCTCAAGGGGTGGCCCAGCACGGCCCATCTTCATCAGCACAAGCTCAAGACCCTCGCGGGGCGGACGACAGGAAGCTTCCTCAGGTGCGGCCTCGTCAGGCTGGCTCGCGAGGAGGAGAGAGATCAAGGCGGGGTACCTCACGAGGTGCCCATGATGCAAGCCATGACGACCAAGGGCGCCAGGCGCCAGCCCGCCAGAAGTGTCCTCCTTTCCTCTTTGGTGCAAGGGGGCAAGCAGGCGAGAGCATCAAGCAAAGGCATCCGCTTTGGTGCAACAAGACCAAGACCGTCAGAACGGCAGGAAGGAAGTCATCGTGGAGCCCAAGCCGGCGTCACCACGAGCCTTTGACAAAGTGAGGACCAACTTTAGTCAGGATAAGTGTACTAGATGTTCCCCTTCAAAATGGCCAATTGTTGGCACCCTTCCCGCTCAATATTTGGGAAGAGGCCCAGGGCCTTTGCCTATAAATAGGACTAGCCACCCACAGGGTAGAGGCGTCTCGGAGGCATCTTGAATCAGCAGAGAGAGAGAGAGAGCGACTGAACTCCCCCAAGCAGTTCATCGCACCGGCCAAGAACAGACCCTCGCGAGGCTGTTCTTCCTTGTATTGTTCATCATCAGCCCAAGAGGCAATCCACCACACCACACCTTTGGAGTAGGGTGTTACACCACAATGGTGGCCCGAACCAGTATAAACCCTGTGTCTCTTGTGTTGTTCCTTTCATAGTTTAGATCCTAGCGAGGCGGCGAGGTGCAGGTAGGTAGGGGGCGAGAGTTCGAACCTAGAGGGTCTGTCGGAACCCGAAATCTGAAATTTGGCGCGCCAGGTAGGGGTGCGCCGGAATTCGTCTTCCGCCGCCCTGTTCTTCGCCGACCATCGCGTCCATGTCGGACGCTCGTCGGGCCCGCGCCGAGCGCCGAGCCGCTCTCGCTTCCCGCGTCGCCCAGACGGCCCCCATCGGCTGCCACCCCCGCCGTTCCCCGTCGCCTGCCGTCAACGCCGCCACCGGCCCGGCGGGGAACGAGCAGCAAGCATCGTCCCAGCACCCGTTTGTCAGGCGAGACGGCCGCACTGCCACTCCCTCACTCGCCCCAGCTGGTTCTTCGTCTCGCGTGCTCCGCGCGCCCATGGAGGCTCGAGCTGCACTCATCGCGGCAAACGAGCTCCTGCGCTACCGCCCTGTCGACGACGTCTACGAAGAGTGGCTCGACCGCGTCGCCGAGCTCGTCCGCGCCGCAGGGGGCTCCGCCGTGCCATCCTTCTTGCTACACCGCGCCCCGCCCTGGCGATGAAGCTTCTGAAGCGCCTCGGCGCCTCCCCCCTCAAGAAGGCGCCTGCCCCAAGCGCGTGGCCCTGGCGGAACCCACTCCGTCCGGCGCCAGGACAGCAAGAGCAGAGCTGTCAAGAGGTCCCTCGCCCCCAAGAAGCTGCCCGAGTGCTCCCTGACCGGATCGTCACGACCACGCTCCTGCTCCAGCACACCAAGTCCCCGTGCTGCTCCCAGCTGCAGCACATGGGGACCCGCAAGACCAGGCTCTTCGTCACCAAAGGCCTCCCGTGGCCACAGCAGGCTGTCGCGCCTTCACCACCGAGCTGCGCAGCGTCGCGTGGCCCGGCATTCAAGCCAGACCTGCCTCCTCGCTACGACGGCACGGCCGATCCTGCGGAGTTCCACCAGCTCTACAAGCTGGGCATCGAAGCTGCCAACAGGGACGAGAAGGTCATGGCGATCTGGTTTCCCATGGCGCTCAAGGACGGGGCCCGCACCTGGCTCCTGGCACGATCTCCTCCTGGGACGAGATGCGCACCCGCTTCATCGCCAACTTCCAAGGTACTCGCGACCGGCCTCCTGCCGTGAGCGACATGCGCCGCATCTAGCAGCAGCCAGGGGAGACCCTGCAGAAGTACATCCAGCGCTTCAACAACGCACGCCTCAAGATTCCCAAGGTGGCCGAGGAGGCCATCATCTCAGCCTTCTCCGACGGTGTGCGTGACGTCAAGATGAAGGAGGAGCTGGCGATGCATGAAGATCTATGCACTTCCTTGGAGCTGTTCAACTTGGCGACCAAGTGCGCCAGTGAGGAAGGACGCCTTTCCCTCCTCGAGCTGCCAGCCCTTGAGACCGTGCAAGAGGAGAAGTCCAAGGCCAAGGACGTGAAGCGCAAGGGGCTGCCGTGCTCATGGCGTAACCGCAGACACCAAGCGAGGCAGAGATCAGCCCGAGTCTTCCAAGGGCAGCCGGTATTGTGTGTACCACGACCTCAACACCCACAACACCAATGAATGTCAAGAGCTCCGAGCCGTGCGAGAAGGGAGGATCGGTCGACGCCCCGACCGCAACGATCGAGGCTACGACCGAGGAGGAGGAAGAAATGCAGGACACTGGGAAGACCGTGGCCCTCGCCAAGGGTGGCGTGACCGACCTCGCGAGGATCGCTGGCAGGATCAGCCTCGCAAGGGAGGCTGGAGGGATCAGCCTCGCGAGGATCGCTCGCAAGGAAACGCAAACCTCTCTCCTCTGCCGCCGCAGCCATGGAGAAATGAGGACCATCATCAGGACGAGGGGGCTGGGGGCTTCCAGGAGCCGCGCGTGATTGCTTGCATCCTAGGCGGAGCTCAAGCCCCAGCCTCTCAACGCATTTTCAAGAAGTTCGCCTGCGAAGTGAATGCAGTCCTCCCCAAGATCGAAGCCACGCGCCCTCTCAGGTGGTCAGCATGCGCCATCATGTTCAGCTCAGCGGATCAGCTCAAGTCTTGCTGACCACGGAGTCCTCCCGATGCTTTGTTCCCCAATCATCAAGAACGTGCAAGTCACCAGGACCCTCATCGACGGTGGAGCAGGGCTCAATGTCCTGTCCGTAGAGACATTCAACAATCTCCAAGTGCCTTACAATCAGCTTCAGCCAACCAAGCCTTTCTCCGGAGTCACCGACGGCTCCACAGTCCCGATTGGGCAGGTCCGCCTCCCTGTCACCGAGCTCATCGACTTTGATGTCGCCCACATTCGCCTGCCATACAATGCCATCCTCGGGTACCCAGCTCTGGCCAAGTTCATGGCCGTGACTCATCACGGCTACAACGTCCTCAAGATGCCAGGGAGCGGCGGAGTCATCACAGTGCCTTGTGAAGAGAGAGACGCAGTGTGCTCCCTGGAGCGAGCTTTTCAAGCCACATCACTTGAAGATCCAGATCGCAGGAGCGGGAGGCTCCCTGAGACCGCTCCCAAGAAGAAGAAGACATTGCCAGGCCCGACCCCTCGGGAGGCAGGCCCCTCAGAGTCTGCGCCTGTCCAGGGGGCACCTCCTTCTGTCGCATAGGAAGGCGCGCCTGGCGCCGTCCTCAGGAAAGGCTCGGGGGCTCTCTCCTGGAGGGCCACCAACCTTGCTAAGGTCACGAGGGAGGCGCTTGGGCACCACTTGGAGGCGTGTTTCAAAGCACGTTTCCCTCAGGAAGGAGCAAGGCAAGGAGGGCCAAACCCTCAGGAGTTCGTCAGCCAGATCACGCAGGAGCTGCAGGAGTCAAGAGTCATGAGTGGCAGCCGCCGCTTACCGCAGCTCCCCATCCAGAGAGAGGATGGTGGGCTGCGCGTCTGCAGACGACATACCAGGCTCAACCGAGCCGCCTCTCAGAGCGCTTCGGCCCTCACGCGTGAGGCGGCTGCGAAGGCCCACCCCACAGCTACGTTCGCATGCCCTACGGCGTGGCCAACACGGCCGCCACGCATCAAAGACCTCATGGGGAGCATCCCGAGGCTCAAGAGGCCAGGCGTTCCATGATCTGGCGGAGGTGGAGATGGTCCGCGAGGAGCCACCAGCGCCTCCGGAGCCTCCCGAGGCTCCAGGGCCTGGGGGCTCGTGAAGATCGGCTTCCGCAGCCTACGACGTCCGCTGCTTCAACATCCCTTCATCTTAAACGTTATCAGGTGACATCCTTCAAGTTTCATTTCCAGCTGGGAGCACCCCAAAGGCTGCATTATTCCCAGGCCGCGTGGGTCCGTCCCTGCGGCGTGTATCCCCTTTACTTCATGTTTCTAGCTTACCTTATCGGGGGCGCCCCCAGGGTTGCATCATCCCCAAGTCGCTCGGGCCAGACCCAGCGACGTCTGCCTTCCCTGCTCTTATCTAAATGAACTTGCTCCTTCGTGATTAACGTGCTTGACCTAATCACCCGCTTGACTGACACCAACTGATGGAGCTACTCCCCAGCGGCACGACGCTTGTGCATGGGTCCGTCCCTGCAACACCGACAAACCTGAATGGCTGAGCTCTGGCCGCGGCAGCCCCGCACGGCGCCACCTCGTCAGGCCTTCAGTGCCTCGTCACCCCTCCAAAGCAACCAACGGCTGACCATCGCTTGTCATAGCTGATGCTTGTTCTTCTTGTGGTGAGCCTGCAGGATCCCTTCAAGAAGCAGCGCCAGGCGAGTCCCTCACGGCGTCTTCTTCACTCTCGTCCGCGCGAACCGCTTGCGCGTTAAAGGGGGGGTACCTGAGCATCACGACTCATGGGCTCCTACTGGCTCTCCAGCCCTCACCCTCTGGCCTTGTCCACGGCATCGCGACCTGGCATACCAGCGATGGCTGAGACCCGCTCGAGGGTCGGGACCCGAGGACGTAGAGCAGAAAGGGGAGCAGAGCCGAGAGGAAAGAGGCACGCGAGGACCTCGCCAGGCAACCCCTCGCCTGCCGATGCGTGGACCTAACGTCGCACCAGGAAGCGGTTCCTGACTCCCGAGATAAGTCACCCTCCGGAAACACTGGCTATCGCAGCACCGACCCCACACCTAATGCAATTCTGTGTTAGCAAAGTCGCGCTCCTTTCTCACCGAACGATGGCTGCTTGAGCGCTAAAGGGGACCTCCTGAGCATCGCGACTCAGGGGCTCTTACTGGACCCTGGGCCGCTCACCTCCTGGCCTTGACCACGGCATCGCGACCTGGCATACCAGCGACGGCTGAAGCCTGCCTTGGGATCGGGACCTGTCGGCGCAGAGCACCAAGCCGTCGTGAGGTTCGAAAGGAAGAACTAAGCTAAGATGGAATGAGCATCTCGCACTACCTCACGGCAAGGATTATATTAACAAACAGAACCACAGGCACCTTACAAGCCCCCACGGGGCGTGCTTTTCGATTCCTCGTAGGGAACAGAGGGAACAGATCCTAAAGAACGCTAACTACACGTGCCTCCGCAAGAGATGCCATCATCAACAGTGGGCTGTCAAACACCGGCGCCAACCTCATCCAGATCAGAGGCGGCGGTGGCCTGACGAGCCCGCCTCGCCCGAGAGCGCGCAGGCTCGGCGGGCTCATAGCTGCTGCCGCTTGCCTCCGAGTCGCGAAGAGCTCGGCGAGTAGCTGGATCCTCCGACACCTCCGCCACCGAGGAGCTGCCGAGGGAGCGATCGGCGAGCTCGGTCCTCGCCATGGGCAGGGCCCCGACCACCTCTCTCAGGGCAGCACTCCAGCCGGCATCCGTCCGCGTAGAAGACCTTGAAGAACATCATGGAAGCACCGTCGTACTCCAGGTGGATCGCGAGGGCGCCCTTCGTCCTGCAGACCCGGGTGATCTCACCCCAGCCTCGAGTCATGAAGACCTTGCCCGGAGCGACGACCGCGACCTCCGCTTCGGTCGCGAGGGTGTTGCAGCCGGCGTGCTGCAACCAGAGCTCCAAGTATCCCCCCTGCGGCATCACGAAGGCGAAGGAGGGAGGAAGGCGGATCCAAGACTGAGGAGGCATGGCGGCGTGGAGCACAAACTCTCGGGAGGAGCCCTCGGCATGAACTCCAGGAGGGACAACGCGCACCGCCATGACCCACCGACACCGACGGCGGCGTCGTCCATGGCGCTCGGCATCAACTCCTGCAGGGCCCTCAAGGCGGGCGTACAAGGGCAGCGGGAACCCTGGCGGCGGCCGCTTGCACCAAGGCCTCGACACCTCCTGCCGGGCGCCCTCATCTCGACGGCATAGGGCTAGCCGTTTCTTCGAAGGAAGCGGGTCGGGACCCTCTCGGGGAGCCTTTCCCTTCTCTTCCGTGGAGAACCGGCGGATCGGAGCCATTGCCGCAAAGTGGAGCAAGGACGGGGAAGAAGGAGAAGCAAGAAGAGATGGACTGGAAGGGCATGCGCCGTTCCGTACTTATAGCCGGGTAAGGCCAACCGTCGACCTCCACGATCACAGGTAATCATGAACCGCTTTGCATGCAGGGACTTGTCAATTCGTGTAGTTGCCGAGGAGGCGTGGGGGAACAGGGCCGCCCACGTCCAATCAACCGCCACGCGGCGCACAAGGCCGCAGGCTGTTAGGGCCCGCGGTGCTTCGCACTTGCCCCTTCGCTTCTCTGTTCAGCCAAGTCCAGGCGCGCCTTGGGCCCGGGGCCACTTGTCGGCATTCGGGAATGGGGTCCCCAGACTTGCCTGCACTGCGGCTTGCGGCGTGGCTCAAGGGGTGGCCCAGACGGCCCATCTTCATCGGCACAAGCTCAAGACCCTCGCGAGGGCCAAGCCTCATGGGCGGACGACAGAAGCTTCCTCAGCGCGCCTCGTCCTGGCTCGCGAGGAGGCGGAGAGATCAAGGCGGGTACCTCACGAGGTGCCCATGACGCAAGCCATGACGACCAAGGGCGCCAGGTGGGTGCCAGCCCGCGCAGTGTCCTCCTTTCCTCTTTGGTGCAACGGGGCAAGCGCAGGCAAGATCATCAAGCAAAGGCATCTGTTTCGGTGCAACAAGACCAAGACCGTTGCAACGGCAGGAAGGAAGTCATCGTGGAGCCCAAGCCGGCGTCACCACCAGAGCCTTTGAAAGGCGAGGACCAACTTTAGTCAGGATAAGTGTACTAGATGTTCCCCTTCAAAATGGCCAATTGTTGGCGCCCTTCCCGCTCAATATTTGGGATGAGGCCCAGGGCCTTTGCCTATAAATAGGACAAGCCACCCACAGGTTAGAGGCATCTCGGAGGCATCTTGAATCAGCAGAGAGAGAGAGAGAGCGACTGAACTCCCCCTAGCAGTTCATCGCACCGGCCAAGAACAGACCCTCGCGAGGCTGTTCTTCCTTGTATTGTTCATCATCAGCCCAAGAGGCAATCAACCACACCACACACTGGAGTAGGGTGTTACACCACAATGGTGGCCCGAACCAGTATAAACCCTGTGTCTCTTGTGTTGTTCCTTTCATAGTTTAGATCCTAGCGAGGCGGCGAGGTGCAGGTAGGTAGGGGGCGAGATCTCCGCGCGCACCCCAGAGTTCGAACCTAGAGGGTCTGCAGGAACCCGAATCCGACAGGCACCGCTGTGCACACAGATCCACATGTATAAACAAATCAATCAAACCAACTACACCAGCCTCTCACTCTCCCAAACAAGTGTTTTTTTATTGCCTCAGTCCTCTCTCTCTCTCCCACGCAGTGTTTTTTCATTGCATGAGTTAATTTGGCACCGGAGCAAAGTAGGTGATCCAGATTGGGGCACCAGGTGAGCAATGGAGGGGCATCGATGCCAAATGCATCACAAGTGAATTTGGCACATGTTTTGGCCTACATAGCCCACTTTTGTACTCCCTCCGTCCCAAAATTCTTGTCTTAAATTTTTCTAAATACGGATGTATCTAGTTACATTTTAGTGTTAGATACATCCGTATCTAAACAAATGTAAGACAAGAATTTTGGGATGGAGGAATACTACTCGTATTTAGTATAAAATTTCGACCATAGATTTACCTAAGAAAATGCCAATGCATGTCACTAAAAATTACACAATTTGAAATTATGTTCAAATACGAATCCAACGATATAGTTCTTAGTGATATGCATTAACATTTTGCCAGTTAAATCTATGGTCAAATTTTGATACTACAAAATTGGAAGAGTGAACCAGGACGGAGGTAGTACTTGCTCTTAGGGTAACCATAGAGTTCTTTGGAGTAGTCTAAGTTACTTTCCACTATGACTAGCCTAGGCTACTATAGTAGTCTGACATAAAAGCGATGCGGTGATCACGTGAGAAAAAAATACTAAAAACATTTCTTTCGGTGCAGTGCGTAGATGCAGTTTTGAACACTACACTTGTCACCGTAATTTGGGAAAATTACAAAAATTGAGCTACGTTGTGATTACCGTTTACTTATAGGAAAGAAGTTTCACCTCGATGAGTAGCTTCTCCGTGCACGGAAAGCATGTAAGGAATCCAACAACTTGATCCAGATTGGGGCCGATAGATTTTAGTGCTAAGATCTTCACTGTGCGCATGGACTGGGTCAAGCTTGTGGGAATCATTAATCATTTTCTGGAAGACGATCGTAAATACATCAAGAAGAAATTTAAAAATGTGAATTTCAAGAAGACGGAGAAGAAGATGAGTGTTGTACCTAAACGAATATGGATCCAATAAAGAGTTCAGAGAATTTGGCGAGTACACCAACTTTGTCAATTTCGGTAGCGTCAATGACCCTGATTTTTGTTGGACCTTCTAGATATGATACAAGCAATATCTCAAGGAAAGGCGCATTCTCAATGACCATAACGTGGAACAGCTGGAGTGATCTCTTCCCAATTGATGTCTTGTTGCGGGGCCAGCAAGACACATAAATCCATCGGAGATTCGTCGAGGCGATGTGGAGGCTAATGAACCCGTGGATCTGCTCAAGAGGAAGGTACTGAGCCTTGAGACAAGATTGCAGAGCAGGTGCTCCATAGCCTTCATCGAGATGACAACGTCGAAGAGCTCGAGCTGCTTGAGTTGAGGGAGAAGAAGGCGGGCGTGACATTAATCTGGGAAGATAGCAGAGCTGAAGTCGCACGGCGCAGCTGGCGTGAGGCGGAGCGCCGGACGGCGGCAGAGAGCGACATCGTCCAGCTTCAAAGCTGAGCTCCTCGAGCTAATCCGGGGAGGGATAAGAACCACTCGTCGAACTTGGGTTGGACCTTGCGGTTGGTGCTGAACATGCGGATGTCAAGGCGTCTGGCTGGCCCAGTGCGATGAAAGGATCTTGGAGACCGCGGCCATGCGTTTTCAATCCCCGCCACAGAGGCAATTTGTCGACGGTGAGGTTGAGGGGGACGCAGTTGCAGGGGGGCACCACCGCCGGAGAGCGAGGCGGTCCGCCGACATATTTGGTGGGGAGGAGGCCGATGATGACGAGCAGCATGTCATCGGGGAGGCTGGCGATGAAGTCGAGCTCGCGGATGCGGTTTTGGCTCGAGCCGCCTCCGCTGTTGGCTGCCTCGCCGTCCATCTCAACCGGCGGCGACGCCGTGTACACGTGTCTTGGTGTGTGTTGTGTCTGGGTGCGCTGAGGCCCTTCTTCCGTGTACATGCCGCCGCGAATGGTGAATTGTGCGCGAAAAGGCCCTTCGGCTGCAAGAAGTTTGTCCTCAATCGCGCCTCAATTTACTAGCGTGCAGGGTGCTACCCGAGTGGTTTCAACTTTGTTTACTTCACCGCGTGTCGGATGGGCCTCTAGTTTACTTATTTTCACCCACCGCCACATGGGCCAAAGACACCAAGATACAAAACACGGTGACAATGCAGCATGTGGATTGGTTGACCGGTCAACTAAACAATATCACGGAGCTATCTGACACAAAGGAGCGTATAATCCATCGGTATAGAGAGTTCGAGTGAGAGGGGAGGCCCGTGAGAGATAGCAGAGAGAGAGAAAGAGCTACTCCCTCCGTTTGATAATGTAGTTACAACATTTTTTTGAAGTCAAACTTTTGAAACTTTGACCAATTTTATAAAGAAATTACTTATATCTACAATACCAAAGATAAATGATAGTATGAAGTAAGTACATGTTGTGATGAATCTAATGATCGTTCCAGATGTAAATGTTTTTCTCCACGTATACCTGGTCAAACTTTTCTGAGGTTTGACTTTTCAAAACATCCATATGCTTATGGACGTGACAGAGTCCCTAACGAGAGAGAGAGAGATAGTGAGTGAAAAAAGTGTGTGTGCGTGTGTGAAAGAGACATGGACAACACACAATAAAAGTAGAAAAAAAGCGTGCGTGTCTTATGCAAACATATCACACATGCATCTTCGACAACGGAGGCAAGGTAAGGAGATAGTGTGTGGTTGTTTGGAACCGAGAGAGGAAGACCCCTAGCACGTGGGCAAGAGGGGTCTGGCAAACAAGGGAGAGAGGTCGAGAGACGTCTGAGAGAAAATGCAGACATGGGGAGGAGAGAGTGTATGTTTGTCATAGAGATCCACAGGGATCGTGATGGGACTACATGGGTGGGAGATCGAGTGACAAGGTGTGTGCGCGATAGAAGATGCCCGAGAGATATTGAGATAGGCGTATGGATGGAAGGAGACAATCGTGTGTTCCTGATGGCTAGTAAGAGATAATCATACTTAGGAGGGGGAGTGCTTGCGCCTATGGCCTTGTTTGGATACTCTAACTCAGTTAGAGGTTAGAGTTAGATTCTAACCCTGAACTAACTCTAAGTAAAGAGGTGTTTGGATGGCAGGGTTAGATGGAGCGCGGATACGGCAAGGCACCTTCACGGGCGGTGCGAGATGGAGGGAGGGAGAGGACGAGAAGCTTCAAGGAAGTGGGGAGGGATCTGCTGCGGGGAGAGCGAGAGAAAAAAGTGTTTATTAGTGGTCCCGAGAAGAACTAACCCAAATAAGCACCTCTTGGATGGGTTAGTTTTTTTATGGGTTAGATGCATCTAACCTATACTAACCCTCCTGTTTGGATCTTTTGGGTTAGTTGACTCCAAACTAACCCAAACTAACTCTAACCCATGGATCCAAAGCAGAGCCTATGATGGAGTGAGGGATTATGGTACTTAGGGGGTGCGTGTCACATGGAGAGAGAACAAGGCGGAGAGTGTTGGATGGGTCTATATGTATAACGTGAGCGAGACATGTGTATGTGTGAACCAGGAGATATAAGGCCGGTTTGGATTGCGTCGTGAGCATCTTTTGCGTGGCACAGGGTTGTGGCTGGATTTCATGCACGCTTGTTTGGTTGCTACCACAATGAAAAAGAAAGCCGCTCGGGCTGGGTTCCTTGCACTTTAATTAGCTTTGGCTGAACTCCGGACACTTCAAGTAGCCTCGCCCAAGCGACCGATTTGAACGCCTAGCCGTTCACAGTCGTGCGCCACGAGGCTAACAAAGCAACATGGATGGATATTAGCATTAAATAATTGATGCATGGATTGATTGATGGGACATTGATGCTTTGCTCGGCCCGGGCATGAACCAAACGCTTGACACCACACTAGCTGGCCAGTGAAATATTTTACATCTCACGTCCACACGGCGGTACCGGCCATCAAGGCATGAGAGTCAGTCACGAACCAAACTGACCAATAAAGTTTGAGAGAGATTGAGGAGCCCCGATAAGGCTGAGTGGTGAGTCGAGATAGTGAGAGGGGAAAGAGATATTCCATTAAGCTCGATAATGCAGTGCACGTAAATTTTTTAGAAGTCAAACTTTGGAAACTTTGATTAGGTTTACGCAAATGTTATTTATATCTACAATACCAAAGATACATCATACAAAACTACATCTCATGGTGAATCTTGGTATATGTTTGCCGTACTAGATGTAATTCTTTTTCTCCACGTACATGGTCAAACTTTGTGATGTTTGACTTTTCAATAAATCTATGTGCTATGGATTTGAGGAGGAGAGTGCCTCAGTCGAGACATATCAAGTGTGTGTGAAGGAGAATGAGTAAGTGTGCAAAAATAGTATGTGTGTGAAAGAGAAAGTGACAACAAACGATAAATTAGAGAGAGTGTGTGTGTTTTTTCGTTTCTTATGCGAACATATCACGCATGCATCTCCGAGATGGAAAAGCGAGGCGAGGAGATACACGAAGATAGCTAGTGTGTGATTGTTTGCAACGGAGAGAGACACCCCTGTAGCACATGTCCAATACAGGTCTGGCCAACAAGGAAAAAAGGTCGAGAGGGACACATGGATGGCATGGACGCATGGGGAGGGAGAGAGGGTGTGTTTGTGATAGAGAGATCCCCTCAAGATAGTGAAGGGAATATATGGGTGGGAGATCGAGGGAGTGCGTGCGCGATAGAAAGATGCCCCGAGAGAAATCGAGATAGACCATGCACATGTTTGTGATCGAGACTAAGATTAGCTAGTCATATACATATAGGGGGGACTGCGTGTGCCTACAATTGAGTGAGAAACCATCATACTTGGCTAGCTGGGCATGAGATTGTGTGTGTGTGTGTGCGTGTGAGATGGATAGAGAACGAGGGAGAGAGATAGAGTTTTAGATGGGCCTATCGAGTGCGAGTGAGATATGCATGTGTATGTGTGACCCAGGTGGATAAAGAGTTTGAGAGAGGGGAGGAAGAGGTCCGAGATGACATAGTGGTGCGTGAGAGAGTTACGGGCAAAGAGCCAAGGAATTTGTGTGCGTACGATGAGTGCACCCAAGATATATAGCTTGGATTAGCTAGAGTATCATACATAGTGTGCGAGAGAGACCTATAGATGGTGTATATATGAATGCGAACTAGAAAGACCCCCCCCCCACACACAGAGAGAGAGAGAGAGAGAGAGAGAGAGAGAGAGAGAGAGATGGAGAGAAAGGGAGAGGGACCAACAAGGTTTTTGTGTCAGATGCGTGCGACAAAATTGAAGATTGTCGGTGAGAGAGTGAGAGAGAGAGAGAACAGGAGTCCGGGAGAGGGGGAGGTCGCGTTTTATGCATCAAAGACAGATATAAACCATGTTTCGATATAAACTTGCATTCAAATATATAAATTGGAGAACATGTTGTCTGCAATCCACACATGAACGGATATATGCGTATATCAAACAAGTTCATTAATTTGACTTTCAACATGTTCATGGAGTACTATAATACTGTACAACATGCTACTCGATTGAGGTGTTCAATTTTGGATTTAGTTCACTATTTGGACCCTCTTGAGCGAGCTAGTTCATTGAATCGAGATATTTCATTTTGGGTTTGATTCGCGTTTTTGAGTGGGTCAACTATTTTTCATATAGTAAATCGCTAGCAACGAGCATGTAAAAACACATTACTCCCGAGCATCATCTCTCCATCTAAAAAAGAAGTGGCAAGATAATATTTCAAAATTTGATTCAAATCGACTTGGTAAGCTAGACGTGGATGCTCGTTCTCCCAAAATTTGAACGAACCGTTAAACATCCTCTCTGCTCGGTGGAATTCGCCCGCGCAAATAAATGGGAGACGCGAAATTACCGTCCTATGTGGGACACGCATCAATTGGCCCGTTGTACATCGAGGGTAGGTTCGTAACTTCATCCAAGCGCGCCTTCTCCTCGGACGAAATGACATGTGCCGAATAATTCATAAACAATGGTCGGCAAAACACGCTCTCCTACTTTGAAATAGCTCGCGCCCACTATTTCAAAACACGCTCTCCTCGCTTGAAATCGCTCGCCCACTATAGTTCAAAACATGCCCTCCTACTTGAAATCGCTCCCGCCCACTATTTGGGGACAAGCAAAGTTACTCTACTATCCCCGACCCTTAGTACACAGACCCAAGCCGAGAGGCCTATAGGCAAGGGTAGAACTGTAACTACCCCTCACATTTCAGACAAATGCGTCCGTAAGACATGGTTCCACTCCCCTCCCAATTACCCCCGGCCCGCCCCCCTTCATACCTCATGGGCGCCCAATAACCGTCTCCCCGGGAAGTCCCGTCTCCCGAGCATGAAACCTTAGCCCCACCTCCATGGCGCCCCCACCGCACCAATTTCATCGCCCTCCTCCCTAATGCCGGAGACGCTGTCCAATTGCCATCGTGCACTGGGCCGTGTGCCTCTTACTCCGTGCTGCTGGTGCTGCCTCGACGACGGCCGCGTGAACCGTACCAGAGCCGACTCACCCCCGCCGTTGTTCACGGTGCCGGAGCGGCTCCAACTTCAAATCCGTCTAGATTCCTCGCGCTGCTTCCGCGTAGCCGTCGACCGTCGCGACATCGCTCTTTCCCTGCCGCCGATCGCCACCGCAACCGCGCCGGCCTCACCGACTCGGCAGCTGGACCTGCCTACTTCACCATGCCGCCAGATAGGTCGCACCCTCATCTCAAATCACTTTATTTAGGCATCAGTTGTCTGAATTTTTATTACGGGCCAATCGATTCCCAATGGGAAGCAGCACCTCGAGGCGGCGGAGCTCCTAGGCTGTCGGTTGGCTGGTTTCGGCGTAAGGGTGTGGGGCCGCAAGTTAAATCCGCAGGCGGTAGCTTAGATGGCTATCTTTTAGAGTTGCGTGGGTTGAAAATCTGCCGCTTGGATCTGGATGACGGCGAGTCTTTGTGGATTGGCCGGCGGCGCAACCTGCAGCGGTGGTGGGGAGGAGTGGGGTTTTGGCCGGGGCCACGGACGGCGGAGGCAGGCTGCTCTGTATTGGTCGCTGGCTCTTCGGGGAAGATTCCGAACAGTGTCAGCCAGGAGGCACAAGACGGCCATTGATGACCCACAAGAATAGGGGATCTAACGTAGTCCTTTCGATAAGTAAGAGTGTCGAACCCAACGAGAAGCAGAAGGAAATGATAAGCGGTTTTCAGCAAGGTATTCTCTGCAAGTACTGAAATAAGTGGTAACAGATAGTTTTGTGATAAGATAAATTGTAATGAGCAACAAGTAACAAGAGTAACTAAAGTGCAGCAAGGTGGCACAATCCTTTTTGTAGCAAAGGACAAGCCGGAACAAACTCTTATAATAGGAAAAGCGCTCCCGAGGACACATGGGAATATCGTCAAGCTAGTTTTCATCACATTCATATGATTCGCGTTCGGTACTTTGATAATTTGATATGTGGGTGGACGGTGCTTGGGTGCTGTTCTTACTTGAACAAACATCCACTTATGATTGACCTCTATTGCAAGCATCCGCAACTACAACAAAAGTATTAAGGTAAACCTAACCATAGCATGAAACATATGGATCCAAATCAGCCCCTTTACGAAACAGCATAAACTAGGGTTTAAGCTACGTAACTCTAGCAACCCATCATCTACTTATTACTTCCCAATGCCTTACTCTAGGCCCAAATAATGGTGAAGTGTTATGTAGTCGACGTTCACATAACACCACTAGAGGCTAGACAACATACATCTCATCAAAATATCGAACGAATACCAAA
The DNA here is from genome assembly GCA_021605145.1 of Aegilops bicornis. Classification (NCBI taxonomy): domain Eukaryota; kingdom Viridiplantae; phylum Streptophyta; class Magnoliopsida; order Poales; family Poaceae; genus Aegilops; species Aegilops bicornis. Next base: position 337,149,985 of record CM038675.1, read on the forward strand.
TTCGCATGACTACTGATAGCAATACTTCTCCCTTGTCCTCAGGAACAAACGTAACTACTCACAAAGCATATTCATGTTCATAATCAGAGGGGTAATAATATGCATAAAGGATCTGAACATATGATCTTCCACCAAATAAACCAACTAGCATCAACTACAAGGAGTAATCAACACTACTAGCAACCTACTAGCACCAATCCGGACTTGGAGACAAGAATTGGATACAAGAGATGAACTAGGGTTTGGAGATGAGATGGTGCTGGTGAAGATGTTGATGGAGATTGCCCTCTCCCGATGAGAGGAGCGTTGGTGATGATGATGATGATGACGATTTCCCCCTCCCGGAGGGAAGTGTCCCCGGCAGAACAGCTCTGCCGGAGCCCTAGATTGGTTCCGCCAAGGTTCCGCCTCATGGCGGCGGAGTTTCGTCCTGAAAGGTTGCTTTTGATTTTTTTTCTCATCGAAAGACTTCATATAGGAGAAGATGGGCATCGGAGAGCCACCAGGGGGCCCACGAGGTAGGCGGTGCGCCCAGGGGGGCGCCCCCCACCCTCGTGAGCAGGGTGTGGGCCCCCTGGCCTTCATCTTTGGCGACGATTTTTCTTTATTTATTTTAAAAAATACCATGGAGTTTCAGGACTTTTGGAGTTGCATGAGAATAGGTCTCTAATATTTGCTCCTTTTCGGCGAATTCCGGTATCGGCATTCCCCCTCTTCATGGTAAACCTTGTAAAATAAGAGAGAATAGCCATAAGTATTGTAACGTAACATGAAATAACATCCCATAATGCGATAAATATCGATATAAAAGCATGATGCAAAATGGACGTATCAACTCCCCCAAGCTTAGACATCGCTTGTCCTCAAGCGAAAAAGCCGAAAACAATAAATATGTCCTCATGTTTAGAGGTAGAGGCGTCGATAAAAATAAAATACGGTCATGAAGGCATCATGATTATTCTCATAACAGCAACATATATAGATTTTGTCATATGATTACTTATGTTCAAGTGATGATCTTTTCACAATGCAAAAGTATGAATCAGAAACCTTATTGGGCACCAACAAATTATAACCTCGGTAATTCAAACAATTGCAATTTATCATAACATCGGAAAGAGTCTATGTCAGAGCTTAAAAGCAAGTCCACATACTCAACTATCATTTAGTCCTTCATAATTGCTAGCACTCACGCAATACTTGTGGTTACGGAGTTTTAATGGGACCTGAGAGAAATATAGGGGCTTATAGTTTTGCCCCACAACCTTTTACCTCAAGGGTTATGTCAACAATAATAATTCATGCTCCCCTACATCCAATTATATATATATATATATATATATATATATATATATATATATATCATCTTCTTTCCAACATCTTTGGGCTTGCCAAAGGATAAAATGAAAAAGGAAAGGTGAAGATCACCGTGACTCTTACATAAGGTAGAGGATAATAATAAAAGATAGGCCCTTCGCGGAGAGGGAAGCAGAGGTTGCCATGCGCTTTTATGGTAGGATGCACAAAATCTCAATGCGAAAGAACGTCACTTTATATTGCCCCTTGTGATATGAACCTTTATCATGCAGTCTGTCGCTTTTATTACTTCCATATCACAAGATCGTATAAAGCTTATTTCTCCCACACCAATCAATCATACATATTTAGAGCAATTTTTATTGCTTTGCACCGATGACAACTTACTTGAAGGATCTTACTCAATCCATGGGTAGATATGGTGGACTCTCATGGCAAAACTGGTTTAAGGGTTTTTGGAAGCACAAGTAGTATCTCTACTTGGTGCTTTGAGAATTTGGCTAACATGAGGGGAAAGGCAAGCTCAACACGTTAGAGGACCCATGACAACATACTTTATCTCAGATATAAGAAAACATAACTCATTATGTTGTCTTCCTTGTCCAACATCAACTCTTTAGCATGTCATATTTTAATGAGTGCTCCCAATCATAAAAGATGTCAATGACAATATATCTATATGTCAAACCTCTCTTTCCTTATTACTTCCTATTAATTGCAATGATGACCAAAGCTATATTTGCCAACTCCCAACAACTTTTAATCATCATACTCTTTCTATGTGAAGTCATTACTCTCAGTAAGATCAATATGAACTCTTTGTTTCTTTTTAATTCTTTTTCCTTTATCTATTCTTTTATTCACCCACGATCATGGCAAAATAATCAAGCCCTTGACTCAATACTAAACTTTATTATTATATATATAGCTCACGGACTCGATTACATAAAGGGGTCATAAAGCAAAACTCATAACTAGATCATGCCATAAACTTTATTCTACTAGATCAAGATACTACTAATAGGATCAAACTAAGAAAAACGGTAAAGATAGGAGTTGTGATGGTGATACGATACCGGGGCACCTCCCCCAAGCTTGGCAGTTGCCAAGGGGAGTGCCCATACCCATGTGATTATGTCTCCTTCTTTGTTGTTGGTGTAATATTCTTGGCGATGATTCCCCTCAAGATACGGTTCTCCTCCTCGAGCTTATTGACTTGCTGCTTGAGGTCCATTATTTCCTTGCTAAGCTTTCCTGTAAAGGCTAAAGCTCCTTGCACCCAAGGGTGTTGCATAGCTGCGGGAGAACAAGAGACACTCCTCCTCATATTTTCATAAGAAAGAAATCTAACATTGGAAGGGATAACCGAGTTTGGAATAGCTGAGCTCTATAGTTCCCCCATCGTAAACCCAGATCGGAGGCGAGAGGTGACTTCTTGATCCTCCATGGCATCTACCCTCATCAAGTCGGCCTCCATCTCTTCCTCCGTTGCTTGGCCCAAAGTGGTCGGCGTCATTGCTTTTCCTTGGTTCCGGTGCGGATTAGATACCCGGCTCTCCCCGTGACTCTTGAGAAGACATCTTGCTCTAATCTGCAGCAAAGAACAGCTCGAAACAAGAACAGAGGATATTTGCGTGATACGGAGTCAAAACCTTCGGGAGATTATATAATGAATTTTTACCGACCAAAATACGTATCGTAAGAAAACGGAGTCCGGAGGGCACACGAGGTGCTCACGAGGTAGGGTGCGCGCCAGGGGTAGGGCGCCCACCACCTCGTGGGGCCCTCGTGTCCTTCCCGGACTGCTACTTATTTTTCTATTTTTCTAAATTTTCCAAAACGGAGAAATATTGCCTTAAAAAATTGTTTTGGAGTCGTTTAATTACCGCATTACATACCTATTCCTTTTCGTAGTCCGAAACGGTCTCGAAAGTGTCCTTATGTATTCCTCCGGGTTACGGTTTCAATAATATTGGTTTCAACATTTATGGGATTACACGAGATATAATGTTTGACTCTTTGACCGTTTACCACCTTGGATTTGTGCCTTGAAGTTGTTGATTTTATGGCACGAAATGGTAGACCTCTGGATAACGTAGGGACCTTCCCATTTAGAGAGAAGTTTTCCTGCAAAAAATCTTAAACGAGAGTTGTATAGCAATACATAATCACCTACATTAAACTCACGCTTTTGTATCCTTTTGTCATGCCACCTTTTAACTTTTTCTTTAAACATCTTGGCATTTTCATAAGCTTGGGTTCTCCATTCATCAAGTGAGCTAATATCAAATAACCTCTTCTCACCGGCAAGTTTGAAATCATAGTTGAGCTCTTTAATAGCCCAATATGCCTTATGTTCTAGTTCGAGAGGTAAGGGACATGCTTTTCCATAAACCATTTTGTACGGAGACATACCCATAGGATTCTTATATGCAGTTCTATAGGCCCATAATGCATCATCAAGTTTCTTGGACCAATTCTTTCTAGACCTATTAACAGTCTTTTGCAAAATTAATTTGAGCTCTCTATTACTCAATTCTACTTGACCACTACACTGCGGGTGATATGGAGATGCAATTCTATGATTAATATCATATTTAGCAAGCATTTTACGGAAAGCACCATGAATAAAATGTGCACCACCATCAGTCATCAAATATCTAGGGACTCCAAACCTCGGAAAAATAACTTCCTTAAGAATTTTAATAGAAGTGTTATGATCAGCACTACTAGTTGGAACAGCTTCTACCCACTTAGTAACGCAATCAACAAAGAACTAAAATATGTGTATATCCATTAGAGGCAGGAAAAGGTCCCATATAATCAAAGCCCCAAACATCAAATGGCTTAATAACAAGTGAATAATTCATAGGCATTTCTTGACATCTACTAATATTACCAATTCTTTGACATTCATCACAAGATAAGACAAACTTACGGGCATCCTTGAAGAGAGTAGGCCAATAAAAACCAGATTGCAATACCTTATGTGCAGTTCTATCTCCAGCGTGGTGTCCTCCATAAGCCTCAGAATGACACTTCCGTAGGATATGTTCCTGTTCATGCTCAGGTACACAACGTCTAATAACACCATCTACTCCTTCTTTATAAAGATGTGGGTCATCCCGAAAGTAATGTCGCAAATCATAGAAAAACTTTTTCTTTTGTTGGTATGTGAAGCTAGGTGGTATAAATTTAGCAACAATATAATTAGCATAATCAGCATACCATGGAGTACTACGAGAAGTGCTTATGACATTTAATTGTTCATCAGGAAAACTATCATCAATAGGTAGTGGGTCATCAAGAACATTCTCTAACCTAGATAAGTTATCTGCAACGGGGTTCTCAGCTCCTTTTCTATCAACAATATGCAAATCAAATTCTTTCAGCAAGAGAACCCATCTAATAAGTCTAGGTTTAGCATCTTTCTTTTCCATGAGATATTTAATAGCAGCATGATCAGTGTGAATAGTTACTTTAGAATCAACAATATAGGGTCTGAATTTATCACAAGCAAATACAATCGCTAAAAGTTCCTTTTCGGTAGTAGCATAATTTCTTTGAGCATTGTCTAGAGTCTTACTAGCATAATGGATAACATTTAATTTCTTATCAACTCTTTGCCCTAGAATAGCACCTACAACATAATCACTAGCATCACACATGATTTCAAAGGGTAAATTCCAATCAGGTGAACAACAGGTGCAGAGACTAATGCTTTCTTAAGTATTTCAAATGCTTCTGCACAATCATCATCAAAGACAAATGGTACATCTTTTTGTAATAAATTAGTCAGAGGCCGGGAAATTTTTGAGAAGTCCTTTATGAACCTCCTGTAAAATCCGGCGTGACCAAGGAAACTTCTTATACCTTTGATGTCCTTCGGACATGGCATCTTTTCAATAGCATCAACCTTGGCTTTATCAACTTCAATACCTCTTTCAGAAACTTTGTGCCCCAAGACAATACCTTCATTAACCATAAAGTGGCACTTTTCCCAATTCAAGACAAGATTAGTTTCTTCACATCTCTGCAAAACTCTATCAAGATTGCTCAAGCAATCATCAAAAGAGGAACCATAGACGGAAAAATCGTCCATGAAAACCTGACAAATCTTTTCACAAAAATCAAAGAATATAGCCATCATGCATCTTTGAAAGGTAGCAGGTGTTGTCGGATCACGGGTTCTGGCAGACCCTTAAGGTTCAAACTCTAGGGTGCGCGCGGAGATCCAACCCTCCACCGTCTCGTACCTCGCCGAATCGCAGGGATCTAAACTACTAACAAGAACAACACAAGAGACTAAGATTTATACTAGTTCGGGCCACCGTTGTGGTGTAATACCCTACTCTAGTTTGTGGTGTGTGGATTGCCTCGGGCCGATTTAAGAACAAGATGCAGGGAAGAACAGCCTCGCGAGGGTCTGTTCTTGGTGGGTGTGATGAACTGCTAAGTGGTGCCCCGTTGCTCTAGCTTGAGGAACGGGTTTCTCTCTCTCTCTCTGGATTCCGACTGCTCGATCCGATCCTCCTCTTCTGAGTGCGGCTACCCCTATTTATAAGCGAAGGCCCTGGGCCTCTTCCCCAAATATTGAGCGGGAAGGGCGCCAACAATTGGCCATTTTGAAGGGGAACAGCGGGTACACTTATCGACTAAAGTTGGTCCTCGCTTTGCCAAAGGCTCTGGTGATGACGCCTGCTTGGGCTCCACGATGACTGCATTCCGGTCGTTGGGGCTGGTCTTGGTCTTGTTGCAATCAAACGGATGCCTTTGCTCGATGCCCTTGCTCGCGCTTGCCCCCTTTGCACCAAAGAGGAAAGGAGGACGCCAGCTGCACGGGCTGGCGCCAGTGGCGCCCTTGGTCGTCATGGCTCACGTCACGGGCACCTCGCGAGGCACCCCGCCTTGAACTCTCCGCCTCCTCGTGAGCCAGCCTGACGAGGCCGTGCCTGAGGAAGCTCTTGGTCGTCCGCCCTGCGAGGCTTGGCCCCTCGCGAGGGTCTTGAGCTTGTGTTGGTGAATATGGGCTGTCTTGGACCTCCTTTGAGCCACGCCGCAGCTGCGGGCGAGCAAGTGCAGGGACCCCGTTCCCAGAACACACCGACAGTAGCCTCGGGGCCACGACGCTACCGAACTTGGCCGAGCGGAGAGGCGAGAGGGCAAGTGCGCAGCGTCATGGGCCCCTAACAGCTGTGGCCTTTGGGCGCCAGCGTGGCGGTTGATTGGGCGTGGGTGCTTACGCAACGCTGCGGGTTGATAATAGAGCGGCATCTTTCTTGCCTCCTTTACTTTCTCCGGTTGCTGCTTTCAGATCCCCTTTCTTGCGCCTCTCCTTCCCCGCTTCCAAGACCTTCAGATCCACTCGCCTCCGTGCCCTAGCAGGTCATGGCTCCTCGCCAAACCCGGCGAACTGGTACTCTCCTGCTTTGGACCCGCTGAACGTGTCCGGGCGAGCCTTGCTCTCGATCGCCCGGGCTGGCGGAGGCGCAGGGTGTTAGCAGAACGGCGGTGTTCAAGGCCGGCTCCTCCGCCCCTGAGGGTCGGGGGAGTACCTTCTACCCGTTCTTCGCGGGCGCCATTATTGCTGGTCTGTCGCCTCCCTTCTCTGAATTCTTCTTCTCCGTCCTTCGCCATTACAACATTCACGCCTTGCACCTCCATCCCAACTCCGTCCTTCTCCTGGCAATCTTCGCCTACTATTGCAAGTCCCATGTTGGGGAAGTTCCAGGCCTTCAGCACCAAGCCGAAGCGAGGCGCTGTCGGCCCTGCTGCTTCACGAGGCGCGCCCACTCCGCGCTGCTCCACCACCGACAAGTGACTCCGCTGCGGCTCCTGCCTCGCTTGTAATTCCTGCACATGTATCATGCCTCGGGGAGGCGTTTAAACTTGCGTTTGGTACTGCGACAACAGTGCGGACTGTAATATTTGCTTTTGAATTCCTTGAAATTTGTGCTTCCTACTTGCTTATGTTCTACGGAGAGCCTGCCTCACAGATACCTCAGCCGTTAGCCCCGACCGAAACCAGGACGGGGCCAAGGTGAGGGGCTACGTGACAAGTTAGGCTCTGAGTCGCGATGCTCGAGTCCCCTTAGCGCACGAACAGCAAGTAGGAAGGTGAGGCGCAGCGGATCCACCGTTCTACGTCTGCAGAGCCCGGCCTCACAGATACCCCAACCGCCCGTTAGCCTTCGGAACTAAGGGGTGAGGGCTACGTGACGATTAGGCTCTGAGTCGCGATGCTCAGGAGTCCCCTTGACGCTCAAGCGGCATGCGTACCTTGGCTCCGGCCGGGAGTGGCGTCTGACGAACCAGGCCCGAGGGGCCTGGCTGGGTGGCGTGCATCTGGGCGTGACCCAAGCGCAGCCCCCGTGTCCAGCCCCCTCGCGCGGCACTCCTGAGAGGAGGCGTTGCAGCAAGGCTAGACACTGAGCTCTGGGCTCCCTGAGGTTGACGCGACCCGGAGGCCACAATCAGTTGTTTATCACCAGCGCGGAGCATAGCGCTTCCGCATGCGTACGGGCATAGCCGCTCCTCGGCAGTGTCGTCACCAAAGACGGAGCATGGTGCTTCCTTTGGAGCGTGGGAGGGCTCCTCCGAGAGGAGCCCTGGCGTATACAGCCCCACCACGACACGTGGCTGGCATGGTAGGGCTAGACGAGGTGTATCTGGGCACCCGTGAGCGGTAGCAGGACTCACGAGGCCCTACCTCAAGGCGGGTTGCGCTGGCTCTGGGGCCTTATCTTGAGTGTGTTCTGCAAAAATGGCTAGATGCGGTGCTCTCGTCTTCGGTCCGGCTCTCGGGCTGGTCTCTACCGTCGCTGGCAAGCCAAGTCGTGATGCCATGGACAAGACCAGAGGGTGAGGGCCGGAGAGCCGGTAGGAGCCCTGAGTTGCGATGCTCAGGCACCCCCCCCTTTAACGCACAAGCAGGATTAGATGACACAACTCTACGTCCTCGGGTCCCGGCTCTCGGGCTGGTCTCTGCCGTCGTTGGCAAGCCAGGTCGCGATGCCATGGACAAGACCAGGGTGAGGGCCGGAGAGCGGTAGGAGCCCCGAGTCGCGATGCTCGGGCACCCCCTTTAACGCATAAGCTGGGCCGGAGGCAACAACTCCACGTCTTCGGTCTCGGCTCTCGGGCTGGTCTCTACCGTCGCTGGCAAGCCAGGTCGCGATGCCATGGACAAGACCAGAGGGTGAGGGCCAGAGAGCCGGTAGGAGTCCTGAGTCGTGATGCTCAGGCACCCCCCCTTTAACGTGCAATCTGGATTGGATGACGAAACTCTACGTCCTCGGGTCCCGGCTCTTGGGCTGGTCTCTACCGTCGCTGGCAAGCCAGGTCGCGATGCCATGGACAAGACCAGAGGGTGAGGGCCGGAGAGCCGGTAGGAGCCAGTCGCGATGCTCGGGCACCCCCCTTTAACGTGCAAGATTTACGCCGCCAGAGAAGGCACTAAATAACAAGCATGGTGGAGCATAATCCTAAGGAAAACGCATGAAGGATACATGTCACTGGGGCCTGGCCCGAGCGGCTTGGGGATGATGCAGCCCGAGGGCGCCCCAACAGGGTAAGCTAAGGACATGAAATAAAAGGGATACATGCCGCAGGACGGACCCACGCGGCACAGGAATAATGCGACCTCAAGGCGCTCCCACCGGAAATAAAACTTAAAGATGTCACCCGGTGATGTTGGGGATGAAGGGCTGTTGATGTAGCAGACTCGGTGGGCTACGGGAGCGATCCTCACGAGCCCCTGTGCTCGAGGGGCCTCGGGAGGCTCTGGAGGCTGGCGGCCCTCACGGGCCATCTCCATCTCCGCCAGGGCTGTGGCGTGCACGACCTCTTGAGCCTCCAGGATGGTCCTCATGAGACGCCGGTGTGCAGCAGCCATGTTTGGCGAGCCATAAGGCATGTGTACGTAGGCGTGGGGCGGGCCTAACGGCGTCCCACTTGCAGGGGCCGAGGCACTCTTGAGATGCGGCTCGGTTGAGCCACAGTGCGTCGATGCAGACGTGCAGCCCACCATCCTCGCCTGGATGGGGGGCCACAGCGGGCAGGCGGCTGCTGCCCCTCATGACCCTTGACTCCTGTAGCTCCTGAATGGCCTTGCTGATGAACTCCTGAGGGTTCTGTTCTCTCGGTCTTGCTCCTGCTTGCGGGAAACGTGCTTCGAAACACGCCTCCACGTGGTGCCCAAGCGCCTCCCTCGAGACCTTGGCGAGGTCGGTGGCCCTCCAGGGGAGAGCCCCCGAGCCCTGCCCGAGGAGGGCGCCGGGCGCGCCTTCCTATGCGATGGAAGGAGGTTCCCCCTAGCCCGGCGCGGGCCCTGAGGGGCCTGTCTCTTGATGAGCCGGGCCGGCCGATGTCTTCTTCTTCTTGGGTGCTGCCTCGGGAGGCGTCCTGTCCGTGGTGCAGGTCTTCCAAATGATGCGGCCTGAAAAGCTCGCTCCAAGGAGCACACTGCATCTCTCTCTTCACAGGGCACCGTGATGACCCTGCCGCTTCCTGGCATCTTGAGGATGTTGTAGCCATGGTGGGTCATGGCCATGAATTTAGCCAACGCTGGGTACCCGAGGATGGCGTTGTACGGCAATGACGAATGTGGGCGTCGAAGTCGATGAGCTAGGTGTGGTAGTTGTCGCGGGCCCGAAGGTGAGCGGGAAAGGCGGACCTGCCCGATCGGGGCCGTGGAGCCGTCGGTGACTCGGAGAAGGGCTTGGTTGGTTGAAGCTGGCTGTAGGGCACTTGAAGATTGTTGAAGGTCTCCGCAGATGACGTTGAGCCCTGCTCCGCCCGTCGATGAGGGTCTTGGTGACCAAAGACGTTCTTGATGATTGGGGAGCAAAGCATTGGGAGGACTCCGGCTGTGGCTGCGCACTTGAGCTGATCCGCTGAACTTAACGTGATGGCGCACGCCGACCACCTGAGAGGGCGCGTGGACTCGAGCTTGGGGAGGACTGCATTCACTTCACAAGCGAACTGCTTGAAGATGCGGTGGGAGGCTGGGGCTTGGGCTCCGCCCAGGATGCAGGCGATCGCGTGCGCTTCCTGGAAGCCCCCAGCCCCTAAATCGATGGCGGTCTTGATTCTCCTTGGTGGCGGCGGCAGCGTGAGGGAGGCCCGCGTTCCCTGCGGACGATCCTCACGAGGCTGATCCTCCGGCCCCCTCGCGAGGTGGGTCTTGCCAGCCGGTCCTTGCGAGGTTGGTCGCGCCACCCTTGGCGCGGGCCGCTGATCTTCCAGTGTCCTGCATTTCTTCCTCCTCATCGGCCGTAGCCCGGTCGCTGCGCCAGGCGTCTGCCGACCCTTCCTTCGCGCAGACGGCCGGAGCTCTTGACATTCATTGGTGTTGTGGGTGTGGAGGTCGTGGTACACGCAGCATCGGGTGCCCTTGGAAGACTCGGGCTGATCTCGCCCGGCTTGGTGTCTGGTTCGGCGCAGTACGGCAGCCCCTTGCGCTTTGCATCCTTGGCCTTGGACTTCTTCTCTCCGGGATCCGCGGCAGGCAGCTCGAGGAGGGAGAGGCGCCCCTCCTCAGCCCTGGCGCACTTGGTCGCCAAGTTGAACAGCTCCAGGGAGGTGCACAGATCTTCATGCATCGCCAGCTCCTCCTTCATCTTGATGTCGCGCACGCCGTCGGAGAAGGCAGAGATGATGGCCTCCTCCGTCACCCTGGGGATCTTGAGGCGCGCGTTGTTGAAGCGCTGGATGTACTTTTGCAGGGTTTCCCCTGGCTGCTGCTTGATTCTGTGCATGTCGCTCACGGCGGGTGGCCGGTCGCGAGTACCTTGGAAGTTGGTGATTAAGAGGGTGCACATCTCGGCCCAGGAAGAGATCGTGCCTGGGACCAGATTCAGGAGCCAGGTGCGGGCTCCGTCCTTGAGCGCCATGGGAAACCAGTTCGCCATGACCTTTTCATCTCCGTTGGCAGCCTCGATGCCCAGCTCGTAGAGCTGGAGGAACTCCGTAGGGTCTGCCGTGCCGTCGTAGCGTGGGGGCAGGTCTGGCTTGAAATTAGCGGGCCACGCGACGCCCCGTAGCTTCGATGGTGAAAGCGCGGCAGCCCGCCGTGGCGTGGGGGCCTCGGACGGCGAGAGCTTGGTCTTGCGAGCCTCCTGCGCGCCTTGGGGGCAGCGCAGAATGCGGGCGTCTTTGGGCGAGGCGCTCGGGCAGCTTCTTGTGGGCGAGGAACTTCTTGGCAGCTCTGCTCTTGCAGCGCGGCGCTGGCGGAGCGGGTTCCGCCAGGGCGCGCTTGGGGCAGGCGCCGTCTTGAGGAGGCGGCTGGCGCCCGGAGCTTCATCGCCGCAGCGAAGCGGCGGTGCGGTGCAGCAAACGGACGGCGAAGTCGCCTCCGGCAGCAGACGAAGCTCGGCGACGCGGTCGAGCCATTCTTCGAGACGTCGTCGGCCGAAGCGGTAGCGCAGGAGTTCGTTGGCGCGATGAGTGCAGCTCGGGCCTCCATGGCAGCGGCGGGCGGCGTGACGAAGAACCAGCGAGGTGGCGAAGCGTGGCGGTGCGGCCGTCCCGCCTCATGGACGAGTCTTTGGGGCGACACTTGCTGCCCATTCCCGCCGGGCGGTGGCGGCGTTGACAACCGATGATTGGGAGCACGAGGCGTCTGCGGCGGGAGCTGTCTGGGCGGCGTGGGAAGCGAAGCGGCTCGGCGCTTCGCGCGAGCCCGACAGGCGTCGGAACATGGTTGCGATGGTCGGGGAAGAACGAGGCGGCGAAAGGTAGATTCCGCGCACCCTACCGGGCGCGCCAAATGTCGGATCACGGGTTCCGGCAGACCCTTAAGGTTCGAACTCTGGGGTGCGCGCGGAGGTCCAACCCTCCACCGTCTCGTACCTCGCCGAATCGCAGGGATCTAAACTACTAATAAGAAAAACACAAGAGACGCAAGATTTATACTAGTTCGGGCCACCGTTGTGGTGTAATACCCTACTCTAGTTTGTGGTGTGTGGATTGCCTGCGGGGCCGGCGAAGAATAAGATAGGGGAAGAACAGCCTCGCGAGGGTCTGTTCTTGGTGGGTGTGATGAATCGCTAAGTGGTGCCCCTGCTGTTGCTCAGCTTGAGGAACGGGTTTCTCTCTCTCTCTCTACGGATTCCATTGCTCGATCCGATCCTCCTCTTTCCGAAAAGCGGCTACCCCTATTTATAAGCGAAGGCCTGGGCCTCTTCCCCAAATATTGAGCGGGAAGGGCGCCAACAATTGGCCATTTTGAAGGGGAACAGCGGGTACACTTATCCCGACTAAAGTTGGTCCTCGCCGCCAAAGGCTCTAGTGATGACGCCTTTGCTTGGGCTCCACGATGATCGCATTCCAGCCGTTGGGGCTGGTCTTGGTCTTGTTGCACCGAAACGGATGCCTTTACACGATGCCCTTGCTGCGCTTGCCCCTTTGCACCAAAGAGGAAAGGAGGACGCCAGCTGGGCGCCGGCTGGGCGCCCTTGGTCGTCATGGCTACGTCGCGGGCACCTCGCGAGGCACCCGCCTTGAACTCTCCGCCTCCTCGTGAGCCCGACTGACAAGGCCGTGCACGAGGAAGCTCTTGGTCGTCCGCCCATGAGGCTTGGCCCCTCGCGAGGGTCTTGAGCTTGTGTTGGTGAAGATGGGTCGTCCTGGGCCTCCTTTGAGCCACGCCGCAGGCCGCAGGCAAGCAAGTCTGGGGACCCCCGTTCCCAGAACGCCGACAGGTGCATTACATAAACCAAAAGGTATACGTCTATAAGCAAAAGTACCAAAAGGGCATGTAAAAGTAGTCTTTGATTGATCTTTAGCCGACACGCGTATTTGATAGAAACCAGAATAACCATCTAGAAAGCAATAATGTGTATGTTTGCATAATCTTTCTAGCATTTGATCAATAAAAGGTAAGGGGTAATGATCTTTCTTAGTAGCCTTATTTAATTTGCGGAAATCAATTACCATCCTATAACCTGTGATAATTCTTTGGGGATCAATTCATCTTTATCATTAGGGACAACAAGAATACATCCCTTCTTAGGGACACAATGGACAGGACTTACCCACTGACTATCAGCAACGGGATAAATTATACCTGCCTCTAGAAGCTTGAGTATTTCTTTTCTTACCACTTCTTTCATTTTAGGATTCAAACGTCGTTGAGGATCACGAACGGGTTTAGCATCCGCTTCCAGATTTATTTTATGTTGACATAGAGTGGGACTAATGCCCTTAAGATCATCAAGAGTATATCCAATAGTGGCACGGTGCTTCTTCAGAGTTCTCAATAATCTTTCTTTTTCATGCTCTGAAAGGTTAGCACTAATAATAACAGGATATATTTTCTTTTCATCAAGATAAGCATATTTAAGATTATCGTGCAACGGTTTAAGCTCAAACACGGGATCACCCTTGGGTGGAGGAGGATCCCCTAGGATTTCAACAGGCAAATTGTGATGCAGAATAGGATCCTGTTTAAAGAATACTTCATCTATTTCCCTTCTTTCATTCATGAACATATCATTTTCATGGTCTACCAAATAGTGTTCTAAAGGATCACTAGGAGGTACGGCAATAGAAGCAAGACCAATAATTACATCCTTACTAGGCAATTCTTCTTCACGATGTTGTTTACTAAATTTAGAGAAATTAAACTCATGAACCATATCATCCAAGCCAATAGTAACAACATACTTTTTGCAGTCTATCTTAGCATTAACAGTATTCAAGAAGGGTCTACCGAATATAACGGGACAAAAGCTATCTTGTGGAGAACCAGGAACAAGAAAATCAGCGGGATATTTGGTTTTTCCACACAAGACTTCAACATCTCTAACAATTCCCATTGCAGATATAGTATCTCTATTGGCAAGCTTAATTGTAACATCAATATCTTCTAACTTAGCAGGTGCAATATCATGCATAATTTCTTTGTATAAGTCAATGGGTATTACACTAGCACTAGCGCCCATATCACATAAGCCATGATAACAATGATCTCCTATTTTAACAGAAATAACAGGCACGCCTACCACAGGTCTATGTTTATCTTTAGCACACGGTTTAGCAATTCTAGCAGATTCACCACAGAATTGAATAACATGCCCATCAATATTATCAGACAAGAGATCTTTAACAATAGAAATATTAGGTTCTACTTTGACTTGCTCAGGAGGTGTATAAGTTCTAATATTGCTTTTATGGACAACAGTTGAAGCTTTAGCATGATCCTTTACTCTAACGGGGAAAGGTGGTTTCTCAACATAAGAAGTCGGAACAATAGGATCATTATAAGTGACAGTCTTTTCTTCAACTTTAATAGGTGCAGCTACTTTTACTTCTATGGGAGGATGATATTTAAACCACTTCTCCTTGGGGAGATCAACATAAGTAGCAAAAGATTCACGTAAAGAAGCTACTATCTCAGAGTCAAGTCCATATTTAGTGCTAAACTTACGGAAAATATCGGTATCCATAAAAGATTTAACACAATCAAACTTAGGTGTCATACGACTCCTTACCTTCGTCGAGGTCCCAATCTTCAGAGTTGCGTTTAATTCTATCCAATAAATTCCATTTGAATTCAATAGTCTTCATCATAAAAGAGCCAAAGACAAGAAGTATCGAGCATGGTGCGATTGTTATCAGAAAGTCGAGCATAAAACTTTGAATAATTATTTCTCTTGAGAGCTCATGATTGGGGCATGAATATAACATTGATTTAAGCCTCCCCCAAGCTTGAGCGATGCTTTCTCCTTCGTGAGGCCAAAAATTATATATATAATTGCGATCACGATGAACAAGATGCATAGGATAATACTTTTGATGAAATTCCAATTTCAATCTTTTATAGTTCCATGATCTCATATCATCACATAGCCTATACCATATCAATGCGTATCCCTTCAAAGATAAAGGGAAGGCCTTCTTCTTAAAAACATTATCGGGTATGCCTGCAAGCTTAAATTATCCACAAATGTCATCCACATATATTAAATGCTCATCAGGATGCTTTGTTCCATCTCCTGTAAAAGGATTAGCTAGCAGTTTTTCCATCATACCGGAAGGAATTTCAAAAGGAGTTTCATTTTCAATAGGTTCAATAGGTTGAGGAGCAACTCTTTGATCTCATCGGACAGGGTGAAGATACCCGAACAAGCCCCTCAGAGAATTACTTTCCATAGTAACAAGTGATGAAATTTCAGCACACTATATAAATTTTTCCTTACCAAATTCCACCTACCAAAGGCGCTTTACTCCCCGGCAACGGCGCCAGAAAAGAGTCTTGATGACCCTCAAGTATAGGGGATCTATCATAGTCCTTTCGATAAGTAAGAGTGTCGAACCCAACGAGGAGCAGAAGGAAATGATAAGCGGTTTTCAGCAAGGTATTCTCTGCAAGTACTGAAATAAGTGGTAACAGATAGTTTTGTGAGAAGATAAATTGTAACGAGCAACAAGTAACAAGAGTAAATAAAGTGCAGCAAGGTGGCCCAATCCTTTTTGTAGCAAAGGACAAGCCGGAACAAACTCTTATAATAGGAAAAGCGCTCCCGAGGACACATGGGAATATCGTCAAGCTAGTTTTCATCACGTTAATATGATTCGCGTTCGGTACTTTGATAATTTGATATGTGGGTGGACCGGTGCTTGGGTGCTGTTCTTACTTGAACAAACATCCCACTTATGATTAACCTCTATTGCAAACATTCGCAACTACAACAAAAGTATTAAGGTAAACCTAACCATAGCATGAAACATATGGATCCAAATCAGCCCCTTTTAAGCAACGCATAAACTAGGGTTTAAGCTTACATCACTCTAGCAACCCATCATCTACTTATTACTTCCCAATGCCTTCCTCTAGGCCCAAATAATGGTGAAGTGTTATGTAGTCGACGTTCACATAACACCACTAGAGGCTAGACAACATACATCTCATCAAAATATCGAACGAATACCAAATTCACATGACTAGTGATTGCAAGACTTCTCCCTTGTCCTCAGGAACAAACGTAACTACTCACAAAGCATATTCATGTTCATAATCAGAGGGGTAATAATATGCATAAAGGATCTGAACATATGATCTTCCACCAAATAAACCAACTAGCATCAACTACAAGGAGTAATCAACACTACTAGCAACCTACTAGCACCAATCCCGGACTTGGAGACAAGAATTGGATACAAGAGATGAACTAGGGTTTGGAGATGAGATGGTGCTGGTGAAGATGTTGATGGAGATTGCCCTCTCCCGATGAGAGGAGCGTTGGTGATGATGATGACGACGATTTCCCCCTCCCGGTGGGAAGTGTCCCCAGCAGAACAGCTCTGCCGGAGCCCTAGATTGGTTCCGCCAAGGTTCCGCCTCGTGGCGGCGGAGTTTCGTCCGGAAAGGTTGCTTCTGATTTTTTTCTCATCGAAAGACTTTATATAGGAGAAGATGGGCATCGGAGAGCCACGAGGGGGCCCACGAGGTAGGGGGTGCACCCAAGGGGGCGCGCCCCCCACCCTCGTGAGCAGGGTGTGGGCCCCCTGGCCTTCATCTTTGGCGATGATTTTTCTTTATTTATTTTAAGATATTCCATGGAGTTTCAGGACTTTTGGATTTGCGCAGAATAGGTCTATAATATTTGCTCCTTTTCCAGCCAGAATTCCAGCTGCCGGCATTCCCCCTCTTCATGGTAAACCTTGTAAAATAAGAGAGAATAGCCATAAGTATTGTAACATAACGTTAAATAACAGCCCATAATGCGATAAATATCGATATAAAAGCATGATGCAAAATGGACGTATCAGCCATCAAGCCATCCGGCGTAGATCGGACAGTACCAAAATAAGATAAAATCGTGTGACCCTAATTTAGTCTTCAGTCAACAGACGTGTGACCACTCTCGTACCTTGTTGTTGATCTCTTAGTGTATTTCTTCAGATCAAAGAGATATGTCGTTCTTAACATTATGCGTTATCTGCATCTTCGTACACACCGCCTTCTAACTCACCGCATTTGCTCCAACAAGGGAAGCATACACCGTAAGGGAGCTACAGTCCCCACTCAACAGTTCCTCGCATCGAATGCGCGTGCCCGACATGGACAACCACAACAAGCTGAGGGCCATCGACAAGTCGACATGATGGTCACTCCTATGGATGGCAGCCAGATAGGTTGTACCCTCATCTTACTTGTGTGCAACATTTATGGATTTGTTATTCATCTAAGCACGGAAAATAGATCATCACATTTCACTTTGTATATTCATGCCGATCTCTTACGGGTCTTGTTCAGAGTTCACGCTGTCCCATAGTTCAGCTAAGATACTTGTTCTTTAGGTAACGCTGTTCCATAGTTATCATCCATCAGCCAATGCTATCCCACAGTGCTGGTGATTATAGTATTATACCACTTCTAGTATTACCTATGTTGTTCTTTAATACTTTTGTGTGCCATCTAGTTAATCTCGAGTACAAACGATACATATTCTGTAGCTTTCATCTGTGTTCTCCCTTTAGTTTATGAGACCTGTTGCTGCTAGTTAATCCCAGTCCTACTATTTATGTCGTCTCATATAGTCACTCATTTACATAAATCTAACTACTAGTTGTCTTCCATGCATGTCAGATATAATTGCACACACTGACATATCCACAAGAACCTCACGGAGCAATGTAAAGGCCAATTAACTTGATGTCAATGATACCCAATATGATGGAACATGTAAAGGCGCTTCTTGAAGACTTGCAGAAAGATGATGAATCCTCTTCACCCCACAAGGTCCTTGCTCTAACTTGGCCTGTGATATGGGTATAACATGCATATAATGTCCTGGAGTGTATCTACTCCGTTGCAATGCCATGTGCTTAGCATGCTGATCATGGATGTAAATATGTCATGCCTTCCTGCTTTTTCAAGACCTATTCCATTCATGATAACATGTTTTCAAATTCAAGTATTGTCATTCTACTCTATCACAATGCCATCTCGCTTAATTTGGACATCATGCTTACGAATATCTTATGCATTGTTATTCATCAAGATGTACTTCATATATACGCCATACCATGTTTTTTTACATTGAAGTGATGTTCTAGTGCTCTGTTGCAATGCCATCTTATTTTCCCAATCATACACATGTATGTTGCCTTAGTTATTTCGCACGTATTCGCTAGCATATAGTTTTACATTCAACTAGTGTTTTTTGTTGTGTTGTCCTGTCGTATCCCTAGCTCTTACACCATACTCCCTCCGTCCGGATTACATGTTTTCGAAATGGATAAAAAAGGATGTATCTAGAACTGAAATACGCCTAGACCCAGCCATTTTTTTCCGGATGGAGGGAATACATGTCAATATGTCATGCCTTTCTATTCTTCAGTACCTATTCCATCTCTCTGTTGTCGCATGTTTTATAATTAAAGCACCATTCTTCTATACAAGGCATGCAAGGGGAAGACGACTATGTTAGAATCTAAAGGGTTACAAACAAGGCCTTTGCAAAAGATCCAAACGCCAGGAGATAATAAACCAACTCCAGTTTTTATAGATACTGCTCCAGCACAGAGAAACCCAACTCCCACTGATAATAAGCAGATTCCAGTGGCCAAAGAACTAGTCCGCCCAAATTCAAAGAAAAAATATGTCAACTCAATTCTATGAAGCGTAGCGTATCCTTGCATCATGAAATTTTATAGCATGCTGATCATATTTTCTACATGTTTCTTACCCATCTCTCTTTAGAAAATAAGCTTAACAGATAGAAGAATTTCTACAATGGTATCGTTTATGAGGAAAGATTCTTGCAGGAATTCTCTGTGCTCCAATGTAGATGCAAGTACCTGTTGTATATCACTATATTTTTACATCAGCATGTATTTTGTTAATCGGCGTGAACCCAACCTTTATTTGATCTAAATTTAGTTGTAGCAAAATGTATGATTAAAGGCCGCAATGTTGATTTTTGTAAGGAATACTGCCTGGTAGTTTTGCAACCTGAGCTGCATGAGTGTACTATCTCATATCAGTGGGTTTGAATACTTTGGTTCTGCAGTGGGTTTTTCAAAGGTTTTTTTACCGTGTTGTCCTGTCAGATCCCTAGCTCTTACATCATACTCCCTCCGTCCGGATTAAATGTCGCAGAAATGGATAAAACCGGATGTATCTAGAACTGAAATACGCCTAGACCCGTCCATTTATTTCCGGATGGAGGGAATACATGTCAATATGTCATGCCTTTCTATTCTTCAAGATTACCTATTCCATCTCTGTTGTAGCATGTTTTATAACTGAATCACCATTCTTCTATATAAGGCATGCAAGGGGAAGACGGCTATGTTAGAATCTCAAGGGTTACAAACCAGGTCTTTGCAAAAGATCCAAACGCCAGGAGATAATAAACCAACTCCATTTTTCATAGATACTGCCCAAAGACAGAGAAACCCAACTCCCACTGATAATAGGCAGATTCCAGTGGCCAAAGGACTAGTCCGCTCCAGTCCAGCAAAAGAATGTCAACTCCATTCTAAGAAGCATGTGCGTATCCTTGCATCATGAAATTTTATGGCATTCTGATCATATTTTCTACATGTTTCTTACCCATCTCTCTTTTAGAAAATAAGGTTAAACGATAGAAGACTTCCTCCATTGGGATCAGATTCGAGGAAAATATCTTATGGGAATTCTCTGTGCTCCAATGTTGATGTAAGTACTGTTGTATATCACTATATTTTTACATCAACATGTATTTTGTTAATCGGCATGAATCTAACCTTTATCTGATCTAAAATTAGTTGTAGCAAAATGTTAAAGGCGCCAATGTTGATTTTTGTAAGGAAAACTGCACAGTAGTTTTGCATATCGAGCTGCATGAATGTACTATCTCATATCACGCACATTCTTGAATTGTAGTGCTTCTCTGGTTGCCCATTCATTCATTGTGTCAATGTTGCTTTCGTACTACCTTACCTGGCTGATGATAACTGTGCCATATTGTGTTAATTTGGTGTAGGTTAGTTGCCCAAACGTTCATTGTGTCAATGTTGCTTTCCTATTATCTGACTTGGCCAATGATAGCGATGCTAGTGTGTTAATTTTGTGCAGGCATCAAGATAAGAAGACAAACTCGAAAACAAAGAAGGCAACCCCATTGTTTATTTCTAGTAAATCTAGGCCGTAATATGGCAATAACTCATGATTAATCGGTTTCGTTCCGTCCTAATTTATGTTATGATGCGATGGTCGAGACACTCTCCACTATCAATAATACAAGCCCGCCAAAATCACCATCTGAACTGCTCAAGATCCTCCGCCTCGAATGCAACGGAATAAATGTATGTTTGTGAACCAATTAATGGCTGAAGCAATGATGGAAATGGTGGATGAATCGAGAGGTGCAGAGTCGTATGCGACACAATAATCGATCAATGTTTACAGAGACGGTGTAGCAAAGCGTAAAGAACTTGCCTACATGCTTATGGGCGCCATCTCAGGCCGAGGTTGATTGTGAGCGTTGTAGATGGTTAGGTTACGCTCATTTATTTGCACCGCATCAATCTTTGATTGCCCAGTGGATGTAATTTCCTGTAATATATGCTGGATGTGCAAAGTTATTCCCTGTATGCCGTACATTTGCTTGATCGGTTTTGGTCCTGTGCATAATTGCTCGTCGTAATGGGCTCAAATTATCTAATTTGGCCTAAAGACATGTACGAACTTTTGTGGGCCCATTAAGTTAGTGGGCCGTTACTAGGCCAAAAGTTAATGGTCGGTCCTCTTACCTCCCGGTTCGTTAACAGGCCGACATCGAAGCGGGCAACAGGTGGCCCCAATTTATTTCACAGGCCGTTAACAGGCCGTTACTAAGTTTGGGCTACATATGGCCCAACTATATTGTAGGCCTTTCGCAGGCCGAAAGAGACAGCGGGCTTGTACTGGACCATAAAGACCATGGGCCGCTAAGAGGCCGAAAGTCGTCAGATTGTAAATGGCCCAACTGTGTTGTGGGCCTTTAGTAGGCCGAAAGAGAAACCGGGCTGGTATTGGACCATGAAGGGCATGGGCCGTTAAAAGGCCAAAACTAAGGTCCGACTACAAATGGCCCAACTCATTTATGGTCCGTTAACAGGCCGAAAGGCACATTGTACGGAATTGGCCCAACACTTAAATGGGTCGCTAAAGGCCAAAACTCAGGTCCGACTACAAATGGCCCAACTGATTTATGGGTCGCCAACAGACTAAATCGACACTGGCCAAAAATTGGCCCAACACTTAAATGGGCCGCTAAAAGGTCAAACTCGGTCCGACAACAAATGGCCCATCAGATTTATGGGCCGTCAACAGTGAAGACACACCGGGCCGGAAATTAGCCCAACATTTAAATGGGTCGCTAAAGGCGAAAGATGTACATCACGAAAATTGGCCCATCCATTAAATGGGCCGTTAACAGTTGAAATCTCATCGGGCCGATATTGAGCCCAAATATATAGCGGTCTGTTAACGGGCTCGAATCGACGGCGATGGGCTGCAATGGTGTCAAATCTTTAATGGGCCGTTGACGGGCCGAATTGGCACATCTCGTATGGGCCGTGGGCTTAAATGGACCTGACACAAGTAGGCCTTGTATGGGCTGGCCTGCTAATTTTTACTGGGCCGGCCTTTTCACAGGAATGGGCCTCGTTTGGGCCGTGCCACGTGTCGACGTATCATAGGCGCCTTCCATCCAATGAGTGGATGACATCTGTCCCAACGATGAGCCGACACGTGTTTCCTCCAGCCAATGATGATTTTACACGTGGAAAATCCCCATTGGTCAGGGCTGTTAACGGGTTATTGGATCCAAAACCCGACCCGATAGCTTAACGGCGTTCCGTTACGGTGGATGCCACGTGTCGGTCACCCTTGACGAAAGCACTTCTGTGACACGCGATTTATCGTCATGGAAGTGGACACTTTCGTGATGATAATTTTGGTAATGTCATGGAACACTTCTACGACAGCACATGTATGACTATCTTGATTCTGTCATAAAATCGTCATGGATGTACATGCATGACAAAAACCGCGACCTACTGTGACAAACACGTATCATCACGAAAGTGTATTTTTTTGTAGTGTAATTTTGACCATTGTTCAG
The DNA here is from genome assembly GCA_021605145.1 of Aegilops bicornis. Classification (NCBI taxonomy): domain Eukaryota; kingdom Viridiplantae; phylum Streptophyta; class Magnoliopsida; order Poales; family Poaceae; genus Aegilops; species Aegilops bicornis. Next base: position 337,172,403 of record CM038675.1, read on the forward strand.
CGATCTACTCCCAGATCACTATTGTACTCCCTTGCCAAACTTAGTGTAGGGTATACAATAGATCTCTTACACAGCATGGCATACTTTATAGAACCTATGGCTGAGGCATAGGGAATGAATTTCATTCTCTTTCTATCTTCTACCATGGTCGGGCTTTGAGTCTTACTCAATTTCACACCTTGTAACACAGGCAAGAACTCTTTCTTTGACTGTTCCATTTTGAACTACTTCAAAATCTTGTCAAGGTATGTACTCATTGAAAAAACTTATCAAGCATCTTGATCTATCTCTATAGATCTTGATGCTCAATATGTAAGCAGCTTCACCGAGGTCTTTCTTTGAAAAACTCCTTTCAAACACTCCTTTATGCTTTGCAGAATAATTCTACAGTATTTTCGATCAACAATATGTCATTCACATATACTTATCAGAAATGTTGTAGTGCTCCCACTCACTTTCTTGTAAATACAGTCTTCACCGCTAGTCTGTATAAAACTATATGATTTGATCAACTTATCAAAGTGTATATTCCAACTCCGAGATGCTTGCACCAGTCCATAGATGGATCGCTGGAGCTTGCATATTTTGTTAGCACCTTTAGGATTGACAAAACCTTCTGGTTGCATCATATACAACTCTTCTTTAATAAATCCATTAAGGAATGCAGTTGTGTTTATCCATTTGCCAGATTTCATAAAATGCAGCAATTGCTAACATGATTCAGACAGACTTAAGCATCGCTACGAGTGAGAAAAAACTCATCGTAGTCAACACCTTGAACTTTGTCAAAACCCCTTTCGACAAGTCTAGCTTTGTAGATAGTAACACTACTATCAGCGTCCGTCTTCCTCTTGAAGATCCATTTAATCTCAATGGCTCACCGATCATTGGGCAAGTCAATCGAAGTCCATACTTTGTTCTCATACATGGATCCATCCCAGATTTCATGGCCTCAAGCCATTTCGTGGAATCTAGGCTCATCATCGCTTCCTCATAGTTCGTAGGTTCGTCATTGTCAAGTAACATGACCTCCAGAACGGGATTACCGTACCACTCTGGTGCGGATCTCACTCTGGTTGACCTACGAGGTTCGGTAGTAACTTGATCTGAAGTTACGTGATCATCATCATTAGCTTCCTCACTAATTGGTGTAGGAATCACTGGAACTAATTTCTATGATGAACTACTTTCCAATTCGGGAGAAGGTACAATTACCTCATCAAGTTTTACTTTCCTCCCACTCACTTCTTTCGAGAGAAACTCCTTCTCTAGAAAGGATCCATTCTTAGCAACGAATGTCTTGCCTACGGATATGTGATAGAAGGTGTACCCAACTGTCTCCTTTGGGTATCCTATGAAGACATATTTCTCTGATTTGGGTTTGAGCTTATCAGGATGAAACTTTTCACATAAGCATTGCAACCCCAAATTTTAAGAAACGACAACTTTGGTTTCTTGCCAAACCACAGTTCATATTGTCGTCTCAACGGATTTAGATGGTGCCCTATTTAACGTGAATGTAGCTGTCTCTAATGCATAGCCCCAAAACGATAGTGGTAAATCAGTAAGAAACATCATAGATTGCACTATATCCAATAAAGTACGGTTATGACGTTCGGACACACCATTATGCTGTGGTGTTCCAGGCGGCATGAGTTTGTGAAACTATTCCACATTGTTTTAATTGAAGGCCAAACTCGTAACTCAAATATTTGCCTCTATGATCAGATCGTAGAAACTTTATTTTCTTGTTACGATGATTCTCTACTTCACTCTGAAATTCTTTGAACTTTTCAAATTTTCAGACTTATGTTTCATCAAGTAGATATACCCATATCTGCTCAAATCATCTGTGAAGGTCAAAAAACAATGATACCCACCGTGAGCCTCAACACTCATTGGACCACATACATTGGTATGTATTATTTCCAACAAGTCAGTGGCTCGCTCCATTGTTCCGGAGAACGGAGTCTCAGTCATCTTGCCCATGAGGCAAGGTTCGCAAGCATCAAGTGATTCATAATCAAGTGATTCCAAAAGCCCATCAGCATTGAGTTTCTTCATGCGCTTTACACCAATATGACCTAAACGGCAGTGCCATATACAAGTTGCACTATCATTATTAACTTTGCATCTTTTTGTTTCAATATTATGAATATGTGTATCACTATGATCGAGATCCAAAAAAAACTATTTTCATTGGGTGTATGACCATCGAAGGTTTTATTCATGTAAACAGAACAACAATTATTCTCTAAATTAAATGAATAACTGTATTGCAATAAACATGATCAAATCATATTCATGCTCAACACAAACACCAAATAACATTTATTTAGGTTCAACACTAATCCTGAAAGTATAGGGGGTGTGCGATGATGATCATATCAATCTTGGAACCACTTCCAACACACATCGTCACTTCACCCTCAACTAGTCTCTGTTTATTCTCAGAACTCCTGTTTCGAGTTACTAATTTTAGCAACCGAACAAGTATCAAATACCTGTGGGCTACTATAAACACTAGTGAGGTACACATCAATAACTTGTATATCAAATATACCCTTGTTCACTTTGCCATCCTTCTTATCCACCAAATATTCAGGGCATTTCCGCTTCCAGTGACCATTTCCTTTGCAATAGAAGCACTCAGTTTCAGGCTTTAGTCTAGCTTTGGGCTTCTTCACGGAAGTGACAACCTGCTTGCCATTCTACATGAAGTTCCCTTTCTTTCCCTTTGCCCTTTTCTTGAAACTAGTGGTCTTGTTAACCATCAACATTTGATGCTTTTCTTGATTTCTACCTTCGTCGATTTCAGCATCACGAAGAGCTTGGGAATCGTCTCCGTTATCCCTTTTATATTATAGTTCATCACGAAGTTCTAGCAACTTGGTGATAGTGACTAGAGAACTCTGTCAATCACTATCTTATCTGGAAGATTAACTCCCACTTGATTCAAGTGATTGTAGTACTCAGACAATCTGAGCACATGCCATCGGGTTGAGCTATTCTCCTCCATCTTGTAGGCAAAGTAATGTCGAGGTCTCATACCTCTCGACACGGGCATGAGTATGAAATACCAATTTCAACTCTTGGAACATCTTATATGCTCGTATGCGTTCAAAACATTTTTGAAGTCCCGGTTCTAAGCCGTAAAGCATGGTGCACTAAACTATCAAGTAGTCATCATACCGAGCTTTTGTCAAAACGTTCAAAACGTCTGTATCTGCTCCTGCAATAGTTCTGTCACCTAGCGGTGCATCAAGGACATAATTCTTCTGTGCAGCAATGAGGATAAACCTTAGATCACGGACCAAGTCCGCATCATTGCTACTACCATCTTTCAACATATTTTTCTCTAGGAACATATCAAAATAATAATAAACGGGGAGCAACATCGCGAGCTATTGATCTACAACATAGTTATGAAAATACTATTAGGACTAAGTTCATGATAAATTAAAGTTCAATTAATCATATTACTTAAGAACTCCCACTTAGATAGACATCTCTCTAATCGTCTAAGTGATCACGTGATCCATATCAACTAAACCATGTCCGATCATCACGTGAGATGGAGTAGTTTTCAATGGTGAACATCACTATGTTGATCATATCTACTATATGATTCACGCTCGACCTTTCGGTCTCAAAGGTTCCGAGGCCATATCTGCATATGCTAGGCTCGTCAAGTTTAACCCGAGTATTCCGCGTGTGCAAAACTGTCTTGCACCCGTTGTATTTGAACGTAGAGCTTATCACACCCGATCATCACGTGGTGTCTCAGCACGAAGAACTGTCGTAACGGTGCATACTCAGGGAGAACACTTATACCTTGAAATTTGAGTAAGGGATCATCTTACAAAGCTATCGCTTAACTAAGCAAAATAAGATGTATAAAAGATAAACATCACATGCAATCAAAATATGTGACATGATATGGCCATCATCATCTTGTGCCTTTGATCTCCATCTCCAAAGCATCGTCATGATCTCCATCGCCACCGGCATGACACCATGATCTCCATCATCTTGATCTATATCAATGTGTCGTCACATGGTCGTCTCGCCAACTATTGCACTTGCAGCTATTGCTATCACATAGAGATAAAGTAGAGCAATTATTTGGTGCTTGCATCTTATGCAATAAAGAGACAACCATAAGGCTTCTTCCAGTTGCCGATAACTTCAACAAAACATGATCATCTCATACAACAACTTATATCTCATCACGTCTTGACCATATCACATCACAACATGCCCTGCAAAAACAAGTTAGACGTCCTCTACTTTGTTGTTGCAAGTTTTACGTGGCTGCTACGGGCTGAGCAAGAACCGTTCTTACCTACGCATCAAAATCACAACGATAGTTCATAAAGTTAGTGCTGTTTTAACCTTCTCAAGGATCAGGAGTAGTCACACTCGGTTCAACTAAAGTTGGAGAAACTGACACCCGCTAGCCACCTGTGTGCAAAGAACGTCGGTAGAACCAGTCTCGCGTAAGCGTACACGTAATGTCGGTCTGGGCCGCTTCATCCAACAATACCGCCGAAACAAAGTATGACATGCTGGTAAGCAGTATGACTTGTATCGCCCACAACTCACTTGTGTTCTACTCGTGCATATAACATCTACTCATAAACCAGGCTCTGATACCACTATTGGGGAACGTAGTAACTTCAAAAAAATTCCTACGCACACGTAGGATCATGGTGATGCATAGCAACGAGAGGCGAGAGTGTTGTCTACGTACCCTCGTAGACCGTAAGCGGAAGCGTTTATCAACGCGGTTGATGTAGTCGTACGTCTTCACGATCCGACCGATCCAAGTACCGAAAGCACGACACCTCCGAGTTCTGCACACATTCGGCTCGGTGACGTCCTCGCCTTCTTGATCCAGCAAGACGGGCGAAGTAGTAGATGAGTTCCGGCAGCACGATGGTGTGGTGACGGTGTTGGTGAAGAACAATCTCCGCAGGGCTTCGCCTAAGCACTACGAAAACTATGACGGAGGAAAAACTAGAGGGGACGGGATTGCCGGCACACGGTTTGGTGTTTCTTGATGTGTCTTTGGTGCTAGCCCTGCCCCTCTATTTATATGTTGAGCCCCGGGGTCGAAACTTGGAGCAAAAGCCTCCTCGAAGTCGGTTTTGCCCGAAAGGCAAGAGTCCCACTCGGACTCCAGGACCAAACGCCGCAATCCTTGGCGTCTGGCCCAGACGCCATGGGCCTCGGCGTCTGGCCAGACGCCAGGGTCTCCGGCGTTTGGGTCCCTGGCCTCCACAAAACTCCTTTTGCACCGACCTAAAGCCTCGTGGGCTTCACCCCTTAGCCGAACCATATCATCCTATATATCAATCTTTACCTCCGAACAATTCCGGAGCTCCTCGTCATGTCCGTGATCTCATCCGGGACTCCAAACAACATTCGGTCACCAACATACATAACTCATATAATACTATATCGTCAACGAACGTTAAGCGTGCGGACCCTACGGGTTCGAGAACTATGTAGACATGACTGAGACACCTCTCTACTCAATAACCAATAGCGGAACCTGGATGCCCATATTGGCTCCTACATATTCTACGAAGATCTTTATCGGTCGAACCACATAACAACATATGTTGTTCCCTTTGTCATCGGTATGTTACTTGCCCGAGATTCAATCGTTGGTATCACTATACTTTGTTCAATCTCGTTACCGGCAAGTCTCTTTACTCGTTCCATAATACATCATCCAGCAACTAACTCATTAGTTACAATGCTTGCAAGGCTTATAGTGATGTGCATTACTGAGTGGGCCCACAGATACATCTCCGACAATCCGAGTGACAAATCCTAGTCTCGAAATACGCCAACCCAACAAGTACCTTTGGAGACACCTGTAGAGCACCTTTATAATCACCCAGTTACGTTGTGACGTTTGGTAGCACACAAAGTGTTCCTCCAAAGAACGGGAGTTGCATAATCTCATAGTCATAGGAACATGTATAAGTCATGAAGAAAGCAATAGCAACATACTAAACGATCAAGTGCTAAGCTAACGGAATGGGTCAAGTCAATCACATCATTCTCCTAATGATGTGATCCTGTTAATCAAATGAAAACGCATGTCTATGGCTAGGAAACATAACCATCTTTGATCAACGAGCTAGTCAAGTAGAGGCATACTGGTGACACTATGTTTGTCTATTATCTCATGATAAATGTTTATTATTCATGCTAGAATTGTATTAACCGGAAACATGATACATGTGTGAATACATAGACAAACATAGTGTCACCAGTATGCCTCTACTTGACTAGCTCGTTGATCAAAGATGGTTGAGTTTCATCTCATGATAAATGTTTATCATTCATGCTAGAATTGTATTAACCGGAAACATGATACATGTGTGAATACATAGACAAACATAGTGTCACCAGTATGCCTCTACTTGACTAGCTCGTTGATCAAAGATGGTTATGTTTCCTAGCCATAGACATGAGTTGTCATTTGATTAACGGGATCACATCATTAGGAGAATGATGTGATTGATTTGACCCATTTCGTTAGCTTAGCACTTGATCATTTAGTTTACTGCTACTGCTTTCTTCATGACTTATACATGTTCCTATGACTATGAGATTATGCAACTCCCGATTACATTTTCGCACACGAACACGTCACCGTGTACCCTCGACACCGGGGGTGATGCACCGCAACTCACGTCGAAGGAGACCCGCCGGAAGCGCGATACGCAAGACAATCCGGTGGGCGCTTTTGTAGACCCGAAACCCCACACGCTCGGAAGGGACCCCGTCAGGGCGCGCAGCGGCTATGGGCTGCCCTAGGTCAGCCTGACGCCCCTAGGACCTCGAGGTTCACCGCCCTGCAATAAAGAAGAACGAACGAAGAACGAGGAAGAAAAAGAACAAGGAAGAAGGAAAAGTAAAGGTAAAAGATGTAGATAGATTTGTTCGATTGTGTGTTGTTCAATCGGCCGTCACCCCTTAGGTATATAAGAGGCGGCTGGACTTCCCGTGCAAGGAAAAGGGTTGGATTCACGTCCAAAACCCTAGTCAAATTCGGATTGGTTTTATCCGAACTTTCCAAAACTGTTCGGTCTAAAACTGGCTGCACCTTGCGGGTCTTTTTTGTGGTGGTAAACAACCTCGGATGTAAACAAGTCCAAAAGCAATCTTGACCGTTTCGACGAGACGAACAACTTTCATGTTGAATGTTTGTTAATCAGAGGTCATCTCAAGGGTCAAATAGCTCGCACAAAACAGCTAATAATTCACGCAGCTCATCAGACATACCCACATATGTGTCTGGTTCCGGGCGTCATATTTTGCTCACTGGAGGGTCGCGCTGTGTGGGCTCTAACTTTTTCATACAACCTCGTATTGTGATGATCTTTATATAAAAATCGATCATTTCGACGAGACGCACAACTTTCGTGTTGAAACTTTCTCCATTTGAAGCCATCTTAATTGGGTTTCTAGCCATTCTTTAATCTGGTATCGACATGAGCATCTCTGAACTTGTCATAACTTTTACATCCGAGCTCCTTTTTAGACTATCTTCATATTCATCTTCATCTTCTCGAAGAGAGCCATCTCATGGTGACTTTCAATCCACTCTTTATAAACGTGCCACTTTTGAGCGTCAACACATGCCCCCTGTTTTTCGGCGAAGCTAGCGTGCCGAAAAATAACTTGTACCAAGTTTGTTCTAACGACGATGTCAACACTCCATCGGCCATTTATATGTTCTTAGGACGATAAGTATATATCGGCCATGTCTTGTGTGAACTTTCTGATGCAAACTTGGGTGAAACCTTCTCAGCTTCATTAACAATCCGGTGATAAAGTTACATAGATCAAAACCATCCTCCGAACCATATTGTTCACCCTTTCGCTAGGATTTTGCAGATAATTAAGAATGGACTTCCTCCAATCCTTACTTCGCCTGCATAAAAGTTTCATTAGTGGCCGAAGCTGTGAACTTCGATTCGGCCTTACCTATGTTGACGTGACGAAGCATCGGCTATTGAAAGAAATGCAATACACCATGATTAACATAGTAGCCGGATCCTTGCTGTGCCAACTCTTTCAAATTTTCATGCCTAAATATATGAACAATTTTAAAGCAACCAAGGTAAATTTTGCATCTAGGCATACCCCAAGATAAACTATAAGTGATTCGTCAAAACATTGATAAACCCTGGATATTTGTTCACTACTCATGACGAATCACCAAAAGCCTCAGTATGTATAGCACCTATAGCAAGTAAAAGATTCAATCCGAATGACAATGCATATTCGGCTTTGATTAATCATGCATAAAAATATTCTAATTGGCATGAGGCTTCAAAAATAGTACCATAAAGAGATATATAAACAACACCAACACTTTGGCCATTGCTATTAATTGAACCATCAAAACATAATCTCCATGGTACTAGAGAGACAAGGCTAATATCAATATTATGCATGTCATTAATCCGATGTTCAGTAATAAAATCAGCTATGATTTGGCCTCTTATAGATCTCAAAGATGCATAAGCCAAATCATATCCAAACAAAGTATAAGCCCACTAGCCAATTCTGCAACTATGAATTGGCCTATGCAGCATATATTCAATGACATCGGTCATTATGTCTCAACTCCATTCAATCGTAATATAGGCATACATATAAATTTCCATGAGCACATACCTTGTCTCGCTCTCCATTCGAACTAAGGACGATGTTAGAATACTACACCGACCATGCATTGACATACTCTTAGGACGATAGATAAATATCGGCCATTACCATGTAAACTTCATTCAAAGCACATTTAGCCGAAATAAATAAATGAAATGACAAATCAAGTATTTCGGCCCTTTGGATCAGCAACAAACTTGTAGCTAATCAAATGTATAGTGACTTGGTAATACCCTTTCATGATGTAAGAAATTATATTGCATCCATGGATTAAAATAAGCCCATTGAGGGTTACCAATCATACCTGATGACGAATTCCATGGCATAGGCGTTAATGGCATAGTTGAAGAATATGGATAATGTGTAGACCAAAGATGCTGAAACCTTCGGCTTGGTCCTTCATAGTTTTCACTCTTTTCCTTATTCACCTTTGCCGCACTTCTTGTAATGGAAGATTGCACATAATTCTTATTTTGAGCACTTTCTTTGGGAACCCATGCCATGTTCCTTTCTTCAAGTTCTTGTGCACTAAGTTTTTGCAATTTCTTCTTTTGCCAATATGATAGGCCGAGTGGGCATCTCGGCTGCGATTCTATTTTGACCAATGGCAATTATTTTTTGGCCTTGTGCACTCTCAACTTGTTTTCTTCGGATTTGGCACTTTGACTCTCAACAATTGATCGCTTCATTTCATTGCCTTTAGACAATGTCAACATTTTAATTGGCTCTTTTTCATATGAGATCAATTGTGAAGTAGCACTCTTACGACCATCTCTTTTAACATGGTAAACTTGCTTGACCACCTCTTTCTTCTTCCTTGAGCTCTGGACTGATTCCTTATGATTGAAACGGTCTTTAACATGTGATTGTTCAAATGTGATCTTCTCGGAGCTGCATAATATTGGTGAGATGGTCTAAAATAAGATGGAGAATGTGCCCTTGTATCATACCTGTCCCATGATGAATATGGATCTATATGAGCATAGGAAGGCATCCACTGCATTGGCATTGGCGCCCCAAAATAAGGATATGAATATGTTGCATTAAAATTCTCACTTTGCCAATACCGATCCTCATATTTGCGCCTTGGGGGTGATCTTGGTTTCTTTGCATGATTTGGCCGATAAGCATTCTTTTCTTCACTCTTATTTTGATAGTTATCCAATAGTTCAGTGAAGGTGATTTTTGATCTCTTACACTTGCGCTTATTTCGGCCTTTGTTTTGTTTTGGTTTGCTTTCATCGATCATTGGATTTGCTTGCTGCACCCCAGTCCTTGGCGTCTCCATTGTAGCTTCGATAGAACTCATGCCTTCAAGAATATTTTCATTGTGCTCTTGAACAACTTCTTTACTTGAAAGCTTGATCCCATCACCTGTAGTTTTTACCTTCTCATCTTTAAAGGAATCGTCTTGAAGCAGCCGATTCAAAAACTTTTTCCATTAGGACCAATCGGAATAGATTGGTCATCCCTTGGTGTTTCAACAAATCTCAATCGTCCTTTCTCAATGGCTGATTTGACTATTTGATGAAACATGTTGCAATCCTCAAAATTATGTTTGAACGAATGATGCAACCTACAATGAATTCGTCCTTGGATTGATGGCTCGACATGATGATCAATAATTCTAATATAATTATTTGTCAACAACAAATCAAAGATTTGATCACACATGTTTGAATTGAAGGTAATATTTTTATTTTCTAGCCGATCTTGCTGTGTAGTCAAGCAAACGAATGGTTCAGATTTTGTATCATCCCATTCGGCTATGAATTTTATTTTGCATTCTTTTACCAATGTCTTTGTAAAACAAATTATACTATCATCGGTTTTCTCAACAGAGTATAACCTTGGCTTTAAATTTCTAAAATCAAAATAGTTAGAACATACATGTCTCAATTGAGACCATGCATAAGCCAAGTATGAAGCAAGCAAAGCTACCCAATTAGATATGAAATTTAAATAAAGCAATGGGAAAAGCTTTGGCTACAATAATAAGTCACCATCGGTCTCCTTGAGTGGTACAATGTATTTACCGATATGCTCAGTAACAATTTTATTGCTAACAAGTAAATTTCCCTTCATCATTGGTCTTTCAAAATTACTTATAAGATTTTTTCTAATACATGCATCAACAATAAAGTTGCGACCAAATCTGAAAATAGGTAAACCACTTGCTAGACATACCTCTTTGAATATGTTGGGAGAGCATGACGATGGTGTAATTTGAATGATACTTTGTTCCGTTTTCAGTTGGGTTCCCAACGCCTTGGCATCCTCTTTTTCTTCAATAGATTCGGCACACATAATATTTGATTCAGCTTTTTCAATAACCGAATTTTCATTGTTACCTGAATCAATACTTTTATCTTTTTGTATTTGCAAGGCTTCTCGCTCTTGTCTAATTTTAGCCCACATCTCAGCTTGGCGAGCTTTAAACTTTTTCATCTCAATTTCCATCCACTCCTCATGAGATTGCCCCCCAATACTTTGAGACTTTTCCGCAATGAGGTGTCAAACTTTGCAATTGTTTAGGGGGTGCACTAGATGGTACAACACTGGATGAATGCATCATTTGCACAACTCTAGCTTTTACTGCAGCAAAATCATGAGGCTTCCCGCCTGCTATTAGTTCCTTTCGAATGGAGTTACACAAATCCCAAGAGAATGTAAGCTTGCTCTCAACTACCCAGTCTGGATATGGTTGCCCCCCGATGCTTTTAGACTCTTTCGGCAATGAGATGTTGCCGAAATTCTGTAATTGTGTTGGGGGAACATGATATGCCACGGTAGTAGGTGAAGGCATTTGTGCTCCTGTAAAATTTTCACTTATTCGGCCATGACCGTGAAGGTGCGGAGCCAAATTATGGACATCAACAGTTGCATATGGTGCCAGAAAATTAGTAGCATGAGGTGTAGCATATGATGTTTGAGGGTAATTGGCCGAATAACTAGTAGTAGCTTGGCCGGTTCCCCTATCCACTGGCACGTTTGGATTAACATACTGCAAGTTATGTGCCGATGAATAAAAATTTGAAACACTTTGTTGCATACTATTGGAAGATCCTACATGGGGTGTCTCAACATGACTAACCGAACTCATCATGTTGTTCATCGGCATATAGATTTGTGAGGTCGCCGATGCATGGGAGTTGGGATACATATGTTGCATGTTGCTAAAATTATATGAAGTTGAAGCATGAAGATTATTCTGAATCGGCTGTTGCACATAATTAGATGGATGATTGATAAAACTAGGGCTAGACGATACAATATTCTCATTCGACGATCTCGCAACAACATATGCATTATTTGCATCTACATAAGTGAATTGGGTATTCATGTTACCTTCGTAGATTGCAAACCCTAGATGACGATCTCTTCGTAGTAAGAACGGGCTAGAGACCGTTCAAAGCTTCATCCCCAGCGGAGTCGCCAAAAAGTGTGTTCGCACACGAACACGTCACCGTGTACCCTCGACGCCGGGGGTGATGCACCAAAGCTCACGTCGAAGGAGACCCGTCCGGTAGCGCGGTACGCAGGCAATCCGGCTGGTGCTTTTGAGGACCCGAAACCCCACACGCCCGGGAGGGACCTCGTCGGGGGACAAGGCTATGGGCTGCCCTGAGTCGACCTGATCGCCCCTAGGGCCTCGAGGTTCGCCGCCCTGCAACAAGAAGAACAGACGAAGAACGAGGAAGAAGAAGAACTATGGTTAAGGAGAAAAGATAAAAAGTGGTAGATGATTTTGTCGATTGTGTGTTGTTCAATCGGCCGTCACCCCTTAGGTATATAAGAGGCGGCTAGACTTCCCATGCAAGGAAAAGGTTTGGATTCACGTCCAAAACCCTAGTCAAATTCGGATTGGTTTTATCCGAACTTTCCAAAACTGTTCGGTCTAAAACTGGCTGCACCTTGCGGGTCTTTTTTGTGGTGGTAAACGACCTTGGATGGAAACGAGTCCAAAAGAAATCTTGACCGTTTCGACGAGACGAACAACTTTTATGTTGAAATTTTTTTAATCAGAGGTCATCTCGAGGGTCAAATCTCTCGCACAAAACATCTAATAATTCACGCAGCTCATCAGACATACCCACATATGTGTCTGGTTCCGGGCATCATATTTTGCTCACTGGAGGGTCACTCTGTGCGGCTCTAACTTTTGCGTAACAACCTTGGATTGGGATGATCTTTATATCAAAATCGATTGTTTCGACGAGACGCACAACTTTCGTGTTGAAACTTTCTCCATTTGAAGCCATCTTAAATTGGATTTCTAGCCATTCTTTAATCTGGTATCGACATGAGCATCTCTGAACTTGTCATAACTTTTACATCCGAGCTCCGTTTCAGACCATCTTCATATTCATATCCATCTTCTCGAAGAGAGCCATCTCATGGTGACTTTCAATCCACTCTTTATAAACGTGCCACTTTTGAGCGTCAACATTACCGGAGGAACACTTTGTGTGCTACTAAACGTCACACATAAGTGGGTGATTATAAAGGTGCTCTACAAGTGTCTCCGATGGTACTTGTTGAGTAGGCATAGATCGAGATTAGGATTTGTCACTCCGATTGTCGAAGAGGTATCTTTGGGCCCTCTCGGTAATGCACATCACTATAAGCCTTGCAAGCAATGTGACTAATGAGTTAGTTGCGGGATGATGCATTTCAGAACGAGTAAAGAGATTTGCCGGTAACGAGATTGAGCTAGGTATTGAGATACCGACGATCGAATCTCGGGAAAGTAACATACCGATGACAAAGGGAATAACGCATGTTGTTATGCGGTTTGACTGATAAAGATCTTCGTAGAATATGCAGGAACCAATATGAGCATCTAGGTTCCGCTATTGGTTATTGACCGGAGACATGTCTAGATCATGTCTACATAGTTCTCGAACCCGCAGGGTCCGCACGCTTAAAGTTCTGTGACGATCGGTATTATGAGTTTAAATGTTTTGATGTACTGAAGATAGTTCGGAGTCCCGGATATGATCACGGACATGACGAGGAGTCTCGAAATGGTCGAGACGTAAAGACAGATATATTGGATGACTATGTTCGGACACCGGAAGTGTTTCGGGCATATACCGGAGTACCGGGTGATACGTCTCCGTCGTATCTACTTTTCCAAACACTTTTGCCCTTGTTTTGGACTCTAACTTGTATGATTTGAATGGAACTAACCCGGACTGACGCTGTTTTCAGCAGAATTTCCATGATGTTGTTTTATATGCAGAAAATAAAATTTCTCGTAATGACCTGAAACTCCACGGAACATCTAGTAAAAAATAATTAAAAAATCCTTGCCAAAGATGAAGACCAGGGGGCCCACACCCTGTCCACGAGGGTGGGGGGCGCCTCCCCCCTAGGGCGCGCCCCCTACCTTGTGGGCCCCCTGGAGCTCCTTCGACGTCAACTCCAACTCTATATATTTGCTTTCGGAGAGAAAAAATCAAGGAGAAGAAATCATCGCGTTTTACGATACGGAGCCGCCGCCAAGCCCTAAAACCTCTCGGGAGGGCTGATCCGGAGTCCGTTTGGGGCTCCGGAGAGGGGGATTCGTCGTCGTCGTCATCATCAACCATCCTCCATCACCAATTTCATGATGCTCACCGCCATGCGTGAGTAATTCCATCGTAGGCTTGCTGGACGGTGATGGGTTGGATGAGATTTATCATGTAATCGAGTTAGTTTTGTTAGGGTTTGATCCCTAGTATCCACTATGTTCCGAGATTGATGTTGCTATGACTTTGCTATGCTTAATGCTTCTCACTAGGGCCCGAGTGCCATGATTTCAGATCTGAACCTATTATGTTTTCATGAATATATGTGAGTTCTTGATCCTATCTTGCAAGTCTATAGTCACCTATTATGTGTTATGATCCGACAACCCCGAGGTGACAATAATCGGGATACTCCTCAGTGATGACCATAGTTTGAGGAGTTCATGTATTCATTATGTGCTAATGCTTTGTTCCGGTTCTCTATTAAAAGGAGGCCTTAATATCCCTTAGTTTCCATTAGGACCCCGATGCCACGGGAGGGTAGGACAAAAGATGTCATGCAAGTTCTTTTCCATAAGCACGTATGACTATATTCGGAATACATGCCTACATTACATTGATGAATTGGAGCTAGTTCTGTCACCCTATGTTATGATCTGTTACATGATGAACCGCATCCGGCATAATTATCCATCACCAATCCAATGCCTACGAGCTTTCCATATACTGGTTTACGCTTATTTACTTTCCCGTTGTTACTGTTACAATCATTACAAAACACCAAAAATATTACTTTTGCTTTCATTACTCTTTTGCTACCGTTACCACTACTATCATACTACTTTGCTACTAAATACCTTGCTGCAGATATTAAGTTATCCACGTGTGGCTGAACTGACAACTCAGTTGCTAATACTTGAGAATATTCTTTGGCTCCCCTTGTGTCGAATCAATAAATTTGGGTTGAATACTCTACCCTCGAAAGCTGTTGCGATCCCCTACACTTGTGGGTTATCACCAGGGGGTTACTGGAACCCCTCGGGGAGTATATTGGGCCTAATGGGCCTTAGTGGAGAAGAGTGTTGGGGAACGTAGTAATTTCAAAAATTTCCTACGCACACGCAAGATCATGGTGATGGCATAGCAACGAGAGGGGAGAGTATTGTCCACGCACTCGTGAGACCGTGAAGCGGAAGCGTTATGACAACGCGGTTGATGTAGTCATACGTCTTCACGATCCGACCGATCCAAGTACCGAACGACGGCACCTCCGAGTTCAGACACGCTCAGCTCGATGACGATCCCGGACTCGATCCAGCAAAGTGTCGGATGAGTTCCACAAGACGGCGTGGTGGACGATGATGATGCTTCATCGCGCAGGCTTCGCCTAAACTCCGCGACGATATGACCGAGGTGGAATATGGTGGAGGGGCACCAGACACGGCTAAGGAACGATCCGTAGATCAACTTGTGTCCTCTGGGGTGCCCCTTGCCCGTGATATAAAGGAGGGAGGGGAGGTGCGGCCGGCCCCCAAGGGGTGCGCTGGAGGAGTCCTACTCCCACCGGGAGTAGGACTCCCTCTTGCCTTGTTGGAGAAGGAAAGGGGAGGGAAAGAGGAAGGGCGCCGCCCCTCTCCTTGTCCTATTCGGACTAGGGGGGAGGGGGCACGCGGCCTGCCATGGCCGGCCCTCCTCTTCTCCCTCATGGCCCACTAAGGCCCATTATCCCCCGGGAGGGTTCCGGTAACCCCCCGGTGTTCCAGTAAAATCCCGATTTCACCCAGAACCATTCCGATATCCAAATATAGGCTTCCAATATATCAATCTTTATGTCTCGACCATTTCGAGACTCCTCGTCATGTCCGTGATCACATCCGGACTCGAACAAACTTGGTACATCAAAACTTATAAACTCATAATAAAGCTGTCATCGTAGCGTTAAGCGTGCGGACCCTACGGGTTCGAGAACTATGTAGACATGACCTAGAACTATTCTCGGTCAATAACCAATAGCGGAACTCGGATGCCCATATTGGTTCCTACATATTCTACGAAGATCTTTATCGGTCAAACCGCATAACGACATATGTTGTTCCCTTTGTCATCGGTATGTTACTTGCCCGAGATTCGATCGTCGGTATCCAATACCTAGTTCAATCTCATTACTGGCAAGTCTCTTTACTCGTTCCGTAATACATCATCTCGCAACTAACTTATTAGTTGTAATGGTTGCAAGGCTTATGTGATGTGTATTACAGAGAGGGCCCAGAGATACCTCTCCGACAATCGGAGTGACAAAACCTAATCTCGAAATACGCCAACCCAACATGTACCTTTGGAGACACCTGTAGTACACCTTTATAATCACCCAGTAACGATGTGACGATTGGTAGTAACCAAAGTCTTCCTCCGCTAAACGGGAGTTGCATAATCTCATAGTTACAGGAACATGTATAGGTCATGAAGACAGCAATAGCAATATACTAAACGATCAAGTGCTAGGCTAACGGAATGGGTCATGTCAATCACATCATTCTCCTAATGATGTGATCCCATTAATCAAATAACAACGCATGTCTATGGTTAGGAAACATAACCATCTTTGATTAATGAGCTAGTCAAGTAGAGGCATACTAGTGACTATATATTTGTCTATGTATTCACACATGTATCATGTTTCCGGTTAATACAATTCTAGCATGAATAATAAACATTTATCATGATATGAGGAAATAAATAATAACTTTATTATTGCCTCTAGGGCATATTTCCTTTAGTCTCCCACTTGCACTAGAGTCAATAATCTAGATTACACAAAGAATGATTCTAACACCCATGGAGTCTTGGTGCTGATCATGTTTTGCTCGTGGAAGAGGCTTAGTCAACGGTCTCGCAACATTCAGATCCGTATGTATCTTGCAAATCTCTATGTCTCCCACCGGACTTGGTCCCGGATGGAATTGAAGCGTCTCTTGATATGCTTGGTCCTCTTGTGAAATCTGGATTCCTTTGCCAAGGCAATTGCACCAAAGATTGTCACAGAAGATCTTCATTGGTCCCGATGCACTAGGTATGACACCTAGATCGGAAATGAACTCTTTCATCGAGACTCCTTCGTTTGTTGCTTCCGAAGCAGCTATGTACTCCGCTTCACATGTAGATCCCGCCACGACGCTTTGTTTAGAATCGCACCAACCGACAGCTCCACCGTTTAATAAAAACACATATCCGGTTTGCTATTTAGAATCGTCCGGATCAGTGTCAAAGCTTGCATCGACGTAACCATTTACGACTAGCTCTTTGTCACCTCCATATACGAGAAACATGTCCTTAGTCCTTTTCGTATTTCAGGATGTTCTTGACCGCTGTCCGATGATCCACTCTGGATTACTTTGGTACCTTCCTGCCAAGCTTATTGCTAAGCATACGTCGTGTCCGGTACACAGCATTGCATACATGATAGAGCCTATGGCTGAAGCATAGGAACATCTTTCATTTTCTCTCTATCTTCTGCTGTGGTTGGGCATTGAGTCCGACTCAATTTCACACCTTGTAACACAGGTAAAATCCCTTCTTTGCTCGATCCATTTTGAACTTTTTCAAAACTTTATCAAGGTATGTGCTTTGTGAAAGTCCAATCAAGCGTCTTGATCTATCTCTATAGATCTTGATGCCCAATATGTAAGCAGTTTCACCGAGGTCTTTCATTGAAAAACTTTTATACAAGTATCCTTTTATGCTATCCAGAAATTCTATATCATTTCCAATTAATAATATGTCGTCCACATATAATATCAGAAATGCTACAGAGCTCCCACTCACTTTCTTGTAAATACAGGCTTCTCCAAAAGTCTGTATAAAACCATATGCTTTGATCACACTATCAAAGCGTTTATTCCAACTCCGAGAGGCTTGCACTGCACCATAAATTGATCATTTGGAGCTTGCACACTTTGTTAGCACCTTTTGGATCAACAAAACCTTCTGGTTGCATCATATACAACTCTTCTTCTAGAAATCCATTCAAGAATGCAGTTTTGACATCCATTTGCCAAATTTCATAATCATAAAATGCAGCAATTGCTAACATGATTCGGACAGACTTAAGCATCGCCACGGGTGAGAAAGTCTCATCATAGTCAACCCCTTGAACTTGTCGAAAACCTTCGCAACAAGTCGAGTTTTATAGACAGTTACATTACCATCGGCCAGTCTTCTTCTTAAAGATCCATTTATTCTCAATGGCTTGCCGATCATCGGGCAAGTCAACCAAAGTCCATACTTTGTTCTCATACATGGATCCCGTCTCAGATTTCATGGCTTCCACCATTTTGCGGAATCTGGGCTCACCATCGCTTCTTCATAGTTTGTAGGTTCGCCATGGTCAAGTAACATGACTTCAGAATAGGATTACCGTACCACTGCAGTGCGGATCTTACTCTAGTTGACCTCGTGAGTTCGGTAGAAACTTGATCCGAAGTTTCATGATCAATATCATTAGCTTCCTCACTAATTGGTGCAATTGTCATAGGAACCGGTTCTTGTGATGAACTACTTTCCAATAAGGGAGCAGATACAATTATCTCATCAAGTTCTATTTTTCTCCCACTCACTTCTTTCGAGAGAAACTCTTTTTCTAGAAAGGATCCGAATTTAGCAACGAAAATCTTGCCTTCAGATCTGTGATAGAAGGTGTACCCAATAGTCTCTTTTGGGTATCCTATGAAGACACATTTCTCCGATTTAGGTTCGAGCTTATCCGGTTGAAGTTTCTTCACATAAGCATCGCAGCCCCAAACTTTAAGATACGACAACTTTGGTTTCTTGCCAAACCATAGTTCATAAGGTGTCGTTTCAACGGATTTTGATGGTGCCCTATTTAACGTGAATGCGGCCGTCTCTAAAGCATAACCCCAAAACGATAGTGGTAAATCAAGAAGAGACATCATAGATCGCACCATATCTAGTAAAGAAATACGATTACGACGTTCGGACACACCATTTCGTTGTGGTGTTCCGGTGGCGTGAGTTGCTAAACTATTCGCATTGTTTCAAATGTAAACCAAACTCGTAACTCAAATATTCTCCTCCACGATCAGATCGTAGAAATTTTATTTTCTTGTTACGATGATTTTCACTTCACTCTGAAATTCTTTGAACTTTTCAAATGTTTCGGACTTATGTTTCATCAAGTAGATATACCCATATCTGCTCAAATCATCTGTGAAGGTGAGAAAATAACGATACCACAAGGCGTGCCTCAACATTCATTGGACCACAAACATCGGTATGTATGATTTCCAACAAATCAGTTGCTCGCTCCATAATTCGGAGAACGACATTTTAGTCATCTTGCCCATGAGGCACGGTTACTTAAGTACCAAGTGATTCATAATCAAGCGATTCCAAAAGCCCATCAAGATGGAGTTTCTTCATGTGTTTTACAATCGATATGATTCCAAACAAAGAAGTGCCACAAATAAGTTGCCTTGTCATTATCAACTCTGTATCTTTTGGTTTCAACACTATGAATATGTGTATTACTACTATCGAGATTCAATAAAAATAGACCACTCTTCAAGGGTGCATGACCATAAAAGATATTATTCATATAAATAGAACAATCATTATTCTCTGACTTAAGTGAATAACCGTCTCGCATCAAACAAGATCCATATATAATGTTCATGCTTAACGCTGGCACCAAATAACAATTATTTAGGTCTAAAACTAATCCCGATGGTAGATGTAGAGGTAGCGTGCCGACCGCGATCACATCGACTTTGGAACCATTTCCCACGCCAAGATCGTCACCTCGTCCTTAGCCAATCTTCGCTTAATCTGTAGTTCCTGTTTGAGTTGCAAATATTAGCAATGTAACCCGGTATCAAATACCTGTACTATCATGCGAGTATTAGTAAGGTAAATATCAATAAGATGTATATCACATATACCTTTGTTCACTTTTACATCCTTCTTTTCATCCAAATACTTGGGGCAGTTCAGCTTCCAAAGGTCGATGCGCTTGCGGTAGAAGCACTCAGTCTCAGGCTTAGGTCCAGACTTGAGTTTCTTCTCTTGAGCAGCAACTTGTTTGTTCTTCTTCTTGAAGTTTCCCTTCTTCTTCCCTTTGCCCTTTTCTTGAAACTGGTGGTCTTGTTAACCATCAACACTTGATGCTCCTTTTTGATTTCTACCTCCGCGGCTTTTAGCATTGCGAAGAGCTCGGGAATAGACTTGTCCATCCCTTGCATATTATAGTTCATCACGAAGATCTTGTAGCTTGGTGGCAGTGATTGAAGAATTACATCAATGACACTATCATCAGAAGATTAACTCCCGGTTGAATCAAGTGATTATTATACCTGAACATTTTGAGTATGTGTTCACCGACGTAACTATTCTCCTCCATTTTGCAGCTATAGAACTTATTGGAGACTTCATATCTCTCAATCCGGGCATTTGCTTGAAATATTAACTTCAACTCTGGAACATCTCATATGCTCCATGACGCTCAAAACGCCGTTGAAGGCCCGGTTCTAAGCCGTAAAGCCTCGCACATCGAACTATCGAGTAGTCATCGACTTTGCTCGCGAGACGTTCTTAACGTCGTCGGTTACATCGGCCAGCGGGCACGGCACCTAGCGGTGCTTCCGGGACGTAATTCTTCCGTGCAGCAATGAGGATAATCCTCGTGTTACGGACCCAGTCCGTGTAATTGCTACCATCATCTTTCAACTTTGCTTTCTCAAGGAACGCATTAAAATTCAACGGAACAACAACAGGAGCCATCTATCTACAGTAAACATAGACAAGGAAAATACTATCAGGTACTAAGTTCATGATAAATTTAAGTTCAATTAATCATATTACTTAAGAACTCCCACTTAGATAGACATCTCTCTAATCATCTAAGTGATTACGTGATCCAAATCAACTAAACCATGTCCGATCATCACGTGAGATGGAGTAGTTTCAATGGTGAACATCACTATGTTGATCATATCTACTATATGATTCACGTTCGACCTTTCGGTCTCCGTGTTCCGAGGCCATATCTGTATATGCTAGGCTCGTCAAGTTTGACTTGAGTATTCCGCGTGTGCAACTGTTTTGCACCCGTTGTATTTGAACGTAGAGCCTATCACACCCGATCATCACGTGGCGTCTCAAAGACGAAGAACTTTCGCATAGCGGTGCATACTCGGGGAGAACACTTCTTGATATTTAGTGAGAGATCATCTTATAATGCTACCGTCAATCAAAGCAAGATAAGATGCATAAAGGATAAACATCACATGCAATCATTATAAGTGATATGATATGGCCATCATCATCTTGTGCTTGTGATCTCCATCTCAAGCACCGTCGTGATCACCATCGTCACCGGGCGCGACACCTTGATCTCCATCGTAGCATCGTTGTCGCCTCGCCAACTATTGCTTCTACGACTATCGCTACCGCTTAGTGATAAAGTAAAGCAATTACATGGCGCTTGCATTTCATACAATAAAGCGACAACCATATGGCTCTCGCAAGTTGCCGATAACTCGGTTACAAAACATGATCATCTCATACAATAAAATATAGCATCACGTCTTGACCATATCACATCACAACATGCCCTGCAAAAACAAGTTAGACGTCCTCTACTTTGTTGTTGCAAGTTTTACGTGCTGCTACGGGCTGAGCAAGAACCGTTCTTACCTACGCATCAAAACCACAACGATAGTTTGTCAAGTTGGTGTTGTTTTAACCTTCACAAGGACCGGGCGTAGCCATACTCGGTTCAACTAAAGTGAGAGAGACAGACACCCGCCAGTCACCTTTAAGCAACGAGTGCTCGTGGCGGTGAAACCAGTCTCGCGTAAGCGTCTGGCGTAATGTCGGTCCGGCCGCTTCATCTCACAATACCGCCGAACCAAAGTATGACATGCTGGTAAGCGGTATGACTTGTATCGCCCACAACTCACTTGTGTTCTACTCGTGCATATAACATCAACGCATAAAACCAGGCTCGGATGCCCTTTGTTGGGAACGTAGTAATTTCAAAATTTTCCTACGCACACGCAAGATCATGGTGATGGCATAGCAACGAGAGGGGAGAGTATTGTCCACGCACTCGTGAGACCGTAAGTGGAAGCGTTATGACAACGTGGTTGATGTAGTCAGACGTCTTCACGATCCGACCGATCCAAGTACCGAACAACGGCACCTCCGAGTTCAGCACACGCTCAGCTCGATGACGATCCCGGACTCGATCCGGCAAAGTGTCGGGATGAGTTCCACAAGACGACGGCGTGGTGGCGATGATGATGCTCTATCGGCTCAGGCTTCGCCTAAACTCATGACGATATGACCGAGGTGGAATATGGTGGAGGGGCACCGCACGGCTAAGGAACGATCCGTAGATCAACTTGTGTCCTTCGGGTGCCCCTGCCCCGTATATAAAGGAGGGAGGGGAGGTGCGGCCGGCCCCCAAGGGGTGCGCTGGAGGAGTCCTACTCCCACCGGAGTAGGACTCCCTCTGCCTTGTTGGAGAAGGAAAGGGGAGGGAAGAGGAAGGGGGCACCGCCCCTCTCCTTGTCCTATTCGGACTAGGGGAGGGGGCGCGGCCTGCCCTGGCCGGCCCTCCTCTTCTCCCTCATGGCCCACTAAGGCCCATTATCCCCGGGAGGTTTTGGTAACCCCGGTGTTCCGTAAAATCCCGATTTCACGGAACTATTCCGATATCCAAATATAGGCTTCCAATATATCAATCTTTATGTCTCGACCATTTCGAGACTCCTCGTCATGTTCGTGATCACATCCGGGACTCGAACAAACTTGATACATCAAAACTTATAAACTCATAATAAAACTGTCGCCATCGTAGCGTTAAGCGTGCGGACCCTACGGGTTCGAGAACTATGTAGACATGACCTACAACTATTCTCGGTCAATAACCAATAGCGGAACACGGATGCCCATATTGGTTCCTACATATTCTCTGAAGATCTTTATCGGTCAAACCGCATAACGACATCGTTGTTCCCTTTGTCATCGGTATGTTACTTGCCCGAGATTCGATCGTCGGTATCCAATACCTAGTTCAATCTCATTACTGGCAAGTCTCTTTACTCGTTCCGTAATACATCATCTCGCAACTAACTTATTAGTTGTAATGCTTGCAAGGCTTATGTGATGTGTATTACCGAGAGGGCCCAGAGATACCTCTCCGACAATCGGAGTGACAAAACCTAATCTCAAATACGCCAACCCAACATGTACCTTTGGAGACACTGTAGTACTCCTTTATAATCACCCGATTACGTTGTGACGTTTAGTAGCACCAAAGTGTTCCTCCGGTAAACGGAGTTGCATAATCTCATAGTTACAGGAACATGTATAGGTCATGAAGAAAGCAATAGCAATATACTAACCGATCAAGTGCTAGGCTAACGGAATGGGTCATGTCAATCACATCATTCTCCTAATGATGTGATCCCATTAATCAAATAACAACACATGTCTATGGTTAGGAAACATAACCATATTTGATTAATGAGCTAGTCAAGTAGAGGCACACTAGTGACTATATATTTGTCTATGTATTCACACATGTATCATGTTTCCGGTTAATACAATTCTAGCATGAATAATAAACATTTATCATGATATGAGGAAATAAATAATAACTTTATTATTGCCTCTAGGGCATATTTCCTTCAAAGAGGAGGGGTGGCCAGGGCAGGCCGCGCGCCCCTCCCCCTCTAGTCCGAATTGGACAAGGAGGCGGGGCGGCACCCCCCTTTCCTTCCCCTCTCTCTCCTCCTTCCCCCTTCTCCTACTCCTACTAGGAAAAGAGGAGTCCTACTCCCAGTGGGAGTAGGACTCCCCCCTTGGCGCGCCCTCCTCCTGGTCGGCCACCTCCCCCCTAGCTCCTCTATATACAGGGGCAGGGGGGCACCCTAGTACACACAAGTTGATCATTGATCTCTCCCAGCCGTGTGTGGTGCCCCCCTCCACCATAATCCACCTAGGTCATATCGTAGCGGTGCTTAGGCGAAGCCCTGCGACGATAGCTCCATCAACATCGTCACCACGCCGTCGTGCTGACGAAACTCTCCCTCGAGCTCTACTAGATTGTGAGTTCGCGGGACGTCACCGAGCTGAACGTGTGCTGAACGCGGAGGTGTCGTGACGCTCGGTAATCGAGGATCGGTCGATCGTGAAGACGTACGACTACATCAACCGCGTTGTCATAATGCTTCTGCTTAACGGTCTACGAGGGTATGTGGACGACACTGTCAGGACCCCGATTCCAAGTCACATCGATCTAGCCGGTAACACCTCATATCACTTTGCGGCCTCACGCAAGGTATTCCCACGGGTGTCGCCTTACCATGGCCCGGGACCATTTGCGCCTTTTGGCTCACGTATATGATAGTGTTGCTAGCATCCATATGATAGAGAACCCGGGCCGACATGGCTAGTCGTGAACCCAAAGCGGCACTAACCCATGGGGACAGGCATACATGAATCACATCGAGCATGTCGGCCATGACGTGTGAATCCGGGCTGTAGCACTAGGCTAACAGGACTCCGGGAACCCGGGCTGTAGCAAAGCTAGGCAGGACTCTGGATGTCACCGCATGACATTTCCCGAAGGGACGGACACAGAACGAGGTGAAACACATGCGGCCGATCAAGTGTCCAGAGCGGTAGTCTTTGGGCTAGCAGGACTCCGATGAACCGGGTCAGCGGACTACTATCGCTCAGGAAGCACTTGACTACATTTCCCCATATGAGAGGCTTCCAAGGATAAACAACTATATTGTCGGATCCCACACATACCAAGCATTTCAAACATACACACAATATGCTCAATATGTGTAAATACAACATGGCATCACAACATGACTCTACGACTCAAATATTTATTCATTAGGCTCCGAGTAGCGAGATATTACAAACATGGGTCTCTCGACCCAGCATTCAGAGCATACAAGTCAAACACATGTGGAAGCTTAACATGTCTGAGTAAAGACAACTATAAATGAAAAAGGCTGAGAAGCCTAACTAACTACCAGATCCTGCCGAGGGCACAAGATCGTAGTTGAGGTGACAAGCTAAACGTCGAAGTCCACGCGGAACTACTAGCAAGACCGAAGTCTCTCCGCAAAACATAAAATAAGCAAACGTGAGTACAAATGTACTCAGCAAGACTTACATCAGAACTAACTAAATATGCATCATTATCAACAAAGGTGGGTGGTGGAGTTTGACTGCAGCAAGCCAGCTTTGACTCGGTGGCTATCCTGAACTACGACTGCAAGAAACTCTTTTGAGGTGGCGCACACGAGTCCACATATTCACCAATCAATACACCACTATGGATTCGATCCGTCTTCCCACGAGAACACCATCCATAGCACTCACGCTTATCTTGCGCATTTTAGAGTATCCACTTTCACTTGTCTATGAACCGATATAGGCAACCCAAGTCCTTTACCGGACACGGCTATTGAATAGATCAGTTATAACCCTGCAGGGTGTACTTCTTCACACACGCTCTCGCCACTTACCACCATGTACACGTCGTGTATCTCGGCAACCTTCAAGCGGAAGCCTGGCAAGGGAGTCGGCCACGACCTGACTAACCACACAAGACTCTAGTCCAAGTTTATCGCCTATTTGGGTTCCATCCGCAAGGAGATCCGGCCGGGGTGTCGCTCACGGCCCCAAACGATGAGAACAGGGTTCCCGAGGCACCAAGCAGGCGTCGGTACACCGTGCCTCGGTGTATCTACCGCAACATAGCCCACCCCTAGGGTCAGCGCTACGCACGGGCCCCAACACATATCCTACAAACACCAGAAACTAGTTGCAACTCCTGGACAGAGATCGAGTTGATTAATAAGTCGAGAGGGGCACTTAAGAATTCCAATGCGTGGTAGTAGCTGTTCATGGATCACAAACACGTAACTTCAGTTCACGAGGGCGGCTTCAATGAGACAACCCACCATGTATTCCTACATGGCCTCTCACCGCTACCTTTACCAAATCGTGTTCACACACTTAGCTCTCAACAAAGAGGACATGTTCACACACCTCCGATTCATCCCCGATGAATCGGACCTGACTCAACTCTAAGCAAGAGCGGAATGACAAACAAGCATGAATGAGTAGGCACATCAGGCTCAAACAACTCCTACTCATGCTAGTGGGTTTCATCTATTCTTGTGGCAATGACAGGTCATGTAGAGGATAAAGGGGTTCAACTACCGCAGCAAGTAATGTATGAATCGTTGTTGTCCTAATGCAGTAAAAGAGAGCAGGAGCGAGAGAGTAGGATTGTATCGGAATGAACAAGGGGGTTTTGCTTGTCTGGCACTTCTGAAGATAGTATAGTTCTTCATCGGTGTCATTGATCTCATCGTCAGAACCACGTCTATCGAGAGGGGATACACCGGCAAACAAGGAAGAACACAATCAATGCAATGCACAATATGATGCATGATCATGACATGGCAATATGCTGTGATTTGAGCTAATGCAACAGAAGGTCATTTTGATTGAAGTGGAATTCAAAACTAGATCAAATTCCAACTCCAAATCTATTATCAAATTTGTCCTAATCATGTTTCATCCTAAACAGTGAGGTTAACTTTCTCAAACATGCATGAAAATGATACAGATGAATAGATTGCATTTTTATGATAATTTTTCATATATAAATTATTTGATTTGGAGCTACGGTTGATTTTCTATGATTTTTTAGAAGTTTTGGTTATTTTCTGGAATTTCCTGTATAAGAATAAATCCAGAAAAGGGCATTACTGCGACAGCCTGATGTCACTGTGACGTCAGCGGTCAACTGGGTCGGCCAGGTCAAACCTGACCTGTGGGACCCACATGCCAGTGGTTAGGTAACTAACTAAACAGAGTTAGTTAGTGTTAGGTTAAGCACTAATCTAGGTTAATTAGCGCTAAACTAACCTAACTACTAATTAACAAGGGTGGCCCACACGTCAGTGACCCAGGGGGTCAAACTGGGCCCACCCAGTCAACGGTCAGCGGGGTCAAACCCACCGGCGTCGAGTCGCCGGCGAGGCCGAGACGACGGAGAGCGTCGGAAACGCTGCTCCGGCCACGGTTTGATGCGCGGGTGGTTGCTACGAGCAGCTGGCGATGTGGCGCATCCAACAGTGGCGGTGTTTGGTGCTGGGGTGGCCGAGAACAACGACGGCGAGCTCGTCCACGGTGGCCGGAGTTCGGGCACCAACGGTGTGGGCGGTGCGGGGCACGGGAGGAGCCGTGAACGGTCGTGTTCGACTCGCAGGAGTGCGGTGACTGCAACGGTGAGCTCGAACGCGAGCTTGCGCGGCCGTAGCTATGATGGCAACATGGCCGGCGGTGGGGAGCTTCGGCTCTGGTGAGAACGAGGCTACAAGGCGCAATCGAGGCGGGGAAGAGAGGGGTTCGAGGCGGTAGCTCACATAGAGTTGAACGGAGGCCTCGGCGTGCTCGGGGAGGGGCTGGTGACGACGAGAGGTCGCCGGCGATCTCGGTGGCCCGAGGAGGAAGAAGACGTCGGGGACGGCGCTCCGGGGCTCTTCCCGTCGCGTGGCTCGGGGAAGGCAGTATGGGTCCATGGTGGAGCTTCGAGGTCACGTCGGAGAGGCGCGAGGAAGGCTCAGGCTGGCAGGGCGGAAGCGGCGGCGGCAGTGGCTCCTAAAAGCAAGTAGAGGGGAGCCAGGAGGGAGAGACGCTGGGGGAGAGAGTGGAGGGGTTCCAGGGGGGTCGGGGAGGCGACGTGGAGGTCGTCCAGGCGTCCATGGGCGCGGGCGGCAAGCAGGAGGTGGCGCACGGTGGTGCGTGCGCGTCGGGCACGCGCCCGTCCTCCTGGCGCGAGGTTGGTGGTATTGGCGGCGCCGATGGGCTGGCCGGCCTGACAGTGCCGAGCAGGTCAGTGGACCAGGTTGGTTCTTTCTCTCTCTCTCTCTCCTATTTTCTATTTTTCTAATTTTTGCAAATTTGTTTTAATTTGGTTTGCTAACCAAATTATTTTTGCAGCTCTCTGGAAATTATTGTGGATGCAATAAGGTTTATCCTAGAGCTCCACAAAACATTCCAGGATCATTGGAGCAATAAAAGATATTTATAGAATTTAATTGCTCCAACTCAAATCTAATT
Organism: Aegilops bicornis; assembly: GCA_021605145.1. Classification (NCBI taxonomy): domain Eukaryota; kingdom Viridiplantae; phylum Streptophyta; class Magnoliopsida; order Poales; family Poaceae; genus Aegilops; species Aegilops bicornis. The sequence goes on from CM038675.1 coordinate 337,200,791, forward strand.
ATGATTTAATTCAAAAGGCCCAAAATAAATATTTCAGTCACTCCAAAAATATTGGTTTGCATTTTACCTCATGCCAATATTTTCATAGAATAACGGGAACATTTTCTTGGACTCATTTGATGAGATTTAAATGTTGGTTATTTTTAGAGATTTTTTGAGGCTTTGAAAATTCCTCAATTCAGATTTCAATTGAATTTAAACATGATGCAACAACCAAGCTAGTCCAAGGCCAGGGTAAAGCTAGGGATGTGACAGACACTCTCCCCTCTCGTTGCTATGCATCACCATGATATTGCGTGTGCGTAGGAATTTTTTTGAAATTACTACGTTCCCCAACAAAGGAGGCCAACCACCGGCCTCCCACAATCCCCAGTAATGATGATCTTTTTTGCATGTAGCAGGCTGTTGTCAAGTTGAACGGTTGCCGAGGCAGCATGGGGAAGTGGAGACGCCCACGTCCCGTCAAGCGCCATGCGTCGACCCGGTCCGCAGGCGATTGGGTCCCGCGGTGTTTCGTCCTTGCCCTTTGGCTTCGCCTTGAAGCCAAGTCCGAGCGCGCCTTGGGCCCGGGGGCTACTGTCGGCGTTCTGGGAACCAGGGTACCCAGACTTGCCTGCCTTCGGCCCACAGTGTGGCTCCGACGATGGCCTGGTACGGCCCATCTTCAGCATCGACAAAGCAAGACCCTCGCGGGCCTCGCGAGGGGGATGATGCCAAGACCTCCAGAGGGAGCGGCCTCCCTAGGCCGGCTCCTGAGGAACGACGATTCCTATGCAAGCTCTCATCTCATGAGGTGCAGATGACGCAATCCATGACGACCAAGGCCAGGCGGGTGCCAGCGGGCGCAGTACATCAGGTTTCCTCTTTGGTGCTAATTAAGGAGGCACACACAGGCGCGGAGGCCCGAGGAATCAGCCAAAGGTTTCCATTTCTGTGCTACAAGACCAAGACCGCTAGGACGGTAGGATGGAGGTCATCGCCGAGCCCACCATGGCGTCACGACCAGAAGCTTTGCAGGGGAAGACCGCCTTTCGTGAGGATAAGATGTACTACTTGTCTTCCTTCAAACTTGGCCGTTGTGGGATCCCTTCCCGCCTTCGTTTTGGGGGAAGAGGACCGAGGCCACTATAATTATAGCTTAGCCACCACCATGGGAGGGGGATCGGGTGAAATCGGATCGGATCAGATCCACTCCTTCTCTAGCCGCTCGCACATAAGAACATACCTCCTGAGGTTGTTCTTACTCTGTACTAGTTCATCCTCAGACCTCAGCCCATCGCGAGGCTAATCCACCACAAAGTAGGAGTAGGGTCTTACACCGCAAGGTGTTCCGAACCTGGGTAAACTATCGTGTCCCTTATCTTTCCCGTTCATCAAGCTAGGCCGTGCGAGCGACGAGTTGGTAGGCTGGGGAATCGAGTTCTTTGCACACACCCGGAGTTCGAATCTTTCTTGGGTCTGCGGCCAAGTCCCAAATCCGACAGATACATTGGAGACGTATCAGGGGCACCGGTCATTTGAGTGTTGTGAGTTGGGCACATGCATGCCATTGTTCCTACAAGAGGGCCGACGGCTGCTGTAAGCTTCAAGACAAGGGACACCGACACTAGTGCTGCAAAGGGTGTTGACATGATGCCCGTTGTTGCAAGGGGCCTTGTCATGTTGGGAGCCGTGCACTACAACAATGACGGGGACGATGTTGCAAGCTAGCGACGTTGCGATGATGACGAGGCTGCCGCAAAGAGTATTGTAGGTTCAAGGGAGAGGCAATAGGAGTGCTACAAACAAATACGTTGTCCAGCGTATGCATTGCATGTAAGTCTTTTGAGGAAGAGGGAAAAAGGATCGAACAACCAAGGGGGCGACGACCGATGAGGACATATCCGCATGCGGGGTCAGTTGGTTGACACCTAGCATTCGAAAAAAATAAACTTCACAAAAAGTGAGGAATTTTTGCCCTCCCATCGGAATTGTGCGACTTCGATCGAGATGGGCACTGAGCAGAATGATAGTGGCGATGCTTTTTTACACCAAAGACCATAACAGCAACTCCAACACGTTGACCCAAATGGATGTGCGCTTTGTCCGCTTTTTGTCCGTTTGGGTCATATCGTCCGCCCCCTTTTGTGTTTCGGTCGGCCGTGCGCCCAACGCGCAGACCCATATCTCGTCCGCACTTGATTCCGAAAAGGCATGCACCCATAGATCATGCTAGTTGACATGCCATCACACAAAGTTCAAGCTGGCGCCATGCCAACGGCCGGCATACATGCCAACCTCTAAAAAACACCACATAGCTCATGCTGGCGCACTTGCCAGTGGCTGGCACACATGCCAACACACAAAAAGGGCGGGGGTTCAACCACACCATCTTGGTCGTGGTCGTGCCGACACACTTGCTGGCATATAAAAAAGATGACGCTCTCCACCATAGATCACTCGTTATCAAACTTGAGCATGTCTACATGCATCTTCTCGAATCAAGGCATCTTCCTCGGGGACACAGTGCTCAAGTCCACCTTCATGATCTCCACCCCTGTCATCATGCTAGCGAGAGCCACTTCTTTTTCCTTGGTCTTGGCATTGGTGTCCTCGATCTCTAGCATCTTCCTTTGCTTGTCCGCCTCCATCTCGAGCTTCTTCGCTTGCTCCTCCGGATCAAGCTCAAGCCTCCTCCTTTAGATCTCCATGAAGGACTTCATATGCTCTCTTTGTCTTGTCGGCGCTTCTCCTCCCTTGTGTCCTTCTTGGTCATCATGCCCGATGAAGAACGAAGCATGAAAATCAAAACTTTTCCTACAAACACCCAAGATATATCTAGGAGAAGCATAACAATGAGAGGGGAGAGTGTGTCTACGTACCCTTGTAGACATAAAGCGGAAGCGTATATAACGCGGTTGATGTAGTCATACTCTTCGTGATCCAATCATGATCCAACTGATCTAGTGCCGAATCGGCGACACCTCTGAGTTTAGCACACGTGCGGATTGATGACATATCCTCCTTGATCCAGCAAGAGAAGGTAGAGAAATTGATGGGATCACAACCAGCACAATGACGTGGTGGTGATGGTGGTGGTGGAACAACGGCAGCGTTTCACTAAGCAAAAAACCGTGGACGAGAACTATGTCGGGAGGGAGAGATGGGACAGCAGCCAAGGCCAATGTCTTGGGGTGCCTTGCTGCGCCCCCTCCCCTATATTTATATGCGTGGGAGGGCTGGAGTCCATCCCTACTCCTAATAGGAGTTGACTCAAGGGGGAGAGGACTTGGACTCCAAGTCCAATCCTATTCCTACCAGGACTCCCCCTTTTTCCCTTCCGTAGCCGCATGGGCTTTTGAGGACTTGGTGCACCTGGCACAATAAGGTTAGGGCGTCTCCCCTCAGCCCATGTCATCCCTTGGGACATGGTGGACCCACTTGTGGACTTCCGGACCCCTCCGGAATCCTCCGGGACCTTCTAGAAGCTTCTCGGTACAATACCGAAAAACGCACCTTTTTCTGAAACCCAAAATATGACTTCCCATATATAAATATTTACCTATCGACCATTATGAGACTCCTCATGACGTCTGGGATCTCATCTGGGTCTTCGAACAACATTCGGTTACCAATCATCAAATATCCCAATACTACTCTAGCGTCAACGAACGTTAAGCGTGCGACCCTGCGGGTTCGGGAATCATGTAGTCATGATCGAGACACCTCTCCGGTCAATAACCAATAGCGGGACCTGGATGCCCATATGGGTTCCTACATATTCCGTGAAGATCTTTTATCGGTTGAACCACGATGTCAAGGATTCGGTTAATCCCGTATGCAATTCCCTTTGTCCGGCGATATGTTACTTGCCCGATATTCGATCGTCGGTATCTCCATACTGATACGTCTCCAACGTATCTATAATTTTTTATTGTTCCATGCTATTATATTATCTGTTTTGGATGTTTATGGGCTTTATTATGCACTTTTATATTATTTTTGGGACTAACCTATTGACCCAGAGCCCAGTGCCAGTTTCTGTTTTTTTCCCTTGTTTTAGTGTTTCGAAGAAAAGGAATATCAAACGGAGTCCAAATGGAATGAAACCTTCGGGGAAGTTATTTTTGGAAGGAAAGCAATCCGGGAGACTTGGAGTGCACGTCAGGGGATCAACGAGGAAGGCACGAGGCAGGGGGCGCACCCACCCCCCTGGGTGCGCCCTCCACCCTCGTGGGCCCCTCATGGCTCCCTTGACGTATTTCTTCCTCCTATATATACCAATATACCCTAAAACCATCGGGGAATAGAATAGATCGGGAGTTCCGCCGCCGCAAGTCTCTGTAGCCACCAAAAACCAATCGGGGCCCTGCTTCGGCACCCTGCCGGAGGGGGGATCCCTCACCGGTGGCCATCTTCATCATCCTGGCGCTCTCCATGACGAGGAGGGAGTAGTTCACCCTCGGGGCTGAGGGTATGTACCAATAGCTATGTGTTTGATCTCTCTCTCTCTCTCTCTCGTGTTCTTGAGGTGATACGATCTTGATGTATCACGAGCTTTGCTATTATAGTTGGATCTTATGATGTTTCTCCCCCTCTACTCTCTTGTAATGGATTGAGTTTTCCCTTTGAAGTTATCTTATCGGACTGAGTCTTTAATGATTTGAGAACACTTGATGTATGTCTTGCGTGGGATAACCGTGGTGACAAGGGGTTATTCTATTAATTCACTTGATGTATGTTTTGGTGATCAACTTGCGGGTTCCGCCCATGAACCTATGCATAGGGGTTGGCACACGTTTTTGCCTTGACTCTCCGGTAGAAACTTTGGGGCACTCTTTGAGGTTTTATGTGTTGGTTGAATAGATGAATCTGAGATTGTGTGATGCATATCGTATAATCATACCCACGGATACTTGAGGTGACATTGTAGTATCTAGGTGACATTAGGGTTTTGGTTGATGTGTGTCTTAAGGTGTTATTTTACTACAAACTCTAGGGCTGTTTGTGACACTTATAGGAATAGCCCAATGGATTGATTGGAAAGAATAACTTTGAGGTGGTTTCGTACCCTACCATAATCTCTTCGTTTGTTCTCCGCTATTAGTGACTTTGGAGTGACTCTTTGTTGCATGTTGAGGGATAGTTATATGATCCAATTATGTTATTATTGTTGAGAGAACTTGCACTAGTGAAAGTATGAACCCTAGGCATTGTTTCCTAGCATTGCAATACCGTTTACGCTCACTTTTATCATTAGTTACCTTGTTGTTTTTATATTTTCAGATTACAAAAACCTATATCTACTATCCATATTGCACTTGCATCACCATCTCTTCGCCGAACCAGTGCACCTATACAATTTACCATTGTATTGGGTGTGTTGGGTACACAAGAGACTCTTTGCTATTTGGTTGCAGGGTTGCTTGAGAGAGACCATCTTCATCCTACGCCTCCCACGGATTGATAAACCTTAGGTCGTCCACTTGAGGGAAATTTGCTACTGTCCTACAAACCTCTGCACTTGGAGGCCCAACAACATCTACAAGAAGAAGGTTGTGTAGTAGACATCACATACCTAGTTCAATCTCGTTACCGGCAAGTCTCTTTACCCATTCCGTAATACAAGATCTCGTGACTAACACATTAGGAAAATTGCTTGCAAGCTCTTTACGATGTTGTATTACTGAGAGGGCCCAGAGATATCTCTCCATCACACGGAGTGACAAATCCCAGTCTCGATCCGTGCCAACCCAACAAACACCTTCGGTGATACTTGTAGAGCACCTTTATGATCACCCAGTTACAAAGTGGCGTTTGGATACACACTAAGTATTCCTCTGGTGTCAGGGAGTTGCACGATCTCATGGTCTTAGGAATAGATACTTGACATGAAGAAAGCTATAACGATAAACTGATACGATCAACTGTTAAGCTTACGGTTGGGTCTTGTCCATCACATCATTCTCCTAATGATGTGAGCCTGTTATCAAATGACAACTCATGTCTATGGTTAGGAAACCTTAACCATCTTTGATCAACGAGCTAGTCTAGTAGAGGCTCACTAGGGACATAGTATTTGTTTATGTATTCACACATGTATTTAAGGTTCCATCCATACAATTCTAGCATGAATAATAAACCTTTATCATGAATAAGGAAATGTGATAGTAACCAATTTATTATTGACTCTAGGGCATATTTCCAACAATGCCTTCCAAAGTGGCATGCAAGGCAATCGATGCCGCATCGAGCTTGTCCTCTTTGTTGGAGTTGGTCTTCCCCCGCGGCCATGACTTCTTTCCCTCACCATTGTCCTCGACGGCCTCCTCCCCTCCACGCGCCTTGACGACGGCATATTGCGCCTTTAACTTCTCATCCCTATTGATGACCATCCAATAATGGGTGAGGTTTGAAGGACTTATTTGTCATGTTGGGCCTTGAATGCCTCCAAAGCTTGGAATGCCTATAAATAAATAGCACACAAGCAAATGGGCAAATGGACATGTAAGCATAGTGGCAAATGGAGATCCAAGTGCAGCGGAAATGAAGATGGCCGCATGTATACCATATCTTTGATGTCGAGGCCGCTCACGGGACATCCCTCGATGCTCTCAAGGGTGGCAAAAAACTTGTTGCACTCTTGTTGTATCACCCTCCAACGCTTCGAGAGGGACACCCACCAGCACTTGCTCTCCATTTGGTATGGTGCAAAAACTTCTTGCGCTCATGAAATTCGCGATGAACACATAGCCAAAAGGTTGACGCCTTTTGCTCGGCGCCGATCTTGGGGTCTTGTCCAATGTCCCTCCAACATTCACAAAGGAGCTCATCCTCATCCTTTGTGTATGCATTCGTCCGCTTGCTTTGGTGCTTTTTGTTTGCATTGGCTTGGGTGGAGAGCTCGTCTTTGAACAAATGCTCCCCGTCGATGTCCACGTCATCTTCTTCTTCTAGGCCGTAGTCCTCCGGGAACTCGTGGTCGAGCGGGAAGGTTCTTCCCATGCCATCTTGGGCTTGCATGAAGGGGTCGGCCATCCCACCATGGCCTTGATCAAAGGGGTCGACCATGAAGGGGCCTCAACCATCTTGGCTTTAGGTCTCGTCGGGATCAAAGGCCCACGCACCCACACCACCTTCGAAGCAGCGACACCCGCACCAGCTTCGAAGATGATGTTCTTCATGATGAAACGGTTGGCCGCCTCGTCGTCCGTGGCCGACATTCTGCCGAACAGGTTGCGCTCGTCGGGTTGCATGTCGAATGGCATCTCTCGCGGGCGTTTTCTCTGGCCACCGGTGGATGATCCACCGGCCACATGTATGGCGTTGAGATCGATGGGCGTGGGCACGGGCGCAGCCGGCGTCACCACGCTCACCTCCGGCGAGCAATTCTCAGAGAAACGAGAGTTTGTGGGTAGGGATGGAAGCCGGGAATCGGTGACGTGGCAGACATGCGCGACGACTCTGGCAGTGGCACACGGGGAAAGGCCGTCGAGCCCGTGCTGGCCTGGGTTAACCCTAGGTAGAGCAGGGCCTTCCTCGTTGCCGCAGCGAATCTGGCGATGTTCTCCTCTTCATGTGCAACGGCGGACAAGGCGACGACGGACGCGGCTTTGAGCTTGCGTTCCTGAGCGTGCCTCCGGCCCTTCCTCTTGGCCGACTGCACGGCCCACCGCTCGTTTGTCAGCGGCTTCTTCTTGGTCGGCGCCGCCGTCTTGCGGGCGGCGCGGGGCTTGCCCTTGGTGGGGGCGACAAAGGCGAGGCCGGAGGCGGCGTCGAGGATCGACACGTCGTCCATGGTGAGCGGGCGGGAGATTTTTGGGAAAGAGAGGGAAATGAGGGTGGCTGTGCCGTCGGCTGGCGGGCCAGAGGGAGGAGTAGGCGGACGTCGCGCGCGTCTGTTCCGTGTCTGCGCTGACGCAAGCAAGATTCAAATTCGGACTGGGAATAGGCCGCGTGGTGGATGAAAAGCGGACACTCGTCCGTTTAGGTCGCGCATTGGACCGACTTTTGTGTTTGTTTTAATCCAAACAGATAAGTCAAACGAAATGGGTCGGCACGTAGGAGCTGGTGCAAGAACTAAACTCACTTTACAAAGAGTAACCCCGAAACTGGATCTCGCAAAAATACCTCCTTATTCTGAAGCGGAAGTATCAGGCGGCAAGTTCAGAAAGGTCTCCCAAAGTTCAAACAGAAAAAAGGCCTCCCACTTGCCCCCAATGGCCGCTCCGCCGCCGGTGCTCACCCTGGCGGTGGAGAAGGGCCCGCGCGAGGGAGAGACCCGGCGATGCCGCGCGGGCGCCGCGCTCCGCGTCGGCCGCGTCGTATCCGGCAACGACCTCGCCGTGCGCGACGTGGGCGCGTCGCAGCGCCACCTTACCATCGAGTTCCTCCCGCCTCCCGCGTCCCGTTGGGCCGTGTCCGACCTCGGCTCCTCCAATGGCACCTTCATCAATGGCGCCCGCCTCCTGCCCTCCGTCCCCGCCCCCCTCTCCCACGGGGACCTAATCATCCTCGGTCAGTCCACCGTGCTCGCCGTGTCCATCGCGCCTGATTCGGATGTGAAACCCGGTCCTAGGCGCTCCTCGCGCCGCGCGGCGGCGGTGGCGGTGGCGGAGGAGAAGCCGACCCCATCCGTCACCCGCCTGAGCACACGGAAGATGGTGGGGACGAGGGCGGCGGCGGCGGCGTTGGAACCCTCCGAAACTGAGAAGGGAGGGCCGGATGCAGCGGCAGTAGTGGTGGAGGAAGAGAGCCACCGGGTAGTTACACGTGGTGGCGGACGGAAGAAGGTGGCTGGAACGGAGTCCCTCGAAGCGGGTAAGGAAGAGATGGAGGAGGCCGCAGTGGCGACACTCTGCGGTAGGAGGAAGAAGGCCGTGGAACCCCCTGAATTGGAGAAGGCATATGAACAGAAAGAGGAGAAGGCTGCGGTGGCAAAACGCGGCAGGAAGAGGAAGAAGGCTGTGGAGTCCCCTGAACTGGAGACTGCAGATGAACAGAAAGAGGAGAAGGCCACGGTGGCAACACGCGGCGGGAAGAGGAAGAAGGCTGAGCCCTCTGAACCGGAGAAAGGAGATGAGGGGAAGGAGGACGCCGTGGTGGTGACATGCCGCGATGGTAGGGAGGTTGCAACGACGGTTGCTCCTCCGCCGCTGCCTCCAAAGACAAGGTCCAGAAGGGTCCAGGGAAGGGTCACAAGGGCTCGTGCAAGGAAGGCTGTTCTTGAGGAGGAGGAGGAGGAGGAGGAGGTGGCTGCACCAAGAGAGGAGAAGACTGATAAGGTGGCAGCTGGGGATGAAGAAGTGGAAGGGACTGCAAATGCATTGGAGGAAGTGCCTGTTGCTCAGAGAGGGCTGTCACGTAGAGCGCCAAAAGGGATGACCAATACTGAGTTCGCTGCTTCTCACAAGGGGGGTAAGGAGATAAATGAAGGTGGAGGAGAGGAGAATGGAAAGATGGAAGCAGTTAACAGCGGAGGAGAGTTAGAGGATGATGAGAAGGGTGAGAAGCATACTGGGAGAAGCAGCCTGGATACTATTACATTGCAGGAGTGGTTCGAGCGGATGGAAAGGTACGTTCCATGGACGATCAACGAGGCTGCTGATGAGATGATAGCGACGCTGGAGGAGAAACATCGGCGCATCAATGAGTACATTTCAGTGCTCGGGAATAGTTGCAATCCTTCTCGAGATTCATGTATAGTCAGGAATGATGGTCAGTCTACCGCAGGGTGATGCCTGGATATAACATTGGGGACAATATTTAGTTGCAGGTTTTGCAAACAGTAGGGTTTGAGGTATTACCACCATTCACTTGGTGATGATTACCGAAATTATTCATTCCAGCAGCCACACCAGAAGTGCCTGAGAAATGTTTTCGTTCCTGTTTGATAGTATTGCACTGGCCATGCGGTGACATATTATACTAGTAGTAGTAGGCTAACGCATTAAAATGGAACTCTGTAATTGATGATGCATCCTGTAGGTTCACTTCTGATCAGATTACTAGTATGTACTGTTCATTTGGATAATGATGTATCAGCTATTATTGATAGGCAACCTTCCCTGGAATACCATGTTCATAGCCTTGAATCATCCTATGAGTTCCCTTCTTCTGCTGTTAACAGTAAATTGGATAAAGCACGTTACTAGTATGTACTGTTCATTTGGATAATGATGTATCAGCTATTATTGATAGGCAACCTTCCCTGGAATACCATGTTCATAGCCTTGAATCATCCTATGAGTTCCCTTCTTCCGCTGTTAACAGTAAATTGGATAAAGCACGTCTCATAAAAGTTATTCCACTCCCACTCGCACTGTCCAAAAAAGGAAAAAATTGAGTTATTTTTCATTCTTTACTGAGTTTATGAACCACTCATATTTCGTTCTTTCCTGAGGTTGTTCCACCCCCACTCACACTGTCCAGAAATGGGGAAATTTGAGTTATTTTTCATTTTTATTGTGTTTAGTATTCTTTTCATTTTTTGCCGAGCTAAGGCAGCTTCAAGGAAGTACTGGAAACCAAAAATCTTGTGATGTCTATAATAGCCGTGCAGCACCTCCTCCTTTCGTAAAGTATCCAAATCCAAGCTTGCACTGATTGGCAGCAGAATCCCGCATTTGTTTCAAAATCTAACATGAGTCATTATACTATGGTGCACATATTTGCCTTATGATGCTTTGTTTGTTGGATGAAAACATTGTCATTTCTATGTAATATATCCTTAGACCTCTGGTTGCAAAATATTTCCCATTTTCCCCTCGTAAAAAATTACACAGGAGCACTCCAATCAATTAAAACTGTGGAAATATGTATGTTAGTATAGCTTCTTGTGCTCAACATTGTGCCATTTATCTCCAATGTTTGTCTAGATTTTTCATGTCCATGTGCTTAATAGTTTCATGCCCAGCTCATGTAATCTTTCCTGAGAAAAGAATGTGCTATTAGTTTCCGGGGGGCAGGACAGTTGTCACCAAGATCAGGTGGTAAAGAAAAGTTCAGTCTAGGAGTTGATCATTTTCTTGTAGTCTTGATCATGGAAACTTCTATTATGCAAAACAAATTGTTCCTTTATCACAGCCCTGGACTCGAATTCATTTAACCTTTTTGACAATGCTCTGTACAATATCATATGTATATATGACTTGCCAGGCATACCGACTTGATTGGATAAATTTATTTTTGTTCTTTGTTTAGTTCATTGTCCAATTAATGTACTAAATTTATAAGGGAATGCTGACATGCTCTGTGGGCCACGTGGGTTAACTGGATGTTGATGATCATTGTCAAATGCCTGAAGTACACTGAAGTTATAATTTTACATTTTGATTACTGTCTAACTGAGTTCACGGGTTCAAGTCTTGGAAACAGCCTCTTACAGAAATGTAGGGAAAGGCTGTGTACAATAGACCCAAAGTGGTCGGACCCATCCCCAGACCCTGCGCAAGCGGGAGCTACATGCACCGGGCTGCCCTTTTGTCGCGAGATCTTATGGGTTTCACCTCTTGTCTACCCCAACTTGTTTGGGACTAAAGGCTTTGTTGTTGTTGTATTACTGTCTAACTGAGTTCTGTATTCATTTTTTATGAGAGTGTCCAAATGAAGGAACTGTGAGCATAGGGTGTTGATTCAAGAGGAAAACCCTAAGTAGGAAGGAAGGAATAAGTAACTGGAAGAAGAAAGAAGTCACCTGAGTTTCCAGAAAACCCTTGGGGAAGACAAGAAAAGAATGAAGTACAGACAAAGCAAAGCTCTGACCCTCAGATAATTTTCTGATGCCCCTCTCCATTTGCAGTAACGCATTGCTTCGTACCCCCTACTTATAGAGGATTGTACACCACCTTGGCTACAAAGTTACAAGCGAGGAGACAACTTTGAAAGGTAAGAATTTCTCATATTAATTTACCAGGTTGTTGTGTTCAAAGTTTCAATGCATCGACAAACCTGAAGTACTTCAAACTACTTAGATTCTATGTGTTCCTTTGTTCCCTCTTTGTACTCTGCAGACATCTTATGCAAAATTGTGCAAACTGTCATAATTGTGCCATTATGGCCTGTAGTTCTAGCTTATACTCATGTGGCAGTTTGCGGTTCACCAGTTCTATCAAGTATAATTATTAATGCCAACAGATAATGATTAAGTTCAGCATATCAGCAGGTTGCATATCTTAAATTGCAGGATGTGGTAACCTCAGTTAGACATAAAAGAGACACATTATCATATCTCTCTCTCTTAGAAATACGCTGAAATTATACAAAACCATGGGGATGTCTTTGCCTGTATTTTGTAATGGTTTGTGCTGTCTATTCAATATCATGTGGCAATTGGCATGCTCTTATTCTTACCATATACTTCTAGCGATGGCTGTCCCACAAGTTGACAAGAAAATGCTTGGTGAACTTGAAGTTATGGGATTCCCCGCCGTTCGTTCAATTAGGGCACTTCATTATTCTGGTACGTCTGTTTCAAATGGGCTTAGAAGGTAATGTTCTTGTATTACAGGATCTTTCTATCATAGTCAGGCGGACAATCCATCAATCATACCACAATAGGGCATCCGGTTCTATGGTCTCACCAATTATATTTGTACTGACAACCAAACCTTCTTACTATTTGTGTTTCTTGAAAGTTCAAAGTAATTATTTAATTGCAGAGATAGGGCGACACGTTTTTTGTGAACATGTTTTTCTTCTATATCTAGCTGAATGAACTGTAGAAATAATCCAGTGTCCCTGTCAGGTAATTCCAATCTTGAATCTGCGATAAATTGGCTTCTGGAACATGAAAGTGACCCAGACATTGATCAGCTACCATTGGTAGGTTTTCTTATGCAATCGTGATTTGTTAACAGAAATCTGTTCTGATGTGGCTTATTCTACACTCACTTGATATAATCCTAACAGAGCTATCCTCTAAATATATAGCTGTGAATTGTTTTCCCGAGATTCCAGCATACAACCTTTTTCAATTCTGTTAAATACTTAATTCTGAAGCAACTTGCATGTTAGTGCATGTCTGTGTGGCAGTTTAGTTGTCTAGTCTGTAACCTAATGCTCTGTAGAGCTAGACAAACTCTCCAATATAGTTCCTTTATTCTATGTCTACAGTCCACATATCTGCATTGTCATGTCAAACACTTTTTACAAACCTCCTGTTCTGATTTCTTGGTACTCCTTTGGATGTTTTAGGTTTCAAGAGAAATCAGCATTGAATGTGGTGACACATCAAACGAAGTGAGAAACAGCGTTCATGGAATGAGGTTAGTTTTTTCCAGATGTTATAGAAAAGAAAGTAGGAAAATATTACTCGCCTTAACCTAAGGGTCTAAGTTCTTAGATGAACTGGTTATTGTATATAAACTCAATATATCAAAATATGATATCAGCACTGCCATGAGTGCGGGCACTTGACTGGCTGTTGCAATTTCGAGAGAAAAATTGCTGCCCCCTCGACTCCACATCACCGGCCTTTTGAATGTACTGGTTGTTGAATAAAACTCAATAGGAAAATATCAAGTGTTATTTCGTGGAATTGGAGCACAAATCACTGCTCAATAGCTATCCTGCCAACCATCTGGAAGTCTGCACTTGATAATCCGCAGGATTTTACATTTATGTGTGTCAGCCTGCTATATCAACTTAACACTTCAGTGAGCAAACTCTTAAGAGTCTCTTCAGTGCTTAATGGAAAAAGGTGTCGTGTTGGGGATAGCTCAAGGGAGGAAATGACCTTTTTTATAACTTCCTTCCTTTTTTACAAAATAAAATAGCTGATCTGGGGAAATTTGCCATTAAGCCTGACCACTTGCTACATTTAACAGTCTAATTTCATGCACTGGTAAAATGGAAGCTACTAATGACCAAAAGTTGTTGAATAAGGCAAGTCATGTGTAAGACTTAAATGCTTACTCCCTCTGTTTTTTTGCAAGGCTTCCATGCATTTAAAGCAAGCTTTGTAAAATGCTTTTGAATACAGATCTAACGGTGTCAGTTTTGTGTCACGTAACCTACATATTGTTTATATAAATTGTTCGTCTCTTGGTCAAGCTTGAATCTTGGAATGCATGGGTACCTCACAAAAAGAAACAGAGGGTTATTATTACGATTTACGGACTACTGATGGAGAATATGCATTCATGAGAAGCTTATGTACTCCAAGTAACTCAACACATGCCGGTATTTTTTTTATTTGCTATGCTGTTGCATAATAATCATGGGATTGGGCATGGTTGTCTTGTAGGACCCATGCCCAGGAGAGAAAACCAGAAGAGCAAACTACAGCTGGAAGTCAGAAGGTGCTACCTAAACATTTCTTCGTAATTTTTGATATCTCAGTCCTTTCTTGTCATGTTAGCGTGTTATGGTTAAGTCTTTTGTCATTCATGGAGGACTTGAACCTGCCTAATCACTATTGGAAAAAGTTAAACCAAGCTGAAATTTACATCAATTCGTTTCCTCTGTTTTTAACTCACAACCTCAGATTCAACGAAGGATTTCTCATAGCACATTGAACTAAAAATATTATGTCTGTAAGTGAGATAAAAGTGAAGACGTTTTCTTTTATCATTTTTCCGGTATGCTTACATAATGTAAATATTGTCGTAAAATGTTGACTAGTAGGTACCGCACTACCGCATCTCAGCCACCTGCCAGGCTGCCACTTCACCAGCATTTTGTCTTTATGCCTCACCTAATCCGAGCTAGTGTTTATAGTTCGTAATCTTTTGTCACATCCAAATTTTTTTATCAGGAGACTTCAGAGGTGGAAAGAGAACTCAATGCCAATGAACATGAGGAAGAGGATAGAAAGAGGTTTGTACCTTGTTTTGAATATATGTTGTCTGGCGAGCATTTTGTTTACCATTCCTGCTAGATTGCAACCCTCGTACATTGCAGGGTTTTAGCACTACATAAGTCAAAGCGTGACGAGGAAGAAAAAGCAAGAGGGAGAATCAGAAATCAACTTCAGGAGGATAAGGTCTGACAATATTTCAATGCTATTAAGAAGTAAAAACCATAACACTGCAGCAGGGAAGAGCTAGAATGTGTTTTGCTGTAGTTCTATTTATCATATCTCACCATAGCAGCTATCATGCAATAAGCTCATGTTGGCCTGCACTATTCTCCGTTTGGATGTCAAAGCCTCTTTGTTGTAACCTGTCGCTTGTCCACCATCATTTTTGCACTTTTGTGTTGCATATTGCATGCAGAAGTAAGTAGCTTGTTAAAAAATGATGTCATGCTATATAAATATGAACACCATTGATTTTGGTTTGCAACAAAATGAGTCGACGATGACGCATCCTTACTTTCCGCTAAATGTTACATGCTAGAGGATGATAGAAAGTAAAACTTACTATTGTCAAAGAGCATCAGCTCTGTGCTAGTATTGTGATATTTTTGTCAAAAGTATTTGTTAGGCTGTTTTTACATATCCTATGAGCATTATCTTTCATGTGGAACTTATTTGTTGTTTTTGTAAAGAGGGAGAGGATTCAAGCTGCTAAAGATGTTATGGAAGCAAAACGGACTCTTGAAGAAAATCAAAGAAAACGGTGGGTTTCGTATGCAACTCACATCTGCTATTTCCAACTCAAATGTACTCATGGAAACAATATTTTGTTCAATACAGTATGATGGAAAGTCGAAAAGCAGAACAAGAGGAGGAGAAAAGAGCAAGAGAGAGAATCCGTCAGCGTATAGAGGATGATAAGGTCCCATTGAATCTAAACTAACTAATATTTTGAAACTTTGATGTTTCATTCCATCTGTTATTTTGAATTCAATTTTTATAGGACAATGGTCAATGAATCCCATGCACTCCTTACAGTTGCTTCTTGGGTTTCCACATCAATAATGTCACCCTATATGTCTATATCTCTCCACAGACCCACATCTACATGCAACAATACATCCTTTTTTGTGTGAATGCCTTTGAATTTCAACTAATCAAATTTGGTCTCCTTGCAATGGACCAAGCCTACCATATAATTATCAATTCAGTCTACTCATGGCAATATTATCAGTAGAGTGCAATCAATATTTCCTACATGATCAGAGTGAGAATTTTCTTGTCTTTACTCATTAGCCACTATTTTTCTGCAGAACTTTTGGGCTTTCAGCGAGATACTACATTGCTTGTTGGACTGCTGAAAAGTCTTAAATTATTTTCCTGTATGCAGGCAGAAAGAAGGAGAGAACTTGGTTTGCCACGGGAAAATACAGTAGCATCAGCCCGGATAGTAACTCCTGCAAAGGTCTAAAGTTCCCCATAGTACTATATTACATGAACAAAACCACCAAAACACATTCCTCACTCTTTTTTGACTGCTCAGGTAAAACCTATTGAACCAGTTGTAACATCAGAACAATTGAGAGATTGCCTACGAACTCTAAAAAAGAATCACAAGGTAAAGTGATCACCCTGCAGTTATGATTTATGATACATGGGGTTGTTGTCTATTTTGCACAATTAACACAATGAACCTTCTACGCTCTGCCGCATCACAATCTTGATTACTATTCCACACAAATGCGGCTGTACGACTTCTGTCCATGCAGATAACTGAAACTAGCCTGTTTGGACACCAGGATGCTTAGTTTCTGCATCATGTGCTCTTTTAGGTTGTTTTAATTTTTTTAGCTTGTCTTTTATAGTCTGGAACTGGGCCTTCCATTTTGTTTGCAACGGTCTAACATCAGCACTCTAATACTTCCTCCGTTCCTAAATAGTATAAGTCTTTTTAGAGATTTCAATACAGACTACATAGTTTGTATATAGACATATTTAGAGTGTAGGTTCACTCATTTTGCACCGTATGTAGTCCATATTGAAATCTCTAAAAAGACTTATATTTAGGAACGGAGGGAGTAGAATTCAGCAGTCTGCTTGTGCAAGACATGCAGAATGAAGCTGTATAGCGCAATAACCCCTTGTGTTATGGGGATGCCAGAAACCATCTGACGTGTTGGTTGCCACTCTATTTATAGGATGACAACGCTAGAGTGAAAAGAGCATTCCAAATATTGCTGAAGATAGTCGCCAACGTAGTAAAGAACCCAGAAGAGGAGAAGTTCAGGAGGATTCGACTAAGCAACCCTGTTTTCAAGGTAACTGGAGAACGCGATATACTACGTATGGCTATTTAGTTCAGAAAGCCGCCTCATCCTCAACTCCTGCTGTTTAACAGGACAGGGTGGGTAATCTGCAAGGCGGCGTAGAGTTCCTGGAGCTGTGCGGGTTCCAGAAGCTCAGGAACAACAGCTATCTGGTCATGCCGAGGGGCAAGGTCGACGTGGCGCTCCTCAATGCAGCGGGGGTCCAGATCGCGTCAGCCATGGAGAATCCCTACTTTGGGCTGCTTTCCAACTGAGCGGGACAGCCTGCATTCATCTCTGCTTCACCATTAAGAGCTCATCTATATTCGGTACTACGAGCTTTGTAAATATTAAAAACCTTTGTGGCAATGAAGTGTGAGTACCAGTGAATGGACGGCACGGCGCTGTAGCTCATAGATCTCGTCGATGGGATCTATCCCCTGTATGTGACTGAACAAATTGTGTTCCAGTAAATCTCAGGATTTGTTGGCAACAGTGGGGGCGGTGTACAGAAATCAAAACAGAATGAGACGAGATGCCTGCAACACGATGATCGAGCTGTGATGCCATGTCTCTACTATTTCCCATCTTACCCAAGAAAACGATATGTGATTGTAATTGTAATCAAACCATGTCACTCGTTACAGTGGCATGTATAGCAGTATAGGTGATGGGAGATTACTAGATGCATCCCCCCACCCCGCACATGTTCATGCCCCGTAACGCTGGGTCACTGTTGCTCATGGAGCAAAACATTGAATGCCTTTTATTCTCCGGGTGGAGGAGAAGGGAAAGGGCCCTGTGCCGGCACATGCCATGCTTTGAGCTTTTGCGTGTGCGCCTGTACTTTGGAGCTTCAATTCTGCGTGTGGAGGGACCCCGTCCTAGACTCGCAGCTTCTTGATAGCTGCTGCTGGGGCCTGGATTTTCTGCTCTAATCATCTTCCCATCAGTACAACCTTGAAGTTGAGCTATGTGCCATGGGTTTCGGAAATCCCTGCCTTGGGCAAAGATTGTTTTCTGATGGAGATCTTCAGCGAGGATTGGATATCTACAAGGTTGGATGTACTAGCAGCAAGAGTACAAAACCGTTGCATGTTCGATGGAATATGTAACATGGCAACATCAAATCTGTGACACCGGCTTCTTCATCCTTTTTTAATAAGTGGCACGAACGGATAAAGCATGCAAAACACCGGCTAGCACATAAATTACGAGAGCTGGGAAATTCTCTATCTAAAAAATGGACGGAGTAATTTTCACACAACAAACACACGGAACGCGAGAATAAGACCAATGATGCCACTAGTTGTATTAAAGGTCCTTCAAAAAAGGTTATCCTTCACCGCAAAAAAAGTGTCCTGATTCATGTAAAAAAATGTTCTTTCGATTCCTTTAGAGCATGGACTGATTCACGTAAAAAAAAGTTCTTCCAATTCTGTTAAGAGAGTATACAACCGGACTTGGCAAATCCGTTTCCTTAAACGCCCCTCGCACATGTCCGGACGCGACCATGGACAGTGCTGGATGGCCCCTCATATGGCCTGCTAGGTAGTCGCACGCCTTAAATGTAAATCACCAAACCCATGCAATCCATATACGTGGATCATATAACACAAATTCATCACAATTCATCAGTTCAACAAATGCAACAAAGAAAAATAAATCATAGTTCAACACTAGACATGCCAAAATGAAATTCAAGTCTGAGCGTGACGGATCACTCATCGGACGCCATCCGAGCCACTTGCTCCACCGCGGCCATCCTTGCTGCCTGCTCTGCATCCATCCGTTTTGCTTCCGTTGCAGCCATCCCCATTCGCACCGCCTCGTACCCCTACGTTCGTTGATCTTCTTCTTTCTGACAAGCCCATTTTCTTATTTGCTCATCCAAGAGGCTTGCGTCTGTCAACATTATCCTCGAATCCTCCGTGTCTCGAGCAAGTTGCAACCTCTCCGTCTCAATCTCTATTGATCCAAAGGTCTGTACCTTCTCGAGCTCCCATTTGAAACAAGCTTTTTTCTTCTCCAACTCTATCGTCTCTCTCCCAATTGCCAACTTGTTGCTCTCAATGAGCTACTTGGTGTTCACCCTATCTCGGTCCATCCTTTCTTTTTGCACATGCAACATGAGCTTGTACCTCACCTCTTGAAGGAAATATGCCCTAGAAGCAATAATAAAGTTGTTATTTTATATTAGATTTCTTTATTCATGATATAGGTTTATTATTCATGCTAGAATTGTATTGATCGGAAACTTAAATACATGTGTGAATACATAGACAAATACAGTGTTCCTAGTAAGCCTCTACTAGACTAGCTCATTGATCAAAGATGGTTAAGGTTTCCTAACCATAGACATGTGTTGTCATTTGATAACGGGGTCACATCATTAGGAGAATGATGTGACTGACAAGACCCATCCATTAGCTTAGCATAATGATCATTCAGTTTATTGCTATTGCTTTCTTCATGTCAAATATTTATTCCTTTGACTATGAGATTATGCAACTCCCGGATACCGAAGGAATACCTGATACGTCTCCAACGTATCTATAATTTTTGATTGTTCCATGCTATTATGTTATCTGTTTGAATGTTTTATATGCATTAATATGCTATTTAATATTATTTTTGGGACCAACCTATTAACCTAGAGCCTAGTGCCAGTTTCTGTTTTTTTCTTGTTTGTAAGCTTCGCAGAAAAGGAATAATAAACGGAGTCTAAACGGAATAAAACTTCACGATAATTTTTCTTGGACCGGAAGACACCCAGGGGACTTGGAGTCCAAGTCAGAAGAGCCACGAGGCGGCGACAAGGGTGGAGGGAGCGCCCTAGGGGGGGGGGGGGGCGACCCCTACCTTGTGGGCCCCTCAGGACTCCCATGACCTAGCTCTTCCTTCTATATATTCACATATATTCCAGAACCGCCTACTTTTCCGCCGCCGCAACCTTCTGTTCCCGTGAGATCCCATCTTGGGGCCTTTTCTGACATCCTGCCGGAGGGGGATTCGATCACGGAGGGCATCTACATCAACTCTATTGCCCTTCTGATGAAGCGTGAGTAGTTTACCACAGACCTACGGGTCCATAGCTAGTAGCTAGATGGCTTCTTCTCTCTCTTTGATTCTCAATACCATGTTCTCCTCGATGTTCTTGGAGATATATCTGATGTAATCTTCTTTGCGGTGTGTTTGTCGAGATCCAATGAATTATGGATTTATAATCAGCTTATCTATGAATATTATTTGAATCTTCTCTGAATTCTTATATGCATGATTTGATATCTTTGTATTTCTCTTCGAAATATCAGTTTGGTTTGGCCAACTAGATTGGTTTTTCTTGCAATGGGAGAGGTGCTTAGCTTTGGGTTCAATCTTGCGTGATTTCACCCGATGACAAAGTAGGGGTAGCGAGACACATATTGAATTATTGCCATCGAGGATAAAAAGATGGGTTTTTCATCGTATTGCTTGAGTTTATTCCTCTACATCATGTCATCTTACTTAAGGCGTTACTCCGTTCTTTATGAACTTAATACTCTAGATGCATGCTATATAGCGGCCAATGTGTAGAGTAATAGTAGCAGATGCAGGCAGGAGTCGATCTACTTGACACAGACGTGATGCCTATATGCATAATCATTGCCTTGGATATCGTCATAACTTTGCGCTTTTCTATCAATTGCTCGGCAGTAATTTGTTCACCCACCGTAGTATTTGCCTTCAAGAGAGAAGCCTCTAGTGAACCCTATGGCCCCCGGGTCTATTTACCATAATATTAGTTTCCGATCTACTATTTTGCAATCTTTTACTTTCAGATCTATAAACCAAAAAACCCAAAAATATTTTATCTTTCGTCTAGTTTTATTTATCTATCTCTATCAGATCTCACCTTTGCAAGTGCCCGTGAAGGGATTGACAACCACTTTATCGCGTTGGGTGCAAGTGTTTGATTGTTTGTGCAGGTATTGGTGATTTGCGCGTTCTTCTCCTACTGGATTGATATCTTGGTTCTTAACTGAGGGAAATACTTATCTCTACTGTGTTGCATCACCCTTTCCTCTTCAAGAGAAAAACCAATGCAAGCTCAAGAAGTAGCAATACCTTGTGTGTTATCAAACGTCACAACGTAACTTCGTGATCATAAAGATGCTCTACAGGTATCTCCGAAGATGTTTGTTGAGTTGGCATAGATCGAGATTATGATCTGTCACTCCGAGTATCGGAGAGGTATCTCTGGGCCCTCTCGGTAATACACATCATAAGCTTGCAAGCAAATGACTAAGGAGCTAGTCACAAGGTGTTGTATTATGGAACGAGTAAAGAGACTTGCCGGTAACGAGATTGAACTAGGTATGAAGATACCGACGATCGAATCTCAGGCAAGTAACATACCGATGGACAAAGGGAATTACGTATGTTGTCAATACGGTTCGACCGATAAAGATCTTCGTAGAATATGTAGGAGCCAATATGGGCATACAGGTTCCGCTATTGGTTATTGACCAGAGAGGTGTCTCGGTCATGTCTACATAGTTCTCGAACCCGTAGGGTCCGCACGCTTAACGTTCGTTGACGATATAATGTTATATGAGTTATATGTTTTGGTGACTGAATGTTGCTCGGAGTCCCGAATGAGATCACGGACATGGATAGGAGTCTCAAAATGGTCGAGAGGTAAAGATTGATCTATTGGATGATGGTATTTGGACACCGGAAGTGTTTCGGGACGTACCGGGAAGGAATCGGGTCACCGGAAGGGGTTCCGGGCACCCCCCCCCCCCCCCGGCAAGGTATGGGTCTTATGGGCCAAAGGAGGGGACAGACCAACCCACAAGGGGGCTGGTGCGCCCCCTCCCTTGTTTGTCCAACCCTAGGGAAGGAAAAGGGGGAGGGCTAGCCCCTCCTGCCTTTCCCTCTCATGGGAGAAAGGAAAGGGGGGCACCCTCCCCTGCCTTTCCCCGCACTCCAAATAAGGAAAGGGGGGCGGCTTGGGAGGGACTGATAACCCACAAGTATAGGGGTTCGCAACAGTTTTCGAGGGTAGAGTATTCAACCCAAATTTATTGATTCGACACAAGGGGAGCCAAAGAATATTCTCAAGTATTAGCAGCTGAGTTGTCAATTCAACCACACCTGGATAACTTAATATCTGCAACAAAGTGTTTAGTAGCAAAGTAATATGATAGTAGTGGCAACGGTAACAAAAGTAGCAGTAGCAAAAGTAATATTGTTGGTGTTTTGTAGTGATTATACTTGATAACAACGGAAAGTAAATAAGCGGAGAACAATATGTGAAAAGCTCGTAGGCATTGGATCGGTGATGGAAAATTATGCCGGATGCGGTTCATCATGTAACTATCATAACATAGGGTGACATAGAACTAGCTCCAATTCATTAATGTAATGTAGGCATGTATTCAGAATATAGTCATACGTGCTTATGGAAAAGAACTTGCATGACATCTTTTGTCCTACCCTCCCGTGGCAGCGGGGTCCTAATGGAAACTAAGGGATATTAAGGCCTCCCTTTAACAGAGTACGGAACAAAGCATTAGCACATAGTGAATACATGAACTCCTCAAACTACGGTCATCACCGGGGGTGGTCCCGATTATTGTCACTTCGGGGTTGCGGATCATAACACATAGTAGGTGACTATAAACTTGCAAGATAGGATCAAGAACTCACATATATTCATGAAAACATAATAGGTTCAGATCTGAAATCATGGCACTCGGGCCCTAGTGACAAGCATTAAGCATAGCAAAGTCATATCAACATCAATCTCAGAACATAGTGGATACTAGGGATCAAACCCTAACAAAACTAACTCGATTACATGATAAATCTCATCCAACCCATCACCGTCCAGCAAGCCTACGATGGAATTACTCACGCACGGCGGTGAGCATCATGAAATTGGTGATGGAGGATGGTTGATGATGACGACGGCGATGAATCCCCCTCTCTGGAGCCCCGAACAGACTCCAGATCAGCCCTCCCGAGAGGTTTTAGGGCTTGGCGGCGGCTCCGTATCGTAAAACGCGATGAATTCTTCTCTCTGATTTTTTTCTCCCCGAAAGCAAATATATAGAGTTGGAGTTGAGGTCGCGATACGTCTCCGTCGTATCTATAATTTTTGATTGTTCCATGTCAATATTCTACAACTTTCATATACTTTTTGGCAAACTTTTATACTATTTTTGGGACTAACATATTGATCCGATTGCGGGTGCGGTTCACATGCATTTGCATGTTTTTGGTTTCTCATAATATACATATCATACGGAGTCCAAAAGGGATAAAAACGTACGGAGCTTATTTTTGGAATATTTGGAAAATCTAGAAGAAAGATCAACGTGAAATGGTGTCCGAGGTGGCCACGAGAGGGGGCCCACGCCCTCCCGAGGGCGCGCTTCACCTCATGAGCCACCCGTAAGGCGATTGATGCCCTTCTTTGGCCGCAAGAAAGCTAATTTTTGGTAAAAATCACGGTGAAGGTTTCAGTCCAATCGAGATTACGGATCTCCATATATATACTGAAGCGGTGAAAGGACGGTAATGTAACGCAGGCAGAGAGAGAGGCAGAGAGATAGATCCAATCTCGGAGGGGCTCTTGCCCCTCCCATGCCATGGAGGCCAAGGACTAGAGGGGAAACCCTTCTCCCATCTAGGGAGAAGGTCAAGGAAGAAGAAGAAGGAGGGCCCCCCTCTCCCCTTCTCTTCCGGTGGCGCCGGAACGCCGCCGTGGCCATCATCATCATCACCGCGATCTTCACCAACACCTCCGCCATCTTCACCAACATCTCCATCACCTTCCCCCCTCTATCTACAGCGGTCCACTCTCCCACAACCCGCTGTACCCTCTACTTGAACATGGTGCTTTATGCTTCATATTATTATCCAATGATGTGTTGCCATCCTATGATGTCTGAGTAGAATTCGTTGTCCTATCGGTGGTTGATGAATTTCTATGATTGATTTAATTTGCTTGTGGTTATGTTGCTGTCCTTTGGTGCCCATCATATGAGCGCGTGCGTGGATCACACCTTAGGGTTAGTTGTATGTTGATAGTACTATGTATTGGAGGGCAAGAGTGACAGAAGCTTCAACCTAGCATAAAAATTGATTCATACGGGATTGAAGGGGGACCGATATATCTTAATGCTATGGTTGGGTTTTACCTTAATGAACATTAGTAGTTGCGGATGCTTGCTAATAGTTCCAATCAAAAGTGCATAGAATTCCAAGTAAGGGATGACATGCTAGCAGTGGCCTCTCCCACATAATACTTGCTATCGGTCTAGTAAAGTAGTCAATTGCCTAAGGGACAATTTTGCAACTCCTACCACCACTTTTCCACACTCGCTATATTTTCTTTAATTGTGTTTTTATCTAAGCAGCCCCTAGCTTTTATTTACGTGCTCTTTATTATCTTGCAAACCTATCCGAAAACACCTACAAAGTACTTCTAGTTCATACTTGTTCTAGGTAAAGCGAACGTCAAGCGTGCGTAGAGTTGTATCGGTGGTCGATAGAACTTTAGGGAATATTTGTTCTACCTTTAGCTCCTCGTTGGGTTCGACACTCTTACTTATCAAAAACTGTTGCGATCCCCTATACTTGTGGGTTATCAAGACCTTTTTCTGGCGCCGTTCTTTGAGGAGTCATAGCGTGTGGTGAATATTCTCGTGTGTGCTTGTTTGCTTTATCACTAAATAATTTTTATTTTGTTGTTCGTAGTTGTTTTCTATCTTTAGTTATGGGTAGGAAACGCAAAATACCAAAAAAATTAGTTGTACCTACTGAACCAATGGTTGAAGAATGATACGTCTCCGTCGTATCTACTTTTCCAAACACTTTTGCCCTTGTTTTGGACTCTAACTTGAATGATTTGAATGGAACTAACCCGGACTGACGCTGTTTTCAGCAGAATTGCCATGGCGTTGTTTTATGTGCAGAAAACAAAATTTCTCGGAATGACCTGAAACTCCACGAAATATCTTAGAATAATAATAAAAATCCTGTAAAGATGAAGACCGGGGCCCACACTGTCCCACGAGGGTGGGCGCGCCCTCCCACAGGCGCGCCGCCCTACCTCGTGGGCCCCTGGTGGCCCTCGGCGCCAACTCCAACTCCATATATTGGCTTTCGGGAGAAAAAATCAGAGAGAAAGTTTCATCGCGTTTACGATCACGGAGCCGCCGCCAAGCCCTAATCTCTCTGGGAGGCTGATCTGGAGTCCGTTCGGGGCTCGAAGAGGGGATTCGTCGCCGTCGTCATCATCAACCATCCTCCATCACCAATTTCATGATGCTCACCGCCGATGCGTGAGTAATTGCATCGTAGGCTTGCTAGAGCGGTGATGGGTTGGATGAGATTTATCATGTAATCGAGTTAGTTTTGTTAGGGTTTGATCCCTAGTATCCATTATGTTACGAGATTGATGTTGCTATGACTTTGCTATGCTTAATGCTTGTCACTAGGGCCCGAGTGCCATGATTTCAGATCTGAACCTATTATGTTTTCATGAATATATGTGTGTTCTTGATCCTATCTTGCAAGTCTATAGTCACCTTCTATGTGTTATGATCGAGACAACCCAAGTGACAATAATCGGGACCACTCCGGTGATGACCATAGTTTGAGGAGTTCATGTATTCACTATGTGCTAATGCTTTGTTTCGGTTCTCTATTAAAAGGAGGCCTTAATATCCCTTAGTTTCCAACAGGACCCGCTGCCACGGAGGGTAGGACAAAAGATGTCATGCAAGTTCTTTTCCATAAGCACGTATGACTATTTACGGAATACATGCCTACATTACATTGATGGTGGAGCTAGTTACGAGTCACCCTATGTTATGATTTGTTACATGACGAACCACATCCGGCATAATTATCCATCAACGATCCGGTGCCTCTGAGTTTTCCATATCTTGGTTTACGCTTATTTACTTTTCCGTTGCTCATTATCATCACTACAAAATACCAAAAACATTACTTTTCTTTGTCTTTACTTTTGTTACCGTTACCACCACTATCATATTACTTTGCTACTAAACACTTTGCTGCAGATACTAAGTTTCGGTGTGGTTGAATTGACAACTCAGCTGCTAATACTTGAGAATATTCTTTGGCTCCCCTTGTGTCGAATCAATAAATTTGGGTTGAATACTCTACCCTCGAAAACTGTTGCGATCCCCTATACTTGTGGGTTATCAAGACCTTTTACGGCGCCGTTCTTGGAGCATAGCTCTATTCTTTGAGTCACTTGGGATTTATACCTGCTGGACACTATAAAGAACTTGAAAGACGCTAAGACAAAACCCTCAACTACGAGGGGAGGTAAGGAACTGCCATCTAGCTCTGCACTTGATTCACCTTCTGTTATGAGTAAGCTAGCGACACCTAAACACCTTACGCTATTCGTTCCGATATGTCGCATGTTATTGATGATGCCACTTCTGCTATGCATGATACTTATGATGAAACTACTTCTATGCTTGATACTACTGTGCCCCTTGGTGAATTTCTAGATGAACAAATTTCTAGGTCTAGAGAAAGAGAAAATATTGAAAGTGAATACAATGATGTTAGTGATGATGAAAATATGCCTGCTATTCCTGAGGGTTATCTTTTTAATGATGAATCTACTGCAGCTGTTCTTGCTTGCCAGGATAGATTTGAACTTAAGAGGTTGCTAGTTAAATGGAGTAAAGAATTTTTTAGAGATAGGATGAGACCCGACCCTGCTTTTGCTACTTCACCTATCTGTGTTCCCGATCAGGATTATTATGATTTTTTTGTTGATCCAGATGTAATTACTTTGGTTGCATATGATCCTTTTTATGGCTATGAATCTGAAACTGTTGTGGCACATCTTCGTAAGTTAAATAATATAGCTGCCCTGTTTACTAATAATGAGAGATCACGCTACCTTTATTTACTCAAAATATTTCTGTTCTCATTAAAGGGTGATGCTAAGAAATGGTTTAATTCTCTTGATCCTGGTTGTGTGCAAAGTCCTCAGGGTATGAGTTATTACTTCTCTGCTAAATATTTCCCTGCTCATAAGAAACAAGCTGCTTTGAGGGATATATATAATTTTGTGCAAATTGAAGAAGAGAGTCTCCCACAAGCTTGGGGGAGGCTTCTCGTGTTATAATGCTTTGCCTGATCATCCTCTTAAGAAACCTGAAATACTTGATATTTTTTATAATGGACTAACCGATGTTTCCAGAGATTACCTGGATAGTTGTGCTGGTTCTCTTTTCAGGGAAAGAACACCAGATGAAGCTGAAATTTTATTGAACAATACGTTGACAAATGAAAATAATTGGGCACCTCCTGAGCCAACTCACGAGCCAGCTCCTGAGCCAATTACTGAGCCTATTCCTAAACCAACTCCGAAGAAGAGAGGTGTTCTATTTCTCAGTCCCGAAGATATGCAAGAGGCAAAGAAATCCATCAAAGAAAAAGGTATTAAAGCTGAAGATGTTAAGAATTTACCTCCTATTGAAGAAATACATGGTCTTAATTTATCACTTTGTTGAAGAAGTATATGATCTCAATTACTTATTTCTTGAAGAACCTCCCGATATCCCGACCACGGTAGTAAATGTAAATTCTCTCTATAGGTATGATAAAGCTGAAGTCCCTCCTACTAAAATTGCTAGTCGATTGCTTGGATGAGTTTGATAACTTTATGTTTAAGCAAGATGACTTTAATGCTTATTTTGGTAGACAATTAAAATAGAATACCCTTATGATTAAACGCTTGAGTGATTATATGCCTAATATTAGACGTGAACTTAGACTAGTTAGCAAACATGATTCTATGGTTACCACTCAAGTAGAACAAGTACTTAAAGCTCAGAAAGAAGTGCTTGATGAAATGAATAGTAAGAAAAATGATTATGCTGTTAGAGTGGCTACTAGAACTGGTAGAATGACTCAGGAACCTTTATATCCTGAAGGCCACCCTAAGAGAATCGAGCAAGATTCTCAGAGAAATAATATTGATGCACCTAGTTCTTCTAAAAGGAAGAAAAGGAAAAATGATAGAACTGTGCAAACTTCTAGTGAACCTATTGCTGAACTGCCTGATAATCCAAATGATATCTCTATGTCTCATGTTGAAACACAATCTGGTAGTGAATATGAACCTAGTGAAAATGTTAATGATGATGTTCGTGATGATGCTCAATCTAGTAATGATAATGAAGTAGAAGTTGAACCTGTTGTTGATCTTGATAACCCACAATCAAAGAATCAACGTTATGATAAGAGAGACTTCGTTGCTAGGAAACATGGTAAAGAAAGTGAACCATGGGTTCAGAAACCCATGCCTTTTCCTCCCAAACCATCCAAGAAAAAGGATGATGAGGATTTTGAGCGCTTTGCTGAAATGATTAGACCTATCTTTTATGCGTGTCACGATTGGTGATATGCTCAAAATGAATCCTTATGCTAAATATATGAAAGATATTGTTACAAATAAGAGAAAGATACCGGGAGCTGAAATTTCCACCATGCTTGCTAATTATACTTTTAAGGGTGGAATACCAAAGAAACTTGGAGATCCAGGAGTACCTACTATACCATGCTCCATTAAAAGAAATTATGTTAAAACTGCTTTATGTGATCTTGGAGCCGGTGTTAGTGTTATGCCTCTCTCTTTATATCGTAGACTTGACTTGAATAAGTTGACACCTACTGAAATATCTTTGCAAATGGCTGATAAATCAACTGCTATACATTGCCGGTATTTGTGAGGATGTGCCTGTTGTGGTTGCAAACGTTACTATTTTAACGGACTTTGTTATTCTTGATATTCCCGAGGATGATATTATGTTTATTATTCTTGGAAGACATTTCCTTAATACTGCAGGGCTGTTATTGATTGCAACAAAGGCAATGTTACTTTTCATGTTAATGGTAATGAGCATATGGTACACTTTCCGAGGAAACAACCTCAAGTTCATAGTATCAACTCTATTGGAAAAGTTCCATCGATTATATTTGGAGGTTTTGAATTTCCTCTTCCTACTGTCAAGAAGAAATATGATATACTTATTATTGGTGATGTCCATATCCCCGTTGAGGTAACATAGTGTTATCCGAAATTTCTCCGGTTCCATGACTATCGGAATGAGTTTGTTAACAAGACTTGATCAACCTTGTTAGTGGATTCCTTTTGATGAGCATGAGATGGATGAAACTAGAAGCACAACCTATACATGTACCCTCTTTATATTTTCTGCTACTTAGTAGAAATAAAGTAAAATAGTATTTTTTATACATCTCCCGACTTATCCGTGCAATATAAAATATCCCAAAAATAAAAGTCCTCGTAATGCCATGCCAATTTAATATGATTTTTCGGGAATATTTGAGGATTTCTTGTGCAAAAATTATCATGGGAGCTGCCACCTGGTCACGAGGGTGGAGGCGCGCCCTACCCCTGGGCGCGCCCCCTGCCTCGTGGGCCCACGGTGGCCCTCCTCCACTTATCCCTGCACCCATCTTCTTCCTCTGCCTCACACAAACCCGAAAAACCAACTCAAGCTCGTGTTCCAGCCTCTTTTGCTGTGATTTTCGATCTCCTTGCTCAAAGCACCTCTCGCAAAACTGCTTGGGGAGATTGTTCCTTGGTATGTGACTCCTCCATTGGTCCAATTAGTTTTTGTTCTAGTGCTTTATTCATTGCAAATTTGTGCTGCATAGGTGACCATGTTCTTGAGCTTGCATGTCAAATTTATATGGTTCCAAGTAGTTCTAATGCTTGATATATGCTCTAGGCACTTGTATGAGTAGTTGCTATCAGTTTTATTGAAGTTGGTTCACTTTTGTTTGAAGTTACTAAAATTTCAGATTATTTCAGAAATAATGAAGAGGCTTTTGAGGGGCTCGTCGAGCCGAAGCTCTAAGGAGAAACAAAAGGAAGAAGAACATAAGCCCAAATTTAATTTGCCTCGTATCGCGGAGGTTCGGCCGTGTGAATGGCCTTCCGATGACTTCTTGAGGAGAGCCGGGATTTATGAGGATTTCTATCTATTGATTGAGAACGCCGGCCTCAACAACTTCCTCCGCGACCAACGTCATAAGTATCTCTTACTCACAAATATTTTTGTGCAGAACTTCTACTTTTTCTCTAAGAAATCACCTCCAACAGTAGAGTTCCATTTGTATGACGTTGTTAAGGAGATGACATTAGCTGAATTTTGCGAGGTTTGCAAAATACCCTTTGAGGGCACCCTAGATGAACCACACCGTAATGAAGTAGAAGCTTTTATTAACACTATCACTGTGGGAGAAACTAGGAAGGTTTCTGATGCAAGAATCACTAGCATACATTTTCCTGTTTTACGTTACTTTGCCTTATTTGCTAGTCGTTGTTTGATTGGTCGCGGGAACTGTGGAAACCTTAGCATTCCTGATATTATCATTTTGTTCCATGGTTTATATCGCAATAACTCTGTTAGTTTGGGTGGAATTGTTGCTAGACGATTAAGTGCGAACCGTACTAAAGGCCCCATCTTTGGAGGCATTTATGCTTCACGCCTAGCTGAATATTTTGAGATACCTATTAGGCATGAGGAGAAAGAAGAAACAGCGCTGCCCGTGCTTATTTAGATTATAAGAGTATGCTA
The DNA here is from genome assembly GCA_021605145.1 of Aegilops bicornis. Lineage (NCBI taxonomy): Eukaryota > Viridiplantae > Streptophyta > Magnoliopsida > Poales > Poaceae > Aegilops > Aegilops bicornis. The sequence continues at coordinate 337,231,531 of CM038675.1, forward strand.
GCGCATGATTTTCTTGTTAAGAGTCGCGAAGGGAGCTCAAATATAAATTGTACTTTGATAAACATCACCCCGAGACTATTACCTTGCCTGCTCCCTCTTTGTTTAACTTGTCTCTGAGGGCCTTACATTGTTACGTAGGCGGCTGTTCAAGCCTCACGGAATCCTGCACCAGCCGGAACCGGAGCCACAAGATGAGCCTCCACGAATGTCTGCATTTATTCTTGGGATCTCGAGGCGGTTGCCCGATCGATGTGATCGAGTCCTCTTCATCACATTATGATCCCAACTATTCTTCATCACAAGACGACCCGGCTACACCTACGGGTATCCGCCAGGCTATCCCTGGCAATAGACCAACTTAGGCCAAAAGCCTAAGCTTGGGGGAGTACGTATTTCTCACCGACATTACATTTATGCTCACACACACTCATTGCTAGATGTTGGTGCTCATACTCTTTCACTGTAATATCCATGCTAGTTTATTTTCTTTTTCCTGCTTTCTTCTTGTGTGTTTAATAAACCTTAAAAAACCAAAAAAATTAGTAGTAGTTTATTTTTCCTGCTGTAGTAGTAATAATTAAAAAGAAAACCCAAAAACATTTCCCGTTCTTCTTTTTGCTTGTTGGGAGCTTTCCCGTGTAAATAGTTTTTATTTTTCTTTTCCTTTCTTTGGGGGTCGAGAAGACCATATTGAAAATGCTTAGTGGCTCTTATATGCATGATCGTTTATTTAACTTAGAGCCCATATTACTTGTCTTCTCTCTTGAGTTGAATGCTTGCAGATTTCAGCTTAGTCCAACGCATGTGAACTCTTATTATTATACACACCGTTCGGTCGTGCAAGTGAAAGGCAATAATGATGATATATGATGGACTTATTGGGATGAGAAAAGCTGGTATGAACTCGACCTCTCTTGTTTTTGTAAATATGATGATTCATCGTTCCTGATTCAGCTATTATGAAGTAAACATATTTGCAATGACATTTAGAGATTATAGTTGCTTGTGCCATGCTTGATTAGCTATGATTCATAATGGTTTACCTTGCATGCCAACATGCTATTAGAATGATTATAATGTGGTATGATGGATGGTATCCTCCTTTAAATGAATTGAGTGACTCGACTTGGCACATGTTCACGCATGTAGTTGAATCAAATCAACATAGCCTTCATGATATTTATGTTCATGGTGGATTATATCCTACTCATGCTTGTATTCGGTGTAAATTAATTTTAATGCATGTTTACTACTGTTGTCGCTCTCTCAGTTGGTCGCTTCCCAGTCTTTTGCTAGCCTTCACCTGTACTAAGCGGGAATACTGCTTGTGCATCCAAACTCCTTAAACCCCAAAGTTGTTCCATATGAGTCCACCATACCTTCCTATATGCGGTATCTACCTGTCGTTCCAAGTAAATTTGTATGTGCCAAACTCCAAACCTTCAAATGAAATTCTGTTTTGTATGCTCGAGCAGCTCATGTGCAACTAGGGCTGCCTATATCTTCCATGCTAGGTGGGTTATTCTCAAGAGGAGTGGACTCGCTCCTCATTCACGAGAAAGGGCCGGTAGGGATGCCCAGTCCCATGATCCAAAAAGATCAAAGCAAATCAAAATAATTAAACAAAACTCCCCACAGGACCCGTTGAATGTTGGAGGCACTCGTCGTTTTGAGCAAGCCATGGATTGATGCTTGTGGAGGAGGGGGAGTATAAACCTTTACCATTCTGTTTGGGAACTGCCTATAATGCATGTAGTATGGAAGATACAGCCATCTCATAGTTGTTATGCTGACAAAGGTGAAAGTATGCCGCTCAAAATATAATTTATCTCTATTTCAAAATCGAGCTCTTGCACCTCTACAAATCCCTTCTTCCCTCTGCGAAGGGCCTATCTATTTACTTTTTTGTTGAGTCATCACCCTTCTTATTAAAAAGCACCCGCTGGAGAGCACTGCTTGTCGTTTGCATTCATTATAATTGGTTTATATTGGGTATGACTTGATTGGATCTCTTTACCATGAATTACAATGTTTAGTCAGTCCTTAATCTTTAAAGGTGCTCTGCATTTATGTTTTGCGGTCTCAGAAAGGGCTAGTGAGATACCATTTCGTTATATCATGTTATGATTATTTTGAGAAAGTGTTGTCATCTGAGTTTTATTATTATGGCTTGCTAGCTGATTATATTATTGATATGAGTAATTGTGAGACCTACGTGTTATTATGAGTATGGTTAGTTCATAATAATTGCTGAAACTTGAATGCTGGCTTTTCATTTTTACAACAACAAGAGCAAACAGAGTTCATAAAAGTTTTTCTTTTTCTCTTTCAGTTTGTCAACTGAATTGCTTGAGGACAAGCAAGGGTTTAAGCTAGGGGGAGTTGATACGTCTCCGTCGTATCTACTTTTCCAAACACTTTTGCCCTTGTTTTGGACTCTAACTTGTATGATTTGAATGGAACTAACCCGGACTGATGTTGTTTTCAGCATAATTGCCATGGTGTTGTTTTATGTGCAGAAAACAAAAGTTCTCGGAATGACCTGAAACTCCACGGAATATCTTAGAATAAATAATAAAAAATCCTCACCAAAGATGAAGACCAGGGGGCCCACACCCTGTCCACGAGGGTGGGGGGCGCGCCCCTCCCCCTAGGCCCGCCGCCCTACCTCATGGGCCCCCTGGTGGCCCTCCGACGCCAACTCCAACTCCATATATTGGCTTTCGGGGAGAAAAAAATCAGAGAGAAAGTTTCATCGCGTTTTACGATACGGAGCCGCCGCCAAGCCCTAATCTCTCTCGGGAGGGCTGATCTTGTAACATCCCAAAATCCTAAATTTTGGAATGTCATAAACAAATAGGTAGTTTTGATTGATTGGTTGATTGATTGACTGAAAGTGAGTGAATTCGAAACTTTTTGAAAGTTAAATGAGAGGGAATAAAAGGACTTTCCCAAACTTTCATTTTGCTTTTATGCTCTCAAGAATTCAAATTCTTTTCATCACGAAACCCTCGAGAGAAGATGACTTGAATTCTTCCATTTATTTAAATGACAAGGGGTGTTGAAAATATTTGAATTTCATTTGGAAAATATTTCCAATTCTGAAACTTTATGCAACTCAATGATTTTCACGAGAGAAGATAAAATGACTTCTTCAAAACATATGAAATATGAGTTGGGAGTTTCAAAGAATTTAAAATTCAAGGTTCTTTTGAATTTATTTTCAATTTGGAGTTATTTGAGTTTTATTCAAATTATTTTTCTCCAAAAATAAAATATATGGAAAATAGGGTAACATGATTCCCTACGTCAGAAAAATGGAGAGAAATAAATTTCAATTCATTTTGATATTTTTTAAAATGATTTTTGTTGGATTTTATTGGACCAGAAGCACTCTTTGTTTTATTTAAATTTGTGTGAATTTTATTTAATGCTATAGAAATGTCCACGTTGTAGGAAAGCTTTTTCTGAAATTTTTGATATATTATATGCTTATATAATATTTTTATTTATTTGGTTTTATTATTTTTATTTGTCTCTGTTTAAAAAAACAAATGTTTAAAAAAAAAACCTCAGCGCCTTGGGCCAAAGGCCCAAGCCGCCAAAGCCACCGGCCGGCCAGGAGGCCAACACCACCACGCGCGCCGCACCAGGGAGCCGCCGCTTCCTTTTTCCTTTTCCTAGTAGGACTCTTTTCCTACTTCCGTTATTCCGTATCTATTTCTAGATCTTTTCCTCTTGTTTCCTAATCCCAGTCTATTTCTTGCCCCCTACCCCAAGCAAAACCCTCCCCTCCCCAATATAAATACCCAAGTACCCCCCTCCAACACATCAAACCAACACCTCTCCTCTCCTCTCCTCTCCTTGTGAGCAGCCCCACACCAGCGCCGCCGCGCCCTACACCAGCGCCCGCCGCGCCGCTTGCCACCGCCGCCGCCAAGTGCCGCCGTCGCCGCCGCGCCCGCCGCCGGAGCCCCTCGCCTCTTGAGGTACTAGCCCAGCAGCGTCACCTTTTCTTTTCCTCGGTTCAGTTTTTAAGTAAATTGTTCCGGTTTCCGCTCCGTTTTCTAGATCGGTTTTTCGTTTCGTTTTCTTTCCGAAACCCTAGATCGATTTTCTACGGTTTTTCTTTCCGGTTTTGTTTAGCGGCGTTAAGCTCGATAGATTTTTCTTTTATTTTTAATTCCCGTGGGGACCTATCCGTAGTGTTATTTTTTAGTCCCTAATCTTCAAACGCTCATAACTTTTTACTCGTAAGTCGGAATCCATGAAACCAACGCCCACTTCTTCGTTCACGATCCCTCTATCCATAATACAACTCAAACATGTTTTTGATAATTTAAAATTTGAATTAGATCAGATTTTTATTCAAACTTCGTTTGATTGTAACTTGAGTTTAAATAACTCCGATTTAGTTGATTCTTTTTGCTAATCGAAGCTCTTGACCTAAACTTTCTGATAAGGCCAAATTCATATAATTTTCGTACTGTTAGAAATTGTTTTATGTTGCAAGAGTTATTTGCTTGTTTTTGATGTTTTTCGATTTGTTTTCTTCGTTCTTTCCGACCTTTTTAGAGATTGCTTATGTGTGGTTACTATTGCTTGGTTACGATAGATTGACCGGAGTGTGACGAGTAGAGCTATCAAGAGTTTGAGAGCGAATCATCTTCATCAAATTTGCAGGCAAGTAACACTTGATCATACTTTTTCTACTACCCAGTTTTATGCATTAGATCTATTCCTCAAACACTTGCATGATTAGGATCTAATTAAATTGGGGGTTATGGGAAGTAGTTGAGGTAGTACCTATTACCTGTTTTATTACAAAACCCTTGGGAGTTACTTCTACGTTTGCTTATTACGCCATGCTATGCCCGTAGACGTGGATTGGGTGAGTGTATTCCATGACTGATGTGAGATTGTTAAATTAATGGTTTATTTAAGGTGGCAACTTAAACACACATGCAGGTGGATTGAGGCACCTGGGGTTTCCAGGACTTGCCTGTTTTTCTTTGGACCGCCACCCAGGCTCAAAGGGATCATAAGATTATTCAAACTAGAAACTTCCGTGTGCAGCCACAAGCCATTATGGGCTCTGGCATGGTTGACTAAGTCGTCACGAACTCTTATAGTGGTGGACTAGCAGATGTAGGGGATGTAGGTGTACCGGTCCACCCATCGTAAGGTGCTAGCGCTTCTGAAAGACTATGTCTCGGTCATCCGTCTCTCAAACACCATGTAGTGCGAGAAACCAAACGGACGCGATCGAGTCTTGTGGTGAAAAGTGCGCAAACCTCTGCAGAGTGTACAAACTAATCATGGTTAGCCGTGTCCCCGGTTATGGACATCTTGAGTATCTAGTACTTGGATTATCCTGTTGATCTCATCATGTTACTCTAATTAATATTGTTGGGTTTTTAATGAGTACTTTTAATTGGGATTGAGGATGCTGTCAACCATTCTCAATGTTCAACAACCACCATGATAGTTAAATAAATTTTATTCCTTTGAAGTAGGGAAAAACTGGCTTTATGCAAAAGCTCAGAATCAGAGAGCTTTTTCCACCAGCCATATATGCATGTAGTATAGCTTATTCTTTCATTACTCTCTATGTGTTACATTGCCAGCATATTCCATGTCTTGACCCGTTTCGGGCTGCAACTTTTCATGTTGCAGACTTCTCAGACGACGAGTAAGTGATACGTTAGGGTTACGATTTCCTATACTCAACTTTGCCGTTGATGTTGATGGGAATCCACAACCTTGTTGCTTCCGCTATGTTTTGGATTGAGGTAATAGTTTTTACGTTATTTATACATGTGATTTACCTCTTTTATAAATCCTTCGAGTGTGTGTGTCAGCATACCGATCCAGGGATGACACGAAAGCACAGAGACTTGATCCATTCGGGTCGGGTCGCTACAAGATGGTATCAGAGCACATGTTGGTATGGGGACGTGACCCTAGAAAATGGCAAGCCCATAGGAAAGATTTTTCTCTACAACTTTCTTTTTCAAAAAGATCTTTTACCTCTCTTCTCTTCTGAGCTTATTCAAATATTCCTTTTTAGTGAGACCATACCCCTTTTCCCTTTTGACCACTCGAAGATTTGACTGAAGATACCACTCCAAGGAGACAAGATATCGGACAACTAAGACCATTTGGAATGAAGAGGATTTTACCGTGTAAATGGAAACTACAACTGTTGAAGACTCCGAAGACTTGGAGAATTTGAAGGCTTTGAAGAATTCCCAGATTTTATGACCTAGGAAGGTTACGCTTATGGAATTAATAGATTATGGAAGTAATCAATACCCGAGATTAAGGTGTATTGGAGTAAGACCAGGATCTGGAGTATTACATCAAGGAGTTAAGATGGACCTACAAGAAGCAATATTTGACAAGAAGGCAATTGGTGAAGAACTCAGAACCGGAAGGCTGAAGTAACCAAAGCTGGAGGAACAAAACCTCGAGATCTGGGAGATTAAATCGAGATTGAAGGGCGATGGGATCATGGTTCATGCCAAGGATGTTGAAACCAGAAGTTTGGAATGCAACTCCAGGAATATTAAAGGACGTCACGAGAGACTCTGCGTCAACAGAGATGATCTGGCAAAAGAACTTGAGCGGAACAAGCATGATCAGAAGCAGCCATCAGAGACATGAACAAGACTTGAAGAGTGTGATGACTTTGAGATCTATTGACCTTTAGAAGACCAAACCCCTGTTACATACCTACGTTAGATGCGACGATTGTGAGCTGTCATTTGTTTGATGTTTTTCCGACAGCCACAATAAAATCTGTCTTTTCAAAACCATTGTTTGTATTGTGTGCATCCCTCTCGATCCCTCTTATCCCACCCCAAACCCATGGACCCAATAGAGGATGAATGGAGATGAGCTTGTATTGTATGGACCGATGAGTCAATTGGAGACAGACCAATGGATTCAGAACATGGAGGATCAAATGGAGAACAACCCTATAATCAGAAAGGATATGGCCCAACATGCTCTAGAGTGCTTTGAAAGAGGTGCTGCTATTTGGTGGAGGATGTCAAACCATCAATGGATGGCAAGGAGTAACCACTTGGAAAGAAATTAAGTTGACTTTGTCAAAGTCTAGGTTTGTGTCCCACAAGTTGAAGCCTTATGGAAATGATGTGAAGAAACCTTGTGCATGCAAGCTCTGTGGAGAAATAGGACACACCCATAAGGAACACAAGGATGAATGCCCTAATTGTGAAGGAAGTCACCCAACTGAAGAATGCCCAACTAGATAGATTACTTGTTTCTTGTGTGAAGGGACTACCCACTACCCTGCTCGGTGTCACATTTACCCCTTGGTACAGAGAACCATCCAATGAAGAAAGAAGAAATGAAAGGAGCCCTCATGGAGATGTTAGAAGAACACATGTGACGAAGGAAGATGTTGAGGACACACCCAAAGGAAACAAAATTAAAGCCCGCACCAAGTCATGCTATTCATGTGGAGAAGAGGGACACAACTCCCAAGATTATGCGAATGGAGATCTAGTAGAATTCCCGACAGAGGAAGTAGAGTATGACCCACAGGAAATAGAAGCCTGATTGGAGCAGAAAGGTCCGGAAGAGGAATAGATTGGATTCGGGAAGGATCTGAGTCATGTCACTGTTACAAATGCAAGGAGTCAGGGCACTACATCAACACTTGCCCAAAATGGAAGCCGAAGACCCAAAGAGGCTATGTGATCATGAGGAAACCTCGAAACCCGTCGAAGTAATATGTTTCCGTTGTAATGTAGCAGGGCACTTTGCGGAGATTGTTCAAGGAGAAGGAGACCGATGATATCTGATTGAAGTTGTAACAAAAGAAATGGAGTAGTAGAAGTGAGATATTTTTCTTTCATATTGAGGTGTTAAGTTGAGACATGTAATGGAAAAGCGAGAGATTGTAATAATTTAAGAATCAATGAAGTTAGCAGTGTTGGTACTGCTTTGGATTTTATGAGTTACCCTATGAGGAAAGATGTTGACCAATTTAGAGGATATGAGAAATATTGTCTATGGAATATTGGAACATTTTAAGGGTGGTAGTACCTGTAAGAACCGTTGACCTGGAAAAGATAAGGATACCCACTGAATGGATTTAGGACAAAAGGAATAGGAGTTTTGTCTTGATATGTTTGATACCCCAAGAGAGTGTGGGATGACGTTGGAGACCGTCGATTGTTTGGACCAAATGTGATCAAGGATGTCGAGAAGAGAATGTTAAGTTGATTCGAGATAGGTGAAGGTAGCTCGATCGAGCAGAATAGTTATGCATACTCAATAACGCAAGGAGGTAGTCTATGAAATCGGAGACAGAGCATATCTTTGTGTGCCACCTCTGCGAGGAGTTAAATGATTTGGAATTAAGGGAAAGTTAGCCCCGAGATTTGTAGGACCATACGGAGTTTTGGAACGTATGGGACAATTAGCTAACAAGTTGGAGTCACCCGAAGGACTGTCAGGAGTTCATGATGTGTTTCATGTTTCCCAGTTGAAGAAGTGCCATGCGGAGATGGCCAATATTCCCCTGTAAGGACACTTGACCCTGGAAAGGATAATGATGTTCCACGAAGTGGAGTATGGACTTCATAAGTATAAGTTTTATCTCGGTATGTGGGATATCCCACGAGGATGAAGAGATAAATTACTATTGGACGTAAATGAGGTATGATGTTGGAAATATGGGTCAATGGAAATTCCATGATGAGCCCGAGTAAGCACGTCTTAGTTTGGTGCCAATATAAGGAAAAGAGACGTACAATTGGATGGATTTTAAGTATGCGGGAAGTTGGATGTTGGGATAATGATCGATTGCCCGAGGATGTGTTCAAGGATTGCAAGTGATGAGATGGGCCATAACCCACAGGCCCCAGGACCTGCCAAGAAACAAGCACATTCTTGCTGAAGGAAAAACCCTGGCAGGAGTTACAATTTTATCAACCGACGATTCTATAGGAGTTTATGCAAAACCTGAGAGTTGTTAAGGAACGATAGATGTTTGTTTTGCTTGCAGAATCAATGGATTTATCCGAACTTGGTTCGTCGACAAGAGAAATTCTGCAATGCTCGTGAGGATGACCGAGTGTTAGAATGCGAGATTCGCTAAACCATGTACAAGGTAATGATTTGGGTGCGGGATGGATTGATCACCATACCGACTTACTCTTATTATTCGCTTTGCTATATGGGATGGTAAATCTGAGTGACTTACCTATAGCAGAGAGACGACGATATTAAACCTTGTTTAAACCTTAGAACGGTATAGGTATTTCTTTTTTCCTTGTACACGGCAGTTGTTGCCAACCGTAGGTTATACGGTGAGGTTCAGCCAAGACCCGTTTTCTGCAGGACAAACCATAAATTGTTGACCACCATGAGATATCGATAGTTGATTAGAATTGGCGCCAGACCCGTCAGCTATGAAGACCCAGTCTCGGAACAACCTTACCAAGAGGAAAGGACAAAGGAATTGAGGAAAAGGTTATGCCACTACCAGAAGAGCCCAGAGAAGGAATTTTCCTTACGATCTGAGAAGACCGACACCTTTGTCGATAATAAGGATGGAGTATATGAGTTTTGATGGAACCGTAACCAAGCTTCTAAGGGTGGTAGCACCCGAGACCCCGGAGATGATCGATGGTTTTTGAGAAGACCCCCAAACCCTAACCTATTTCTCTCTAGCCTCTCCGAATCTCGAGGACGAGATTCATTTTAAGGATGGTAGGTTTGTAACATCCCAAAATTCTAAATTTTGGAATGTTATAAACAAATAGGTACTTTTGATTGATTGGTTGATTGATTGACTGAAAGTGAGTGAATTCGAAACTTTTTGAAAGTTAAATGAGAGGGAATAAAAGGACTTTCCCAAACTTTCATTTTGCTTTTATGCTCTCCGGGAATTCAAATTCTTTTCATCACGAAACCCTCGAGAGAAGATGACATGACTTCTTACATATATTTAAATGACAAGGGTGTTGAAAATATTTGAATTTCATTTGGAAAATATTTCCAATTCTGAAACTTTATGCAACTCAATGATTTTCACGAGAGAAGATAAAATGACTTCTTCAAAACATATGAAATATGAGTTGGGAGTTTCAAAGAATTTAAAATTCAAGGTTCTTTTGAATTTATTTTCAATTTGGAGTTATTTGAGTTTTATTCAAATTATTTTTCTCCAAAAATAAAATATATGGAAAATAGGGTAACATGATTCCCTACGTCAGAAAAATGGAGAGAAATAAATTTGAATTCATTTTGATATTTTTTAAAATGATTTTTGTTGAATTTTATTAGACCAGAAGCACTCTTTGTTTTATTTAAATTTGTGTGAATTTTATTTAATGCTATAGAAATGTCCATGTTGTAGGAAAGCTTTTTCTGAAAATTTTGATATATTATATGCTTATATAATATTTTTATTTATTTGGTTTTATTATTTTTATTTGTCTCTGTTTAAAAAAACAAATTTAAAAAAAAAAACCTCAGCGCCTTGGGCCAAAGGCCCAAGCCATAAAGCTCACCTGACGGCAGGAGGCCAACACCACCACGCGCGCCGCACCAGGGAGCCGCCGCTTCCTTTTTCCTTTTCCTAGTAGGACTCTTTTCCTACTTCCGTTATTCCGTATCTATTTCTAGATCTTTTCCTCTTGTTTCCTAATCCCAGTCTATTTCTTGCCCCCTACCCCAAGCAAAACCCTCCCTCCCCAATATAAATACCCAAGCACCCCCTCCAACACATCAAACCAACACCACTCCTCTCCTCTCCTCTCCATGACAGCAGCCCACACCAGCGCCGCCGCCGCCCTACACCCGCGCCGCCGCCGCCACTTGCCACCACCGCCGCCAAGTGCCGCCGCCGCCGCCCAACGCCGCCGCCGCCAGAGCCCCTCGCCTCTTTGAGTTACTAGCCCCGCGCCGCGTCACCTTTTCTTTTCCTCGGTTCGGTTTTTCAGAATCGTTACAGTTTCGCTCGGTTTTCTAGATCGGTTTTTCGTTTGTTTTCTTTCCGAAACCCTAGATCGGTTTTCTCGCCGGTTTTCTTTCCGGTTTTGTTTAGCGGCGTTCGCTCGATAGATTTTTCTTTTATTTTTAATTCCCGTCGAGGACCTATCCGTAGTGTTATTTTTTAGTCCCTAATCTTCAAACGCTCATAACTTTTTACTCGTAAGTCGGAATCCATGAAACCAACGCCCACTTCTTCGTTATGATCCCCTCTATCCAGTTATACAACTCAAACATGTTTTTGATAATTTAAAATTTGAATTAGATCAGATTTGTATTCAAACTTCGTTTGATCGTAACTTGAGTTTTGTAACTCCGATTTAGTTGATTCTTTTTGCTAATCGAAGCTCTTGACCTAAACTTTCTGATAAGGCCAAATTCATATAATTTTGGAACTGTTAGAAATTGTTTTATGTTGCAAGAGTTATTTGCTTGTTTTTGATGTTTTTCGATTTGTTTTCTTCGTTCTTTCCGACCTTTTTAGAGATTGCTTATGTGTGGTTACTATTGCTTGCTTACGATAGATTGACCGAGTGTGACGAGTAGAGCTATCAAGAGTTTGAGAGCGAATCATCTTCATCAAATTTGCAGGCAAGTAACACTTGATCATACTTTTTCTACTACCCAGTTTTATGCATTAGATCTATTCCTCAAACACTTGCATGATTAGGATCTAATTAAATTGGGAGTTATGGGAAGTAGTTGAGGTAGTACCTATTACCTGTTTTATTACAAAACTCTTGGGAGTTACTTCTACGTTTGCTTATTACGCCATGCTATGCCCGTAGACGTGGATTGGGTGAGTGTATTCCATGACTGATGTGAGATTGTTAAATTAATGGTTTTATTTAAGGTGGCAACTTAAACACACATCTGGGTGGATTGAGGCACCTGGGTTTCCAGGACTTGCCTGTTTTTCTTTGGACCGCCACCCAGGCTCAAAGGGATCATAAGATTATTCAAACTAGAAACTTCCGTGTGCAGCCACAAGCCATTATGGGCTCTGGCATAGTTGACTAAGTCGTGCGAACTCTTATAGTGGTGGACTAGCAGATGTAGGGGATGTAGGTGTACTGGTCCACCCATCGTAAGGTGCTAGCGCTTCTGAAAGACTATGTCTCGGTCATCCGTCTCTCAAACACCCTGTAGTGCGAGAAACCAAACGGAGGCGATCGAGTCTTGTGGGGAAAAGTGCGCAAACCTCTGCAGAGTGTACAAACTAATCATGGTTAGCCGTGTCCCCGGTTATGGACATCTTGAGTATCTAGTACTTGGATTATCCTGTTGATCTCATCATGTTACTCTAATTAATATTGTTGGGTTTTAATGAGTACTTTTAATTGGGATTGAGGATGCTTGTCAACCATTCTCAATGTTCAACAACCACCATGATAGTTAAATAAATTTTATTCCTTTGAAGTAGGGAAAAAGCGGCTTTATGCAAAATCAGAATCAGAGAGCTTTTTCCACCAGCCATATATGCATGTAGTATAGCTTATTCTTTCACTACTCTCTATGTGTTACATTGCCGGCATATTCCATGTCGACCCGTTTTCGGGCTGCAACTTTTCATGTTGCAGACTTCTCGAACGACAGTAAGTGATACGTTAGGGTTACGATTTCCTATACTCAACTTTGCCGTTGGTGTTGATGGGAATCCACAACCTTGTTGCTTCCGCTATGTTTTGGATTGAGGTAATAGTTTTTACGTTATTTATACATGTGATTTACCTCTGTTATAAATCCTTCGAGTACTGTGTGTGTCAGCATACCGATCCAGGGATGACACGAAAGCACAGAGACTTGATCCATTCGGGTCGGGTCGCTACAGATCTGGAGTCCGTTCGGTGCTCCGAAGAGGGGGATTCGTCGCCGTCGTCATCATCAACCATCCTCCATCACCAATTTCATGATGCTCACCGTCATGCATGAGTAATTGCATCGTAGGCTTGCTGGACGGTGATGGGTTGGATGAGATTTATCATGTAATCGAGTTAGCTTTGTTAGGGTTTGATCCCTAGTATCCATTATGTTCTGAGATTGATGTTGCTATGAATTTGCTATGCTTAATGCTTGTCACTAGGGCCCGAGTGCCATGATTTCAGATCTGAACCTATTATGTTTTCATGAATATATGTGTGTTCTTGATCCTATCTTGCAAGTCTATAGTCACCTACTATGTGTTATGATCCGCAACCCAGTGACAATAATCGGGATCACTCCGGTGATGACCATAGTTTGAGGAGTTCATGTATTCACTATGTGCTAATGCTTTGTTCGGTTCTCTATTAAAAGGAGGCCTTAATATCCTTTAGTTTCCAATAGGACCCGCTGCCACGGGAGGGTAGGACAAAAGATGTCATGCAAGTTCTTTTCCATAAGCACGTATGACTATTTACGGAATACATGCCTACATTACATTGATGAACTGGAGCTAGTTCTGTGTCACCCTATGTTATGATGTTACATGACGAACCACATCCGCATAATTATCCATCACTGATCCGGTGCCTACAAGTTTCCCATATCTTTGGTTTACGCTTATTTACTTTTCCGTTACTCAAGTTATCATCACTACAAAATACCAAAAACATTACTTTTCTTTGTCTTTACTTTTGTTCTTTATTACCACCACTATCATATTACTTTGCTACTAAACACTTTGCTGCAGATACTAAGTTTCCAGGTGTGGTTGAATTGACAACTCAGCTGCTAATACTTGAGAATATTCTTTGGCTCCCCTTGTGTCGAATCAATAAATTTGGGTTGAATACTCTACCCTCGAAAACGGTTGCAATCCCCTATACTTGTGGGTTATCAAAGAACCACTCAAAATCTATCACACTCCTGAAGCTTTTTACTTGGATCATCTTCGATCCCTATGTGCTCGGGCTGAAACCCCAACTAGCTTAGTTGAGGACAAATCTTTAGATGAGCATGCTTGTTATGTGCGACACCGAATATCTGAAAAAGGGAAAATTCTATTGGGTCAAATTCATCGTTTGCAATGCTATGCTTGGAATTTATGTGAAATATATGATGTTACTTGTTGTTCTGAAAACCCTAAGAAACACCTTCCCTATCAATGTGAGTTTAGTGATAATGGAATCGTATCTTCGTATGCTAAAGGTGTTTATAGTTACTATGATATTCAACAAATTGAAGACTTTGTTGCTTTTAAGGGTGCTTACGAAATTGCTTCTTTGATTGAAATGTGTGATGCTACTTTTCACAAATCTGAAAATTTTGCCATACTTAAATATTGCTATGATAATTATGCTTCTAATGCCTATGTTGAACCATATCTTGAGGATTACCCCGCTGTCAAAGAACAGACTAATATTTTGCAGGAGTCTATGGAAAAAGAAATTGATGAAACTGTGAGCTCATTGGATGAAAAAGATGAGGAGGAGAGCGAAGAACAAAAGGAGGAAGAGCGGATTGATCACCCGTGCCCACCTTCTGATGAGAGTAACTCTTCAACTCATACATTATTTAATTCCTTCTTGCTTACGAAGGATGATTGCTATGAAGATTGTTATGATCCGTTGATGCTATTGAAATATCCCTTTTTGATGATGCTTGCTATGCTTGTGGCCAAGATGCCAATATGAATTATGCTTATGGAGATGAACTTGCTATAGTTCCTTATGTTAAACATGAAATGTTGCTATTGCACCCACGCATGATAGTCCTATTATCTTTTTGAATTCTCCCGATTATACTATATCGGAGAAGTTTGCTCTTATTAAGGATTATATTGATGGGTTGCCTTTTACCGTTGCACATTATGATTTTGATAGATATAATATGCATGTGCTTGCTGCTCCTACTTGCAATTAGTATGAGAGAGGAACTATATCTCCACCTCTCTATGTTTCCAATACAATAAAATCGCAAGAAACTGTTTATACTATGCATTGGCCTTTACTATGTGTGCATGAATTCTTCTTTTATGACATGCCGATGCATAGGAAGAGAGTTAGACTTCGTCATTGCTTGATATATGTTGCTTTGTGCTCACTACTAAATGCTAAATCATTGTTAATTAGAATTGGCTTTGATATACCTTGGGATCCGGGTGGATCCATGACTTGAGCACAATATGCCTAGCTTAATGGCTTTAAAGAAAGCGCTGCCAGGGAGACAACCCGGAAGTTTTAGAGAGTAATTTATTTCTGTTGAGTGCTTTCATATAGTTTAAAAACAAAAAATAATAAAGAGGGGAACCCAAAACTTTTTCAAAAAGGAAAGTGAAAGTGAGAAAGACAAGCATTGTTGAAATGGGAGAGCTCCTTGAACTTTGTTCATGCTCACCGCAACTTTGTGAATCTTGATTACAGAAACTTTTCAACAAAAATAATTATCCCCTTGTAAAAATAATGTGCCAAGGTTTGCCTTCAGGATGTTTACGATGCTTGTTGGTTTGTGCGGTGCAGGACATAAACTTTGGCTGTAGTGCACGATTTTTAATTTTTTACTGGAACGTTAAATGGTTCTGATTCTTTTTGCACTGTATTTCCGTACAAATTTTTTATTTTTCCTAATTTTGGAAGAATTGTTCAAGTATCAGAAGTATGGTTAATGTTCAGATTGCTACAGACTATTCTGTTTTAGACAGATTCTGTTTTTGATGCATAGTTTGCTTGTTTTAATGAAACTATCGATTTATATCAGTGGATTAAGCCATGAAAAGGTTATATTACAGTAGACACAATGCAAAAACAAAATATGAATTGATTTTCAATAGTACTTAGAGTAGGGATTTGCTTTATTATACTAACGGATCTTACCGAGTTTTCTGTTGGAGTTTTGTGTGGATGAAGTGTTCGATGATCGAGAAGGTCTCGATGTGAGAAGAAGGAAGAGAGGCAAGAGCTCAATCTTGGGGATGCCCGAGGCACCCCAAGTAAATTTTCAAGGAGACTCAAGCGTCTAAGCTTGGGGATACCCCGGAAGGCATCCCCTCTTTCTTCAACAAATATCGGTATGTTTTCGGATTCGTTTCATTCATGTGATATGTGCAAATCTTGGAGCATCTTTTGCATTTAGTTTTCAATTTTTCTTTTATGCACCATGCTGGTATGAGATAGTCCTTGGTTGATTTATAGAACGCTCATTGCACTTCACATATCTTTTGAGTATGGCTTTATAGAATGCTTCATGTGCTTCACTTATATCATTTGAAGTTTGGATTGCCTGTTTCTCTTCACTTAGACAACCGCCATTTGTAGAGTGCTCTTTTGCTTCACTTACACTTGTTAGAGCGTGGGCATATCTTTTGTAGAAAGAACTAAACTCTCTTGCTTCACTTATATCTATTTAGAGAGATGACAGGAACTGGTCATTCACATGGTTAGTCGTAAGATCCTACATAAAACTTGTAAATCACTGAATATGATATGTTTGATTCCTTGCAATAGTTTTGTGATATAAAGGTGGTGATATCAGAGTCGTGCTAGTTGAGTAATTGTGAAATTGATAAATACTTGTGTTGAGGTTTGCAAGTCCCGTAGCATGCACGTATGGTGAACCATTATGTAACGAAGTCGGAGCATGAGGTATTTATTGATTGTCTTCCTTATGAGTGGCGGTCGGGGACGAGCGATGGTCTTTTCCTACCAATATATCCCCCTAGGAGCATGCGCATAGTACTTTGTTTCGATAGCTAATAAACTTTTGCAATAAGTATGTGAGTCCTTTATGACTAATGTTGAGTCCATGGATTATACGCACTCTCACCCTTCCATCATTGCTAGCCTCTTCGGTACCGTGCATTGCCCTTTCTCACCTCGAGAGTTGGTGCAAACTTAGCGGTGCATCCAAACCCGTGATACGATACACTCTATCATACATAAACCTCCTTATATCTTCCTCAAAACAGCCACCATACCTACCTATTATGGCATTTCCATATCCATTCCGAGATATATTGCCATGCAATTTCCATCATCATCATATACATGACTTGAGCATTTATTGTTATATTGCTTTGCATGATCGTAAGATAGCTAGCATGATGTTTTCATGGCTTGTCCGTTTTTTGACGTCATTGCTACGCTAGATCATTGCACATCCTGGTACATCGCCGGAGGCATTCATATAGAGTCATATCTTTGTTCTAGATATCGAGTTGTAAGTAAATAAAAGTGTGATGATCATCATTATTAGAGCATTGCCCCAGTGAGGAAAGGATGATGGAGACTATGATTCCCCCACAAGTCGGGATGAGACTCCGGACGAAAAAAAAGAGAAAGGCCAAAAAAAGAGAAGGCCCAAAAAAAGAAAAAAAAGAAAAGAAAAAAATGAGAGAAAAAGACAGAAGGGGCAATGTTACTATCCTTTTACCACACTTGTGCTTCAAAGTAGCACCATGTTCTTCATATAGAGAGTCTCTTGAGTTATCCCTTTCATATACTAGTGGGAATTTTCATTATAGAACTTGGCTTGTATATTCCAACTATGGGCTTCCTCAAATGCCCTAGGTCTTCATGAGCAAGCAAGTTGGATGCACACCCACTTAGTTTCAGTTTGAGCTTTCATACACTTATAGCTCTAGTGCATCCGTTGCATGGCAATCCCTACTCCTCACATTGACATCAATTGATGGGCATCTCCATAGCCCGTTGATTAGCCGCATCGATGTGAGACTTTCTCCTTTTTGTCTTCTCCACATAACCCCCATCATCATATTCTATTCCACCTATAGTGCTATGTCCATGGCTCACGCTCATGTATTGCGCGAAAGTTGAAAAGGTTTGAGAAACGTCAAAAGTATGAAACAATTGCTTGGCTTGTCATCGGGGTTGTGCATGATGTGAATATTTTGTGTGGTGAAGATGGAGCATAGCCAAACTATATGATGTTGTAGGGATGAACTTTCTTTGGCTATGTTATTTCAATAAGACATAATTGCTTGGTTGGTATCCTTGAAGTATTATTGTTTTTATGTCAAATGATAGACTATTGCCTTGAATCACTCGTGTCTTAATATTCATGCCATGATTAGACATATGATCAAGATTATGCTAGGTAGCATTCCACATAAAAAATTATCTTTTTATCATTTACCTACTCGAGGACGAGCAGGAATTAAGCTTGGGGATCTTGATACGTTTCGTCATATCTATAATTTTGATTGTTCCATGCCAATATTCTACAACTTTCATATACTTTTTGGCAACTTTTTATACTATTTTTGGGACTAACATATTGATCCAGTGCCCAGTGCCAGTTCCTGTCTATTGCATGTTTTTGGTTTCGCGGAATATCCATATCAAACGGAGTCCAAATGGGATAAAAACGGACGAAGCTTATTTTTGGAATATTTGGAAAATCTGTAAGAAAGATCAATGCGAAACGGTGTCCGAGGTGGCCACGAGGCAGGGGCCCACGCCCTCCCCAGGAGGGCGTGCCCCCACCCTCGTGGGCCACCTATAAGGCGGTTGATGCCCTTCTTCGGCCGCAAGAAAGCTAATTTTTGGTAAAAAATCACGGGAAGGTTTTAGTCCAATCGGAGTTACGGATCTCCATATATATACGAAGCGGTGAAAGGGCAAATGTAATGTAACGCAGAAACAGAGAGAGACAGAGAGATAGATCCAATCTCGGAGGGGCTCTCGCCCCTCCCATGCCATGGAGGCCAAGGACCAGAGAGGAAACCCTTCTCCCATCTAGGGAGAAGGTCAAGGAAGAAGAAGAAGGAGGGGGCCCCCCTCTCCCCTTCTCTTCCGGTGGCGCCGGAATGCCGTCGTGGCCATCATCATCACCGTGATCTTCACCAACACCTCCGCCATCTTCACCAACATCTCCATCACCTTCCCCCCTCTATCTACAGCGGTCCACTCTCCCGCAATCCCCTGTACCGTCTACTTGAACATGGTGCTTTATGCTTCATATTATTATCCAATGATGTGTTGCCATCCTATGATGTCTGAGTAGATTTTCGTTGTCCTATCGGTGGTTGATGAATTGCTATGATTGATTTAATTTTCTTGTGGTTATGTTGCTGTCCTTTGGTGCCCATCATATGAGCGCGCGCGTGGATCACACCTTAGGGTTAGTTGTATGTTGATTGTACTATGTATTGGAGGGCAAGAGTGACAGAAGCTTCAACCTAGCATAGAAATTGATGCATACGGGATTGAAGGGGGAGCAATATATCTTAATGCTATGGTTGGGTTTTACCTTAATGAACTTTAGTAGTTGCGGATGCTTGCTAATAGTTCCAATCATAAGTGCATAGAATTCCAAGTAAGGGATGACATGCTAGCAGTGGCCTCTCCCACATAATACTTGCTACCGGTCTAGTAAAGTAGTAAATTGCTTAAGGGACAATTTCGCAACTCCTACCACCACTTTTCCACACTCGCTATATTTACTTTAGTTGTTTTTTTATCTAAGCAGCCCCTAGCTTTTATTTACGCTCTCTTTATTATCTTGCAAACCTAGCCAAAAACACCTACAAAGTACTTCTAGTTCATACTTGTTCTAGGTAAAGCGAACGTCAAGCGTGCGTAGAGTTGTATCGGTGGTCGATAGAACTTTAGCGAATATTTGTTCTACCTTTAGCTCCTCGTTGGGTTCGACACTCTTACTTATCGAAAACTGTTGAGATCCCCTATACTTGTGGGTTATCAGGCGGAGGAGCTCCAGGGGGGCCACGAGGTAGGGGGGCGCGACCTAGGTGGGCAGGCGCGCCCCCCATTCTCGTGGCTAGGGTGTGGGCCCCCCTAGTCTTCATCTTTTGCAAGGATTTTTTATTATTTCCTAATAGACGTTCAGTGGAGTTTTAGGTCATTCCGAGAACTTTTGTTTCTGCACATAAATAACACCATGGAAAGTCAGCTGAAAACAGCGTCAGTCCGGGTTAGTTCCATTCAAATCATGCAAGTTATAGTCCAAAACAAGGGCAAAAGTGTTTGGAAAAGTAGATACGATGGAGACGTATCAACTCCCCCAAGCTTAAACCTTTGCTTGTCCTCAAGAAATTCAGTTGACAAACTGAAAGTGATAAAGAAAAAATTTTACAAACTCTGTTTTCTCTTGTCGTTGTAAATATGTAAAGATAACATTCAAGTTTTCAGCAAAGATTATGACTAATCACATTCACAATAACTCTTAGGTCTCATGTTTACTCATATCAATGGCATAATCTACTAGCGAGCCATAATAATAAATGTCGGATGACAACACTTTCTCAAAACAATTATAATATGATATAACAAGATGGTATCTCGCTAGCCCTTTCTGAGACCGCAAAACATAAATGCAGAGCACCTTTAAAGATCAAGGACTGACTAGACATTATAATTCATGGTAAAAGAGATCCAATCATAGTCATACCCAATATAAATTAATAGTAATGAATGAAAATGACAGCAGCGCTCCCCAGCTAGTGCTTTTTAATAAGAGGGTGATGACTCAACATAAAAGTAAATAGATAGGCCCTTCACAGAGGGAAGCAGGTATTTGTAGAGGTGCCAGAGCTCGGTTTTGAAATAGAGATAAATAATATTTTGAGCGGCATACTTTCATTGTCAACATAACAACCAAGAGATGGCGATATCTTCCATGCTACACACATTATAGGCGGTTCCCAAACAGAATGGTAAAGTTTATACTCCCCTCCACCAACAAGCATCAATCCATGACTTTCTCGAAACAACGAGTGTCTCCAACTAGCAACAGTCCCAGGGGGAGTTTTGTTTGCAATTATTCTGATTTAGTTTGCATAAAGCATGGGACTGGGCATCCCAGTGACCAGCCATTTTCTCGTGAGTGAGGAGCGGAGTCCACTCCTCTTGAGAATAACCCGCCTAGCATGAAAGATACGGACAGCCCTAGTTGATACATGAGCTATTCGAGCATACAAAACAGAATGTTTATTTGAAGGTTTAGAGTTTGGCACATACAAATTTACTTGGAACGGCAGGTAAATACCGCATATAGGAAGGTATAGTGGACTCATATGGAATAACTTTGGGGTTTAAGGGATTGGATGCACAAGCAGTATTCCCGCTTAGTACAGGTGAAGGCTAGCAAAAGACTGGGAAGCGACCAAACCAGAGAGCAACAACAGTCATGAACATGCATTAAAATTAATAAACATTGGATGCAAGCATGAGTAGGATATAATCCACCATGAACATAAATATCATGAAGGCTATGTTGATTTGTTTCAACTACATGTGTGAACATGTGCCAAGTCAAGTCACTTAAATCATTCAAAGGAGGATACCACCCCACTATACCACATCACAACCATTTTAATATCATACTGGCACACAAGGTAAACCATTATAACTCATAGCTAATCAAGCATGGCACGAGCAACTATGATCTCTAATTGTCATTGCGAACATGTTTATTCATAATAGGCTGAATTAGGAACGATGAACTCATCATATTTACAAAAACAAGAGAGGTCGAGTTCATACCAGCTTCTCTCATCTCAGTCAATCCATCATATATCGTCATAATTGCCTTTCACTTGCACGACCGAATGATGTAAAAATAATAAGAGTGCACATGCATTGGACTAAGCTGGAATCTGCGAGCATTCAATAAACACGAGAAGACAAGGCAATATGGGCTCTTGGTTAAATCAACAATAATGCATATAAGAGCCACTTCAACAATTTAATTATGATCTTCTCCTAACGACCCCCAAAGAAAAGAAAAGAAATAAAACTATTTACACGGGAAAGCTCCCAACAAGCAAAAGGAGAACAAGAAATCTTTTTGGGTTTTTCTTTTTAATCACTACTACTACAGCAAGAAAGTAAACTAACTAAACGCTACTACTAATTTTTTTTTGGTTTTTCTTAAGGTTTATCAAACACACAAGAAGAAAGCAAGAAAAAGAGAACAAACTAGCATGGATATTACAGTGAAAAATTATGAGCACCGACATCTAGCAATGAGTGTGTGAACATGAATGTAATGTCGGTGGGAAATACGTACTCCCCCAAGCTTAGGCTTTTGGCCTAAGTTGGTTTATTGCCATGGATGGCCTGGCGGATATCCATAGTTGTAGCTGGGGTCATACTGAGCTGCGGCAGTTATTGCCTCCTGAGCTACAGCGTGGCGGCGAGCTGCCTCCGCCCTCCTCTCGTACTCATCTGCCTCCTCTCTGGTAATAACATATCTTCATTTTGCCTCCTCACAAATGTACTAGTGAGATAGTGGTACTGGCGGCATTTGTCTGCCTCAAAGCTCACAAGATCAGCGTTACGCAAATATGTGTTAAATTCTTCCTTGATTCCCGCTCGATCCATAAAATTTTCTGAGGCCATTCACAAGGCCGCACTAGAGCGTCCCTTGGCGGCTCATCACCAGCATCACGCATTGCAAGCCTGGGTCCTTGCTTCCTTGAAGAACCACCTTGGAACATTTTCCTAAGCATATTTAGTTCTCTGAAAATTTTCTGAAATTTTTAGTAACTTCAAATAAAAGTGAACCAAGCTCAATAAAATTGATAGCAACTACTCCTACAAGTGCCTAGAGACTATATCATGCATTCAAACTACTTGGAACCATATAAATTTGACATTCAAGCTCAAGAACATGGTCACCTAGGCAGCACAAATTTGCAATGAATAGAGCACTAGCACAAAAACTAATTGGACCAATGGAGGAATCACATACCAAGGAACAATCCCCCCCAAGCAGTTTTGTGAGAGGTGCTTTGAGCAAGGAGATCGAAAATCGTAGCAAAATGAGCTAGAACTCGTGCTTGAGTTGGATATTGGTGTTTGTGGGAGGAATGAGTGTATGTGTGCAGGAATAAGTGGAGGGGAGCC
Organism: Aegilops bicornis; assembly: GCA_021605145.1. Taxonomy (NCBI): domain Eukaryota; kingdom Viridiplantae; phylum Streptophyta; class Magnoliopsida; order Poales; family Poaceae; genus Aegilops; species Aegilops bicornis. The sequence continues at coordinate 337,254,366 of CM038675.1, forward strand.
ACCGTGGGCCCATGAGGCAGGGAGGCGTGCCCTGGGGGGGTAGGGTGCGCCCTCCACCCTCGTGGCCAGGTGTTTGTCCCTCCTGCTGTGTTCTCAGTGCCAGATATTCTCAAATATTCCAGAAAAAAATCATATTCCATTTTCAGGGCATTTGGAGAACTTTTATTTTCGGGGTATTTTTATATTGCACGGATAAATCATTGAAACAGACATAAAAATACTATTTTTACTTTATTTCAACTAAATAACAGAAAGTAGAAAGATGGTACAGAAGGTTGTGCCTTCTAGTTTCATCCATCTCATGCTCATCAAAAGGAATCCACTAATAAGGTTGATCAAGTCTTGTTAACAAACTCATTCCGAATAACATGAAACCGAAGAAATTTTGAATAACACTATGTTACCTCAACAGGGATATGCACATCCCCAATAATAAGAATATCATATTTCTTCTTGACAAGAGGGAAGAGGAAATTCAAAACCTCCAAAAATAATCGATGGAATTTTTCCAATAGAGTTGATACTATGAACTTGAGGTTGTTTCCTCGGAAAGTGTACCGTATGCTTGTTACCATTAACATGAAAAGTGACATTGCCTTTGTTACAATCAATAACAGCCCCTGCAGTATTCAGAAAAGGTCTTCCAAGAATAATAGACATACTATCGTCCTCGGAAATCTCAAGAATAACAAAGTCCGTTAAAATAGTAACGTTTGCAACCACAACAGGCACATCCTCACGAATAATGACAGGTATATGCTACCTCTTGAGCACAGCGTTGGATTTCTTTAAAGAGGAAAGCGTGATGCAGCACAGTAGCGTAAGTATTTCCCTCAGTTTTTGAGAACCAAGGTATCAGTCCAGTAGGAGGCTACGCGCGAGTCCCTCGTACCTACACAAAGCAAATAACTCCTCGCAACCAACGCGATAAGGGGTTATCAATCCCTTCACGGTCACTTACGAGAGTGAGATCTGATAGAGATGATAAGATAATATTTTTGGTATTTTTGTGATGAAGATGCAAAGTAAAACAAAAGCAAAGTAAAAAGCAAAGGAAATAACTAAGTATTGGAAGATTAATATGATGAAGATAGACCCGGGGGCCATAGATTTCACTAGTGGCTTCTCTCAAGAGCATAAGTATTTTACGGTGGGTGAACGAATTACTGTTGAGCAACTGATGTAATTGAGCATAGTTATGAGAGTATCTAGGTATGATCATGTATATAGGCATCACGTCCGAGACAAGTAGACCGACTCTGCTGCATCTACTACTATTACTCCACTCATCGACCGCTATCCAACATGCATCTAGAGTATTAAGTTCATGAAAATAGAGTAACGCCTTAAGCAAGATGACATGATGTCGAGTGATAAATTCATGCAATATGATAAAACCCCCATCTTGTTATCCTCGATGGCAACAATACAATACGTGCCTTGCTACCCCTGCTGTCACTGGGAAAGGACACCGCAAGATTGAACCCAAAGCTAAGCACTTCTCCCATTGCCAGAAAGATCAATCTAGTAGGCCAAACCAAACTGATAATTCAAAGACTTACAAAGATAACCAATCATACATAAAAGAATTCAGAAAAGATTCAAATATTGTTCATAGATAATCTTGATCATAAACCCACAATTCATCGGTCTCAACAAACACACCGCAAAAAGAAGATTACATCGAATAGATCTCCATGAGAGAGGGGAGAACATTGTATTGAGATCCAAAAGAGAGAAGAAGCCATCTAGCTACTAACTATGGACCCAAGGTCTCGAGGTAAACTACTCACACTTCATCGAGAGAGGCTATGGTGATGATGTAGAAGCCCTCCGTGATGGATGCCCTTCCGTGAGCTCGAACAGGCCCCAAGATGGGATCTCGTGGGTACAAAAGGTTGCGCGGTGGAATTAGGTTTTAGGCTCCGTGATTCGATCGTTTGGAATGCGAGGTATATAAGAGGAAGGAGTACGTCGGTGGAGCAACAGGGGGCCCACGAGGGTGGAGGGCACGCCTGGGGGGGGGGGGGTAGGTGCGCCCCCTACCTCGTGGCCTTCCTTCTTTCTTTCTTGACGTAGGGTCCAAGTCTCCTTGATCATGTTCGGTGAGAAAATCACCTTCCCGAAGGTTTCATTCTGTTTGGACTCTGTTTGATATTCCTTTTCTGCGAAACTCTGAAATAGGCAAAAAAACCAGCAATTCTGGGCTGGGCCTCCGGTTAATAGGTTAGTCCCAAAAATAATATAAAAGTGGATAATAAAGCCCAATAATGTCCAAAATAGTAGATAATATAGCATGGAGCAATCAAAAATTATATATACGTTGGAGACATATCAGTATAGCAGTTGATTTATCAGCCATTTGCAAAGATATTTTAGTGGGTGTCAACTTATTCAAATCAAGTCTACGATATAAAGAGAGAGGAATAACACTAACACCAGCTCCAAAATCACATAAAGCAGTTTTAACATAATTTCTTTTAATGGAGCATGGTATAGTGGGTACTCCTGGATCTCCAAGTTTCTTAGGTATTCCACCCTTAAAAGTATAATTAGCAAGCATGGTGGAAATCTCAGCTTCCGGTATCTTTCTTTTATTTGTAACAATATCTTTCATATACTTAGCATAAGAATTCATTTTGAGCATATCAGTTAATCGCATACGCAAAAAGATAGGTCTAATCATTTCAGCAAAGCGCTCAAAATCCTCATCATCCTTTTTCTTGGATGGTTTGAGAGGAAAAGGCATGGGTTTCTGAACCCATGGTTCTCTTTCTTTACCATGCTTCCTAGTAACAAAGTCTCTCTTATCATAACATTGATTCTTTGATTGTGGGTTATAAAGATCAACAACAAGTTCAATCTCTACATCATTATCATTACTAGATTGAGCATCATCATGAACACCATCATTAGCATTTTCATTAGGTTCATGTTCATTACCAGATTGTGTTTCAGCATCAGAAATAGAAATATCATTTGGATTCTCAGGTGGTTCAGCAATTGGTTCACTAGAAGCATGCAAAGTCCTATCATTTTTATTTTTCTTCTTTTTAGAAGGACTAGGTGCATCAATATTATTTCTCTGAGAATCTTGCTCAATTCTCTTAGGGTGGCCTTGAGGATACAAAGGTTCTGAGTCATTCTACCAGTTCTAGTAGCCACTCTAACAGCATAATCAATTTTCATACTATTCATTTCATTGAGCAAATCATTTTGAGCTTTAAGTACTTGTTCTACTTGAGTGGTAACCATAGAAGCATGTTTAGTAATAAGTTTAAGTTCACCTTTAACATTAGCCATATAATTACTCAAGTGTTCAAGTGTATCGGAATTGTATTTCAATTCTCTAACAAAATAAGCATTGAAGTTTTCTTGTTTGACAATAAAATTACCAAACTCTTCTAAGCATTGTCTAGCGGACTTATAGTGAGGAATATCACCTTCATCAAATATATAGAGAGAATTTACCTTTACTACCTGTGTCGGGTTATCAAGACCATGAGTTTCTTCAATAGGTGATGGATTAAGATCATATGTTTCTTCAACAGGCGGTAGATTAAGACCATGCATTTCTTCAATAGGAGGTAAATTCTTAACATCTTCAACTTTAATGCCTTTTTCTTTCATAGATTTCTTTGCCTCTTGCATATCTTCAGGACTGAGAAATAGAACACCTCTCTTCTTCGGAGTTGGTTTAGGAATAGGCTCAGGAAGTGTCCAATTATTTTCATTTGTCAACAAATTATTCAATAGAATTTCAGCTTCATCCGGTGTTCTTTCCCTGAAAACAGAACCAGCACAACTATCCAGGTAATCTCTGGAAGCATCGGTTAGTCCATTATAAAAGATATCAAATATTTCATTTTTCTTAAGACGATGATCAGGCAAAGCATTAAGTAATCGGAGAATCCTCCCCCAAGCTTGTGGGAGACTCTCTTCTTCAATCTGCACAAAATTATATATATCCCTTAAAGTAGTTTGTTTCTTATGAGCAGGGAAATATTTAGCAAAGAAGTAATAAATCATATCCTGGGGACTACGCACACAACTAGGATCAAGAGAGTTGAACCAGATCTTAGCATCACCCTTTAATGAGAACGGAAATATTTTAAAGATATATAAGTAGCGAGTTCTCTCATCATTAGTGAACAGGGTGGCTATATCATTTAATTTAGTAAGATGTGCCACAACAGTTTCAGATTCATAGCCATGAAAAGGATCAAATTCAACCAAAGTAATTATATCAGGATCAATAGAGAATTCATAATCCTTATCGGTAACACAGATAGGTGAAGTAGAAAAAGCAGGGTCAGGTTTCATTCTAGCATTAAGAGATTGTCGATTCCATTTAGCTAATAACCTCTTGATCTCATATCTATCTTTGCAAGCTAAAATAGCTAAAGTAGCTTCTTTATCAAAAACATAACCCTCAGGAATAACAGGCAAGTCTTCATCATCACTTTCATCAATATAATCAGTTTCAATAATTTCTTTCTCTCTAGCCCTAGCAATTTGTTCATCAAGAAATTCACTAAGGGGCACAGTAGTATCAAGCATAGAAGTAGTTTCATCATAAGTATCATGCATAGCAGAAGTGGCATCATCAATAACATGTGGTATATCAGAACGAATAGCAGAAGCAAGTTTAGGTGTCGCAAGCTTACTAAAAACAGAAGGTGAATCAAGTGCAGAGCTAGATGGCAGTTCCTTACCTCCCCTCGTAGTTAAGGGATACATTGTTGTCTTAGCGTCTTTCAAGTTCTTCATAGTGACCAGCAGATATAAATCCCAAGTGACTCAAAGAATAGAGGTATGCTCCCCGGCAACGGCGCCAGAAAGTAGTCTTGATAACCCACAAGTATAGGGGATCACAACAGTTTTCGAGGGTAGAGTATTCAACCCAAATTTATTGATTCGACACAAGGGGAGCCAAAGAATATTCTCAAGTATTAGCAGCTGAGTTGTCAATTCAACCACACCTGGATAACTTAATATCTGCAGCAAAGTGTTTATTAGCAAAGTAATATGATAGTAGTGGCAACGGTAACAAAAGTAGCGGTAGCAAAAGTAATATCTTTGGTGTTTTGTAGTGATTGTAATAGTAACAACGAGAAAGTAAATAAGCGGAGAACAATATGTGAAAAGCTCGTAGGCATTGGATCGGTGATGGAAAATTATGCCGGATGCGGTTCATCATGTAACAATCATAACATAGGGTGACACAGAACTAGCTGCAATTCATCAATGTACTGTAGGCATGTATTCCGAATATAGTCATACGTGCTTATGGAAAAGAACTTGCATGACATCTTTTGTCCTACCCTCCCGTGGCAGCAGGGTCCTAATGGAAACTAAGGGATATTAAGGCCAGCTTTTAATAGAGTACCGGAACAAAGCATTAGCACATAGTGATGAACTCCTCAAACTACGGTCATCACCGGGAGTGGTCCCGATTGTTGTCACTTCGGGGTTGCCGGATCATAACACATAGTAGGTGACTATAGACTTGCAAGATAGGATCAAGAACTCACATATATTCATGAAAACATAATCGGTTCAGATCTGAAATCATGGCACTCGGGCCCTAGTGACAAGCATTAAGCATAGCAAAGTCATAGCAACATCAATCTCAGAACATAGTGGATACTAGGGATCAAACCCTAACAAAACTAACTCGATTACAGGATAAATCTAATCCAACCCATCACCGTCCAGCAAGCCTACGATGGAATTACTCACGCATGGCGGTGAGCATCATGAAATTGGTGATTGAGGATGGTTGATGATGACGATGGCGACGAATCCCCCTCTCCAGAGCCCCGAACAGACTCCAGATCAGCCCTCCCGAGTGGTTTTAGGGCTTGGCGGCGGCTCCGTATCGTAAAACATGATGAACTCTTCTGTCTGACTTTTTTCTCTCCGAAAACAAATATATAGAGTTGGAGTTGAGGTCGGAGGAGCTCCAGGGGGCCCATGAGGTAGGGGGCGCCTAGGGGTAGGCGCGCCCACCCTCGTGGCTAGGGTGTGGGCCCCCTGGTCTTCATCTTTTGCAAGGATTTTTTTATTATTTCCAAATAGACGCTCCGTGGAGTTTCAGGTCATTCCGAGAACTTTTTTTTCTGCACATAAATAACACCATGGAAAGTCTGCTGAAAACAGCTTCAGTCTGGGTTAGTTCCATTCAAATCATGCAAGTTAGAGTCCAAAACAAGGGCAAAAGTGTTTGGAAAAGTAGATACGACGGAGACGTATCAGGGACCCCAAGTAGGATTCCTCCTACTTGGGCGCCTCCTTTGGCTGCTCCTCCCTCCCTCCCACATATATATATGTGGGAGGGGGCGCCTAGCAGACAATAGACAATTGCCTAGCCGTGTGCAGCGCCCCCCTCCACCGTTTACACCCCCGGTCATATTTTTGTAGTGCTTAGGCAAAACCCTGCGGAGATCACTTCACCATCACCGTCACCACACAGTCGTGCTGCCGGAACTCATCTACTACATCGCTGTCTTGCTGGATCAAGAAGGCGGAGGACGTCACTGAGGTGAACGTGTGCAGAACGCGAAGGTATCGTCTTTTCGGTACTTGAACGGCTGGAGCGCGAAGAAGTTCGACTACATCAACCGCGTTATTAAACGCTTCCTCTTACGGTCTATGAGGGTATGTAGACATACTCTCCCCCTCGTTGCTATGCATCTCGATGGATAGATCATTGCGTGTGCATAGAATTTTTTTTGTTTTCCATGCAACGTTTCCCAACAGTGGCATCCGAGCGAGGTCTATGCGTAGATGATATGCATGAGTAGAACACAAAGAGTTGTGGGCAGTGATAGTCATACTGCTTACCACCAACATCTTATTTTAACTCGGTGGTATTGTGGGATGAAGTGGCCCAGACCAACCTTACATGTCCACACACATGAGACCGGTTCCACCGACTGATATGCAACTAGTTTTGCATAAAGGTGAATGGCGGGTGTCTGTTTCTCCCACTTTAGTTGAATCGAATTTGATGGTGGCCGGTCCTTGAAGAAGGTTAAAATAGTAAACTTGATGAATCACCGTTGTGATTTTATGCGTAGGTAAGAACGGTTCTTGCTAGAAGCCCGTAGCAGCCACGTAAAACTTGCAACAACAAAGTAGAAGATGTCTAACTTGTTTTTGTAGGGCATGTTGTGATGTGATATGGTCAAGATATGATGTGATATATGTTGATGTATGAGATGATCATGTTTTGTAATATCGGCAACCGACAGGAGCCTTAGGGTTATCTCTTTATTGTATGCAGTGCAAGCGCCATGTAATTGATTTACTTTATCACTATGCATTGGCGATAGTTGTAGAAGCAATAGTTGGCGTGACGACCTCGATGCAATGACGCTACGATGGAGATCAAGGTGTCGAGCCGGTGGCGATGGAGATCATGACGATGCTTTGGAGAGGGAGATCAAAAGCACAAGATGATGATGGCATATCATGTCACATATTTTGATTGCAATGTGATGTTTATCCTTTATTCATCTTATTTTGCTTAGAATGGCGGTAGCATTATAATATGACCCCTTCACTTAATTTCAAGATAAAAGTATTCTCCCAGAGTGTGCACCGTTGCTACAATTCGTCGTTCCGAGACACAACGTGATGATCGGGTGTGATAGACTCTACGTTCACATACAACGGGTGTAAGACGGTTTTACACATGCATAATACTTGGGTTAAACTTGACGAGCCTAGCACGTACAGACATGGTCTCGGAACACTGGAGACCAAAAGGTCAAACATGAGTCATATAGTAGATATGATCAACATAGAGATGTTCACCATTGATGACTACCCCATCTCACGTGATGATCGGATATGGGTTAGTTGATTTGGATCATGTATCACTTAAATAACTTGAGGGATGTTAATTAAGTGGGAGTTCATTAGTAATTTGATTAGTTGAACTTAAATTTATCATGAACTTAGTCTTAATAATTTTTGCATATCTGTGTTGTAGATCAATAGCTCGCAATATATCTTCCCCATTTTTGATATGTTCCTAGAGAAATATAAGTTGAAAGATGATACTAGCAATGATGCGGACTGGGTCCGTGATGTGAGGATTGTCCTCATTGCTGCATAGAAGAATTATGTCCCTAATGCACCGCTAGGTGACAGACCTATTGCAGGAGCAGATGCAGACGTTATGAATGTTTGGCAAGCTCAATATGATGACTACTTAATAGTTTATTGCGCCATGCTTTACGGCTTAGAACCGGGACTTCAAAAACGTTTTGAACGCCACAGAGCATATGAGATGTTCCAAGAGCTGAAATTGGTATTTTAGACGCATGCCCGTGTAGAGAGGTATGAGACCTCTGACAAGTACTTTTCCTACAAGATGGAGGAGAATAACTCAACCAGTGAGCATGTGCTCAGAATGTCTGGGTACTACAATCGCTTGACTTAAGTGGGAGTTAATCTTCCAGATAAGATAGTGATTGACAAAGTTCTCTAGTCACTACCACCAAGCTACTAGTACTTCGTGATGTACTATAATATTCAAGGGATGACGAAGATGATTCCCGAGCTCTTCGCGATGCTGAAATCAGCGATGGTAGAAATCAAGAAAGAGCGTCAAGTGTTGATGGTTAACAAGACCACTAGTTTCAAGAAAAAGGGCAAGGAAAGAGAGGGAACTTCAAGAAGAATGGCAAGCAAGTTGCCGCTCCCATGAAGAAGCCCAAAGCTGGACCCAAGCCTGAAACTGAGTGCCTCTACTGCAAAGGAAATGGTCACTGGAAATGAAACTGCCCCAAATATTTGGCATATAAGAAGGATGGCAAAGTGAACAAAGGTATATTCGATATACATGTTATTGATGTGTACCTTACTAGTATTAATAGTAGCCCCTGGGTATTTGATACCGGTCCACTTGCTAAGATTAGTAACTCGAAATAGGAGTCGTAGAATAAACAGAGACTAATTAAGGGCGAGGTGACGATGTGTGTTGGAAGTGATTCCAAGGTTGATACGATCACCATCGCACACTCCCTCTACATTCGGGATTAGTGTTGAACCTAAATAAATGTTATTTGGTCTTTGCGTTGAGCATGAATGTGATTTGATCATGTTTATTGCAATATGGTTATTCATTTAAGTCAAAGAATAATTGTTGTTCTATTTACATGAATAAAACCTTCTATGGTCATACACTCAATGTGAATGGTTTATTGAATCTCGATCGTAGTGATACACATATTCATAATATTGATGCCAAAAGATGCAAAGTTAATAATGATAGTGCAACATACTTGTGGCACGGCCGTTCAGGTCATATTGATGTAAAGCGCATGAAGAAACTCCATGCAGGTGGGATTTTGGAATCACTTGATTATGAAGCATTTGATACTTGCGAACCATGCCTCATGGGAAAGATGACTAAAACTCCGTTCTTCGGAACAATGGAGCGAGCTAATGACTTATTGGAAATAATACATACCACTATCATGGAGTGTTGAAGCATGCGGCGGGTCATGTCTACATAGTTCTCGAACCTGTAGGGTCCGCACGCTTAACGTTCATTGACGATATAGTGTTATATGAGTTATATGTTTTGGTGACCGAATGTTGTTCGGAGTCTCGAAATAGTCGAGAGGTAAATATTGATATATAGGGCGATGGTATTTGGACACCAGAAGTGTTTCAGAACGTACGAGAAGGAATCAGGTCATCGGAAGGCGTTCCGGGCACCCCCCGGCAAGTTATGGGCCTTATGAGCCAAAGGAGGGGACAGACCAGCCCACAAGGGGGCTGGTGCGCCCCTCCCTTGTTTGGCCAGTCCTAGGGAAGGAAAAGGGGGAGGGATAGCCCCTCCCGCCTTTCCCTCTCATGGGAGAAAGGAAGGGGGGGGGGGCGTCACCCTCCCCTGCCTTTCCCCGCACTCCAAATAAGGAAAGGGGGGCGTGGCTTGGGAGGGACCCAAGTAGGATTCCTCCTACTTGAGCGCCTCCTTTGGCTGCTCCTCCCTCCCTCCCACCTATATATATGTGGGAGGGGGACGCCTAGCAGACAATTGCCTTGCCATGTGCGGTGCCCCCCTCCACCGTTTTCACCCCCGGTCATATTTTCGTAGTGCTTAGACGAAGCCCTGCGGAGATCACTTCACCATCACCGTCACCACGCGGTCGTGCTGCCGGAACTCATCTACTACCTTGTCATCTTGCTGGATCAAAAAGGCAGAGGACATCACCAAGCTGAACATGTGCAGAACGCGGAGGTGTCGTACATTCGGTACTTGATCGGTTGGAGCGCGAAGAAGTTCGACTACATCAACCGCGTTGTTAAACGCTTCTGCTTACGGTCTACGAGGGTACGTAAACATACTCTCTCCCTCGTTGCTATGCATCTCCATGGATAGATCATTGCGTGTGCATATAATTTTTTTTTGTTTTCCATGCAATGTTTCCCAACACCTCTTTCTTGTTCTCCCTTGTGGAATAAATGCCTGTCCATGTGGTGGAAATTTTTGTTGCCGCGACGTCACAGAAGGCCCTCCCCTTCTCCCACTTATTTCCATCACTTGCCGGTTATTCATTGGAGACAGTGGATTTTTGATTCCCCCCTAAACCTTCTCCCTTGTCTTCATCCAACCCAATTGATTGGTGGGAGCTTGAGCCATCATACTTCCTCTTGCCGGCATTGAGATCATCGACAAGCTGTGTCCACTTTGATTTGCCATCCAATAGCATCCAACAATGGCCAAAACCGAATGGTTTCTTCTCCATTTGTTGGTACATAGTGGTCGCCACCACCGTCTAGCAAAAAATAAGTATAATGATAGGAATGCAAAAAAAAACAAGCAATTCAAATGATGACAAAATGAAGCAATTCAAATTACGTGGGTTGACACTCCCATCCCACTTTGAGGGAGGCCAATCACTTGCGCATAGTAGCCGACATACTTGTTAACCTCCCCTTGAATGATGGACAATCGATGTTGGAGAGAGGCCATATTGCGGGTGGTAATGATAACATGCAACTCTACATATTCCTTATGTTCATGATAATTTTTTCAAATATTCTTACAATACTTGTTTCCGTTTTGCCCTATGCGACATATAGGGTCCATGTTGTGGGAAAACGAGGTTTAACCAACAAGACACCCTCAAATGTTGTGAATGTCGGACCACTTGCCTTGGGTATATTTTCCTTTCTTTTCTTGTTGGGGTTTGATGTTCTGCCAACTTCAAACATAGGATAATTTGGATCCCTCAACTTATAGTCCATTTAGGTAAGTTTTTGATTCTCATTGATCATGTACGACATGATATTGTCCTAAAATTTTCATGATTGCAAATAAACTAACGGTATATGCAACTAATTGCTAATTGATTCAATGACATATGCAAGGTATGATCGGAAAGGAGCAAAAATTGTACCGTGTCCTGCTGCGTCATTCCATTGAAGAGGATGTGGGAAAATTGGGCGCCACTACTGCATGTGCTTGTCCGCGCCCGTTGGAGCTATTGCGAGTCACACACTTTGTCCTTTGCCGCCTACGTTGGATGAAAATAGCCCGGAATGGCCCATCCGGCCGTCAGATCATCGTCAGTGGTGGACTGGGTACACAACGCCTTCCTTGTCAGAAGAAGAATGGACAAGGTTGGGGGAGCTGGGCGCAACAGAGGGGAGACAATCCTCCTCGAGGTCCACAACATCCTTGGTCAGAACTCCCTGCGATGCCGCTTCTCTCACGTGCTGCCTCCTCCACCGGTCCCTCCAGGCCACATTCTCTGGCTTGCAGCTTGGCTCCCCGGATGGGAGCCCCACTGACGACGCCGACGCAACATCCGTGGCGGCAGTGGGGGACGGGGTACCAGGCGATGGTATCTAGGGTGGCGGATGGGGCTCAGCGACGCAAATAGGGGAGGAGGGGTGGATGACGGCAACAACTCAGATGCGGGAAATGATGGACGGACGCAGGAGGGGCAGTGGATTTGGTGACTTGGTTAATTTGGTGCAATTTGTGGTGGGTCCAGCCTGTCTGGTCCAACATGACGGACACGTCGGGCCTCCCAATACCCACCCAACATTGAGACTAGATATGAGGGGTGCCGGTCAGCTGGGGTGTATAGGGACGGTATGAGGAGCCCACCTGGGTCATTTTTTTGATTGGTCAGTGACCGCGTCGTTAAATGCAGGGGCGTGTTCGGGAGCCCAACTATAGATACTTTTAGGGCACTTTGTTAGAAACACGATAGTTTCATGGCAAACAGTTTTGAACGCAGCATTTTGATTGGATTTTAACATGAATGGAATATTTCCTCCACTTCTTTCCGCGTATTAGGATTTATGCAAGTCGAACTCTTCAAAGTTTGACCGAGTTTACACAAAAAATTATGAACATTCACAATTCAAAATCTATATCATGATCCATCATGAATTACATTTTCATACTATATTTATTTGATTCCGTAGATATTGATATTTTTAATATAAATTTGGTCAAACTTTACAAAGTTTGACTTTTGAAAAATATAATATGCAGAGTAAAAAGAAACGGTGAGAGTACTATAGGATATTTTTCTAGGATTTTTTTAGGTAAATGATTTGCAACGACCGATCCGGCCACCGATCGTGTGCGAGTCGTTAGATCGAATGAAATCATGCCACCAGCAAGGCGCACGACCCTAACTTCTCCCACATCGGGTTCCTCCATTCTCTTTATCTTTGTTCTTCCTCTTGAGATCAAGCGTAGCTCCGAACCCACCGTCCTCGCACCATCGGTGCCGCCGCCACGAGCCACCCCCACAAATCTGCATCTCCCCTTCTATTTTCTATATGATGGCCCACGCTTCGTCCCTCCACCGTTGCCCTCGTCTCCACAACCCTTGTGCTTCCCAATCCCATCTCCGCCATGGTTCTCCTTCAAGTTGTCCTAAGGCTGGCTGACCACACACGACACGGAAGGGGCATGGTGTTGCAAGGGCCGCACAGCTTGGAGCCAAGCTGCATCCGGCACGACTACAAGCTACAACCGGCGCCCAACGCAGCTACATCTTGCACGAAGGCGAGCTAGGATGGTCACTGCGACGAGCTGGGAACCACGCTCGTAGATTGTGATGACCCATAAGAATAGGGGATCAACCATAGTCCTTTCGATAACACAGAGTGTCGAAACCAACGAGAAGGAGAAGGAATCGATAAGCGATTTTCAGCAAGGTATTTCCTGCAAGTGTTGTAAGATAGTTTTGATAGCAAGTGTGATAGTAAATAATAAATAATCAAAGTAACAAGGTGCAACAAGGTGACCCAATACTTATTGTTTCTAAGAGCGAGGGGGAGGAAGGAGAGACAAGAGCCATCGGATTATAATGGATGGTCGGTTTGGGCAGCTATAGCACCGTGCAGTTTTTACTCAACTACACAGGAGCCGAACTGGTAGTAGATTGCATGTAGTTAATTGGGTGCATGTTCAGCAGATTGGGCTAATACTTTGCCGCACCATGGTTCATGGCCATGGCATTTGCCTTTGAGGGGTGTGTGGTCTTATCCCCCTTTTAATATATTGAACTTGTGTACAATTGTGTGTTTTGTTTTTGTCGGATCTCGGGTTCCGGCAAAGCCCTTAAGGTTCGAACTCTGGGGTGCGCGCGAAGTTCTTCCCCTCCTACCGATCTACGCCCTAGCTTGCTAAGATCTCGTGGATGAACTCGACGAACTCGCAACATAGAAAGACACGAGATTTATACTGGTTCGGGCCACCGTTGTGGTGTAATACCCTACTCCAGTGTGGTGGTGGATTGCCTCTTTGGCCGATGAAGAATAAGTACAAGGGAAGAACAGCCTCCACGAGGTTGAGGTGTTCTTGTGCTTGTCAAACTTGTGTGGGTGAGGACTCGATGCCCCCTACTGTGGTGGCTAGCTCTACTTATATAGGCCCTGGTCCTATCCCCAAATATTGAGCGGGAAGGGAGCCAACAACGGCGGGCAATTTCAAAAGGGGACAACTAGTACAAGCTATCCTGACAAAAGTGGTCTTCGCCTGCAAAAGGCTCTGGTGGTGACGCCGTCTTGGGCTCCATGGTGACCTCTGTCTTGCCGTCCTGCTGGTCTTTGATCTCGTTGCGCCGATATGGAAACCTCTGCTTGATGCCTCGGTACTCCGTGCCTGCGCCTGCCTCCTCAGCACCAAAGAGGAAACAAGGATGATGCGCGCACTGGCGCCCGCCTAGTGTCGATCGTCATTGCTCACGTCATGAGAGCCTCGCGAGGTTTGCCCCGCCTTGATATCTCTGCTCCTCGCGAGCCTACTGAGCGTGGCCGCTCCTAAGGAAGTCTTGCGTCGTCCGCCCCGCGAGGCTTGGCCCCTCGCGAGGGTCTTGAACGCCTTGTCGATGAAGATGGGCCGTACGACCTGCTTGCATAGCCACGCTGTGGGCTGTAGGGAGGCAAGTCTGGGGACCCCGTTCCCAGAACGCCGACAGTAGCCCCCGGGCCCAAGGCGCGCTCGGGCTTGGCTTCGAGGCGAAGCCAAAGGTCAAGTACGGAGTGCCGCGGGCCCCAAAAGCCTGCGGCCTCGGTTGACGCGTGGTAGTTTATTGGACGTAGGCGTCTCCACTTTCCCACGTTGCCTTTGAATCCGCCTGGCTATGCGGCCTCCGCAGCCTACACAGTTATTCTTCCCTCGTCCACGCTTGACTCCCCCAATATCTCTGCTTTCTCGAGACTCTGCTCCTCCCCTCCAATCTGATCTGCGCCCTGCTTGCCTCGCTGTTATGACGCCGGGACGAGCAGACAAGGGGAAGAAGCCCCTGCCTTCACCAAGTGCGCCTCCCTCCTTCGAGTCAGCGCTCGGCCGACCCGGGGTGCTCAAGGACGAGCCCATGGACAAGGTGCGCCCCATGCTTGCCTCCAGTTTCAACGAGTGGGGAGAGACGGTGGCTTGGCCCGCGTCCCGCACTCGCATGGCCCGGGAAACCACTAAGGTCACAATCTTCATAGATGCCCTCTGGGCTGGCCTGATTCCTCCCTTCTCCGCCTTCTTCAACGCGGTGCTCGAGCATTATCAGATCCACATGTTGCATCTCGACCCTCAATCTGTGACTCTTCTCGCCGTCTTCGCCTTTGTGTGCGCAGCCATGGTGGGCATCGCTCCTTCGGTGGCCCTCTTCCGCCATTTCTTCTCATTGCATCTGACCGACCCTCGGTAGAGCTCGGGGTGCGTGAGCTCCCAGGCCGTGGCCGCGACAGCGGGCGCGGGATCGACTTTGAGCTTCCTCCATCCATGAGCGAGTTTCGGACACGGTGGGTGTTTGTCGACGCCAGTGAGCTCAGCCCCCTGCTCGACGCCCCGTCTGCGCCTGCCGTTTCCCACTTTGGCTGGAGCCACGAGAGGCTCGCGAGCCCCAGTCTTGCTCCCGTCTGGTTCAGGTTGAGGAGGTTGAAGGACCGCGGCGTTACTGCACCTATGGTGGTGAAGGAATTCGTCAAGCGCCGGATCGCTCCACTTCAGCGCCACTCTCGCCCGATGTGGGCCTTGCTCAGCAGTTAGGACCATATGAGGTTTCAGGAGTCCGGGCTCCCTCTCGGGACGCAGCAAATGGTGCTCAAGGTCCTGACGGGTGTCCCTTTGCCGGATGACTTGCCTAGGAAGAACTGTCTGCTGTATCGCTGCAAGAACAAGGATGAATTTGCAGGGAGCATGCCTCCCTTTGACGAGTGGGGGCTGCATCCAGATGGCTTGGTGGGGTCCTGCGAGAACCCTGTCTGCGTGGTTCCCTTCCTTACTGCCGGCGCATGCTCGCCCCAAGTGAGGGCGCAGGAGGGCGAGCTCCGACGGAGGCCGGTGGCCCAAGTGCTGAGGAGCACATGCCGCGTGGTGATCCTGGGGCGTCGTCCTTGGGAGCTCGCGATCCCTCCCCTGAGGCGTCGGTTATTGAGGCAACGTAGCATGCGGTTCCCGAGGTCAAAGCCCCGAAAGCCTCAGGAGGTCGTGGCGAGACGGCGCCCGACTGTTCACCACAGCTGGGCACCCCTGAAGTTGTCCCTCCAAGCTCTTCCTGGTCCTCGCTCCGCGCCGGCCGCCATGTCCAGCGCTTTGGTAGGCTTTGCATGGACTTCGAGGAGTCTACAAGAGGAAAGGATCCCCGGGCGCAACAGCATCTTCGGGCCGTTGAAGCGACGAAAGTACTTCACTGTCGACGAGTAAGTACTGCACCTTGCGATTTCTTGATTGCTGCTTTCCTTCCTGACGCTAGCTCTTCAGGACCCCTTCTGCCAGGGTCGTTGGGTCCCTCATGAAGCAACCCCCGCCTTCTCGGCACCCCCGTCGGCCTTGAGTACCCCGAGCTTTCACGTCGCGCCCAGAGCAAGGCCGGCCGAGGGGGTGCGCTCGCCTTCTTGGTGCCTTGAATCGGCGGCCCCGTGGTCCTTCCTTCACGGTCTAGCTTGGAGCTTGGCGGGCATCCCCCGGGCCCCTCCTCTGTTCATGGACGGCAACTGGTTGGCTTCGGCCTGCAGCTGTTCTTCAAGCGGCGGGCCCCAACTAGCCGGGGCCCCTCACGAGGTCGGGCCGGCGCCTGGAGCGGCACCAGCCCCCAGCCCCCTGCCGAGAGTGGGGCGCCACCGCCTTGCCGCGCCTCGATGGCGAAGGGCGAGGTGGGGCGTGCGCTGGAGCCCTAGCGCGGGCGGAGCGTCGTTCGTCATGAGCTCTTCCAGAAGGCGATGGGCGCGATGAGTCGGCTGGGCGAAGAGCTTGCAGGTGTCGACTCACGTCTTGAGGCTGAAGGTCTTCGGCTGGCAGAGGAGTGGCGTAAGCTGAGGGTGGTTGTCAACCTGGGCCGCTACCAGCGTGATCTTGACAATGCGAAGGCCGAGGCGTCCCTCAAGGTTTCCCGCGAAGCTTGCTCCCGAGCCTTGGAGGAGGCTCGCGAGGCTGACCGCCGTCGCGCGGCTGACCGCCGTCGTGAGGCTACAGAAGCACACATGGGAGCTCCAGGCCTGGAGTGCGTCCCTCGAGCAGCAGGTGGAGGCGCGCAGAGCCGCCCTTGCATCGCTGAGGGGGACGCCCGCCGAGGAAGAAGAGGTCCGAAAGCGCGATGAGGCGTTGGCTCTGGAGGCCGTGGAGCGCAGCCTTGACCTTGAGCAGCCGGAGACAAGGGAGCGCCAAGTTGCCCAAGCGGAAGATGCCGTCAGCGCACGCAAGGCCAAGGTTCAGGAGGAGGATGACCGTCGGGTGGCCGAAGCTCGCGCAGATCTGGAGGGCAGGTATGACTTGAAGTTGAAGCTCGTGGGAACGGAGGATGCGGGCAGGGCCGCTTCCCTCAGGCCTAGGCTTACTGATGCAGAGAGGCGAGCGGAGGCCACGACCGTCGCCCTGGCCGCAATGTAGGCGGAGCTGGCCTCCGCCCGCACCGAATTGCTCTCCCTCCGAAGGCGGGTTGACGACGCCGAGTTCGTCGCGCGGCAGAGTCGGGATGAGGTGCTGGAGAGGCGGACGCTGGAGCGCGTTCACGCTCCCATGCTCCAGGATCTTCGGAACAGGGCCAACACTGCCCTGGGCCATGTCTGTGACGCGAACGCCCCCCATCCTCAGGTGAATGACTACGCCAGTCACCTCCGCTTCTTCACCGATGTGGTGACACGCCTGGAGGCCCGATCTGACGAAGCTCACAGGCTCGTAGAAGAGAGGAGTCGCGGCCTGCTTGAGCACGCTTTCTCCCGTGTCTTCAGCCATCTCCTGAACGCCAACCCCGACTTCGATTTTGATGCCGCCATCACTCCCGTACCTACGGTCGTTCGGGATGACCTGGCGCGGTGGGTAGAGGACAACGTGCATGCGTTGGTCAGGGCCTTCACTTCAGAGGACGAGCGGTGGTGGTCGCCGCAGACGGAGGCGACGTGGTCGATGACGGGGACGCCGATGCTGGTGACGGTGGCGCAAGCGTCAACGATGGCGACAACGACGCGAGCGGCGCATCTGAAGATGACGCGGAGGACGCGGCGAGCGATATATCTGGCTAATTCCTCGCTCCTTTATTGCTTCACCCTGTATGCAAAAACTTGGGCGTGGCCCCTTAAAGATTGTGAGAGCATTTTGGGAGGGGGAGCCCCTCGTGTAAACAAATCATAATTTCTACTCCTTTATGCTGAACCGAGGGTGCGTTTTGGTCGGCCATGAGTCTGATGGCAAGTCTTGCCGCTGCGTCTTACCTTAGCTGGGGCATGCCCTGAATCGTATTGTAAGGTCGAGAGTCGCCACGGGGCCCCTGAAGGGTCTGCTGACTCGCCCGAGTGGGACTTGCAAGGTTTTTGCGCCGATTGGCGCACGTGGCGCGCGTGTTGTGCCCAGCCCCGCTAGCCAGGGGGAGGTGGCGAGCGTGAGCTCCAGCACAAGGCAAGAACCAGATGGCAAGAAATCGCTTGAACGAGAAAATTCACCCCCCGCACGCAATGACAAAAACTCGACTTCAACTTAAATCCAAACCCAAGAAGCAAGGCTATAGAAAAGAGATCCAAAGCAAATGGCCGCGTCCGGCACCTAGTCTAGTATTCTGGTCTTCGAGTCTTCTCACCAGCGCGGAGCTAAGTGCTGCCACTAGGCGTGGGAGGGAGCCCAGTGGCTGAGGCCGGCACCCCTGAGACTCCGGGGCGTGTACAGCCCCACTCATTATTACGTGAGAGTGTCACGGGCGGCGAGCTTCACAGGCACTGGGCCTTCTTCACAGGAACCGGCCTTGCTTCATATCGCCAGACGAGGGCCCCGCCTTGCGCCACCCTCGACCACCTTTGAGCCGACCGGCAACCTGGACGACACAAAGGGGGGAAAGGGGACGCCAGCGGTGCCCTCGGCGACCATGGGTCCTCTGCCGGGGGAAGGCTCGCCCGCACCTTCCCGGCAGAGGGCCTACCTCCGGGCGTTGCCTGGCTTCACGCGACGCGGGGAGGGACCTTGCTCCTGGCCCCCTCCGCGTGGCCCCCAGCATGCTTCCCCCGGCGGAAGGGATGCTGCTGCGCCGGGGCCGTCGACCGACGCTGTGACCTGATTCACTTGCACCCCACGGTTAGCGTAAGCCTGCTCCTGAGAGATTAGTGGTACCCTGTAGTTGTCGTTGCTGGCGTGATCGTTGAGCTTCTCCGTTGGTTCCTGGAAGGCTCCAACTTCTAGCGTCCCTTCTTCCCAATCCTCTCCAAGGAATGAGCCAGGGTCGTCCTCCGGTGCGTACTCCTGGTCCATCACGTGGGGCACGTAGGCTTCCGGGGCCGTTACCCCGAACACCTCGCCGTAGTGCCCCACACTCCATGTCGCCCGGCCCAGCGTGGCGTCCTGAGGATGGTAGCGCGGCATCTCACTGGGACCATGGGAGGCGACGCTTGTGCCCATGCTTGTCGCGGGCGGCATGGGGGCGGTGGAGCCCCCAGCGTCGCCGGCCGTGCTGGTGTTGACGAAGCCCCCAGGCACACCCGACGGCGTGTGGTTGCGGTGAGGCCCGCCGTGAGACCCCGTAGTGGCCTGGGAAGGAAGCTGATAGCAGAAGGGTGGCGCTCCCGATGCCGCCGCATCCAGTAGCTCGGCGACGCGTTCTAGTAGTGCATCCCGGCCGCTCTCCATCAGCCGACACCGCAGCAGCTCTCGCGCCACCATGAGCGCTGCCCGCATGTTCGCCTGCTCCCGCCGTGAGTGCGGCACCGTCGCTGCAGTGCGACTTGCTGCCCTTGCAGCAGCTCGCACCTGCCGTGGAGTGAGGGTGGACGACGCCTGGCCGCGCCGCCCACACCCCGCGGCGTTGGACGGCGCTCGCGCTGCCTGGAGCGCGGGGTTAAGGTCTTCATGGGCAGGTGACACCGCTCGGGCTGGCCAAGCTGCCCAGCGGTCGGAGTCTGGCCTTGGATTGCGGACATCGGGGCGCGGAGCGTCGGTGGATCGATCGGTGGGGAAGAGGCTGCGGCACAGCCCTACCTGGCGCGCCAAATGTCGGATCTCGGGTTCCGGCAAAACCCTTAAGGTTCAAACTCTGGGGTGCGCGCGAAGTTCTTTCCCTCCTACTGATCTACGCCCTAGCTCGCTAAGATCTCGCGGACGAACTCGGATTTAACTCGCAACACGTAAAAAACGAGATTTATCTTTGGTTCGGGCCACCGTTGTGGTGTAATACCCTACTCCAGTGTGGTGGTGGATTGCCTCTTGGGCTGATGAAGAACAGTACAAGGGGAAGAACAGCCTCCTGAGGTTGAGGTGTTCTTATGCTTGTCAAACTTGTGTGGGTGAGGACCCGATGCCCCCTACTGTGGTGGCTAGCTCTACTTATATAGGCCCTGGTCCTCTCCCCAAATATTGAGCGGGAAGGGAGCCAACAACGGCGGGCAAGTTCGAAAGGGGACAGCTAGTACAAGCTATCCTGATAAAAGTGGTCTTCGCCTACAAAAGGCTCTGGTGGTGACGCCGTCTTGGGCTCCATGGTGACCTCCATCTTGCCGTCCTACTGGTCTTTGGTCTCGTTGCACCGATATGGAAACCTCTGCTTGATGACTCGGTACTCCGCGCCTGCGCCTGCCTCCTCAGCACCAAAGAGGAAACAAGGACGCTGCACGCACTGGCGCCCGCCTAGTGTCGATCGTCATTGCTCACGTCATGAGAGCCTCATGAGGTTTGCCCCGCCTTGATATCTCCGCTCCTCGCGAGCCTACTGAGCGTGGCCGCTCCTGAGGAAGTCTTGCATCGTCAGCCCCGCAAGGCTTGGCCCCTCGCGAGGGTCTTGAACGCCTTGTCGATGAAGATGGGCCGTACAGCCTGCTTGCATAGCCACGCCGTGGGCCGCAGGCAGGCAAGTCTGGGGACCCCCGTTCCCAGAACGCCAACAGTTTTTACCGTTATCAGCTTGTGGCCGTATTTTCATATAGTTTACTCTTGATTTCTTGTACTAGGATATCCTTTTACCATTTTGTTCCGTGGTCTTTGATTGTGGAACTTGATCTTTTTTAAGATCATTAGTAAACGTGCACATGCAATACACGTATCTTAATCTATACTACAATAAGAACATGAACTTTGTCTTGTGTTTTTAGCAGAACATTTAAATGCGTGTCACGCCCAATGATTTCAATGTAATAATTTATTTTAGATTAAGTCATAGGTCTTGTTTGACAGGTGAAAGACTTTCATTGTTGAAATGTTGTGATCCCAAAATTCCAAAACTAAATGAAAAAAACCCGCGCATGTAACACACGACCAATTGACATGTCTTCACATAAAATTAACGATCACATAAATGTATTGCAATTGTTACTTATTACAAAAATACTTAAAAATAACAACTAAGGAACATTATCTAGTAATCATTATTTGATGATGATCCTCTCTGGAAGGTCCATATTTTGATGCGATCTATGATGCTTCATTCTAAGACTGGGATATTGTTTAGAACTTCATTCTCTTCACACTTCAAAATATGAACCAAAACCCTCTTCCTCAGTTCAAAATCATCCTACATATGCATTGTATAACATTGTTATTAAAAAAGCATGTGTAACGTGTGTAGAAATGAGAATGGTGTCAATACTTACCATGGGTACTGGAAAATGTAGCGTCCCATCGTGCCATGAGCGCATTAAATTGAAAACCAAATAACCAGACAGGGGACTGCATGTATGAAATGTTACATGCTAGTTGAATGAATCAATTAAGATTGTGATGTATTGACAAGATTCGTACCCATATGAGTTTGTGGGAACAACGGTAACTTTGGATCCCCATATCAAAATGTCGTCCTTGAAGGCAGGGTTTGCAACTTGGAGTGCAAGGTTTAGATCGTTGACCATAGTTTCAAGTATATGCTTTCCGAAAGTTGGTATTGAAAGCGGGTCCAAAATAGAAACAACTTTTTTATATTGGTCCAAGACAAACAATAACAATAACCCAAGAATATCACAAGGCAATAAAATCTACAACAATACATGCATTTTAGAAATACATTAATCATTACCATTCATTAAGACCAAATAAAAAATGAATTTGAATTCAAATCTTACTATATCACATTCTGAGATATGATACTCGTTTCTGTCAGGCCAGCTATCAAACAGTTGTGCCAACATAGCAAGGTCCATACCGTCACGATGACTTGGGACTCGTGCATAGTGGGACATTGACTACAATAATGTAAGAAAACATTAGTAGAATGAAGCAAAATGTAAAATGTGCTTAAAATAACTTACACATAATCGTAGATCCATATATAGTGTACTGGGACATCTCTAGCAAGGCGGACGTCGTGGCATGCTAGTATCCTCACAGCCATGTTAAAACAATCAGCATCCATGTACTCATCATTTTTTAATATGTTCTTTAATTGTCTCAAGTTTAAACTAATAGGGTAAGGTTGAGAGTTTTTCACCCATTCGCTCCTGTGAAATGGGAGTTTTGTCATTATACAAGAGTAATAGTCTATTAGAAGCAAAAATGAATTGCAAATATGTGTCTTACTCTAGCATCGGGACATCATCAACCATGCTGATGAACAAGCAAAGTTCATCTATTAAGTCGTCGTTTGTTGAAGTGACAAACAGCGAAAGGATAAATGATTGCGAGATGAGCTCAACTTGTGACGATGAGTTCGATGCTTTGGGTTTGTTAGGAGGTCTTTCGACAATCATATAATCGGTGGGATCCGTGTTGGTGTCATCATCATCCAACAGTTTCTTATATCGTCATCATTGAATTCCGAGTCAACTAAAATGATAGCTAATTTTGTTCTAAAATCTGTCATATGATCCTAAAGTGAAATAGTAATAAGATTTAGTTTTCAAATAATGATACAACACGAAATAATTAGTGTCATGATACGATGCAAAATATACCTGTTCGGGAGTGTCGGACAAACTATCTCCCGTGAAGTACTCCATGTAATTTGACATCCAGAGACCACAAGACGACCTGGATAATAAAGAAATTTTGATAGGCTTAATAACGAAAATATTAATAAAAAGTATTATAAAATGATGATGACTGAACCAGACAATCAGACTGGGACACGCTCAATAAAAAAAAGTATTAAACAACATTTGCCACTAATATAAATCAAATGACCAAAAAAGCTATTAATAAAAAAACTGAATTTGTGAACGCATAATTTTTAATCTGGGTGACGTAATTAGGCCACACAAAAGCAACCAGAGGTCGGATTGAAAAAGATAAAAAAGTAACAAGAGGAATACTAATAAGGAGCACCATACAGTTTTTACTCAACTGTAGAGGAGCCGAACTGGTAGTAGATTGCATGTAGTTAATTGGGTGCATGTTCAGCAGATTGGGCTAATACTTTGCCGCACCATGGTTGATAGCAATCTTGGCATCTGCCTTCGAGGGGTGTGTGGTCTTATCCCCTTTTTAATATATTGAACTTGTACACAATTGTGTGTTTTATTTTTACCGTTATCAGCTTGTGGACCTCTTGTCATATAGTTTACTCTTGATCTCTTGTACTAGGATATTATTTTACCATTTTGTTCTGTGATTTTTGATTGTGAAACTTGATCTTTTTTAAGATCATACGAAAAAAGGAAAAGAGTAGTTGGTATTTGGAAAGATGCTCAGGTCGCACGACCGTCGCGATCCTTTTTTTCCTTGTCGCGTCGAGCACTGAAAGAACTCATCTGAGTGGACCGGGGATCGAACACATTTTTTATGTAAGGAGATTGAACACGCTCTTGAATGCTCGTGCTATGCAGAACGGGGTTTCAATTTGCTTTTCGTAAAGAAGAGAGAAATAAGACCAACGCTTCGTTTGGATGTCTCCATTGGAGAGCTCTGTATTGAATTGGTCTGAATTCCAAATCAGTGAGGAAATGGAAATGGCACGAATACAGATTCACATGTTTGGCTGTCCATTGAATTGGCCCTTGAAATGCCTCTGAGATTTCAATACCAAATCTTGTTTGGATGACCAACTTTGGAATTACATGGCTACATTACCAAGTTATACCTTGTTCTACATGACTCAAAAAATGAAATCTGACTACGAATGAATATATAGCACTGAAAATAAATTAATAAATAGTCTAGAAATGCATAAGGAAACGCAAATGGTCATACAATGACAACAAAATATTTTCTTACGATAACATAAAACAAATAGCACGTACTCTCAAATATGGTCTCATACATGACATAAATCACAACGATTTAAAATATAGGTCCAAATGCTTGACATAAACAGTACATGGCGGTACATACATAGTTCCAAGTTCAGCATGGCATGAAATAGATGGTTCGAAGTTCAACAACACATAAAAGCATCGATCTTCAAGGCAACATTAGCAGCCATGTCTTCCTCATGGTGATGGGAAGCTCCTTGAGCTTGAAACAAAGCGATCATTGAGGACCAACTTCCCATAACACCGAAGCATATCTTGCTCGGCTAAATCAGGTATCAACCCAAGTGCATCAAGTATTTCAGCGGGTGTGGTAACCTTTGGTAGTGGAATGGGCTCAGTTGTCTTGAAAGCATCAACTAAGTCCTTCTTCATATCTCCAAGCATGCAAAGAATAGCATCACCTGTTTGCTGCCTCTTTGGCGCTACTTCTGGAGAGACTTCAATTGGCTCTTCTAATGGCTCTGCAGCAATCTTAGCACCTGTCTTGGCCCCCTCACATTAGCATGATCTTTTGAATATATGATACATATGGACTCTCAGTGCTTGATTACTTTGGTCTTGTAAGACTTTATCTCTTTGGATGCCTTGTTAGCCTGCACAATAAACACAAACTAGTAAAGCTACTGCCTTGTTATTGTACATATGCAAACTATATACAGAATGTGTACTCATGATGCATGGTTACCTCCACATATTTAGCCCAAACATCATCACTATCCATTGATAGCCTATTATTGGTCCAATCCCAGCCAAAACCACTTTGAGAAAGGACCTTGCTAACGATCTCATAGTGATGATCGAAAGTCCTCATCCTTCCACTTATGTTATCCTTTGTGATATCCTTATTGCACTTGTCCTTCACATGCCTTATGGCATGCGTGTACACATGTGGTTTCCATCCATTACTGGCATGGTCACCCTTGTTGTGATGCTCAACAAGGACTTCAAGCAATGCCTCATCCATCTCATCATCCCATGTGCAATAATTCCTCCTCCTTGGAGGTACTTCTTCGGCCATGGTTCTACAAGGAAATAAAAATTGTACATAATGCTAAAAACAAATACAATATTAAGTTTGACAAACACCATGATTGAAACATAATGTCATTCATTAGTTGCATGAAGACGATGCATATACAAAATCAGGATTCATCACATTAGCCTGCAGCTAGCTATACATAAGTAGAGCACCGCTGCTATCTATACAAAAGAAGAGCACCGCAGCTAGCTATACAAAAGAAGACCACCGCAGCTAGCTATACAAAAGAAGACCACCGCAGCTGGCTATACAAAAAAAGACCACCGCAGTTACATATCATACTCTCATCCTATTCGATCTCTTGTTCTCCTTGCGCCACAAGGTACTCAAAGAAACATATCATCGGCTAGTTGTTGCCTAAAGTTGGACCATTCAGTAGTGACTTGCACACTTCTAATGAAGTTGTCATCATCTGGATCATCAGTTGGCGCATTTGCTAATTCACTATCCACTTCAGGCAATAACAAATCATCCATGACATGCTGCCTATCCCTTGCAAAGTTGTGCAACACACAGCAAGCACTAATAATTCGAATCTGCAATGATATTTTAGTTCATAGTAAGGAATTGTCATCTCACACACTGATTTTATTTAACAACATATTTACTTTTTGTACCTGATCCTTTATGTCAAAGAAGGTTTGGGAACACAAGATAGCCCATTTTTCTTGAACAAGCCAAATGTTCGCTCCACTACATTCCTAGCACGAGAATGACGCAAATTATATAACTCTTTAGCTGTTTGAGGCTGTTGTGCACTTGCAGCCCATTCTTTTAGATGATACTGAATGGAGCCAGAAATCCTTCTCCATTGGTATAACCAGCATCAACTAAATAATATTTCCCTATATCAATAAGTCAGTTAGCTAACAATCAAGTCAAAGAAACTACATGCCAAGAGTAAGAGTTCGTACCCTTAGGCACAACAAATGAATCATGGCGGTTCGCCCTCATTGCATCACGCAAAACTCTCGAATCTGAAACTGAACCCTCCCAGCCAGGTAACACATAAAGAAACTTCATGTTCCAATCAACAACACCTAGCATGTTAGTGGTAATGGCTTGCTTTCTGTTGCTATACCTTCCTTTGTCATCCACATCAACAATCACGTCAATATGACAACCATCTAGTGCTCCAAGTGCATTACCAAACCACTTCCATTTGTAATCATCAGTAGCTAGAGCGGTAGAGGACGGTAACATAATGAACTCCCCATGTAGAGAGAGTAGGGCGTTTAGGACAGCAGAGAAGTGTGTGCTAATGGTCCATAAAGAACGCTTGTAGGTGCCACACAACATCCTCATCTTAATACTATGACCAACTACAAGCAAGAACATTGCAACTTTCTCTTCCATTGTCACATATACACTATCACAAAGGCCACATCTCTCCCTTAACATGGTGCAAAGGTCATGAAAGTTTCGTTTAGTTAAACGCAATTGATCATAGCATGCCACTGCAGATCCATCATACATGCATTTAAGCAAATATTTCCTATTCCTAATCTTGTCCTCATCATCATTAAAAGTTCCTAGGTCCCTTGGTCCCATATTCCTTTGTGTAGTAACAAATGCTAATGCAAGAGCACATGTTTCAACAAACTATTTAGTCAGAACAATTCTTTTCCTCTTCCGTCTTTTATTTTCTTCATTTATCCTCTCAACCAACTCCAATTGAACTGACATTGGGCTGTACAATTCAGTTTTATTATCTAGATGTAAAACATTGCAGCAAGACATCACATGCACAAATGCATAGCAAAAATAGGGGATTTCAGCCATATACCTTCACTTGACCTGCAGATCGACGGACAGTTCACAAATCTGCACAATACATAAACAAAAACTTGGTTAATAACAAAGAACGGAAAGATCCTCACATGAACAAGTTACAGGTACAAGACAGTAGTTGGGCGCCATGGGCTGGTCCGCTGGTGTAGGAAAGGAGATGGGTACAGGGGGTGGGCGCGTAGCGGCGGGGAGAAGGCAGGCGGAGCGCCCGTGGCTGAGGGAGACCTGCGCCCTGCCATCGCAGCCCTGCTGGTGGTCGCCAGTGGTCCGGCTGGACGGTGGCAAGATGCGACCTAGACCAGGGACGGAATAGGGTGAGGGGTCGGGGCAGGCGAAGCGGACCGGGAACCCGGCACCCGCCGCCGCTTGATCTCTGGTGCTCGCCGGCGAGGTCCTCGTGGTGGCCGCCGAGATGCGCGAGGACGGCGATGGGAACAGGAGAAGGAAGCGGGGAAGGAGATGGGTAGAGGAGCAGGGAGCGGGGCCGAATCGAACCTTGGGGTGGCCGAGGCTCCTTGGGACTCGCCGGGAGCTCCCTGTGGTCGCCTTGAGCTCCACAGTGGTGGTCGCCGCTAAGCTCCTCGTCTCCTTCTTTTCTTTTTTTCCTCGAGGACGGGGATAAGGCAGCGAAGGGGCACGCTTTATGGAAAGCGGCACTGAGGAAATCGGAGCGCCAAGGCTCCGTATCGTTGGAGGGAAGTTTTGGTGGGACTGAATACGGCGCTGAATTTGGTTTTGTTTCCGAGCGGCAATTCACAGTCCAACCAAACAGCTGAATTGTAATTCAGGGAATACCAAATCCATTTCAGGCATCTTAATTCGGACATCCAAACGCAGTGCAAGATCTCAATACGTTGCTCCCAAACCAAAAAAGATTTCAGTGCATTGTCCTACACAATGCAGTAAAACTACTAGAGTTGCAGGAGTAGCCTGTAGCTAGTCTCCGACAAAGGCGAGCAAGGATTGGACATGATTCATGAGCTATGATTGACGGGGATGGGCCGAGGCATTCACGCATGCGTCGCTGAGCGGCAAAAAAGACAAATTTGATCTATGAAACGAAAAGAATTCATCAAATAAACTGTTAACGAAAAAATTTCACACGACTGACCGTTTTGTGTAGCGTTTAACATCTAGACGCCATACTATATTGTGCAGCGCCCTGTTAACAGGCGTTACATGCCTGGTCAGTATCATACTCCAGACTATCTAAAAATTATTAAGTTAATGTACAGCACCTAAAAGCTAAACACTGCACTATACAGTGCAGCGCCTGTAGGGGCTGCACTAATTGCCGGCCGGCCGTCAGTGCGCGCCTGTGCCCGCTCCCGGCCCAGTCATCTCACACAAACCACCGATGCAGCGACCTACCTCGTTCGTCCTGATCCTGAAGCAGCGATCATATTAAGCCACACATTCGTGACCCACCGCCACGGTCAGGCTTGAGAGAGAGAGGTGAGCTTAAGCAACAGTCCACGTCCAGGCTAGGCCGCTACACGTAGCATGCGTTCTGTGTCCCGTCTCTGTTCACGGTCAAAATACACATTTTCTGTACTCGGTCACCATTTGCATGCATGGCTGGACGCTCTCCGGAAGTAAACAACAGCTAGCTCACTGTTGAGAACACTGCCTAGGCGGCGATGACCGGTGAGTTCCGCGGCAGTACGTGGCTAGGTGCCCCTGTGGAGGCGAGAGCCACAGCGACAGCGACGTCTTCCCGTACTGTATACTGTAGCCACTAGTACAACGCCTGAAAATGTATAGTATAATGCCTAACTCTTAGATGTTGCATATTGATTTAGCAATTCTCAGACAGATCGAAATACGACACTAGCTAGCCATGCAACGCCTGTTAGCAAGGCACTGCACAATATAGTATGCCTAGATGTTAGGTGCTGCACAAAACGGTCAGCCGCGTGAAATTTTTTCATCAACGGTTTATTTTGTGATTTTTTTTTTCGTCCATAGATTAAATTTGTCCTTTTGCCTTGCTGAGCACATGGAATCCAATACTGCTGAGGGACCTTCAACCGGACGACCAAAATAACACATACTTTGCCCGTTGTTCTATTCGTTTAAGTCGATCAGATGAACGTGCGCGTCCGCTTTTTATTTTGGGTGGGCTGGTGCAAGGACATGCACATTATAATTTGTGTGACGGAAATAAACTTTCAAAAATATAATTAAACACAAATGGTCGGTTTACCGCCGGCTAAAGTCCTCTTAAACACTAATTAAACATAAAAATGCCCGCATGCTGTCCTAGTCGTCCGCCTTGCCCTTGTCATCACTGTCGGTTAGGTTGATAAAGACGGGAGGCGGCCCAGCCCACCCGAAACGCAGCTTGATAGACCGTCAGAACAGCCTTCTCCGGCGTCTGCTGCGGCGGCATTGCGGCAAGGCGGGCTCGCTCCTCCTCCTTCTGGCAGCGCTCATCCTCCTCCTCGCGCTCCCTCTGCATGCACCACTTGCCGTCGGCGTGCTCCTTCGTCAGTGCGCGCTGCCTCCAATGTTCGAGGTACGCGGCCTCCTGTACCGGCATCGCGCCGAGCCAAACAGGGGGGGGGGGGCTGACCCACTCCCCCAGGTGGCCGGTCCAGATGTAGCGTCGGTCGGCTCGGCCTTAGGCGCCGAGGGGGGGGGGAGGGGGTGAGCGTCGGCGGCGACGGCGGCACCACGAAGTCGCCGGCCGCAGAGAGGGCGGGAGCTTCCGTCGGCCTCGCCTGGTAGTCCGCCTCCTCCGCCCCCGGCATGCGCCGCTCCTCCTTGATGGAGGTCTGCATGGTTTCCGCCAGTGCCGCCTGTTAGGTAGGCGAGGGTTGGTGTGGTGGTGCTACAAGCTGCAACGCCGTTGCTCCTCATGCTTGAGGGCAAACCAGACCTCCCAATGGGGATAGTCTGGTGCGTCCTCCGGCATCCGTCGCTGCTCCGGTGTGAGCAGCGGCCGGAGCCTGCACACCTCCTCGGCGTGAGCCCACTACGACTGTGGCACCGCATGCATCGGGATCCGCTAGGAATCGAGGTGCCACTCGTGCGGCAGCGTCACGTCCGGGTACGGCAGTGGCTGCCTGAACTCCTAGTGCCACCATGCCTGGTGCACCGGTATGCAGCCGCTGCCTTGTGGAGCGGGCAGGTGTCGGCGAAGGAGGAAGCGCGCGAGAGGACGAAGCGCCGGGGGTCAGCTTCCTCTTCTTGCCGGAGCCATCCAAGAAGCCCATAGCTAGGGTTTGCTTTGTCGCCGGCGAGGGAGCACACGACTAGATGTGGACGGGGAGCCGACTTGGAGTGGGCTTGGAGTGGATGAGCGCCCCCCCCCCCCCCGCACACGTGGATTAAAAAAGGACGGCCCCCGTAGATTCCAGTCGCCGACGCGTGAGCCCGCAGTAGGTAGCCGCATTAAATACGACCACGTCGGTGGTTGGTCGGCCGACATGTGGGGCCGTGATAGACACAGAGGGGACATGCGGCGCGCCTGCTTCGTGTCCACGCAGAAATGCGTCGACGCGGACACGAAGCAAACTCATTTTGGGTTTGCGTTGCCGCGTTAAGCCTATGTTTTTGTCCACCACGACCCAAACGAATATGGGCGGACGAAATGTGTCACCCGGTTGGAGTTGCTCTAAGGGCATTTCAACGTCGACACTCAAAAGCATAGATTAGGACACGCTGTTTGGACTGCGAAAGCCATCCAACGCGTGTCTGTATTAGTCCGTGACGCGATTGAAATGTACTTTCTCCCGTGAACCAGAGACAAATGTGGGGGCTTTGTGGGCATCCAGACAGCACCCACACCCGCTGTGATCGCCCTGGCCCACCCAAGTCCCTTCCTCCTTCGCCATGCACTTTCCCACTCGACGCCAGGTCACCGCGTTCATGCCGCTGTAGAGCGCGTCGCTGCACATTGAAGACGGCTCAGGGCGAACGCGACCTCTCACTGCCTCCGCCATTGAAACGGCGTGCCGGTCGAGGGTGCCGCCTGTTGCACGCGTGACTGAACACGCCTCTTTGCCGCATTCAAATGCCTCCATTAAACCCCACGTGGAATTTGAAGAACCTTCTCCGGCCACACGTCCATTCACGAGCAGGATGGCATTAAACACAACGTTAGGCAAGCTCCTCCCTTCCGCCCGCTGTTGAAAGGAGGCCAGACGCTGGCAACAATCGCACCACTCCGTCCCCCCATCTCCTCCTTCGATCATTTTGTCCACCCTTTCGATGGCATCTGATGAGCAAGAAGAGCAGTTCTCCCGCATAAAAGCCGGCTGGGTGGCCCGCCAAGCCTGCCGGATACGACCGAAGTAGCTCACTGCTCCACATCCCTCGCCTAGCCCGACGGAGCAAGTTGCTGCCCCAAGCCGACGCGTGCTTCAACAACTCGCCGCTCCAGGATGGCACTGGGGGAGCACAGTGCCAAGGGCATCGTCGCTGTCGTGGAAAACACCACATCATACCATGCACTTCCGTGCCTGTGAGCAAGCCATCCGCCGTCAACGCGCGCGTAACTACGCCCTGCCGACAGAGAATGAAGTCAGCTGCGCGAAGATCGACGAGTTGGTGGCCAGCGTGTTCACGTCCGTCATTAACATCGAGAAAAAGTAGAACATGGGAGACCGCCACCACTTGGGTCCCAGAAACCGCCGACGGGTCGCCGGCTTGCACAACCTGTGACTTGCCCGGTTCTTCAGCGCACACCATCGTCGACCATCACCTCGGCTTCACGGAAGCGGAGTACGCCCCTTCCCCTCTGACTGAAGCACCCTCTTTGCCACTCTGATGAGCGGCGCATCCGAAACATAGAGAAGATACGGGGGAAGAATATACCTTCGAGGCTCCCGACAGTCCGATGAGCGGACTGCCAGACACAGGAAAGACAAAGGGATCCGCCGCGGCAGGTCGTAGATTAGTATCGTGTATCCGTGTCGTGGAAGCGGATCGTACATGCACATAGTTCCACCTTTTTAGTTAAAATATGTCCAAACTGTAAACGTTTGTCCAGTTTGTATGAAATCCGGATGTGTTTGCATGAATTTCATCCGATTCATTCATAAAGTGTTTGAAATGTATGCGAGTAGTGTTGGATGACGTTTTTTCGCATCCGTGTCCACATACTAGTCTTTTTGTCCGCGATCTGAATCAGGAGGAAATTTGGGGTTGCCCTTGAAGATGCCCTAACAACTCAAAATTAACTTGCCACCAAAAATAAAACGCATAATTAACAACGTCGGTGACTGAAAGTGAATGGGCAACTTCGCTATTGCCTCGAAAATCAAGGTCTTGCTATCTTACGCGCCGAAGAAGAGTACTGGCGCCGTAGGGGCGGCGTCAATTGGGTGACTAAAGGAGACGCTAACTCGGGATACTTCCATGCGTTTGCCAATGGTAGGAAAAGGAAAAGTCTTATCCTCCGCCTCAATTCTGAGGTCAGGCTCCTCCTGACTCAGGCAGATATAATTAGACACATCTACGATTTCTTCATAGGCCTTCTGGGGACGGACGAAGTGAAGGTTGTGGGCCTTCAGGAAGGATTTTGGGAGCCGGCATATAGGGTTTCCCAGGTGGAAAATGATGGGCTGGCCCTTGCTTTCCTCCTCGAAGAGATCGACCGGGCTTTGGCTGGTATATAAACTGATACGGCACTAGGGCCCGACGGCTGGCCGGTGGCCTTCTTTAAAAAAATTGGCCTTGTTTTAAGCATGTCTTTTATGCCGTAGTTAATGGGTTTGCTCTTGGTTCGGTCGACTTGGCGTGTCTCAATTGCGGTGCTATTAGTCTTATTCCTAAAGTTGAGGGCGCTGATAATATTCAACTTTTTAGGCCTATCACTTTGATCAACGTTCCTTTCAAACTGTGCGCAAAAGCATTCGCTACACGTCTAGCTCTAGTGGCCCAGCGAGTTATCCTGAAAAGTCAAACTACGTTTTTGAAAGGACGCAACATTCTCGAAGGCCCCATTGCGTTAGGAGAAATTGTACATGAGCTTAAGCGTACTAAGGGGGAAGGGATCCTGCTTAAACTCGATTTTGAAAAAGCTTACGATCAAGTAAACTGGGAGTTTATTCAGGAATTCCTCCTTAAAAATGGTTTTGAGGTAGGCTTTGTGCACCGGATCATGCACCTCATCTCATGTGGGCAGACAGCGGTCACAATCAATGGGGAAATGGGGAAATTTTTCCGTAACAAGAGGGGACTCCGTCAAGGGGACCCCGGTTCGCCACTGATTTTCAATTTCATGGCTGACGTTTTCTCGGCAATGATTGACAAATCTAGGGCGGCTGGTCACATCAAAGGCGTGGTGGATCACCTTATTCCAGGTGGGGTCACGCATTTGCAATATGCCGACGACACTATGCTCCTTTTTGAGCCGGATCTACATAGTATAGCGACGATCAAGTTGTTGGTTATAACCTTCGAACTCCTGTCTGGTTTGAAAATTAACTTCCTCAAAAGCGAGGTTATTTCCATTGGGATGAGCCAGCAGGAAAGTTCGCCTGCGTCCAACCTACTTAATTGTAAGCTTGGGGGCTTCCCAATTAAGTACCTCGGTTTACCGATTTCCCACCGGAAACTGTTGATAGCGGAATGGGAGCCGTTATATGGCAAGGTGGCCAATCGTGTGAGCCCGTGGAGAGGGAGGTTCATGTCCTCGGCGGCAAGATTAATACTAACCAATACTAGTTTATCTTCCTTTCCCCTCTTCACCATGGGTATGTTCTCTTAGCGGATGGGGTTCACGCTAAGATTGACACGCCTCGTTCCAAGTTCTTTTGGGAAGGGACCAGAACCAAAAAGAAGTACAATTTAGTTAGGTGGGTGGCGGTCTGCAGACCTAAAAGGTTCGGCGGCTTGGGGACCATTAACTCCAAGTTGATGAACGTGGCTCTCTTAACAAAGTGGTGGTGGCGCCTTGCCCAAAAAGAGTCGGGGGCTCTGGGCTGACATCCTCAGGGCTAAATACTTTCCGGATGGGGATGTATTCAACGCCAAACGCAAAGGCTCAGCATTCTGGAATGGGATCCAGGAGGTCAGTCCGGCCTTTGCGGTAGGAGCTCGGTTTGAAGTACAGAACGGGATGTCGACGCGGTTCTGGCTTGATAGCTGGATTGACCCACGTCCGCTGTGGCAGGTTTTCCCATCCATTTATCAGCTTGTGATCGATACGAAAGTCCTGGTAGGGGAAGCCCTTAGATTGTCGCCACCAGCCATATACTTTAAACGCCCCCAGACAGATAGTGAACAAGGGCGGTGGAATGAGTTGTCAGCGAGAATTGGGTCGGAGACGCTGAGCTCGGGAGCTGATGCGGTCTCCTAGGGCCTGACCACCTCTGGTAAGTTCTCGGTGAAGTCCTTATACGCCAAGATGGCGGAAGGAAACACCTTGGATATTGCCAAGGGATTGTGGAAGGCAGGGATTCCTCTCAAGATAAAAGTCTTCCTATGGCAAATGTTTAAAAATCACCTCCCAACGGCGGACAATGTTGCCAAACGGAATGGACCGTCCAATGGTACGTGTATCGAGTGTGGGAATCACGAGGACGCGAACCATGTTTTCTTTCAGTGCGGACTAGATAGATTTGTGTGGAGCGCCATGAGGGAAGCGTTCCATCAAAATTGGAGCCCGGCGTCGGGAGCCGATTTGCTCCAGATAGTTCAAACCCAGAAAGGATCTAGTGGTCGTATAGTTTGGAGATGCGTAGGGGCGCTACTATGGGCGTTATGGACTATTAGGAACAAAATGACGACTGAAAAGAAGTTCTCTGCTCACCCCAATCGATGTTATCTTTAAATGCCATCTCTTCTTACAGATGTGGACACCGTTAGGGGAAGCACCGCGATCTTTGAAAGCCGAGATGCTCGGAGGCCATGGAGAAGATGAGAAGCACTTTGTCTACCGCAAGACAGCCTCCATGGATGGTCTCACCTTTTGGTTTAGGGGTAGTCGAGGATAGGGATGTGATTGATGCTGGTTTCCTATCAGTGTGTAACCTTGACTCCTTGATGCCTCTTTGAACTTTAATGCTGTTTTTATTTTGGTCTGTAAAACCTATGTACAATTAGTACGGCTAGGTTGGACTGTTGCTCTCTCGAATCTTTACATATATGGCATGGGAAGAAGAATATAATAGTAGTCATCCAGTACAATACTGCTACTAGTACGGCTAGGTTGGACTGTTGCTCTCTCGAATCTTTACTAATAATAAAGCAAACTGGGTTTTTTCGGCCGTCATGGCATTTTTCAAAAAAGTCCCTCAATTTCAAAGAATTCAACCGCCGTTCGGATTTAAGTCACACCCGAACCGTTATTTTACATTTTTCGAAACCCCCCTGATGTTTTAGATAATTCATCCGCGGATCATATTTAAGTCAAACAAATGCTTTTTAAAATCATCCATATCTTTTAAACCGTAACTCCGATTTGAACATGTTATATATGAAATTTGGTTAGAAAAATATGTAGAATATGAATATGACATTATTTTTACCTGCTAAGTATTTGTAAATATTATTTTGGAATATATTTGAGTCGAACCAAATGATTTTCTAAATTATCTGTATCTTTTAAACCGTAACTTTGATTTTAACATATTATATATGAAATTTTATTAGAAAAATGTGTGGAATCTAAATATGATGTTAATTTTACCTGTTAAATATTTTTAAAATATTGTTATGGAAGCAAACTTATAATTTATAGTGCAAGATCCTTTTTTTTCATACCGGCGGCGATCCAGATTGCAAATAAACACCCCACTATAACCATATAGGGAA
Organism: Aegilops bicornis; assembly: GCA_021605145.1. Taxonomy (NCBI): domain Eukaryota; kingdom Viridiplantae; phylum Streptophyta; class Magnoliopsida; order Poales; family Poaceae; genus Aegilops; species Aegilops bicornis. The sequence goes on from CM038675.1 coordinate 337,290,100, forward strand.
AAGAAAACATCGATAACTACACATGCTTACCTCTGAAAAATGTCACATGGGAAAACAACAGATTTCTCAACGCGAGAGTGAGAGAAAGCGAGCTAGAGAGAGAGAGAGAGAGAGAGAGAGAGAGAGGAAGAGAGAGACGCCTTAGGATTAACCATATTCAACACACATTTTTTATTGTTTTGTGTGAACACCGAGGCCATCGCCGGCGAGGGTGAGAAGGAGGATAAGCGGCAACACAAATATGATGCCTCGAAAAAATAAAGGAGATGGACCTATTGTGGTCTTGAGTGATGGTTGTTGAGTTAAGAGCGTGTGTTATGTTTTCTCTCCCGTTGCAACGCACGGGCTCTTTTGCTAGTAAAAATAATAAAATGAACTAAAAGCATCTACAGCAGGACTTGGCAAATCCGATCCCTGTCTGTTCGCGAACGCGTCCGGGCACGTCCATGGGATTTTTTGTCCAAAAAGACCGTCTGCCGAACGCTATTGCCAAAAAATACTACCCGCGGATAAAATTGTCAAAAAGGACCCCTCACTAGTGGCGGCAGGCGACACGTGTCACCTGCCGCCATGCCAGGAGGCGGCAGGCCCTGCCGCCACGGCAGGAGGCGGCCGCGCGGGGCACAACGAGTTATCGCACAAGGGCAATACCGACGAACGGGCCAGAGTGGCGAACCCGGCCGCCATCGGGCAAGGCGGCAAGTCGCCACCGACGCTCCTCGGGCGACAGCCCCTCATCGCATGCGGGCGAGGCATGGGCCAGGCCGCCACTGGAGGAGGCAGCATCTTTCCTGTTGCAGACGGTGTTGATTCCCGTGCAGTGCTGATTCTCACGGGCGGGAATCTGTGGATTTTGAGCCCTTGTGCCGACACTAGTTTTTTCCATGCTAACGTCGTGCTGCTGCCCGGGAATCACTCCGGCTTTTGCTTCTTTTGCCTCAGTGGATGCGAAGACATTGCGTGAATTACTCACACGATGCGGGAACCTGTAGGAGGCACCAGAACTCTTGCCCTTCGAGGATGCGGTACTCTTGCCCTTGGACGATGCAGAACTCTTGCCCTTTAACGATGCAGAACCCGAAAACGGCGGCATGAAGATATCATCTTCGTCCTCGCTCTCCTCAGTCCAAAAAAATGGATGCTTTTCTGCAGTCCTTCTGAAAGTTTCACTCTTCGGCTCCACTACCTTCTTCCACCTTGCATGCAACCTAAGAAGTTCTTTACGTACCTCCTCATAGGTCCTTTCAGGCCACCCAGACCTACGTAATTCGTGAGCCAACTCATTCATTATGGTGTCACTACCGGTGAGTTCGTCCCATGGAACTATCCTATTGTTCATACTGAAATCGGTAGTAGCCTCAGAAGAGTCCTGCTCATCCCAGGGTGAAAATTACGATCGAAAGGATAATGGGACATCTCGACTACACTACACTCGAATGTTTATCCACCTCCGTCTGAAGGGGGTTTTATAGGTAGAGAGGAGAAAATGGCAGGAAAGAACGGCTACGGTATGGCGGGAACATATGGCGGGAAGGGGTTGACGGGAAACGGGTGGCGGGAAGATATGGCAGGAAGGGGTTGGCGGGAAACGGGTGGCGGGAACATATCACTACAAAAAAAAAGACGCATCCGTGACATTTTGGGCCGACCAAATTTTTTTCTGTCATACATATGACACTTCTATGACGATAATTGTGACAAAACCCGGTATCATCATAGATGTGGTGGGCTCCTACTTCTATGACAAAAAATCAAGATGTAAATTGGGCTTTTCGTCCTGGGCGGGCCGGAGACGCAGCTGCATGACATTCTTTGGGCCGTCCATGATGGAAAAAACCATGGTAGAAGCGAGGGGGAGGAAAATTTCGGGGAGTTGCCGGTTACGGTGGGAGGTCGGGGGCCGAGTGATGCGCGTTTCTCTCGTACGTACACGCGTGTGTGTGAGGCGTTGGCTCTAACTGAACCCGAGCGAGGTGTTGGGCTCTAATCGAACCCGGCGACAGACCGCAGGCTACGCTGCCATCGAACTCGAAAGCGACCGATCGATGGTCGTTAATCGAACCCGATGGAACGATTCTTCGCCGCCGCTAATTGAAGCCGATCGATTGGATGAACAGTGAGTGTTGCGGGGGTGGGGGGGGGGGGGGTTGGATGAACAGTGAGCGGTGGCGTTGCCTCTGGATGAACAGGACCCAGTGGTGTGGAGGGCTGGATGAAGAGTAGACGGTGGAGGGGTGGTCGTGGAGGGGTGGTTGAACAGGGCCCCGTGGTGTGGAGGGCTGGATGAACAGTGAGACGATGGAGGTGCCCGTGAAGGGGTGGTTGAACAAGAGCCGTGGAGTAAGCGCACGGTGGAGGCCGGAGGAGGTCGACGGTAGCCCGTGGAGGCCGGAGGAGGTCGACGGTAGCCCGTGGAGGCCGGAGGAGGTCGACGGTGGAGATGAACAGTATCCCGTGGAGTCCTGCTTTTGCGGCACGCCACACCCCTCCCGGCGAACAGGACCCCTGTTGACTGCTTTGGCGGCACGCCACACCCTTCCCGATCAACAAGACCCCTGCTGACCGTAGGGAGGTCCGCTTCCTCCGCTTTTGCGGTAAGCCGCACTCTCCCGATCAACAGGACCCCTGCTTTGACCGTAGGAGGTCCGCTTTCCTCCGCTTTTGCGACGCCACACCCTCCCGACCAACAGACCCTGCTACGAACGTAGGGAGGTCTGCTTCTCCGCTTCGCAGACGCCAGCCTCGCTTTCCATCGCCTGTTCCGCCCAAGCCCTCCCGGCGAACACGACCACGCATTCCGCTCCGACACACCGGTTGGCTCCCACGCGTTCGTTACCTCCCGATGAACACGACGCATTCCATTGCCTCCGGCGAACATGACGCATTCCGTTGCCTCCCCATGAACACGACAATGACGCTGTTTCTCCGTTCCGACCCAGCCATGTACACGAGCCCTCGCCGTATGTATGCGCGAGTAGGCGTTCAAGACCCCGCCCGTATGTACACATACGCGGGTCAGATTTTCTTTCTTGCACCGGCGGCTATGCGTGACGTGTACATGCTACGTGCGGCGCCTCTACTACGACACGCGCGCTTCTACATCCACCAAAGATATATGTACGCATATCGTTCGCGACCGTAATGACAATGCTACGACGCTCGACCAGGTGGGTCCCAACCGCCGTGCACTTCCTTGCTCGCAAGAAAGATGTAGCCGGTGGGTCCCAGCCGTGGGGCTTAATCATTTTTGCCCGGACGAACTTCCTTGCGTGCGAAGATGTAGCTGGTGGGTCCCAGCAGCCGTGGATGAATCGCTTTTTTGCGGACGCACTTTCTTGCGCGAATGTGGTGTAGTGGGTCCCAGCATGATGGGGGAAACGTTTTTTCGTGAAATACGGTGGCCCGTCCGGTGGGTCCCCATTGCCGGTGGAGGAATAATTATTTTATGCGTAATAAGGAGGCACTTCCTTGTTGCGGCCGTGGACCCAGTGTCGACCTCTCCACGCAAGATACTCTTCCGATGGAAGTCGGTCGTTGACCACATTGACCATGCCGCGTCGAGAGCACCACGGCGGTGGACGACGGCGAGGCCTAAGAAGGGGACGACACGGAGGCGGTGGAAGACTTCGCAGTTGTTTCCACGCCAAGGGGAGTACGATCGCACGAGGGTTTATCGTTCGTCTGCCGTCGCCGGAGAATAACAACATGTGTGGGTGAGTAGAGGGATGGCTAGGCCCGCGATGGGAGTAATGGGTGGGGCGGTGAGGTTCACAAGGCAAAGACCCGGCCGCGGGTAGGAGGGAGCAGGCAGTACGGCCGGCGCTTGTTTGAGCGGCTGGAGCAGGAAGAGCAGGGATTGAAGAAGCACGACGGCCGTTGGATGGACATCCAACCGCCAAATCCGCTAAAGGCGTCAACCTCTTTTTAGGAAAGCCTCAGATCTGTGGGAAAACAAAGCATACATCCCATCTGCCATTATTTCTAATAATTTACAACCCATTTGCTAATTCTTAAGGTTTTTTTAGCCCATATTCTTTTTGTTAGCATTACAGCCCATATTGTGGCCAGCGGTGGGAATAGTAGGGGGAGGTGAGGCCTCCGGCAAAGACACAACCCGCCACGGGAGGCAGGGAGCATGCTACGACCGGGCGCCGCTTTGGGCACTGGAGCAAGAAGACCAGAGGTTGAAGAAGCACTACGACTGCTGGATGGACATCGATGGTCACTAGAGCTAGAATCGTTCATACCGACTAAGTTGAGAAAGCCCTTCGTCCCCGCCAACTTAGTAGGCCCATTAAGACAGCCTCCCACCAAGGTGGGTCCCATTTAATGGAGGAGTATTCATTTTTGTGCGTAATAAGGAGGCACTTCGGTGGGTCCGAGCCGACAATGGGGGAACGTTTTTTGCGAAATACGGTGGCCCGTCCGGTGGGTCCCAAGCAGTCGGGGGAAATGATTTTTTCAAGAAAATGTTGCGGTCTGGCCCAAGGTCCTCATTGTCGGTGGAGGAATAAATATTTTCCTCATAATAAGGAGGCACTTCCTTGCGGCTGCCGTGGACCCAAATTGCCGCCTCTCCACGTACAATACTCTTCCGATGGAAGTCGGTCGTTGACCACATTGACCACGCCGCGCCGAGAGCACCATGGCGGAGGACGACGGCGAGGCCTAGGAAGGTCACGACGCGGAGCCGGGCCACGGGAGGCAGGAGTAGGCGGCACGACCGGCGCTGCTTTGGGCGGCTGGAGCAAGAAGACCAGAGGTTGAAGAAGCACTATGGCTGTTGGATGGACATCATACGGGCACTGGAGTATTGACTAAGTTGACAAAGCCCTCCGTCCCCGTCAACTTAGTAGGCCCACAAGTCAACCCAACAATATGGTGGGTCCCAGCTAGCAGGGGGTATTCATTTTTTTGGGCGTAATAAGGAGGCACTTCCTTGCGTGCAAAGATATAGCTGGTGGGTCCGACACATCGGGGAACGCTTTTTTTTCGCGAAATCTGAGGCCCTTCCCTGTGGGTCCTCGCCGTGTGTGGAGGAATCATTATTTTGCGAAGGAGGCATTTCAGTTAATTCAGTAGCGGCCCCTATTCTTAATGATTGCTTTGAGATTTGTAATAATTTTGGCCATGTTAGTTTTGAGCATTGTGCGCGTGATTCAAATCACGTGGCTCATGAGTTGGCTAGAAGGGCTAGGGTTGATCCTCCGGGTGCGTACGGTGGGGCGGTGAGGCCTGCGATGGGAGTACGGTGGGGCGGTGAGACTCAAGGCAGCAAAGACCCGTCAAGGGAGGAGGGAGCAGGCAGTCCCGCCGGTGCTTGTTTGAGCGGCTAGAGCAGGAAGAGCAGAGTTTGAAGAAGCACGACGGCCGTTGGATGGACATCCAACAGTATACATGCCATCTGTGGAAAGCCTCAAATCTGTGGAAAACAGCATGCAACTTATCTGCAATTATTTCAAATAGTTTACAGCCCATTTGCTAATTCTTAAGGGTTTTTTGGAGCCCATATTCTTTTTGTTAGCATTACAGCCCATATTGTGGCCAAGGTTAAAAAATTATACGAAATTTTGCATATGTCGGTGCGGTCTGAACTGTTTTTAATCCCGAAATTTCGAGTCACATTCAGACTGATTTTAAAAATAAATGTATATCAATATAAAATCCAATAAATCGTCCACGCATAAAAATCAATGCAATTTAAAATCTCAAAATGAAAAAAAGATATTTGAAACTAATTGCCGGTTTGATGTGTTTTACAAAAAGTACAACCCATTTTTCATTACTGATAGGCCATTTTCTCGGCCAAATTAATGAAGCTCTCCTCGCCTTGAAAGATTTGCAGCCCAACAGGCCTCGATAAAGTGACTTACTTGACAAATCACAAAAAACTGGGCTAGCCATTTTCAAAAAGAAAAAAAACTTCCGGGCTGGTCTGTGGTAAACATAAAAGAAAAGGCTGTCTAGACAGCCAGAGTGTCCCGCACAGCCCAGCTTGACACCCCGCCTGGCCTCAAAAACAAATTAGATAAATGCCACTCCAATTATGGCGATTCATAAAAATGCCACTGCAATTTCCAAACTTTGAAAAAAGCCATTGCAATTTTTTCAAAATTTGAAAAACGCCATCGCAGTTTGCAAACTTTGAAAACGCCACCTGCACTTCAAAAATGTCACTAGAAATGGCATGAAATGGCATTTTTCAAAGTTTGAAATTGCAGTGGCATTTCTGAGGCATTTATCAAATTAACCCAAAACAAAAATAATCGAGCAAGCTGCCGGGTCCCTCGTGTCACCGCCACAGTAATTCTCTCGTTTATTGACTACGTTGACAATGGCATGGGACCCAGATGTCAGAAATCCACTAGGAGGAGCCATTTTTTTATTGGCTTGAAATAAGGATGCACTTGCTTGCGTACTGCCATGACCTTGGCGGGTCCCTGTTGCCATCCTCTCCACGTACAATCATCTCCTGATTGTGTACGCGGCAACTTGCTAGGCCAACAAGTCAGCCTCTAAACCCGTGGAGGACAAATACAACCCATTTAAAAAAATAACAGCCCATTCCATACGTTCAAACGGGAAGTTCAAAATTGAGAGCAAAGTAACAGGTCTGATCCACATATAGAGTACTGAACTTCCACGTTTACAACCATCATAGCCAAGTTAACTATCTACTCCCACTAGACAAGTACTAACTTACTCTTAGCTAACTAGATGATGCCGTGCAAACGCTAAACGCCGCACAAGGCGTCTGCGCCTCGCCTCGGACTTGCGGAGGTGCGATTGGTAGCGTTCGCACGCGCTGGCCCTTTCCATGCCAGCGTGGTCCACCGAAGCTTCCAAGCGGGAAACCCACTTGACGAGCTGGTAGTAAAAATCGGCGTCGCGAACGCGTGCTTGCCCGTCAGGCTCCAGGGCTATTTGCTGGGCGCCAGCCTCCATGTAGTTGGCCCAGTTGCGGGCGCTCTGCTCGCGACTCAGAGCGTCGGTGCGCTTCTGCTCCATGTCCTGGCGGCGCAAATTGGCGATACGCTGCTCCTCCGCCAGCGGATCGTGCTCAACAACTCCTGCTCCTCCGCCATGCGGTCGCGCTCCAACAACTCCTTGATCTGCGCATTGCCATCTAAAGACAGATAGAATGCCGCCTCCTCCGGCTCGCCTTTCCGGTGAAAACCGAACACTAGTTCGGCGGTGACCGCCTCGGCGTCGCCACCATGACGGGCGGGGCATGGCGTATATGGAGAGCAACGTCGGGCCGGTGGGGGCTTATGAGGATATGGCGAGTTGGGTCACGGTGGCACTGGAGAAGGCTGGGAAACAGTACTTATAGGGGGAAGGTAGCACGACGGTCATCTGAATTCAATGCATAATGGCTTAGCGCGCCAGCTTGCCGTGGAAAACTAGGGAAACTGAAATTATGACTGTGCCATCCCGTCCCGTCTGGGTCGCACGCCGGCATGGCGGTCAAACGAGTGCACTCGAATCATCTCCCTCCTTGTCAATAATGATTTCACGGATTTAAAAAGCCCGCAACAATTAAAGTGTATCTTTTTTCGCATCGCTTAGCTTCCTTAATTACGGCCGCTGCATGCAGCACTCGTAATCGCCGCAGCAAAGACGCTGGCAAAGATGCAACGAGTCGCAGCCGACGGCACGCATGCAGCCACTTAAATCGCTGGAATTAATTAGGCTTAAACTTCGCATGCCGTTAATTATTGCCATGCCTTGGTCTTGCTGCTTTGCTCACGGGACTAATAAACCCGGACGGAGGGAGTACCTTGGTTGGTGAGAGGTTTGAATTAAGCCCCGCAAACCGGAAAGGAGGTACTAGTACGCGTGATCTGCTATTTATTCGTGTAGGATCGAGTAGGTCGCTTTCTTGAATTGAGCCACAAACCGGAAAGGAGGTAGTACGCGGCGTGATCCGCTATTTATTCGTGTAGGATCGATAGTGTAGCTTGTCGCTTTCTTCAGAGGTAGGCATTTTTATCCGTAGGATCGATAGTGTAGCTTGTCGGTTTCTTCAGAGGTAGGCATTTTTATTCAAAAACTGCCACTTCGCATCTTGCATCGCAAATAAAACTGCCAGAGCGCATTTGTAGCCTAGCTAGTGATCGATCAAGAATTTGTAGACACCGAGCTAATGTAAATAAGTAACTGTAATGCATCTCAATGATTCACAGATCATATACAAATATGTAGCTCCAAAAGCAAAGATCAGCCACTTCGGATCTTGCGTCGCAACTAAAACTAACTAGTACAATTCCCATACATAAGATCAACATGTTAATGCATCTCAATGATTCATGATCATATACAAATATGTAGCTCCAAAAGCAAAGATCTAGAAAAACATCTGTTCTTCCTATTAACATGGATGCTTCTCTTGGCCAACATTCAAGATGCATCGAAAGACAAATTTGTTTGTGAAGTCTACAATTCCTCTTGCAAACATAAGTGGTTTCACCAACAAATGGAACCATGAGAATGAACCACACATGATGGAGGAACATCCACCGCAATATGATTTGGTCTTCTCTCGATCACACCGCTGAGACTATTTTCGAATACAAACTTTAACTTAGGGAAAATGATGCCCATTGTATAATCATACCAAAGCAATGAAGCACCTAGTGTTGGCCAAGAAATAGTACAAGATTACTTTTCTGCAGTCCATGAAGTGACTATCCAATCTTTGTGTCTATTTTCAAATGGCAATCGCATGCAGTGACTATACTATTCTCTTGTGCAGTTCAACCAAAATTGCGGACACTTTGTTTGTTTGCCAAATAGCAACGGGCAGACATCTCTGTCTGCACAAATATCAAGTAGCTAGTAAACATATACCACACCATGTTCGCAGTGATGGAAGAGGTGAAATAGATACATGTACCAAATTGAGCATCCAATCATTGAATCATGTCCTGCAGCTCCAATGTAGGTCCACCTCGCCAATAAATTCACATGCAAACCACTAGTATTACTATCTAATGACAAGACAAAAAGAGTAGCAAGATAGTAGCAAACCATGTACCTTCGTAATGAACAGCTCATAGTGCCACCAATTTGATATAAAGGTTTGGAAAAAAACATGCTCCTAATGTTGAACCAGTTGGACTTTTGTGCAGCTCCACTAAAATCGAGCATCCCTGTTTGCATAGATATTGAAAGTGTGATTACTATAAACGTGGCACTAGTTGAAGCATAGAATCACAAATATAAGCATTCCAATTTCTTAATGGGAAAAGGAAGCAAGACTGTTTCTAACCACCTGTTTGAAGGAATAAATACAGCAACAATGGCTGATGTCAGGAAGGCATACATAGTTTTTTCTGAAAAACTGAGCCATTCCTGACCTTTCCTCTTCTTTTAAGAAAATTTTGTGCAGTTCTACTAAAATAAAATGCCATCACCGCCTTGACAATTTAGTGACACTGCATAAAAAGGAAATGACTTAACATTACATCATGATGTCGGGTATGTAGTAGACAGGCATTAGAGACAAACATACATACCTCATCCGATAACATAATGAACATTAATTTTAACAAAGGTGTGACTAGCTTTACCAGGATAATTTGAGTGAACTCTACACCCTCTGTTCCTTAATATAAGACGTTGCGGTTCAATTTAAAGTACCCAAACGCCTAGTATTTAGAAAACAGTAGTAGTTTTCTTGAGCACATATCTCGGGAAAGCTTGCCACACTTTATTTATGTCCATATGCTAATGCAACACCATTCGAATACTACAAACATACACTAATCTAGTGGCTAGTGCAACAAGAGAGTAGTTAGTTTATTACAGGGTACAAAGACAATGGTTTTACTGAACAGATTTCAATAAACTCTAGCACTGGAAGGTTTCTATAAGAATTAACAATACAAAATGTAAAGGTAACAAGTTTCAGCATTGGTATACTAGCTGTGCATGAGCATTAAACCAAATACAGAAGTATGAAGGTAACTAGCATTACTAACTAATGAAAGTATAAAAAATTTGCAAACCATGTACCTCCAAGGTAAATATCATTTCGAACTCGGGGGGACCTTAAAAATTGCTATCCCAATCTTGATAATCGATCAAACATAAAAACTTGATCGAACGAATCAAGAGAACAGCTGGAGGAGGAGGTGCCCACTCTTGACCTTTCCTCTTGTCTTCATAATTGTCTGTGCAGTTTAACCAAAATAAAATGACATCAGCGCCTTGGCATTTTGGTGACACTGTACAAAAAAATTAACTTATCTCATAAGTGAGGTGTGTAATCTATAAGCATTAACAGTGCAAAAATCTGAAGGTAGTAACAAGTTTCATCATTGGTATACTGGCCGTGCAACAACATTAGAATGCCTTAGCTGAAAAAATCTTTAATACATCCACAATCTACAGCTAACCCTGAAATGATCCAGTGACATTAAATGGCGCTGCTTAAATTTATCTGTGGCATTAGACTGAGAGCGGCATTAGTTAAATGTGGCATCACTTTAGCAGTAGCATTGCTTGACTTGACTGTTGGCGTTATACTAACTAACAACAAAAAAAGTGGCAATAAGAGCATGGGAGGCCCATTCGAACAGTGGGCGCACCAGTACGATGTACCTCCACGGACGCAGAGTGGTGAGGGAGGTATGGTTGCCCAGAGCAACAAATATCCAGGCAGCATATGTGGATTACGTCCCATTTTTGTTCTCTTTAGCCACCTTTTTCCTATATGAGGACAACAAACCGATCGACCTGTCATTCTCTATTGCGTTGTCATGCCTTTCTACCCTTCTTCAACCAAGAGACACGAGACTCGTTCCTTAGCTACTGATTTTCCCCTTTTCAACCTAGATGCGGGTTCGATGCCTACTCTCTTGGATAGTACAGTCTCCCTTCCTTTCCTTATTCAATCCAGACATGCATTAGTCTGCATGAAGTAGGGTTTCCTTTAATAGTGCAAATTATGGTTTTCGTCTACGTGGCCAGCAGAGCAGAGGATAGCATATTGGGAAGATGGTGGAGTGGAAAAAGATCCATATGCAACGACGTGCCAGATGGGGCAATAGAACAAGGGTATGGTTCGAAAAGAGGTAGCATACCTGAGGGTCGGTGGGAAGTGGCTTCGCTGCGTGGTCGCCGCCCTCCGCACACACCACGACAGCGAAGCTTGGGGACGGAGGCCATCCTGCGGGCGCTTAGGTCTCGAGAGCACGACCTTGTCGCTGGCGTGACCTCGCCGCCGACGACGAAAAGGCCAACGCTGCATCGCCCTTTTCTTCCCGGTGGATCTGTGACCATCGGTGAGGAGGGAGAGAGGGCCGTCTTTTTAGATCCGGAGAGAGGGTGGTAGTGTGAGAAGCAAGTGGGCAGCCCTTGGCAAGAAAGCGCCAAGCTCCACCTATATATCTTCTTTATACTACTAGTACCGGAGGTGGAGTAGTGTGTAGAGTAGTTTATATTTTCTCTGACATGCATCAGCTTAGTCGTGTTTCAAAACTGAACGGCACACCATTAAAAAAATAAAGGTCGATAACTACGCGGCACCTCGAGCCAACGCGCCAGATCGCATTTTGCACGAGAAATTACACACCATGTTTAGTTGACATGTGGTCCTGCTCCACATATCGGTGAGACGACGGCGAGTAGTAGGAGTATTTCCGAACCGACGTAGGCCGGGCGCCTTCGTGAATCGTGGGCAACCGGCAACCATCCACCGACTCTTCGCCTTTCCCTCTCGATTTGGAATTGCTGCCGACGCCTTCTTCCTCTCCCTCCTCCATTTTCCTTCAGCCCTTCACCCTTTCTTACGCCATTGTTCGATCGTCTTCTCCATGGAGGGAACAGATGTAAACGACCCGTTATTCTTGCCCCGATCCGAAAGATGACGTGGTGGAGGAACTCATTGATCGGTGCGACGTCATCACCTCGGCTAGCATGGCAGGTCTGCTCAAGCCCATTCTCGACTCAACTAATAACATCATTACAAGGAACCCAAGAGTCAAGGAGCGGTTTGATCTCCCCTATCTTCTTCGCCGTGACCCTGATGACTGGCACCGTCACGACTTAGGCCTCGCCCTGTGCAAGTTGATGCCGCTTGATAATGATATGAATGATGTTAAGATGCCATCGCTTGAGGGCAAGGCTTGGGCAGGCGCAAATGGAGATTGGGTTGTTTACATTGGGTCCAAATGCGAGTGGGAACTTGTGAATGTGTACACTCGTGACCGGGTTCCACTTCCAAAAATCTCAGCAGACTGCCCAGAGGTTGAGCACACCGGTATTGTACGCATGTTCAAATACAATCATGGTGAATGTCTTCTACAGAAGATAGCAATTTCTCGAGTCCCCAACCGCTCTTGGAATTACAACAACTATGAAGTTGTTGCTATCTTCGACAAGCTTGTTTCTGTCCTTAGTGGTTTGACTGGATGGATATTGCTCAAAAATCAGTTTCTGTACACGGATGAGTACTGTGATGCAATTCAATACGAGGGCCTTGTGTTTGCTGCCACCACTGTGGCAATCGCTTTTGCATGGCATCCTCGTTGTTTCGCACGCTTGTCTTACACCGTAATTATAATTATTTCATCCACATGCATGCGGGTTAGCAAGTTTCCCTTTAGTGCATAGTATCTTAGATTAGTATCATAGGTGGTCTCATTTATTGCCATGCATGACACATAGTAGCATCACATTTATTATGTTACGGTATCTACCTATGTTACTATAACCATCTCTCTCTTCCTTAATTGCACGCCACATAAGCATGTTTGCAGTCCCAAGTGCATGATACTACTTATGTTACCCGCTATGGCCAGCCTTACTAATTAACCTTCTTCTTGTGTTTCCAAGGTCCTGTGAACATTCCACCACCTATACTTGAAGATTTTTATAACCAAGGGGGAGATGATGATGGTGATGATCACGAGCATGAGGACGAGCAGCGCCCATATACTATTTGGCGCCTGGCAACTAATTCCGATGGATCACCTCTTCTCGTGTGTATACAGCCCACTGATGATGTTACTGCTAAGGAAGCAGGTGTAGTCTCCCATGGTCGCACTCTCCGGACCTATTCCAACACCCGTTGCATGGTATTCGGGATGGATACTAGTGTGCTAGCGCCAACTCCTTCTCCCCGGCATGTAATTGGTAGTCTTGGAGAAAACTCGCTCTTCCTTGGACAAAACTATCCAATGATGGTGAAAGGCGATCCAACTGCTGTTGACACAACGTTACTACCATTTAGGAGAAGCAACTGTGTCTATACCTCGGACATTTGGGTGGTTCCCTACCTGCATCGATATAGTAGGCTGCTTCAGCCTGGATGATCAGTCCTGCGTTGGTCTCCAGATCGACAATAGATGGCCCGTCCCAGAGAATCACTTGTGTTCAAAGCAAGCGTTTCCAACGCCGAGGAATGGTTGAGCTGAAGTTCATTTCATTGCTTATTATTTGTTGTGTGGTGAAAACTTTAGTATTTATAATGTATCCTCGTTGTCGATGTGGGTTGATGACCTGTTGTATGTAATAAAATAATATGCCTGTGATAAACTTACTAAATGTATGAATGGCTTTCGAGTTGCTTCTGTGAGTGAGTGGTGCGACGAGGCAAAAAAATATTTTCCGAATACATAATTGTACGTGCATTGCAACAGGTTATCGGATGAGGCCAATCAACAATAGTGGTACACTATTTGTACTAGCTTCACATGCTTCGCACGTCGTGCGGGTGTTTTTACTGTAGCCATATTGTACTACGTAACCAGCACCTCGAATCCTCGATACTAGTAGTACTGTATAGTAGTAGTAGGAGTAGTAGGGTGGCATGGGTCAGAACAAGCATTCACGCCTGTGAGTACAAAGACACGCCACCAAAGACAACTTCCATCTCGACATCATATTTCTTGGAGTCCGTGCTAGAGCAATCTCTTCAACCTCATCGCTTTCTCTAACTCAGCCATCGCATGTGGCGAGGTCGGGGTTTGCCGATAGTCGGTTTCCTTAATCGCGGTCCCACTTGTAAGGACAAGCGCAACACACGACCCCAAACGGACCTCCGCTTTTGCAATTAACTCCAACAATAATTTTGACTAGAAAAGCAAGAACAAAGAAAACAAGAACCACAAGAATACATTTTACTACTCCTGTAAGTTGGATTAGTGCCTTCTCGATGCATTCATTGTTGATCTGCGGAGGCTCGATCTTGCGGTGCTTCTTTCTTCTTCGAGTGTAAAGAAGTAGATGTTGCTTCCTCGCATCTAGTCTCATGCCTAGCCTCTATTCTAGTACTCCCCCCGGTCCGTTTTTCTCTGCGTCTAAGAAGCAACACGCATACCAAGTAGGAGTATCAACAAGTGCACTAATCTCATCTATAGCCTCTGTGCTAGCTAAAAGTGATAGAACATCTACTAAATTGCGCTCTATCAATATATGGATGTACTCTTCTTCCCAATACAAAAACTTGCATCCATTCTACTCCCTCCGTTGCACAATATATGCCTTCTATTTGTCAAAATATATATGTATCTAGACATGTTTTAGTATATAGGTACATCCATTTTTGGACAAATGGAAGTCAAGTATTTTGGAACGGAGGGAGTACACAATAAATTTTTAAGTTAGCACAACTAGTCTAATCCGAGAGCACAACCAAGAAGATTTGGTCGGGTTCTTCCTCCTTTGCCGACATGTGGGACATCCAAAGATCCAGTGTCGTGTCATGAAAGAAAATAGAGTGGTAGTTGAAGCCACGAGATGTGCATCTTGGGTTAAACTGTAAAATAGAATCTTACTACTCTGAGTAACTCCAAAAGCGGCCACCAAGATCTTTTCTTGGATTTGTTTTCATCACCAACACGCCGAGGTGAAAGATGTGCAGGTTCGATTGGGTCCGCATGCGTTTTCAACGACATGTGGGACCGCATGTGAGCAAGCAGACGATGGGCTCCGTAAGGCCCGTCCATTGGCCGGGCTGAGAAGAGAGATACAGGAGTGCTGAGCACGGACTGCAGGAAATTTGTTCTACGTGCCTCGATATAGGCTCGATATAGTGGGGTGGCATGGGCCATAACTAGCATTCACGTCTAGGAGTACGTCACACGCCACCCACACGAGTCCCATCTGACACCAATTTTCTTGGAGTCCGTGCTACAACCATCTCTTCTCCCTCCTGCTTTCTCAGCCATCACGCGGTGGGCGGGATGGGGGTTTGCCGATAGTCGGTTTGCTCAACTACGGTCCCACTTGTAAGTGAAAATGCAACACCGCACGCATTCCCGCTTGAGCGGCGTGCCGGACCAACCGTGTGGGGGTGCGACGCGAACACGTCAGGCTTTTCCTTTTGAACTCGTAACTTGTAGAATTTGGTTCTGCTCCATGGCACGATCGATAGAGTAATGAGAAGTTTGGTTCTGGCGCCATTCATGCATGGAGTACGTACGAAAATTATGAAGTTGATGCGTAAGGTAAGATAATTACTGTAGTATCATATACTACTACATGGATTTGACGGAAAAATAAAAATACATATGGATCCATCAACGACATCCTCACGCCCTAGTGCGCCGGGTCACCAACCGACATGTGAGGAGCAGCGGCGTTGGCGGCGAGCTCAACGTGCTTCTGAACAGTGCTGTCCAAGGTTGCCTTGCGGTCCAAGAAGGCCAGCGTCCTATCGTCCTCCTCTTGCATGCGCGTAGACGTGGGTGATTATGTTGATGGTGTCTTGCTGCGCCAGGCGCTGCACGGAGAGCGCGACCTCGAGGTGGACATTCTCCGGCGCGACGGCGGGCAGTCTCAGGGCCACCAGTGCGTCGAAGAGGTTGTCACCATAGTATTTATTCTGAGAGGAGTAGTACATTTTTTGTGACATGCATTACTAGATATTGCTAGTCAAATACTAAAATCCAGATGGACGTGGTAGTACTCCTAAATCCAGACGGCGGTGCTACTAATACTAGTAGTAGTACTACCAATGTAGTACTCCTAGGAGTACTAGCACTATACTACCCGTTGGTCAAATTATTGCGTCTTTGCTCCTCACAAAGGCAAAGTGACAAGACCCTGCGCCGGAGATGACACCTGAGTATAGGCACCGTGTTCGGCATACCATAGTCAGCCTCACCGTCTGCAGTCACTATCATCATGGCTGTAGAGCTAGCCTGCTTACAACTAGCCCTGTTCGACATAATTTCCCGTGTGTAGATGCCCGTGCATTGCACGGAACACCAAGATTGGGGGTGGACGGCGCCGGCAGCGGCCATCGCGCCAGATTTTTCCATGGCCTTCTAGATGTGGTGGGGAGGAGATAAGGCTGATTGTGAGAGACAAGGAGTTGTTTGTAAATAGGGAACAAGTGCGGGCATCTTTCTGCAAAAATGGAGAAGCTTGGTTTGTATGCGCCAGATCTAGATCAGACGGCTATTGGAGAAAGATGGGAGGCACAACATCATCACCAACTCAGGACCTGTTTGATTCGCAGGATTTTGAAAACGCAGGAATAGGACACGACAATATTACAAGTTTCAAACTGATATTACAAATGTTAGGAGTAATGTTGCACCTAGGAAGAGGGAATTACTAGGAAGTTTATGTAAGAACTTTCGTTACTTTAGGTGGATGCAGCGTTATCGTACAAACTAATATCCACCGCCCTGACAAGTCACAAATGGGCAAATAAGTTTTGGAGTCTCTGGCCACTTGACGTTTCAAAAACAAATTCAGCTTCTGCGGAGACTTTGTCATTTAGGCTTAGACGCTTGCGGTGATCAGCACGCCATTAATTGTTGCGCCAGAGAACGCCAAACCTCATTACCTTGAGCACACTTGCCTCCAGAACAAAGAACATGGCCAATTTAATCTCAGATGTGTTGCCTCGGTAGTTGATCAAATCAATTTCTGTAAGATGGAGATCAAGGCATTCGAAGAGATTGTTATAGTGCAGCACATTTTTCACTTTCGGGTCTTTTTTTATCTGCAAAAGAAGAGAACATATTAGAGCAGCTGGCTGCATAAGATTGCCATGTCATCAAGAGGTCCAATATCATTCGCTCATACGATAGGGTTGGCTCGCTAGTGATATTTTTTCACTCTCTCTCTCTCCCTCTCTCTCTCTATCTTTCTGTTTCCTCTCATTTAACTAGGAGCACGTGAAGAGCTTGGGCATTTGTTGCCTTCCACTATGTGGCCGATGCCATATTTCACAAAAGTATGCCACATAATACGCATCGATGTCAAATCAAAAGATTTTGGCACCGCTCTCGCGATGTGAGAGAGTTGGCACCGTTGTGCACACAGACCCACATGTATAAACAAATCAATCAAACCAACTACACCAGCCTCTCACTCTCCCAAACAAGTTTTTTTTATTGCCTCGGTCCTCTCTCTCTCCCATGCAGTGTTTTTTCATTGCGTGAGTTAATTTGGCACCGAGCAAAGTAGGTGATCCAGATTGGGGCACCGGTGAGGAATGGAGGGCATCGATGCCAAATGCATCACAAGTGAATTTGGCACGTGTTTTGGCCTACATAGCCCACTTTTGTACTCCCTCCGTCCCAAAATTCTTGTCTTAAATTTGTCTAAATACGGATGTATCTAGTTACATTTTAGTGTTAGATACATCCGTATCTAATCAAATGTAAGACAAGAATTTTGGGACAGAGGGAATATTACCTCATATTTAGTATAAATTTTTGACCATAGATTTACCTAAGAAAATGCCAATGCATGTCACTAAAAATTACACCATTTGAAATTATGTTCAAATACGAATCCAACGATATAGTTCTTAGTGACATGCATTAACATTTTGTCAGTTAGATCTATGGTCAAATTTTGATACTAGTACAAAATTGGAAGATAAACCAGGACGGAGGTAGTACTTGCCCTTAGGGTAACCATAGAGTTACTAGAGTAGTCTAAGTTACTTT